>CM031917.1:63096100-63696100 GCA_018703695.1 Prunus fruticosa | reverse complement strand
AAATATTAACTAAATAATAATTATTAATTAAAGTAATTAAAGTAATTAAAAAAGGCTAAGATCTTACTTAATTACATATATTAAACAAAAATAGTTGGCAAAAAAAAAATAAAGAAACTAATTTCCAATAAAATAGAAAAACCTCTCCACGAGAATGATTTTGTCGGAGAGACCTATGCTGGCAAACATTTGTCCGATGAGACTTCTCCTAATGAATGTTGGCCGGCATAGGTCTATAATATTACTAATCAAAGTAATTTAAAAAAAACTAAGATATTACTTAATAACATATTATAAAACTAAAGAAGTTGGCGAAAAAAAAAAAATTAAAAACTAATCCGGCAATATCAACTAAAGAAAGTAATGCCATATATATATATATATATATATATATATTTTGATACAATCACAAAACTAACATCACGGGGATATCAACTCAGCAAGTCCAATTTGGGCTAGAATTCACGGGGATATAATAGGAATTCATTAAAAGGATTTCATTAATAAGATTAAAATGAAATGTTTTCAAGTCACAAAACACACCGTTTCATTAAAAGGATTTCATTCCGCAAATTCAAAACGGCGTCGTTTCATTTTGGAATTATCAGAAATTAAACCAGGGCGCAGTGGTCATCTTCTTCACAAGAACTGCGCCTCAGGCCTCAGTTGCAGCTGCAAGAGATTTTCAGGCGAGGGGAGGTGCGGCTGCACCTCCTTGCGCCTTAAGAGGTCCGCCAGTAACAGCTTTGGTTTGCAGCAATGGGAACCAAGGGCAGCTTGTGTTTTGCAAACAGCATGGCGCCGCTATAAAAGAGAGAAGCTTCAAAAGTCTCCCAGGTTGGCTAAAGAGGGTAGTCTTTCTGCCACTGATCACCATGCTGTCTCAGAAACACAGCATAAAATGGTGGCTCTTTTATTTCTCCTGTTTTGATGATTTTAGATTCACATGTTAAGCTATGACTTCAACATTGTTATCAAGGCATTTTGTTTCAGACTGCCTGCTCATTTAACCAGTCAGTGTTCCAAAAATCGGCCTAGACGGCACCTAGGCGCTGGGCGCCCACCTAGGCGGCCTGGGCTTGTCTGGGCTGGTCTGACTCGGAAAAATGAGATGATGATGATGCTATGAGAGAGAGAGAGAGAGAGAGAGAGAGAGAGAGAGAGATGAGGATTGAAGAAGAAGATAGGTCGCGGGTTATGTCTGAGCGAGAGAGGAGACAACTCGGGTTAGACTTAGGGTTTGAGAAGGAAAATTGCATTTTTATGTAAAAGGAGAGATGGGCTTCCTTTGGACATCTTGCGGCCAGCCTATACCTCGAAGAAGGAACACCTTCCAGTTGCAGCCAAAACGAAAGACGGAAAAAAGAGCCCTCCTCCCGTATGCATGGCTCGTGGACCTTCCTGTTCCCCTTCCCGTTCCGGAAGTGAGTAAGCTTGCTTGGGATCATGCACCTCACTCGGAATAGCAATGAGTTAATAAGAGTAATCTGGTCTAGGCAAGAGGAATCATCTCTTTTTGCATCAACTGCTCCATAACTGCATAACGTGATTGGCTAAATTGTTCATAAGTAAATAAATAAATCAAGCTACCTAATATTTTGAATGAAATTTGTTCTTTATTTCTTTCTTGGCAGGGAACGCGTCAGGGGGAAAGAGTCTGACACCAGTGTAACATACCGCTTGGTACGTGAGTATTGTGGTATTGAGGTGGATGCTGATTAGTTAGAGAATGCCTTTACTGGCACTAGTCCAGGTAAGGATTGAAGAAGGTGATGATAATGAGTGTGTGTATTAAGTTATGCTAAGTTAATACTAGTTTCAGTTTTTTTCTTCAACATGATCTCAAAAGTCTAGATTTTTTTTATCTTTTCAGATTTTTATTTTCAAGGCAATCTCAACTACCCAAATTTCCTACGTTTTTAAATGACAATAAAAGAAAAGGCATGGCGGCCTGTTGATTGGAGGGTTAACTCATCTGATTAGTACTTTTTGGGCTTGTTTTGTGCTTTTCTTTTGCATTATATGTTGTTTTCGCTATCCAAAAATAAGCAATGCTGTTTTGCCTGCTAGTGGTTTTTTAATTCAAGACATGAAAAAATAGCTCATAAGACATTTTTCTCACTTCCATCACAAAACATGCTTGCCTGGGAAAATAGAGGTTCATCTATATTGTTTACCTGTGCACGCATTTTAATTTCTCCAATCTAATTGTCCTCTGTATATCTCTGTTCTTAAGTTCCTGATAAAATAGGGTTTTGGTCAATATGTCCTCCACTTGAGTAAATGGCCAAAGTGTTGATGTTAATCAAGATTCAAGACAGTAGTGCATATTCCATAGGGTGGGAGAACCTTGTTATGGACAGTGAGGTACGTCCTGTCACACGCATTTAACTTGTTCTGTATTCAGTCAGGTTCAAGATTATTTGGTTTTATTGGTGCTGGTGCCACACTTGGACAGCTTTTTGGGTCATTGTTTGCCATGTATGTTTGCTTATTCAGTCTTTTGGAATTTGATATTTGCTGTGTGTGTGTGTGGTGTTTGTTGTTCTTAGGATGAGCTTTTGTTATATAGTTGTTGTTTTGTCTAGTTTTTATAGTAATTAACATGAGATATGCTGTGCAGAATGTTTGCTTATGCTTACTGAAGGTGTTTACTGCCTAGCTTGTTGCATGTTTGCAGCTGTTTTTAAGTTGATCACCTTTCAGCTTTCCTGCTGAAGGCAATTTATGGGTCCTATCAGTAAAGAAAGAAAGCTAGTCTCATGCCAGGGATATGTTTCTATTTCTAGACATCCTAAGAACTATTAAATATAATTGAAGCAAATCAGGGAGCATTTTTACAGAAGTAGAAGCTATATATAAAATAATTAAAGCAGAAGTCAAAAGAGACAGGTCCTTGTGTCAAATGAAGAAGTTCCAACTGAGTTGAATTTGGTCTAAATCGAACATCAGTAATTATCAAGGAGTGCCCCTCTGGTGTGCTTTCAGTTTGCAGTGTTTCCATATTCCAGACAACAACCTACTGACATGAAAAAACGAAAGAAAATCATTCACATCATTCCTTTTCTCATTAATATTGAAATTTGGATAACTTAGGTTTATCTAGTTGTTTGAATCAATTGAAGTCACTAATTTTTTGAATTCCAAAGTAAAAGTTTCAGACCATCTCAAAATAGCATCAATCTAAAACGAGTTCTGGTACAATTATCAGATAACAAGTACCTAAACCCAATCAGTAAATCATTTACTTAGCTTACAACAAGACTTGAGTTGGATCATGGGTATTTGATAAATCAACAATTGTTTTGCACCATTTCTCAAACCTTCTGATTATTTGATTGTGGATAAGGCAAAATCAAACAGGGCCAATTTGAGTTTGCACAACTATAGCACCATGGAAGAATCAGGAACACCACAGATTCTCAACTTATATATATCAGTTTTTCTCCTAGGCGGACGTTCGGACCTTATTATCGTGCAGATGCCATTGTAAACAGTGAGGAAATGAGGGAGGGGTGAACCTTGGTTTCCAGGATTGGACAAATCAAAGAGAAGCAGGACATAGCCTCTTCTTCAAGGTTGGTGTTGGGAAGGTCATTGTTCATCAGCTCTAAGCCACTTCTTAGTTTCCATAATTTAGGGTGAACCTTGGGAGTTGCCTGCATTCAATCAATATCATCAGAATCAATTGACCAACTATTTCTCTTATTACAATTTTAAAAGGAAAGAGAGGAGAAATCTAACACGAAAGAATTATAAAGCATGTCATTCTTTACCACTCCACTGGAATTAAGATCCTGTGGCCATTTCCAGAGAAAATGAATGCCATTTGATGCTAACACCAAAATGGCATCCCCTCCATTTGTGTAGAACAGCCTTGATATAATGAGAAGCTACCAAAACATTTTAATGGCGAAATCTGAAACTGAAATATTAGATATTCCCATGCTTATATGATCCCAGTGCATAGGCAGAGAAAAACTATAAATCGGTCTTAGAATTGAGAAACCTCAAATTGAATTATTTATTGAATTGCAATTATGAAACTTAAATATAGTATAGCCGCTCGGCTATACTCTTTTTTTTTAATAAAAAAAAAGAACCGCCTAGCCCGCCTAGGCGGCCGATTTCTCAAAAACTTGAATGGAGTTTTTTTTTTCTTCAGATTTCTTTTTTCCTGGCGGGTCTGGCATATCTGCAAATTCATTTTGTCAATTCTCAGTACCATAAGATGGGCAAAAAGAGTAAATCAAAAACTCCTAGAGAGATGCAAGATAATATAGCTGTTGGTATCGGTGGCAACTTCTTAGGTCCTCTTCAAACAGGTTTAGATGATTCTTTCCATTTTGTCAATTTATAAAGCTATTTTGCATTCTTGTTTGCTATTTGTGTGAGTTTCGTTGTGAAAATGATTAAGCTTTCTTTGGAATAAACTTTGGGTAGTGTTCACTGGTTTGATTACATTTTGCAGATCTGTATTCTGTGTGAGGCTATCGAAACAGCAAGGGGAAGGCAACTGCATTTGTAAGTACTTACGTATCAATTTTTAAGTGCTTATACTTTCAAATTTTCTTTGTGTTTATTTTTTAAAGCAATCTGTATTCTGTGTGATGGTTGTAGTTGTGGTGCTTGGAGAAACGTAGACCATATTCAGGGACTATGTTAGATGCATTCTCTGTATAAATATTTGGTTCTAGCCTTGGTAGTTGGGTTAAAGGATTATATGCATATTTTTATCAGAGGATGGATGATTCTGGTCTAAGCTAAGGGTATTCTAATAATTTGTTTTCCCCTGTGTGCAGTCTTGCAAACGTTGATCCTATTGATGTTGCCAGAAATATTGCAGGGTTAAAGCCAGAAACTACCCTCCGTAAGCATTAAGTTTACTTATGTGTATAATACCAATATTAAACGAGAAAATGCTAAATTCTAATAAGTAAAAAATCGAAAGGGGATAATAGAGACTCGAGTAATAGCTTAATAGTAATGGATAATGCTCTAAACTACTCTTATCGACAAAGGAAAATCTGGGAAATTTTTTTTGTATAAAAAAAAAAAAACAGTATAACCGAGCGGCTCTACTCTTTAAATATATTATTTAACAAGTACAGCCATGTTGCTTGATAGACATTAGGATTTCTTTGGTGAAACCATGTTGCTGTGGTTTTTGTATACGGGGCATGGATTGTGATGTAGGTATGAGCTGTAATATCTTTTCTGGTTTACATTAATTTCAGGATCAACATGATTATCTTATTTCAACTCCCATGCCAGATGGAAATCTTTGCTACAATGATCCGTTTAGATGCAAATGTGCGGGTATTATTATCTCTTTGCTGACATCTTGTGTTGTTTCATTAAGCTTAACTTTTTGTTATTATATATCCCTTGATGTTAACCCTTACGAAATTTGGTGTCATTGTTTGCACTTGACAGCTTTTCCAGAAGTTGTATCCAAATGAAGAATTCTTTCCCGAGACACCCTCGCCTCAGAATTTGGAGGATAACGTTCCGAATGATCTAGGGGACTAATAATATTAGGCCATCAGCCGAGTCTCTATTGTACGCCTTTGATATTCAATAATACATCTGTGTTCTGTACACATCTTAAAGACTTGGTAAAGTTCACTTTTTTTAAAAGGCAAACGTGCAATACGTGTATTATACATGTATGTACATATTTATCAT
The DNA here is from genome assembly GCA_018703695.1 of Prunus fruticosa. NCBI lineage: Eukaryota > Viridiplantae > Streptophyta > Magnoliopsida > Rosales > Rosaceae > Prunus > Prunus fruticosa. The sequence goes on along the minus strand of CM031917.1, from coordinate 63,690,412 downwards.
GTTAAATACACGTATTTTTTATTATAAAATTTTCAATAATAAACACAAATTCACGTATTATACATATAATTCTCACATATTATTGAATAAACATAATACATATTAAACAATTTACATTAATTATATTTTTTTCATTAAATAATATAGCCGCGCATCTATACCTTCTAAATCTGTACATAAAGAGTATTGTCGCGGCTATACTATCGTTTTTGACATGTAGGCGCCTAGCCATTAGGTGGTTCCTCTTTTTTCATATTTTTTTACTTTATTAATAGTATCGCCGCAGCTATACGCAGTTTTACATTTGTTTTTTTAAAAAACAGTGTAGCCGCACGGCTATACACTTACTAATTTTTGTAAAGAAATCGTATAGCCGCGCGGCTATACTCGGTTTTTATTTTTATTTTAATAGTATGGCCGCGCGGCGATACCCGGTTTTTTAATTTCTTTTAAAAGGAAATAGTACAGCCGCGCGGCTATACTAGTTTTTTTAAAGAAATAGTATAGGCTATACTTGGTTTTTTAAATTTTTAAAAGAAATACGGCTATACTCGGTTTTTTATTTTTTATTTTAAATAGTATAGCCGATGGGTGATACTCTTTTTTTTTTTCTTATTTAATTTTATACTTCGGTTTTTTCCTCTTTTTTTTTACTTTATAAATCATATCAAATCCTAATTAATAAATATTTTCTTGAGTTAAACCTAATCATGAGACATTTATTAAATGATTGCCTCATGACAAAACAGAGCACAAACAAAACAAAAATCTATATACTCTGAACCATCATTCAAAACTAAAACATATTAAGGAGCTCTAAGAAGTCGTGGGAGCTATGCTATATATTGTGTAATCACCACCATTACAAAAGCGGCACCAAAACAAGACAACCATTCTTGTGCAGGAAAGCTTTACATCGCTCCTAATAAAACATACTACCCTCAAAGGAAGTACTTGTGCCAATCTTTGTTGAACAAGCATAAAACAGAAAACTAAAGCTTAACCATTTGTGTTTTACACAGGCCAGCTAACAAACTTTGTTTTGTGTGGTTTTGTAAAATTTATTAATTTTCATTACAGAAACCCATCATCAGAACTTACATTCAAAATCAATGTAAAGAGACATCGTTGCTACTTACTTTGGATGGTGGCTATGGCGGCTGACGATGGCTGCTGCCCTAGGGCTAGGAACCTAAAACGATGAAATAGAGAGGGGAAGCAAGAAGGAGCGGCTATAACATCATACAGTGGTCTTGGGCTGTTCACCTTGGCATTGGCGGGTGAAGTCGCACAAAGCGCACCCCCTCCCCTCGGGGTTAGTAGGGTCTCCCAACCACAAAGGTTGGGTAGCAACCAAACCATAAATTTATGAGAATGATTGGGGGTTATAACATCATCCCCCACAGACCAAGATTCCGCTTGCCTCAGTGTGCTGCCTGGGAATAGGACCTCATCACACAATCACTTTTTTGCAGAGGCGTTGCGGAGCGGAGAAGACAATGAAACCTAACTTTATTTATCTCAAAACGATCCCGTACAGTTGTTATGTTTTAAGAGTCAAGCAAAACGCCAACGTTTCATCATCTGTGGTGAAAAAAAAAAATTTAAAATTAATTAGTCTCCGTGCCAACGTTTTATTTTATGTTCTCACCCAATTTAAGGTTCACACTTGGAAAAAAAAAATTAAAAAATCAAGGTTCACAAAAGTCAGATTTCCCCTTGTTTCAATTTTGACTAGCTCTGAGACATCCACTCACCCACCTATTCCTAAGGGGAGCCTCTCTTTCAATCTATTCAAAAAAGATGTGAAGCCTATCTTATAAATTTGAATTCATATCCAATTTATGACTGTCTAAATCAATCTAGGTCTTAAAGAGAGGTTTAAGATGTTTCAATTTATGAATCAATGCCCTCACAACATATATAGATCATAGGTTTTACATATTATTAATAAGGCTAAGCTAACTTCCTCTACCTTTTACCACTTCCTGCCTTCAATTTCAGGCTTCTTTAGTTCACAAATTATTATTCTCTTTAAAAATAATTTAAAAAAATTAAAATTAAGATGTATTAAAAATAAAAAATAAAAGCTAACTCCTCTACCCTCCATGCCCCAGGCCTTCACCATCACCCCAACCCTGCCATCCCCAAAAACCACCGTCTACTGACCACCACCTAGCTATCGCCAAAAACCACCTTCCACCAACTACCACTATCCACCCCAACACTAGCCAACCTCCGTTCAAACCAAACTCCGTATGAATGTACTATTGAATTAATTCCAAAACAACCTAACAAATCACACCAATTACAGCCCAATTGTACAACTATATACTGAACCAACTAAACTTGGCCCCTAATCCAACTGTTTGATAGCTCAATAACCAATTCACTGATTAAAACCAAATACCCACAAAAAAATTAAATTAAATAAACCTCTCCAGATCCGACGAGCCCCACACTAGATTCGTCATCTTCGTCTTCGTTGCCAAGGCCACACCATCGTCTTCGTCACCAAGTTCTTCGGCTGCCGCAACCCACAGATCCATCCCCACCAAGTCTAGAGAGAGAGAAAGGTGAATCTATGAGGATTGTCTTCCTAAGCTTTGCTATGTTGGTTCTTTGATTCTCTTGCAGGCTTTCTCTATTGTGTCTACAATTCCCAAACTCAGAAATGCAAAATCAATTGCCTATGCGTTGGAAATTTTTTTAATTTTTTTAATTTTTTCAATTTTTTCAATTTTACTTTTTCTATTTGTCTTTAATATTTATTTTTAAAATGAATGAATTGTTTAATAATTTTTTGAATTTTAATTTTTAAAAAATATTTTTAAAGAGAATAATATTTTGTGGACCGAATTGCCCCTCTAGAACTAACAGAAGTTAAAAAAATTTGACAGAAATTGAAGATTGTACTTAAATTGCTTCAAATTGAAACTACATGGGCAAAATTGATCAAATTGAAACTATAGGGACCAAGTGGTAAAAGTGGCAAACTACAATGAACAAAAGTGACCTTTTACCATATACTAATATATTTGTAACAATTGAATGTTTAAAAAGCTTACGCCTTGCTTTGCAATATATAAAACGCCTAGCTTCAACATCTTGCCTTTCAAAAACATTCATATCAATACTTATTTTTCTTCTTTCTTTTCTATAAGGAACTAAGGAAGAAGATACGTAACTCTAAAGGTCATATCATATTTTTGTTGAATAATTAATAGCCATCATCCATTTGCGTTAACCCCAAAGCCTCTCGTTTTTTTTCTTTCTAATAAAACAATAGTTTGAACTACAACAAGAGGAATGGGCTGTCACACACACAACACACAGTACTAATGTGTCATAAAAATTTGAACATGGATCATTGATCTACATATTATGGTTGTACTAGTTATTTTTCCTCAATAATATATTTCATATCAGGTTTTTATTAGTATATATTTCATTTGGTTGTACTTAAATGTTTGACCCCCAATAAATAAAAAATCAAAGAAGAATTCCAAGCCCTTAATATACAAGTTTGGATCTTACCTAATATTATGACTAATTAATTTCAAGTGAATGAAAATTCTCCAATGAACATGAGAGATCGCGTATCAAAATCTTATTATTAGTCCGTTGCCACTCAAACGATCTAAAGGCTGCTAAATTCATTTCACATCAAGCACCGGATGTCAATCTCATTTGCAACTTGCAAGTTATGCGCATGACAGAAAATCCCTCCGATTGAATTATTTGTACACTTTTTTTCTTTCTTCGTCCTTAGCTGACCAAGTTTTTTTCTTTCACACCTCTTTTTAAGCTACATGCTCTCGGATTAAATAATTTAAAAAAATAAAAGAAAATCATAGATAATGCCTAGGTTCAATGAATCAATAAAAATGTCTGGATTCATTAACATTTTATTTTAACAAGAACACTTCATTTATTTATTGTCTAAGTTTTTATTATGGAAAACTTGCCACCGTGGTCAGATTTGGCCGCCAAACAAATAATTCAATGAAGCTACTGTTTTACTCATTGATTCTCATTTTTATTCATTCAAAAAAAAATTGGCTGATAAAATTTTCGATGTTTGAAGTGCACTCAAACCTTAAAGGTCACACACTTTGTGAGTACATTTGGTTACAACAATAATTTTTTTTATTTTTTATTTTAAAAAAAGGAAAAGAAAGTCCTAAACAAGTCGTAAGATTCCGAGCAATATTGTTTGCAGTTCAAGCAAACGGAAAAGAAAGTGATCTGTTTTGTTGCATGTCAAGCATTCATTTGCCCTAAATCAATGAGTTTGACCCGCAAATGAATATGAATATATAATTAAGTACATTTTTTACACGTATATTTATATATACATGTCAAAGTCACGATCTAACAAATTTAAAGTACGTTCTAGTTTATGGGAAACAAATGAGTTTTTCTATTCACCGCACTTCTCTTTAGTATATAGTATTATACATTTTGCTTTTTTGCTTTTTCTGGTTGATAAATGAAAAGGAGAAGTACCCAATTTTGATTTGTATATCACTTCTTGGATGAGTTATATAGTTAGGGGCCACAAATTAGGTTTATTATATGCCTCCACCAAACCCAAGTGAATGTGTTTTAAAAGGAGCCGAAATTGTCAAACAAATCAAAACATGTGGGGACAATGATATAAAGAAAAGGCAGCATAAGTCCACAAAACTATAATAATACTTTTCCCCACTTGTCAAATTGTAAACTACAATTATGATTATCACCCTAGTTAGTTAATTTGCGTATTATACGAGTACTAACGTATTTTTAAAAATTACTTTTGTCTTCCATACACTTCTCAAAGATACGAAAAAATATGCATTATTTAAATGCAAACGTATCGTTCACATATTATATGCGTATTGACATATATATTTTTTAATGCTTTGCTAATAAGTTATCTGGAAATGCAAATTCTGTTTAATATTATAGTGGTTTATATGAGGGGTATTTTAAAATGGAAGATTCACTATTATAACCAATATAAGAACCCTACGTGATCAGAGTTTATTTTAGATTAAGCTTTGTAAGCGATACTATTTTATTTTGATGGTGCATTTTCCCTTGTTTTGAAGCATTTGCGTGGTTCCTTTTTGTTTTGTTTTTTGGTTCGAATTACGTGGTTCGTATGTTTCGATTACGCAATAAAAAGCCACCAGAAAAGATTAAAATAATGCCGTTGGGGCCAGAGATGACGTGTCAAAGACCCGGATAGTTCGGGATGAGTAAATGTACATTACACACAAACACACACATTTTTTCTTCACACACACCTTCCCCTTTCTCATACGCTCTTTTTCATTTCTCACAAAACACATAATTTATCAAAATCCGAACCTTGACCCCTTTTTTGCGACTGCATAAAACCCAAACCAAACCAAATACCAAACTCTCTTCTCTCCCCCTCAATTTCTCTCTCGCTCTCGTTACTTCATACTATATTTATAAAATTTCAATTCTGGTTTTTGCTGACTTAAGTAGCTATTATTACGACCTGTTGTTTTGTGTGGTTGTTGTTTTTGTTGTTGTTTTTGTTTGTTTGGTTTTGTTTGTTGTTTTTTGTTTGTTGTTTTGGTTTTGTTTGGTTTTTTTTTTTTTGGTTTGGGTGTTGTTTGTTTGGTGGGGGGGGTTTGTTTGGTGGTTGTTTTTTGGGTTTGTGTTGTTGTGTGGTGGTGGTTTGGGTTTGTGTGGGTGGGTGTGTGTGTGTGTGGTTTTTTGGTTTGGTTTTTTGGTTGTGGTGTTTTTTGGTGGGTTGTTGGTTGGTGTTTGGGTTGGGTTGGTTTGGGTGGTTGGTGTTGGGGTTTGGGTGTTGTGGTTTGTGTGGTTGGTTTGGGTTGGGTTGTGTGGTTGTTTTTTGTGTTGTTGTGTGGTGTGGTGGTTGTGTGTGTGTTTTTTGGTTTTTGTGTGGGTGTTGTGGGTTTTGTGGTGTGTTGTGGGGTTTGTTGGGTTGGTTGGTTTGGTTGTGGGTTTGTTTGGTTGGTTGTGTGGTGGTGGTGGTGTGTGGTGTTTTTGGTTGTGTTTTTGTTTGGTGTTTTGTGGTGTTTTTTGGGTGTGTGTTGGGGTGTTGGTTGTGTGGGGTTGGGGGTGGGTGTGGTTGTTGTGGGTTGGGGTGGGGTTGGGTTGGTTGGGGTGGGGTTTTGGTTTTGGTGTGGTGTTTTGTGTTTTGTTTTTTGTTTGGTTGTGTTGTTGGGTTAGATTGATGGTTTTTATAGAATTGTGTAAAATTACAGAAGAAGGCATGAAGACCAAAAACAACACAAAACACGAACCCAAAAGCTTCGAATGTTCAAATTGAAAAAGCTGAGTGGTCGCGACCTTTCTCCCCTTGCGTTTTCCACTTTTTTTTTTTATATTTTTTGCTTCTTTTAATTCGTTCAAACTGTTGATTCGCTACATAAACAGTTTTATTTATTAAGGTTCTCGCAATTCTCACATCTTTAAATTGTTCAAGTTGGCTACGACGTCGTGTTGATCATCAACTCGGTTCGACTTTCTTCTAATTCGTTCAAACTGTTGATTCGTACATAAACATACTCCAACCACTCTACGACGTGGTGGGGGGGGGGTATAGCCATGGATTTCCCGGCCGACGAAACGGCGTCGTTCTCCTCGCCTCCAAGACTTCCCAGGAGGCTCAGACGGCGGCTGAGCCTCGTCGACTGTAAGAAGACTCCTAACACCGCCGAACAAATCGAAACCAAGCTCCGGCTCGCCGATCTTCGCCGACAGGTCTTTCTTTCTATCTATCTCTCTTCTATTTTCATTTCTTAATTTTCATTTTTTTTCTTTTTACCCTCATGAAAAGTTGTCTCCTTGATTTTGTTCTCTCTCTCTCTCTCTCTCTCTCTCTCTCTCTCTTTCTCTCTTCTTGAGTTTGTGATTTTCTGTTTGCTCACTGAGAAAATTTGATCATAGTTTGGTTGATCGAACGACTGAACTGACCCAAATAGTTCAGTCAAGAACTGTTTTTTCTTTGAATTCTTGTACCTGATGCTGTGAGTTGTGTAGTTCAATATTAAGGATCCATGACTTGCCAATAAATTTTCATACTTGTTTTTTCTTGACTTGTGGCTCCGAATTTTGAGATAATATTCAAGTTGTTTTTTTGTCCCTATTGTTATCTTTTACAATCTATTTGATCGGAATTGAACTGAGAAAAAACCAAATTCTAAAATTTTATGGGTGAATTGGTCCGACCTTTTCTTCCCTCTAGACTTAAGTAGATCAAAAACACCTTGGGCTGCAGTTTTTGTTTTTATTTTATTTTTCATAAATTGTTTATACCTTTATTTTAAAGTGTGTTGGCTTTTGCTTGTGTTAGGTGAGGTTGTTTGAAAACCTGGGTTTTCTTCCTTACCACACGGGTGTCTCTGTTTTCAAGTGTTGGACGAATAACAGTTTTTTTTTTGGGTCAGAAAAATGCTCTGTCCTTTTCTTTTTCTTTTCTCTTGGCGAAGGATTAATAATGATACTTTCATCTCTGGTTTACTGATAATTTTCACTTTCTTTGCAAACAACGAGTTTTGTGGCCTCACTCTTTGTTGTGTCACTTGTATGTAGCTTTTAGCCTAGAATGTGACATTGCCAACTTTCATGAATTTGTTTGAGTACAGGAATACTATGAAAAGTTGTCAAGCAAGGCACGAGCAAAGCCAAGAAGTCCCTCTCGATGTTCATCTCAAGAGGAAGACCTTGGTCAGCGCCTAGAAGCCAAGCTCCAAGCTGCTGAAAAGAAAAGGTAAAACTTGAATTTACATAGCTTCAGAATTTCATCCCCGCTATATTATGACTGGGACAAGATTAGACTATCCGTCAGTTGACCATGCATTCTCCAGTCTCCAGGACTTGATCAATTTTGTGTAATCTCTAGTATTCTGTTGCTTACTGTTGAACCAACAGGTTGAGCATTCTGGAAAGCGCTCAAATGCGCTTAGCTAAGTTGGATGAGTTGCGGCAAGCAGCTAAAAGTGGGGTGGAAATGCGTTTTGAGAAGGAACGTCAAAAGCTTGGCTCCAAAGTGGAATCACGTTTTCAGCAGGCAGAGGCAAATAGAATGCTTATGCTCAAGGCTTATAGACAAAGAAGGGCCACACTGAAGGAGAGGTCATCTCAGTCATTATTGCGAAAGACAGCGAGGGAGAAGAAGTATAAAGAGCGTGTATGTGCTGCAATTAACCAAAAACGTGCAGCTGCTGAAAAAAAGCGATTGGGACTTCTAGAAGCAGAGAAGAAGAGGGCCTGTGCAAGGATGTTGCAAGTGCAAATTGTGGCTAAGTCTGTTTCTCACCAGCGTGAGATTGAAAGGAGGGCAAAGAGAGATCAGTTAGAAGACCGGTTGCAAAGGGTACGCATTTCATTTGAGATTACATAAGCACCACTTATTTGTCAGATATCTGGTTGCCTTTACTGGTTGCTCCAGTGTTCCCTGATAATGTTTTTGGTATTTAGGCAAAGAGACAAAGAGCAGAATATCTAAGGCAAAGAGGAAAGCTACAGAGTTCTTTTCAATTGAGTTGGAATAGGATGCACAAGCAGGCTGATCTCCTCTCCAGAAAGTTAGCTAGGTATGTATCCTTTGAAATATTGAGTTCAAAGATTTGTCTCTGCTTTCTGAAAGCGTCATTGGGTCCAAGTCAGTAGCCTTGTGGTTAATTTTCCCAGTAGATGTCTCATGACCCTGGCGAAGGGAAAGATGTTAGTCTTGTGGTTGGCATATGTTTTTTATTGTAAAATATACCAGAGATTAGCGTGCTATATTTGGTGGTTGTGAAAATTAGATTAAATATCACATGTTTATATTCTGTTGAAAATTTTGTAGTTTGTGAATGCAGATAGAAGTGCTTTTATTCTTTTCTTGACCCTTGATTAATCTACAACTTTCAGTCTAAAACACTGTTGATTTTTAACAGGTGTTGGAGACGTTTCCTTAGGCTGAGGAGAACTACTTTTGCTTTGGCAAAAGATTATGATGCTTTGAAAATTAATGTAAAGAGTGTCAAGTCAATGCCATTTGAGCAGCTTGCAATTCTGATTGAATCAATTGATACCCTTCAGACGGTGAAAGGTCTACTTGACCGACTGGAGAGCCGGTTAAAAGTTTCCAGGGTTGTTGCTTCTATAAATTATCCATCCAGTTTTGATAACATAGATCACCTTCTCAAACGAGTTGCTTCCCCAAAGAGGAGGACTACACCACGGACATCTTTAAGAAGTAGAGAAGTGAAGAAAGTAGGTTCCATCAGGGACAAAGCTAGAACTTCTGTTAAATTATCAAGGTATCCGGTGAGAGTGGTTCTTTGTGCTTACATGATTCTGGGTCATCCAGATGCGGTTTTCAGTGGTAGAGGAGAGAGTGAAATTTCTCTGGCCAAATCTGCAGAAGAATTTGTTAGAGAGTTTGAGTTGTTACTGAAGGTTATATTGGAGGGTCCAATACACAGTTCTGATGACGAGGCTGATTCCGCATTGCCCAAACATTTGACCTTCAGATCTCAGCTTGGAGCTTTTGATAAAGCATGGTGCTCCTACTTGAATTGCTTTGTGGTGTGGAAGGTTAAGGATGCTCAGTTGTTGGTGGAGGATTTGGTGAGAGCAGCGTGCCATTTAGAGCTATCTATGATTCAAACTTGCAAGATGACCCTGGAAGGAGAGACTGGTGATCTTACTCATGATATGAAGGCTATTCAGAAACAGGTACTATGCTAGCTCTATATTTTGGTACAGTACTTTTGTCCTATGTCAGATTTTTTTCTCTTTCTTTTCTTTTAAAAAAAATGCACATTTATTGAAGACTAGGTTTGGTCCACCGTTAGTAAAGATTTCTTTAGTACTGTTTGATTTATGCATAGGGGGGAATTGTCGTTCAACTTTTTTTCTTTCTGAAAATTTAGCAGTGTTTTCATTTTACTTATTGGCTGACATTTTGAATCTTCTCTTGGCATAGGTTACAGAAGACCAAAAGCTACTGAGGGAAAAAGTGCACCACCTAAGTGGCGATGCTGGGCTTGAGCGCATGAATTCTGCTTTATCTGAAACAAGGGTAAATTACTTTCAAGCAAAGGAAAATGGAAGCCCGTCAGTGTTGCAGACCACACACATTATTTCTCCGAGCTCACCTAGTCAGACACTTGGTCTTTCTGCTGCTAGCTCAGATAAGAAGCCAAGTCGTGTAGTTCGTTCCTTATTTAGGGAAGCTGATACCACTCATCATGAGGGAGCTCTGTCCTCTGTTCCAAAACCCAATTTGGGTCTGCAGCGTGGATCTTCTTCCCAAAATTTGGTCACAGAGAATGAATTGATCGTGAATGAGTTTCTCCATGAGCAGAAGCAGGCTTTTGCTGATATCTTCAATGGTACTGGCAAAGATAAAAACAATGTCCAGGTCAGTGCATTTTCATATTAGTAATAGTATCGGTGGCTTTGTGAAAGACGTAGATCTTATTGCTTTGATTGTTGACAAATTGATGAGTAACGCTTTTTTCATCTATTTATGCTATTGATGCACAAATATGAGTTCTTGACCAAACTAGAGATTTTGAAAAGAAAATTTAGTTTGTTGCTGTACACCTACTTACTGATGATGAATTAGAAATTTAACTACTCGTCTGTTTTGTTTATTTTATATTTCCAGTCAAAAATAAGACAGACAATGGAGAAGGCTTTTTGGGATGGCATAATTGAATCTGTAAAACAGGAGGAGCCCAACTATGACAGGATTATTCAACTCATGAGGGAGGTGAGGGATGAAATCTGCGAGATGGCTCCACAGAGCTGGAAACAAGAGATTATTGAAGCTATTGATGTGGATATTCTGTCAGAGGTAACAGCACCATCGATTGTCTTTGCCAACAGCAACTTAGCAAGCATGTCTGGAGTATTAACTTTCATTTCTTTTTTCTTAGGTGCTAAAATCTGGTAACCTGGACATTGATTACCTGGGAAGGATCCTAGAGTTTTCATTGGGCACTTTGCGAAGGCTCTCTGCTCCAGCAAATGATGATGAAATGATGGCCATACACCAGAGTTTAAGGAAAGAGCTGGATGAGATATGTCAAACCAGGGATGAGTCCAACTTCTCAAGTGTCACGGCAATGATCAAGGGTCTGCGTTTTATCCTAGAGCAGATTCAGGTATGTTTTCATGCCTTCTCTCTTTTCTAGTTTTTGTTGAACATCTGAAATACTTATGTTCTTGTTCGTTTTCTGATAGAAACAAACCTTTACTGAAACCGAGGACAAGTTTCAGGAGGGTTAGTCGCAATGCCTTATGGCATGATGATTCACATATTTTATTTAATCAAATGATTGGTGTCATATGTATTGTTTGTTTGTAATAGTAATTGTGGATTATTGCATGAGAATTGAAAATAGATTAGATCATTCAATCCTACAGTAAACATTTTGGTTGTTCATCTTTCAAATTACAAAATATAGTATTTTAAATATTTCCCATTATATTTATATAGACAACATGGTTCAGTGGATTAGATTTCCATACATAATGTAATTTGAAGTACCAAAGTTCCGCCAAATATCATGTAATGTTGGATTTTTGTGACAGGTGCTTAAACAGGAGATTAGCAAAGCACGTATAAGAATTATGGAACCTTTGTTAAAGGGGCCTACTGGTGTGCAATACCTTAGAAATTCTTTTGCCAATCACCATGGGTATCCCTCTGATGCCAATAATTCTCTACCGCTGACGGTGCAGTGGCTTTCATCTGTGTGGAATTGCAAAGATCAGGAGTGGCAAGAACATACAATCTCGTGCTCAACTTTGATGAGCAGTGGTGGCCCATCTCAGGGGTTTGTTCCTTCCACTGCCCTGAGAAGTGGTGGAAGCTTTCTGGTGAAACCAAATCAGGATTCTATTTCTACATCTGCTACAGATATCACAGGTTCGAGTGCTGGAATTACTTAGTAATTATTTCTTTCAAGAAGTTTGTAATTGCAATTTACAAACAATTTTTTTTAACATGTGTTTTGCTCGTATCAGGTAATCAACAACCGGAATGTAAGGGAGAGAGAGTTGATTTGTTGGTGAGGCTTGGTTTATTGAAGTTGGTAAGTGGCGTGTCTGGTCTGACAGAAGAGGCTTTGCCTGAGACTTTCAAGCTTAATCTGTCTAGGCTGAGGGCTGTTCAGGCTCAAATTCAGAAAATTATTGTTACTTCTGTAAGGTGAGTAACTAAGAGTTCTCTCTTTCTCTCTCTCTCTCTCTCACACTCATGAAAATCTTGGAATTCCCTGTTGGGCAAAGTAAAAAACAAAATAGAATAATTTTCAGAAAAACTGTTCTGCCAAGGTATCTGATGGTATCTTTCATGTTACTGAGAAATAGTGGATGAAAGTGTCACTACCGGAGTGACACTGTTCAGTGGTAACTCTTCTGCCAATGATAACTGATGCTATCCTTGGATTTAGTGGATTGTGTGTGCATAAAAGTAATGTTTCTAAATGATTCAAATTAATTTAGTCCTTTTTTTTTTCTTTTTTTTTTTCCAAACATTGGTTGACTAGACTATGTCACAGCTTTCTAATTCTTATTAAATCATTCAAAATGCAGCATTCTTATTTGCCGGCAAACCCTGTTAAGTGAGAGGGTTATAACCAGCCCTTCAGACGTGGAGAGCATAGTATCAAAATGCATTGAGCGACTTTTGGGGGTCTTGGACAGTGTTGAAGATGCAGGTATGGAAGAAATTGTTGAATCAATTAGTGATTTTGCGAATGACAGCAAGGAAGTTGTGGACACTGAGAAGCTTCAGTCAAGGAAGGCAGTTATTGGCAGGATGCTAGCAAAGAGCTTGCAAGCAGGAGATCCTGTGTTTGAAAGGGTTTCCCGTGCTGTTTATATGGCTGCAAGAGGAGTGGTTCTTGGGGGTAGTGGACCTGATGGAAGAAAATTAGCAGAAACAGCACTCCGGCAAGTTGGAGCTGCTGCACTGACTGACAGCGTAGTGGAAGCTGCTGAAGTTTTAGTGGTGGCAGCCACCATATCAGTTAGTGTTCATGGTCCCTGGTATATACATCTGACCGATAACATGTGATGAAGTGGGTTTGATAAAAATCACTTGGTCGTACAGAAGAAATAAAATACACATGTATATAGTAGTGTGTGTTGTGTGGAAAGGCAGTGTTAAAAGCTAGTTGTAGATGTAAGTAGATGTGCAGATGTAAGGTATGGATATTGATTCTTTCATGTAATAAAACGAGATGTAAATATGTTCTAGACTGAATTTAAGGTGCTCTGTTTATTATGACTCAGCATTACTTTTATAGTATTTGGATAGGGTGGGATTCCTTTTATAGTATTTGGAAAGGGTTGTGTGATGATTGAATGAGTTGGACCAGAAAAAAAAGACAGTAAAATACAAAAACCCGGGTAGGATTAAGTAAATATCTTGACTTAATATTTTTCAGTCAAGATGTCTCAGTAACTTTGGAGACAATTTTGACTACACCAACCAAAATCTCACATATCTTATATTGCTTCAATCTTGCGTGTGACGTAGTTGCAATTAAAAAGGAACCATTGCGTGATGCTCTCTGCTTCTTTGCAACAAAAGTTGCATCTATTGATACCTCTCGTTACCAGATAGGGCTCCTGATTTCTTCCTTGACAAGTTGACATACATAGTGGAAGGTCTTGGGAACTAAGAAACTCCCAGATTTTTTTGCTGGTCATTTCACTACCCTTTCTTTCCTACCGTCCAACATACTCCACCAAAACCCTGATAAAACGCCAATGCATAAGGAATTTTTCCTTTAAAGTTTTAACTGCAAGGATCGGTCTCGGTTGTTGCAAACATAGTAAAGCTCACAACGGAGGCCTTTTCCATTAGGCTGTCAGCAGAAATAGGCCTTTAACTTGTAAACCAGTAATCTCATATTTGAATTCTCACAGCACTTTGGTAGGTACGAGTGTGAGAAACCCCCTCACTTGTATTAAAAAAAGAATAGCAAGATTCAAGCACACAAGGTCTTTAATTCTTTGAAGCCAAGAGTCTCCAACTCCCAGCAACTAGCGTATTTCAATTATCATATGCATTTGTTAGCACGGTGAGCGCACCAACCTGAGAGTGGAGGCACTTCAATCTAACGCACTACGTTTGTTTGTTTTTCCTTTTTTTCACTCTTGTTAAAGTTCAGATAGTGAAGAGAAGATCTGATGATGCATGTTAATTTTTAAGATCCAAATGTCGGGTACATTATTCAAGTGCCGAGTTTAGAATAAAACTAAAAATTTGGTGACCATCAATTCTTTACTGCCCTCAAGTCAATTTCTCGTGAGACCAATCAGACCATGTAAGTACCATACATCCATATCCTCATCAGACTAATTAAGATTTAGGAAAGACAAGATCTCCGCTGCTAACTCATCTATCTCTACCATAGCTTAGCTGGGAAAAAAATCCCCATCTCTATGCCTAGGGAAGCCGGCAGAGCAGTAAAGCCCAGCAATATACAGGAGGGTTACAATAGCTAGGGATCTGTCGTCAAATCAAATCAATGACCAAACGAAAACTTATCAATATAACCGAGGGAAACATTTGCATTTAAGCCTCAAACCTGAAGCACTAGCTTTCAAGAATCACTATGAAAAATGGCATCTTTAAAGAGGATGCTTTTAAGGTCCAAATTCTCAAACTCTTAACTTCCACCAGATTCACATCATAGAAAGCAAGTTACCTACTGGAATACAGTCCGCTAGGAAGAGTGCACAGATCACACCTAATATCAGCTGCATTTCAAAGACATAAGAGTCATCATCAGTATATGTTTAGTATTCTAAACAAGGTCATACAGAACAACATCCAAAGGAAATTGAAAATGTAATAGCATGAGACTAGCTCACATCATGCTATATGGCAATACAGCAAGTCAGAATGAAGAGGTGACTGCAAAAAGGGTGTATAGGATAGGAGACACCGACAAATTTGCCCAAGAAAAATCTTCACATATTTTCCAACTTTTTCTTATGCAGAAAAGTTAACCATAGTTTGGTCACACAATACGATGTGAAGGCAATATCAGTGGAACTAATCAAACGGACTTGTTAGGCTCACTTAAATGTGATGACATAAACAATCCCAAGTTACTCAACACTGTTGTCACTTGATGTAAATAACAACTTACACCAAGGTAGATTTCCTAATATAACAAATACACTGACTTCGAAATGTTATTCCTCAGCCCCAACATTCATATTAACATCGATATTGCACTAAAACCTATTGTCAATAATTTACAGTCAACATAAACACGGGTTGTCCAAACCAAAATGATTCAACATCACACTATACCAACAATGATAACCCAAAAGGTAATGCCAAATTAATCACTGAAGGAATGCAAGTACAGAGGTAAAGGAATCTGATTTTTTTTTTTTCCCAATATTTTGTTCTATGGTCCCACTAAAAAGCATGAGAGAGAGAGAGAGAGAGAGAGAGCGAAGTTAAGTTATAGACAGTTATTAGAAAACAACTTGTTTTCAAAAATGCATTATGAGCTTGAAAGCAACTTCCCAGCAACATGGTGAAAGTGTTAAGATTGTCATTCAAGTAACAAATGAATGATAAATGCTTCAAATATGAACAATAACGGTACAAAAAATTTAACTTGGAACAGATTATTTCAAAAACAAAATTGAAATGAAAATTGAGATGAAAATTTAACTTTTAATGACTTTTTTATTTTTGAAACAGCAGAAAAATGTTAAGAAGTTGAATCACCAGTCACAGCAAGAACAAAATAGCATAATAGAAGAGAAAATGCTTGGCACCAACATCTAATATACAAACTTAGTAACTTCGATACCTCAATTGGTGGTTATCCAGGGACAAGGTAAAACAAGTATATCAAGACCAAGAAGACAGCCACCACTACCCTTCAAACATAGATAGGGAAACCCATAAAACATAGACGGCCCCAGAAATTAACTAACAACATGTATCTATTCTAACTGCTACACTTGTGAAAAAAGAGGAAAAAAGAAAACATAATACTTTATGCATGAGCAGTTTTAAACACTACTCCAACTCCAAATTTCTATTTATATTTAGAATAGATTGGGTTCCAAAAGTTATGCAATTCATCAACTACAGTACAGTAAATCAAATCCATAAGCTTAAAACATATGCAAGTCAACGCTAAGGTAACTACGTGATATCAGGTGGTTCTCAATGGCACAATAAAAATGTTGAACATTTGTATCTGTAAAGATATTAGCTGTAGAAAGTTAAAACATCTAAGAGACATGAGACATACCATCATCAGCCAGGCACCTCAGGTGTCGTTTAATATCTGTACAAGAACCTTGTTTTTCTTGCCTGCGGATAAAAGGAGAAGTTTCCCATCCACAATGTCTTGAGGTTCAACTCTCTTATTTTCATTATCAACTCTTGAGTTGTTCAAGTAAAGCCCCCCTTGCTTCAACAGACGCCGGGCAGCAGATTTGCTGTCAAGCAAACCAGACGACACTGAAAGATCAACAAGAGAGAGATCCAGGACCTGATTATAAGGGAAAGAACAGGATGGCACATCCTCAGAAATAGCTTGAATGGTTTTCCAGTCCAATTTAGTGTCCGCACCAGGCCTTAACGCCTCAGTTGCTTTGAGGGCCTCATCAAGACCATCTTGACCATGTACAAAACGGGTGACCTCCTCAGCAAGCCTGCGCTGAGCCGTGTTGGGCAAGTATCCAGGCCCCTTCATCTCATTCTCCAACTGTTTGATCTCATCCATGTCCATGAAAGTGAGAATCTTGAGGAACCTGACCACATCAGCATCTGGAACAGAGAACAAATACTGATAGAATTTGTAAGGAGACAACATGGATGGAGAAAGCCAAATGGCACCATCTTCGGACTTGCCAAATTTGGTTCCATCACTCTTTAACAGAAGAGGGAATGTCAAGCCATAAGCAGCAGCATCAGCACGAAGAATCTTGCGTATGAGTTCAGTCCCTGCTGTTATATTTCCCCATTGATCGCTACCCCCAATCTGAACATTAATGCCTTCGTTCTGGAAAAGGTAGAGAAAATCATAGCCCTGCAACAACTGATACGTGAACTCAGTGTAGCTCATTCCTTGTTCTGATTCCAACCTCTTTTTCACACTCTCCTTTGCGATCATGCTTCCCACTCTCGCATATCGACCCACAGCTTTCAGAAATTCTAACAACCGAACCTCTTTCCACCACTCATAATTGTTCACGATGGAAATCCCACCCAAAATTCTTGTAATGTTATTAGAAACTCCTGAAGTGTTTAGGGACAGAGTGTCCAGGTCAAGCTCAGGCCTCTCCAAGCTCTTTCCGGAAGGGTCTCCGATACGGGCTGTGGCACCACCGATCAAAGCGACGGGGCGATGGCCACATCTTTGGAACCATGAGAGAACAATAATTCCAAGAAGGTTACCTAAGTGCAAGGATTCAGCAGTTGGGTCGAACCCACAATAGACTTTGAGAGGAGAGAGACTGGGGTCTGAGCAGGCTTGCCTTAGATGCTCACTGGTTAGAGATTCAAGCAACCCCCTCTCTTCAAGAATTTCAACCACATTTTGACGCCCAGATGAGGACTGAAAACACTTGACGGTAGAGATAAGGATTGGGTTCCTCAAGTTATTACGGTGAAGGGTGGGTAACCTAGATGCAGTAAGGAAAGAAGGAAAGAAGGAAAGAAGAATGGGAGGCTATGGTAGTGATGGGAGAAGAGAAAAGCCCTTGAAGTGGCCGCAGCTGCCATTCTCATATTCTTAGGCTAGTAATGAACAAAATTTCCTGCAAGAAAAAGAGAAATTTTCAGCACCAATAACATCTCTTTAATTTGTTTTAGTCAATCAGTAAGACTAAGATAAGGGAATAAATACAAACTAATAACCAGACTCAAAAACAAAATACATGATGATACCAAAAAGTTAATCTTCCTCCTCTGCATAGGATTTCTAGGGCTGAGGGAGACTTTAAAGATCAAAATGATATAATTTATACTATGTATCTCATCCCACTTGGGGAAGGGGGCAATATGTGTGTGAAGAAAAGATAAGAAACCAGATACAAAATGAGGGATTTTGGGTTTTTGTGTTGTGGGGCTGATTCTGTGGAGGAAGGACCACGTTACAGGTACTCATTGACTCATTGAGAAATAGTCTTGGACATTGCATTTTAGCATTCTTACATGCCCTATTTCACAAATAACAGCATTAACTGCGGCCAAAGACAAATATTCAAAACATTATCAAAGCTCCAATGCACTCAAAGCAGAAGTCAGATAATCTGATTATTAATTTCTACCGTATTGAAATGAGATCCACAGATAAGAAAACAATTGAATCATTCAACAGTAACATTCAGAAACTAAACGAAAAATAAAGTTATCAAGATTTGGAGTGTTCTTAATTTGGATATTTTTCGTGATTATTTTCATTGTGGGCTTTCATAGAAACTGTGCTTTGGGTTTGTAGCAATTCAGTTTTCACTATAGTGCCAATCTAAAGAAAGATAATTACTCTAATTCTACAATGACTTGTATACCAGAAACATTGTACAATTTAGCCCTTCTAGTAATCTAAGTTACATTCAAACTTGAAGCAAAATCATAATTTCTGTGATATAAGGACAAACACAATTAGGCCACTGATTGGTTGACCAAAAAAAAAAAATTAGGCCACTGATTGGCCCAACAAAATTAATAAAGTATTGGGTGTGACATATGAAACCCAAGAGAATGAAATGCCAGATAACCGTGCAGTCCATACTTAATAGTCGTATAGCAGAAGATCTTGCCAATTAAAAACTTCTAACAAAATCTGGCATAGAACATCACTTACTTGCGATAATAATAAGCTCTTTCAATTACCAAAGGTGGTGAAACGTTTTAGTCATTGCTATATCTCTGTGCTTTTCCAATTATCAGTTCTTAGCGCTACTTCAAATCTTCCAAAGCACTGTTATTGAAAGGATTCAAAGACATTACAACTAAAAGGAAGCCCATTTATTCTTGAAATTGTAGTGCATGAGATATCTATGAGATTTATAAGTTGTAAAGGAATTAAAATTTACAGTAACGTTAAAATGAGTAGCCAATTGAACAAATTCCACCCAAAACTCATATGAACCAAAGCCCAGAAGTACAGATTACAAGAAAATTAAGAACCAAAGCCTTTACATAGTACTTTTAAAGTAAAATAAGCAAAAAAATATTCAGAGAACCAAAATTACTGACATCTTAAAAAATGAAGAACTGAAAAGTTGTTAACTTTCTGTTGATTTTGCAGAAAAAGTGGGAAAAAACATTACACCATTCAACATACATTTTCAAACACAATCTGCTTAATTGCTTGCCATTATATTTGTTCTGTTTCATTGAATAGATAGAGGAATTGGGTGTGCTTACTATCAGGAACAATGAGCAGAGAGACGAAATTTATTCTTGAGCTTGTAAAGAAAGGAACAGAGGGTTCAGTGGGACTGTAGAAAATCCCCAATGTAAGAGTTCTTCCACTAAAACCATCCCCACATTCCCATTCAGAGACAAGAAAACAAAGCATGGGACTTATTCAATTACAATGGAAAACAAAATATGGTTGACTGGGAAAAGAAAGTGTTGTGTATGTAAAATAGAAAGAAGTGGACTTACTCCTTAAAAGTTTATATGGGTATGTATGACTGGCAGTCATCAACCCAGTTATGCGAGGCAATTTGAAGATGGAAATGACTGTACGATTTCATCTTTCTTCGCGGCCCTTTCTTTTGGCTAAGACAACTACTTCTGAAAAAACAATTATATATGAAGGTAAGGCAAGGCAAGGTGCGGGGCTTATTTGCGGGGGTTTGCTTTAATAGCCATGGGATTGGATCCACGATAATTTGGTTAGAATATAGAGGGTAAACTGCCGAATTGCCTGTCAACTTGTACATAAATATCAATACTGTTTTTTTAGTTAATTAAAGGCTAGAATGAAATTTTATTAGGAAAATTAGGTACTAGACATAATTAACTTTAGTAATTTGGATATGAGATATTAGGTATTTTGGTTTGGGTTTTAATACCCAAAAAAGAATAGGTATTTTAGATTAGGCCAAAGAGTAGGCCCAGGTTTGTCGGCTAGGCTAAAATTAGGCAATTATACCATTTTTATTAAAATATTAGGGTTGGTCTCCCTTTTTATCAAATTAGATCTCTCTCTCTCTCTCTCTCTCTAAGCAACGACTCTCTTTCTCTTTCTCTTTCTCTTTCTCTCTCTCTCTCTCTCTCAGCAACGACGACCATAGCCTTCACTTGTGGTCGCGATGGAATTCTCAAGCTGCTCATCCCTTCGGCCTTCACCGGTAACTCCAAGGTCTTCTAGCTCAAGATGAAGAGCGATTACGATCGTTATCTTGCTTGAGTCTCCAGACTCTAGCATCTGCTACTCTTGGTTGGCTTTGTGGTTGTGGATCTGTGTCCCTTGAGCCATTCTCTTGCGCCATTTGTGATTCTGAAACAAGAAGGGATGAGAACACTATTAGGTCAAGTAAAGATAAACTACAAGGAAGAATTATAAATAGTTGAGCAGAAAAAAGAAAACATCAAACATCAAACATAATAGACATATAATATGAGTTTCTGCAATGCAGTTTGTGTTTCTGCGATGCAGTTTGTGTTTCTGCAATGCAGTTTGTGTTTCTGTGATGCAGAAAACCAAAGGAAAAAGAAAACGGAACCCCAAACTGGAATTTAGATGCAGAAAACCAAAATCAAAACCAAAACGAACATAATAGACATATAATATGAGTTTCTGCGATGCAGTTTGTGTTTCTGCGATGCAGTTTGTGTTTCTGCAATGCAGTTTGTGTTTCTGCGATGCAGAAAACCAAAGGAAAGAGAAAAACGGAACCCCAAACTGGAATTTAGATGCAGAAAACCAAAATCAAAACTAAAACGAAACCCCAAATTCAAATCTAAATGCAGAAAACCAAAACCAAAACCAAAACCAAAACCAAAACCAAACGAAAATCGAAAACGAAACCAAGATCTGAGTTGATTCCTTACACTTTTTTGCCGAAAGTGAGAGTGAAGACTAGGAATCTAGATGGTCGTCACCGTTGGCTGAGATTTTGGGGATTTGTGGAACAGTTGAAGAGGTTTTTTGGAGGTGAAGTTGAAAGGTCGCGCGAATGTCGTTTCTGCTTTCAGCTTCTGGGTTTGATGTTGTTTGTCCAGCTTTGGTTTAAAATTAAATACTGAAAATGGCATATGTTGTAATTTTCATAATTTGTAATGGTATTTTTGTTACATTTTGGTGTTTGGCTTTTTGCTAATTAGACTAAATTGTATTTCTTTCTACTAAATTAGTAAACTATATTATGGTTTAAAACTAAAGCTCCCAATTTTATTCTCAATGTTATCCCGCCGTCTAAATCATCAACATTTCATCTAATTTGCAGTTAAATATTAGGGTAAATTGATCATTTCATATGTTTAAAAAAAATACTTTTAAATAAAATAAAATGACATAAAAAAATGGAAAAAATTATTTGGATTAATTACAGGAAACGCCCCAACCTATAGGGTCATTTACGATTACATCACAACCTATGAGATATTTACGATTACATCACAACCTATGAGATATTTACGATTACATACACAACATCACGAAAATCCTACAAAATGCCCCCTCCAGTCAGTCAGACTATTAGTGAATCTGTTCTAATATGTTAAATACTGACGTGTCAAAAATAGGACCCATTTTTTTATGACATCTTCCAGGTGGACTAAAAACCAATAAAAAATTATATACTTTTACAAACTAAGTTAAAAAAAAATTAAAATCATTAAATTTTAAAAATCAAAAGGAAGATGAAGAAGAAAAAAAAAAAAAATCTCTCCCTCCCGAGGCCCGACGAACCCCCCCTTTCTCTCTCTCTCTCTCTCATCCCAACCTGTAATGAACCCAGAACTCTCTCAGAACCCAGAATCATCCCAGCCTGTAACGAACCTAGATCTGCGACCCCAAATTTTTTGAACAAAGTTTAAATCATTCTCAGTTACGAACTTCTTTGTCTGATTTATTGGCTGGCTCTTTGAGATCAGATATGTTCAGTTGACATCTACTATTCGCGTTTTTTGTGGGATCTATACAGATATAACTCCTTCAAGTTGTAATTTCGTTGATTACTTGGTTGACCAGGTTTTACATCGTCCTTTTGAAAGCGAGGAGCAAAAATGAATCACTGTGCGATACAACAAGGCAACGCCCTCTCAGTTTGTCCCAAACCTTGCTGTTTTGGCCTTCTACGCCAGCCCTCACGATCCCGTCAGATCTTTCAGATGGCAATTTGGGTGGTTGTGGGCTAGGAAGAGAGGAGAGAGAGAGAGAGAGAGAGAATATGGGTTGGGCTTCAACCAGTTCAGCTAAAACTTCTAAACAATACCCACAGACAAATGCTTTACGTACCGTTTGGTTTATCAGAAAATGTGAGAAATGCAATAAAATTCAAGAGATCGCGTTAAAATTGATATAGCCATGGCCATGGCCTTCTCAACATCCTCTTCTCCCCAATTTTTGACAACAACTGCAACCTCAGAGAGAAGATCCAAAGAATTTGAATTAGACCCAAACTGAAAATCACCCTCCATTTTCCCCTTCATTCCCAGAAACAAATTCACAGAAATAACTCAAACTAAACCCATAACCACCGAAATTCGCCAAAGAGTGTTAAGAGGTTATGGAATTAGGTATAGAAGCAACAACAATAGCAGCGACAACAGCGCCTGAAGATGCTACAGCGACAGTATTGAAGCCTTGATGATTGTGCAGAAGTCGCTGAGGAAGAAGCAGAGGTTTCCATACACAAACCCTAGAGACCGTCGAGATTGGCAGAGAGTTGGAGAGAGAGAGAGTGTGAAAGAGAATGTAATATTAGAAAATGATGCGGCGAATGATAATTGAGGCGCGACCTCAAGTGAGGATGAACTTGGATGTAAAAACACAAGGCCAAATTCCGATGGGGGATGAGGAGGTATGTCGGGGGTGGGGGAGGTGCATCAGGAAGAGGAGGTGGGGGAGATCGTGGTGGGGCTAGATGGATGGCTGGGTAGGGGTGATGAGATGGGGACAATGAGATTGGGGATGGTGAGTTGGGGACGACGAGAATGAGGGGTCAGGGACGATGAATTTTTTATTTTTATTGTGGTTGGTTATTTATTTATTTATTTAATAATAAAGTTATTTTAAAGATATAATTTTTTATTAATTTTTTTGCCCATCTGTAAGTTCACGTCAATAAAAAATGGAACTCACATTCGCCACGTTAGCATTTAACACATTCACTAATGATTTGGCTAACGGAAATGGCATTTTGTAGGGTTTTCATGATGTTGTATATGTAATAGTAAATGTCCCGAAAAATTGGGTATGTAATCGTAAATGACTCTATAGGTTGGAAGATTTACTGTAGTTTGTTCAAATTATTTTATAAACAAAATAGTGGGACCCACCTGCCCTACCTCCTTCACCTCCGCCTCTCCCCTTCTGCGCTCTCTCTTTCTCTACGACCCAAGACCCAAAATCCCCAATTGGGTTTCACAATATCTATGATAAAACTCTAATCAACTCTTTTAAAATCTATGATAAAACTCTAACGAACACCATTAAAATCAATCTAGAAATTCAATCAAACTCTATGTGGAGTTCACAGAAATCAATTGAAATATATTGAACTCTATAAATTTTATAACTCTGTTTAACTCTTTTAAAATCTTAATTGAATACACCCTTATAAGTTCGTTTGTAAAAGTGCTGTGGGTAGTCAAAGTGTTTGATATAACAGTGATGGACGCATAATTTCTTACATGTAGGGGCATAAAAAAATTCAACCGATATATAGCTAAAACAAAAAATTTCTATCCAGGTTTGTTGTCTATAAAACCAAGCTTAAATAAAACGAAATAACATTATATGATGAAATCATGATGCTATATATGGAAATAAAAGCGTTTACATTTATATTATGATGACCTGATCCAAAAGAAACATAGATTAAACATAATACAAACCCCATACAACATAGATTAACTTATTAATCCAAAACATAAACATACAACTACATAATATTCTCTTGCAATGATAGAATATTTTCACAAGAACCAAACGACCAAATTTTGAAACAAGGAAAATCACTAAATACACAAAACTTAAGAAACCAAAAACAACCAAATCAAATAACAATAACATTAATTGAAATTCCGTAAGAGTATCACCCATCCATTCCTCAATGAAATTCAAAATTGAAAAACAACATAGGGCATCAAACAAGGGTTGCTGCCCTGTAGAACATCTCAGGATTGCTTGGCCTCTAATGCCTCGGTTTTGTAATACTTGGAGCATTAGAATCGTGACCACCGTCGTGGCAACCTCATCTCCCAATCGCCGAGAACCCATACCCACCAAAGCTTGACATCAAGGGTCTAATTTGCATTTTCCACGTCAAGGATATGGAGATAGAGGGAGAGAGCTATCAAAAAAAAAAAAGGATGAAATGAGATGGAGTTGGCAGATTTGAGCAGTAGAGTGGATCTGATTTGGACAGAGAGAGGGGTAGATGCGACAGAAGAACGACTGAGAGGTTCTTTGGGGGAGGGGATAGAGAACCGATGACAAGTTCTTAACAAGTTCTTTTTGGGGGAGAAAGAGGCTTGAATAAAGAAGAAAAGAGGGGTTAGATATTTTCTAGGGTTGGAAAAGATTAGAGGAGGCGTGTGTTTTTAAACTTTGCTATCAATTAAAAAGGGATTTTCTATTTAAATCCCGAATTTCTCTTTATTCACACTAATACTTAAATCATTAAACTGTAAGTTTTATTATTGTGTAAAAAGATAAAAAGTCATCCAACTTTAATACTTAACCCTAATACATCTATACACACACCCTATCACTCTTCAAATTAAATTTTTAAAAAATACAAACTCTTCAAAATGCTTATTATGTATTCCCTTTCTATGTATTTCAAGTCATGACATGATTATTGTTGACTATTAAAAAGTAAAAACTAAAAATCAGACTGAACTATTTAGACTCATACCTTCATTATAACTACACCAAACTGGATGTTTGGTCTACACATTTTCCAGCTGAATGTTTGTCATTTGCTCTTACACGAGGGACCTCATGTTTTATTCCATAATACTTGAAACGATCTGAATATGGGTGTTCTTCAGAATTCTTATTCAACCAGTTCTCATTCAGTAAGTGATGAACTTCAGGAGCTGACTGCTTAGATTCACTATAATCTAGGGCGACGGTGAAGAATGTCCTCTTGATAATGAGGTGGTGATCCTGGGAAAGCAGACAATGAATAAGATTCTAAAGGGAGCTTGTGGAGTTTAAATAGAAAATCTCTTTTATTTCTTATTTTTTCCAGCTTGGGGTGTATTTAAGTGTAGTTTGGGAAGGTAGTGGGGTTTTCTTAGAAATTGTGAAAATTTAAATTAAAAGTTGGGATGAACTTAGAATATGGGGTGAACCAAGAGAAGTGTGAGGTTTAAATATAAAATATCAATGGTGTATATTTAACATACACCCCCTTATACACCCTCCCATTGTGGATGCTCTTAGTTATTTGCTCAATAGAAATAAGGAAATAACTGGGTTCTGTAAAAAAAATAGAAATAACTAGACACAAATGTAGTTTTTGTGTTTTAGCGCTGGTACATCTGTCAGATAAAGACACAATTATTTGTGTCTACACAAGTAAATGATCTTACTTTTTCCGAATCATTTGTTAGATGGTATTTATCATTTACATTAAATTGACATTTGGCACAACTCTTTATGTCCAATAAAAATTTGTGCTTTATGTAAATTGATTTGACACAATTATTTGTGTTTTATACAAAAAGAGCACGAATAAAACTTATTTGTGCTCAATGTTAGAGAAAAGGGCACCATACCTATATTTGTGCTCTTAAGTTTGTAGTTTTTGACCAGTTTTTTAGTAGTGATTTTGTGATATTCCATGTAAATTTGTATGTAATTGAATAGGGTGTAATTTAGTGACTTTTATTTATTTATAAAAAGGCATCAAAGGAATAAAAGTACAAAGGACACATACTGTAAGGGGAATCATCCAAATAACAATGTGGCAGACATAGATAAATATATATATATATTTTTGATACATTGTGGCAAAGGCCTATAGCAGCTGTAATTAATAGCTAACTGTTAATACATATAAATGTGTAATTAACATTTATATATAATAAAAAATGTAGTTTTGGAATTGTCATTTGTAATAAACGAGTGCACAATGATTTCTGGTAGTCTTTAAGACTAGGAGCGCATGTATAATCAGTGTATGTAATTGTTTTTATGTGTGAGGAGGCGTTTGTGAACTTAATAAACCAACCCTTTGAAACACATGCAGTGATTTGGCTCTGTTCATCTAATGTCTTCCTCCTCCTGGATTTTGATTCCTACTAATTCAAGATATATAATATTCTCATCCGTCATGGGCTGTTATCTTCTTCCCTAAGAAAAACATATAAACAAGCCTCTGATCATATTGATTGGAATATTTATCCCTCTGCATTCTTTTGTCTTTCATCCCATTCAAACTCAGTAGACTCGTATTTTCTGAAGCATCTCTTTTTTGTGTGGAAGAAACCTCGGCGGTACGAGGAATAACTTTATTGATTAACAACTGAAAAAAGAAGGGGGGGACTTAAAGCCTGACCCCAATTACAAGCATCGATATCCAAGAAAAGTACATCCTATTTAAAGCATCTCTTAAACTTTTGGAAACGATAACATCTAAAAGAACAAACCAAGGTCAATCTACCTGCAGAAATAGTTAAAAATGTTCAACAATTACCCCATAAAGCTTCTTCACAATGCTATTTAGGAACCGAGAAAAGACAATGCTCCAAGCAAGTTCAACAACAACGAGCCAAGAACACTCCAAAAACCGAACAGAAATCCTAGTCCCAAGCTCAGATAGAACCAACCGTCTTCAAGCAAATAACTTCCTCCGTGTTTCTGATCTGCTACCGGTGGTACTGTCCCGTTGGTATTACTGCAGTTCACTTCAAGCGGAGGGCCACAAAGTTTATTACCAATAAAACTGGATTGATCCAAACTTTGAAGTTGAGTGCTTTTCGGAATCTCGCCTGTCAAATTATTGTAGGACAAGTTCAAGGCACTGAGAAATGTCAAACTTGACATACTTGGAGCAATTTGACCACAAAGTTGATTCATGGACAAATCAAGAGATTCTAACTGTCTCATATCACCAATCTTGGGAGGGATTCTTTCACTCAAAAGATTATAAGACAGATTCACCGACTGCAAGTAGATGAGGCTGGTAAGTTCTTCAGGTATTTCTCCAGAGATAATGTTGTCTGAAAGGTCCAAAATAATTGCCAAGCTAAGAAGAATGTTTCTATAGTTCATTTCTCTACCTTTTATCACCACGTTTGCATTCTCTATTTGGCCCACACTATAACGATCAATATAAAATACAGGATCTAAGTAAACACGGGTATCTTCAGGATAAAAGTTTAAAGGTGTATCTTGTGGAAAGGTGGTCATTGCTGTAAAATTGTACAAACACCTTGGCATTCTTCCTGAGAGATTGTTATGTGCGAGGTCCAAGATTTGGAGATTTGCAAGACTGCATAGTTTGTACGGAATGTGGCCATGAAGCTGATTTGAACGAAGGCTAAGAACTGCCAAATTTGAAAGGCTTGTTCCAATCCACATTGGTATCTTTCCTAGAAACTTATTGTGACTAAGGTCAAGAATAGTCAAATCTGTACATTTCTTTAGATATGGAGGCAACTCCCCATGCAAGTGATTATTGCGCAAGTGCAAGTATTCGAGGGAGAGTAAGTAGCCCAAAGACCTTGGAATATTCCCAATTAAACTGTTGCGTTCTAAATTTACAACTCTCAAGTTTTTCCAGTTTCTGAAACAGTCAGGAATTTTTACAGATAGATGATTGTTGTCCAGACGAAGAATTGAAAGTGCCTTTGGTTCACTATTATTATTACAGAAGAAGTGAAAGAGCGTTCCAGAAAACGATGAGTTGGAAAGATCTAGTTTATCTACTGTTGATGGAACAAGAGGTAATGAACCATTGAACTGGTTAGAACCTAGGACAATTTCCCATAACTCTGAACTGGGAAATATATGTGGAACCTCACCATACAATTTATTTTCAGAGAGATCAATAAACCCTAATTGGGAAGAAAAGTTCCAAAACCAAGTCGGAATGGTACCTGAAATTCTTGTGTTGGACATGCTAAGAACCTTCAACTGCGTTTGCCTCTGAAGCCACATGGGCAATTCCGATGGCTCCAGATGCCAAGAATTTAAAATCAAAACAGAAAGTTGAAATGGAGGAAGCCAGTGTGGAGTAGTTTCAAGAGTCAATGAGTTTCCACGTGCGTCAAATTCCACCAATCTTGTAAGATTAGTGAAATGTAGTTGAGAGACAACACCTGTTAAATTATTATCCCCAATTCTCACAGCTTTTAGGCATGACAGATTGCCCAAGGACGGTGGAAGGGGACCTGATATTGAGTTATTAGCAAGATCAAGGACGCGCAACTTTTCAAAATGATCAAGCTCATCTGTTAAATGGCCAGAAAGATTGTTCAATGACAGACTCAATGACTCTATCTGAACTGAACTACACCTAGAAAACCTTTCAAAAATTTCTGACACGCTTCCATTGAGATTGTTATCCGACATATCAAGAGTAGTCAACTTACAAAGATTTCCCAAAGAGTTTGGGATATTCCCTGCAACTTGATTAGAATTTAACTCAAGATTGACAATGGATGTGAGGTTTCCAAGGGAAGACGAGATCTCACCATGAAATAAATTCCAGGAAAGAAATAGGGACTGAAGATGGCTAAGCCTGTACAACCATTTAGGTATAGTAGAACTGATAGAGTTGTACCGGAGATCAAGGAATTTAAGATTAGTCATGTTGGCAATACCAGCAGGTATGTGATAAAGTCCACAACCAGACATATACAAGTTCTCTACCAAAGACGGGAGTGTGTTTGTCACCCGCAACCAATCAGATGCTTCGCTAAGATTTGCACCACTCATGTCCAAGTGTTGCAATTGAGAAAGACCAGAAATCCATTGAAGGCTCTCAACCTCCAAGAAGTCGTAAATCTCCGGACGGCCATCGGGATCATTAAAAAATCCTGCATCTCGGTAATCGTTCAGATCAAGAACCTGTAGACTCGTTAGATTTCCCAATTGAGGAGGAATTAATCCGACGAACGACGAGTCTGAGAGGTCAAGATATCTTAAACTTTTGAGAGAACCTAAGAAGCTAGGAATCTGCATTCCTCGAAAATCATTGTTGCTTAGATTCAAGTAGGTAAGATGCGTTAAATTTAGTAGAGATGGATTTATCTTACCACTGAAAGCCATGTCATATGTATCTCCGGCAAGGTGGAGCTCGCGGACATGACCGGTTAAATTGTCGCAGACAACTCCCGCCCAAATGCAACAATCTCCTTCACCAGCCCAAGATGAAAGCGAATTTGAACGATCTACAAGATCGTGCTTAAACTTCAAAAGTGCTTGTCTCTCATTTTGTTTGCAAGGCGCACTCAGATTTGCATTGCATAATAATAAGCAAATGGTAAATAAGGTTGCAATGCTTAGAAACCTGACAACAGTGCTACCCATATTCATGAGCTAAATTATATCAACTACTTACTCTGTGAGCAATAACGAGTCACCTAGAGTGCTATTTATACGTGTTTGGGGGAGAGGACGTGTCCAAACGGGATCTTCTCTTCTCACATAGAATAGAATATCATTTACTTTTCCCCTTTCAACTATTTTGTAACACATAATTTATCATTAAAGTTCTCTTTTCTCAATGAAAAATAATTTTGATTGGTTGATAAACTTCAGAATTTCTTCATTTTGTCGTTGTAGGCTAATCAATGTGTTAAACATGAATTGATAAAACTAGAAAATTCTAGAATAATTGAGAGAATTACTAAGTAAAAGTTGGTTGACTTTTACTAGAACAATCCTAATAATTATCTATTGTAATTGTAACTAGAGAATTATATAATTATAGAACTAACTTGTGACTGAAAATGACTTTAGATAAGTTGGTTACTATGCAACTGACTTGTCCAAGCAAAATTGGCGACTTAGCATCCGTATAAATCTGTCTACAGCCAACTCAAGTAATCAAGCTGAAAACTACAGCTGTCCTATATTGTACCTTTCCTACTTCATTCTAATAAAACTATTTTGTTACTCTTTCAAAAGTTTTCCATTCCAAATTAAGCTATTGTCCTAAACACTAAACCAACCATTTCTTAAAACTCTTCTCCCATAAACTAACACAATGGCCTAATTGCAGAGCTGGTAACAAAGATATATTGAAGAATACACAAAATCCCACATCGGATACTTAACAAAATAGAAAGTCCTCATATAATAAATGACTCCACTCTTAATAGCATCGAGGCCAATTATATAAAACTCCACACTTACTAAACATGTAATTAAGTTGAGGTATCTGAGGTATCAGAGCATCCCCTATTTTCTATGTACAACCCCACAATGATAGTGAAAGTCGTTATTGACGGTGGTGACTTGACCTCTTTGCTGTGTTATTGCCTGGAGCTTAATGGGATGTTGCTTGGAAGCTCCAATCTAGTTTGCCAAAGTAAGCACATCAAGAGAGAGAAAAAAAAGTGAAAATTGACAAAACGAAAGGGACGGCAGTCAGTGTTGCCTTTTTCTTCCCGCAATTAATTCACTGATCATTTACTTTGAATTGACCGACTTAAACAAGACGTGAACAAGGAGTTCAGTGGAGCAAATGAATAGGATTTAAAAAAGCTGTATACTGGTCTTTCATAACGTGTAGGACATATTTTGGCAGAATGTCATTTATTTTTCATTAGACTTTCTTTTGGCAATTGCTATATCATCTCGGTAATTGTAAATTCAAAGAAAGTTGTGGTATGAACTGTTAATACATATAAAAGTGTAGTAGCATAAACTGTTAATACATATAAATGTGTACATATGAGCGTTGTTTTTTATTCTTGTGGAAATTGGGATGTGCAATTAGTTTAATTATAGGTGAGTCTGTTGGTACGCCTTTATTTTGGTTATTTTTAATTTTGATTTGTTTTTAAGGCCATTTAGTAATTTTAAGCCATTTAAATAGTCCATTGGGTTTTTTATTAAATTTTTTAAATAAAATGATTTGAATGAATTAAGGTTTTTGAGAAATTAAAATATTATTTAATATTATAAGGGGCAAAAAGGTTTTTTTAAGTTTGGAAAAGAATTTAAAAGGACGAATGAGGTCTAACTCAATGAAAAGGGACATTAACTTGTAAAAAAATGGTCGGAGTTCGGATTCTTATGATACATTAACAGTGTGTGTACCCCATGTAGTACGGTTTTCAATTTAGGTCTAATTACTTTAGGAGGAGGAAGTGTCATGCAAATAATCATTAACTTTTTTTTGATTAGTGTAGTCCACCTAAAAAAAAGATTTTGGGATCTGCTTGATAAAAACCCGCACGATTTTTTTACGAGGATGAACCATGAGTGCGTTTTCTAATTAGTGGCAAGCATAGGCATCACCCCACACTTTCTTTCATTTCCAGTCTTTTTTCCACTTGACGGATGCATTAGATAGGATGTACTTTTCTTGGATATCGATGCTTGTAATCGAGGTCAAGCTTTAAGTCCCCCCCCCTTTTTTTAGTTGTTAATCAATAAAGTTACACCTCATACCACCGAGATTTCTTCCACACAAAAAAGAGATGCTTCAGAAATACGAGTTTATTGAGTTTGAATGGGATGAAAGACAAAAGAATGCAGAGGGATAAATAATCTCAATCAATACGATCAAAGGCTTGTTTATATGTTTTTCTCAGGAAAGAAGATAACAGCTCCTCCTGACGGATGAGAATATTATATATCTTGAATTAGTAAGAATAAAAATCCAGGAGGAGGAAGACATTAGATGAACACAGCCAAATCATTGCATGTGTTTCAAAGGGTTGGTTTATTGAGTTCACGAATGCCTCCTCACACATAAAAACAATTACATACACTGAAACTAACTCAGAATTTAGTTTGGATGAGGTAAATAACTCGAAATTTAATTAAAAGTCGAGAATTTAAGAGAATTAAGAAATTGACAATTCCCTTGTTTGGCAACTTAAACGCAAAATTTATTAAATGGCGTGCGGAAAAAATCAGGGAAATTAGGGCATCAAATTCCCCAGTTTAATTTCCACCAAAATAGGCGTTATTTCACAATATACATAGTGCCATTTACAAAATTCGATATACATAAATTCACACTGAAATCTTCAATTGCCAGAAATTGAAATTATGGAAATATAAATTTCGTCATTTTAGAATTCTATTTCAATGCTTTAAATGAATTATCCATGCTCTTATAATGAAATTAAGAGCATTGAAATAGAGAATGACCGAATTACATTGTAATTTCAATTGAGTAGGATTTTTTACTTATTATACTTGGGTAGCCTTGACATACTATTAGGTGTAAAAACTTTAGTTAATTTGTGCATGAACACTTGTTAGTAATTTCTTTTGGTTATTGGTAGAATTTTCTGTTCTGTGCATAAGTTACCAACTAGCGTGGAAGCTACAGCCAAGTCAAGATCTACAATAAATCGAAATGGATACTTGTTACCATCAAAAACTGCCAGCTTTCTATGTACAACCCCACAATGATAGTCATCTACGTACAAGTCGTTATCGGGTGGTGACTTGACCTCTTTGTTGTGTTATTGCCAGGAGCTTGATGGGATGCTGCTTGGAAGCTCCAATCTAGTTTGCCAAAGTAAGCACGTCAAGAGAGAAAAAATATGAAAATTGACAAAACGAAAGGGACGGTCAGCGTTGCCTTTTTCTTCCCACAATTTAATTCACTGATGGTACATCATCCCCCGATAAGTGTTGATTAGGCGCATAGTCAAGATTGTTTATTTTGAGTTGACTAACTTAAACAACACGTGAATAAGGAGTTCAGTGGAGCAAATAACTTGTAGCTCAAGTAAT
Organism: Prunus fruticosa; assembly: GCA_018703695.1. Classification (NCBI taxonomy): domain Eukaryota; kingdom Viridiplantae; phylum Streptophyta; class Magnoliopsida; order Rosales; family Rosaceae; genus Prunus; species Prunus fruticosa. The sequence goes on along the minus strand of CM031917.1, from coordinate 63,657,302 downwards.
TAAAAGTTTTCATTATTGGACTTGAGATTTTAAGTTAGATTTTCTCCTCTCCAATATTAGGAAAAACAAAAGTAAGGAGTTCAACCGATATTTAGGAATGATCTCATTCTTTTTATGTATTTCCAAGATTTAAAAAAGTCGTATATCGGTCTTTCATAACGTTTAGGACATATTTCGGCAGAATGTCATTTATTTTTCATTAGATTTTCTTTTGGTAATTGCTATATCCTCTCGGTAATTGTAAATTCAAAGAAAGTTGTGGTATGAACTGTTAATACATATAAAAGTGTAGTAGCATAAACTGTTAATACATATAAATGTGTACATATGAGCGTTGTTTTTTATTCTTGTGGAAATTGGGATGTGCAATTAGTTTAATTATAGGTGAGTCTGTTGGTACGCCTTTATTTTGGTTATTTTTAATTTTGATTTGTTTTTAAGGCCATTTAGTAATTTTAAGCCATTTAAATAGTCCATTGGGTTTTTTATTAAATTTTTTAAATAAAATGATTTGAATGAATTAAGGTTTTTGAGAAATTAAAATATTATTTAATATTATAAGGGGCAAAAAGGTCTTTTTAAGTTTGGAAAAGAATTTGGGAATTCTGAGTCCGTAGACACGTAGTGGGCTCAATTGGAGTTGTAACGAAGAAGTTACGATCAAAAGAAGTTCAGTGGCATAACCGTAAATATTTCGAAGTTCAGTTTTAAAACCCAGATTTTCTTCCTTGCGAGGAGCTCGATCAGTCAACTTCTGATCGCGATTTCTCCCAGCTTCGGTCTCCGTTTCAGGAAGACCAGTCCCAAACGAACCACCACACTTCACTCTTTCAACCCCAATCTTTTCCTGCCTCAATATCTGTCGTCGTAGTCGCCGAATCAGCCACGAACCAGGCGGTCTTGGACAGATTTTTTCGTCAACCTTGGGGTCGCTCGTTCTCCCTTAATTCTCCACCATTTCAGGCGAGTCAGGTATGGAAATTCATCTACTTTTCGTGCTCTAGCTGCCTGTTGGGTAGGATTTCAAAAAAATTCGAGAGTTTGTAGTGCGATTTTTGAATTCAAATTGGCCGGTTTTCAATTTGAATTTGTGGCCACTTCCGGGCACTTTTTGGGGTATGTCCAAGAACAAAAGTGACTCCAAATTAGGTGTTTTACTTAGGATAGGAGTATTGAGCCGTGATTTTGAGATTTTCCGACGAAGCGATATTGCTTTGGACACCCACGCGCTGCCAACGCGTGTCGCAGTGTGTGACACTATAGCAGTTGGAAATTCTGTCCTAAAACGATCTCCTAGTTGTCACGAGCACATAGAAATTTGCGGATCTCAATTTGGGTAACGTTGGACCCTGAACGGATCTCGCCTATTGAGCGATTTCCCAGTTCAATACGTTTGGACCATTGGATCATAGTCAAACTGAAACATGTTAATCTAGGTAATTTCAGGATCGTGTAGGATTCGACGGATCGTAAAACGGAGTCTCGGATACTCCAGAAACGCCAACCATATGGCTAGGTTTTTAGTAACCGTCCGATCGTAATCGATCTTGATTCATCCGACCGTCCGAACAAGACCAAAACTTTGGGACTTGTGTCCTAGGCATTTTGGAACCTTTAAGGACTATCGGATTTGTGATAGGAGGTGGTGGGCCCTGCAGGCCCGGTTGACCAAGTATAGGCAGTTTGACCCCTCGGTTGACCGTGAGTCTTTTTAGGTAATTATATCCTTGTGAAGGGTTAGAAAGACCTTGTAAACGAGTCCTGACCAAGAGTGAGTGGATTGTTTGTTCTTATAAATGATTTTATGCAATTAAATTCCATTATTTGATCTTGAATAAGTATTTAATAATTGATATTTTCCTAGCACGACTTTACCTGGTTTTTAGTATCTTTATTAATTTACTGCCGTGTGGAGAATCCTTAAAGGATAGGAACAGTAAAGCTGGGATAGTTATCAGTTTCAGTGGCAGTAGGCTTTAAGGTTTATTAAGACCTAGTTTTTTAAATTATCGTTTGTCTTAAAAAAGGTATTTATGCATATATATATTTATATATTTCTGAAAACACTTAGGTACCCAAGGTTGCTTTCAGTCTAATAAATGTTACCTTTGGATTTATATTATTGCCTTCGATTTTTATCAGTTGCCTTCAGATATGTCAGCATGCTTGACTACGCTCCGCGAGTCCTAGAGGTACCCGGACAGCGGGAGCGAGGTACGCGGGTCAGGTCAACTAAATGTCCCCTGAATCCCGTGAGGATTGCGGCTTGGGTTACTTTGTGTTTTCCGAGGTCTGCTAGGACGCGTCACTTCGGTGGCGCGGAGGACGTGTCACTCCGATGGCGCGAGGACGTGTCACTCCGATGGCGCAAGGACGTGTCACTCCGGTGGTGCGAGGACGTGTCACTTCGGTGGCACGAGGATGGAATTGAAGGAAACTAAAGGAATTAACGGAACAGGAATGGGGTACGCCTAGGTGGAGAGAGTTTCAATTCTAAAATATTCTTAAACTAAAATAAAAGGAGTTCAGTGTATGTCATTTTTGTATTTAGAATATAATTGGTACGAATATTTGAAAGAGCTACATGTGGCTTGATCCCTTGTTAAGGGTACGTAGGCAGCCTAGAGTTAATAGGTGCAGCCGCGAGATCAAGTAATATAAAATTGAGATCTAATATTGTTGGGCATGTCCTAAAGAACTGAATTGGTTGTTATTAGCAGAAAGTTTTATTTGATTTATTGAGGCATGAGACCAGAATGATTTGATACTTGATTTCTGAATTTAATTCGATACATGCTGGCGGTTGGGTTATATTTATATGCTTGTTGTACAGGTGGTAATTTTTTTGGCAATGTTAAATTTACAGGGGAGACTCTGCGAATTTTCGGCAGAAGTCGCACTTGTTTTTCAGTGAATTTTAGTTAGAAGGGAAATTTTGGTCAATTGTGCCCAACAACTACCAGGTGTCGAATACGCACAGGGTTCGACTCAGATTCCAAAGTGGAATTTGGTTTGGTCCTGTCATATTGTTAAAATTTTAATAATTTTTTATATTTAAATTGAATTTTTAATAGTTATATTTACCAAAATACCCATATCATGTCAGCTGATTTAACGATTTTTATCTGAAAACTAACATAATAGGCTAGTCGGAGTTGGAGACTAATGAAGCCACATATTTATACAAGATAAACACACAAAACAGGACCACATCCATGATCTGCTTCTAGTAGTAATTGAATGAATCATGGAATTATTAATTGGGAGATTCACTATTATACCCAATATAGGAGCCTAAATTATAAAAATACCATATATGAAATGGACTTTAAAAACACACCCAAAGCCCATTTACAACATAACTAAAAATGAATGTGTTTCAATGAATGGGGGAAATTACTGGATGATAAGACTTGTGGAAATTTGGTATTGGTTGGAAGAATGAATGTGTGTGGCTCCACATAAGATTTTAACTTCACAGACTTGAGAATGACGAGTTCCACACCAAAATTCATGACAAATTATTCTAGGTATTGACTTGACTTGAGATGGTTTCATACAAGTTTTTCTGCATCCTGTGGCTCAGCATCATGTGGGTCATGTCCACTCAACTCGTAATTCGCCTCCTATGATCCCATCCAAGACACAAGCTATAATTATATCTTCTTGCAATATTGACTGGACTTGACGTGAAACTTATGGAGATATTGACCCCCCACAAAAAAAAAAAAAACCGTGGAACATGTTGTATGGAGATATTGTTAATTTACTATATTATTTTTTATTTAATGAAAAAAATTTCATTTGTAAATAAATTCATTAACTAAGGATATTTTTAGTATTTTAAGTGTTTCATCGTTCTCTACCTCTATCTTTTTATATATAAATAAACAACTATCTTTTTATCTATATCTATATATATAAAGCAAAAGGCAGAGAAATGTGAAATATTTAAAATATCAGAAAATGCCATTGGTTAATTTAGATATTAAGAATTGAAATTATTAATTAAATGAGGATAATATAGTAAATTCACATTTTTTTCATATTAAAAAAATAAAAATAAAAACAAAATCAGATAATAGGTTCTACTTTTATGGAACATAACAACCTAAGTTATCTTTTCATAACTAGCCTCTCCGCACGCGCTTCCGTGCCTGCGAGAGGTTTTTTTTAAAAAAAATTTTAAAATTTATTTTAGAATTAAAAAAGATAATGGGTAGTTGTTTTCCATAAAAATAGGATACATTATATGATTTTTCTTTTAATTTTTTAAAAATATGAAAAAGTGTGAATTTATCATATTATCCTCATTTAATTAATAATTTCAATTCTTAATGTTTGCATTAACCAAGGGCATTTTCTGGTATTTTGAATGTTTCACCATTCTCTGCATTTTGCTTTATATATATAGATTCTGAAAATAAAATAAAATTAAAAAAAAAAACCAATTGGCACATGCTCACGCAGCCCGGCTATATCGAGTATAGCAGCCCGGCTATACCATTTAAAATAAAAAATAAAAAAAACCGAGAATAGCGGTGTTGCCATACAATTTATACGCATAAAAAAAGAGGAACCCCTTGCGATTAGGCGGCCACGTGTCAAAATAAGTATAGCCGCTACGACTATACGATTTTAAAAAAAAAAAATTGAAATAAAAAGCCAGGACAGCCGTTCGGCTATACTATTTTGATAGTATAATGATCAATTTGACTAAATTTGTTTCTCAGTGACTAAACAGAAACTTTGTGTAAAATACAATGACGAAAACGGTATTCAAAATGTTGATACCGTGACTAATCGAGCAACTAGGAGTCCCACATTGAAAAACTACAAGAGTGGACACTCCCCCTCACCTATAAAAGAAGACTACTCTCCCCTTAGAAAGAGAGCTCTCTCTTCAGGACTCTCCTGCTAGTTTGGCCTTCGGGTCCTGGGTCTTCGAATCTTAGGACTTGACGCTTGGGCTTTGGATTATTAGTTTTGTACCTTAGGCCCTAGGCCTTCTTCCATTTATCTTTGGGTATAATCCCTTTGTACAAATGTAAACAATCATTATCATAATGAGAACATCTTCTCCGTGGACGTAGCCCATCATTCCGGTGAACCACGTATATCTTGTCTTCTGCATGCTTATTTACTTTATTTACCTTAATTGCTGAAGTCAAGACCTTGCCGAAGGCACATACACCTGCTGAAGATTCACGTCTTCACACATCATCCACCATTCCACCTCTATCTAAGTTAACCTCCCAAAAAGTGCATTAACACAAAATATATATGATTACATGAAAATTTGTAGTTTTGTTGTGTCAGCAAAATTGAAATTTCTTCTACTTGTTAAATTTATGTCTCTCTCGATAGTCGCAACACATGAGGGCCCAAAAACAAACATACTAAAAAAGCCCACAATGCAGGCCCAAGCTGAGCATCTACAGGCAAAATTAGCAGCTTGACTAGAGTTTTAATAACTTCGATTCGATTAATAAAGGACGAATGAATTGATCAAAAACACAAAAAAGAGGGAGAATGATGTCGTTTTGATCCACTGCAACCGCAACCGCAACAGCAACCACCTCGTCATCTCTGAACTCACCCAACCCAGGAAATCCCAAAAATCGATAATGAGTGTGAGCTCCGGCGATGGCCTCAGTGGCGGTGCCACCTCCACCGCCTCCGCCTGCCGCCTCTGCTTCCAAACCCGTCTCCGAGATCCGAACCGTCGAGTCCACCACCCGAACCCAGATCCAATCCAAGATGGAGGAGCTCCGCCAGCTCGTCGGCACCCGCTACCGTGATCTCATCGACTCCGCCGACTCCATCGTCCTCATGAAGCGCTCCTCCCACTTCATCTCCCTCAACATCTCCTCCGTCCATGCCTCCATCGATTCCCTCTCCTCCTCCGCCTCCACCCCCTACCTGCCCGACCCCTCCTGCCACGACCCGACCCGCCACCGCATCTACGGCATTGCCTGCCGGGTCAAGTACCTCGTCGACACCCCCGAGAACATCTGGGGCTTGCCTCAACGAGTCCATGTTCCTCGTGTCTGCCGCACGCTACTCCCGCGCCAGTCACGTGCACTCCATCCTCAAGTTCCTCGGTCACGTGCGTTTCCTCTCCAACTTCCCTCTGCTCCAGCACCCGTGCGTTTCCTCTCCAACTTCCCTATGCTCCAAACCCTCAACTCCATCTCCTCCCTTGCTTCCGCCACTGGAGTGCCTCTGTGCTGCTGTGCCGTCTCCGGTGTGGTGGTTGCCGCCATCTACTCTCTTTGTTTTACTCATTCTAATTGTGAAATTTCACAATTCAAGTAAGTTCTAAACCTTATGTTACTATGATATATTTAATTTAATTGAAACCCAATTCATATTTATTTTGATTATATTGTGAGTTTTTATTTTCATTATTTTGTATACGTAGAATATATTTAATTTAATTGAAATCCAATTCATATTTATTTTGATTATATTGATGGTTTGTTTATATTTTGATTATATTGATGGTTTGTTTATACTGTGAGTTTTTATTTTCATTATTTTGTATATGTAGAATATATTATTTTGCAACTCCAAGAATAGCTTAGGAACAGAATGAGAGATAATGGTTGAGTGATAGCTTGATTGTTTATATTGATAGAGATATTTTTGCTTGTATTGAAAATAAAGCTATAATGCTACGTTTTCAAAATATGAAACCTCGTCGTAGATAATTATAGCTTGTAATGTTGTTTCCGTTATGAATTATGAATGAAAGTACTATGATTTCATTTTCAATATTTTTTTCCATCTTAAATTTTTATTTGAACTTTTACATTAAGACTCCTTGTGGTAATATTCCTGATTCCGCCACGGTCTCTAAGAGACCTCTAAACTTATTTCCATGGCTTCCAAGGTCGGGCGACCCCACTGACCCTACTGTGGCTCCGCCAATGCCTGCCATTCTCTTCTTAATTAATTATCTACTAATTGTATTTGCTTTGCTTCTGCTCCTGAATGCATGGGAGCGTATTTATAGCCAAATTCACCTAGAGTTCTAAATTTTCAGCTAACTACCTACGCAGCTACACTACACTGTACCAGCTGCTTGGCTTGTCGGTCCAGATTGACTCTTTTGGATATCCATATAAATTATAATCTGTATGAATCGTCCTTGATTCCCTGTCATTGTCAATCGTTTTGGTCTTCTTGAGCATTCAATTATTGGAATGAATTGACAATGTTTGGAAATGTCCAAAATCTTTGAAGCTGCTTCCAATCTTCACTCCTCTCAATATGCCTCCTAATGTGTGGCATGCGCAAGACTTACATTTTCAAATGTGCCCTTCACCTTAACGTGAGGTCTCTTGAGCCTAAATGTGTTCAATTTATATTGGGAGTATCCGAGCATATCACCATTGAGCCTTATAAATGAATAACTTAATATTCATATCGTATTCAAATGTGAACATTTAACTCAAAACTATTGAAGATGCGCGAATACAAAGCTTTCATTCACATTCAAAATGGATAAGAATGTAAGCTTGTATAGGACATCACAGTTATTGAATCAATCTTGAACTCATGTTTGCAGACATAGAGATTAATAGAAACTTATCCAGTAAACTCATACAGATGTGAATAAAGAATCCTTATGAGTGTAGGAATCCTAATCCTATTAATATTGACATAAGTGCACAAGTTATATTCTAATTGGGTTTTTAATGGGAGAATCCAATTAGATTTTCACCAGCTAACAGTATTAATACAGAGGTCCCTGCCTTCGTAAGAATTCGCACCAAACCAGTACTCGAGCCCCATTGAGAGTTGGTGATCTAAAGCTTGCAGAAGGTAGAAGATCTTTGTGTATCAGAGTTAATTTTTCCGCAGGTTAATGCTCAATGAGTTAGAGTTTTAGTCGTTATTTCGATCTACATGTGGTATCAGAGCCTCGTCGCTCAAACTCGTTAATGCCTAACAACTAAAATGGAATTGTTATATGTCGCATAGAATTTTCTATTATTATAACTATTTTCTGCAGGCCCTAAAAGTAAAGGCTCTATTGATACAGTTCATAAAGAAGTACAACCACCAAAATAGCCAAAGCAGTTTTGATGGCTGTTACACCTTGAACGATCAAAGTAAATCGATAGTAGGTGGCATCATGAGTTGGAACACATGGCATAAGCTCATCCCAAAGGAGTTCTGTGCTATGTTTTTGGCTTATGATGGCATGGAATAATACATGGTGTTATGAAAATTTGACAAAGCTTATCTTACTTAAAGGTCTGAAAGTTTTGATAAAGGCAATTTTCATAATCTTGTGTTTTAGTTTGGTGATCAAGATATGCATATCATAAATCCACCCAAAGGAGGATATTTGGTGTGCATACAGTAAGGGGATAGAGTTATATTTAATAAATGTGTATTTTTCCGCAATCATGAGCAATTCTTATAATTCACATGCAATCAATCCTCTAACTGGGATCAACTACAAGAAGTGGAAGCAAGATGTTGAAATTGTGTTGGGAGTGATGGACTTGGATCTAGCACTAAGGGATGATGAACCTGCTAGACCTGCAAAGGGAGCAAGCATTTCTCAAAGGTCTAAATATGAGAAGTGGCAAAAGGCAAATAGGACCGTAAACATTCTTGCTGTTCAGCAGGACGTTTTGCTGCGTCAAACAAATTAAACAGAACAGATTGGTCCTGAACCCGTAAAGTCAATGTTCCAGCTTCCACATCAATTAAAGTCCTAGCTGTTGCCATAAACGGTCTCCCCAAAATAATAGGTGTTTGCAGGTCTTCATCCATGTCTAAAACCACAAAATCTGCCGGTAGATAAAGATCATCAACCTTAATAATTAGATCTTTAATAACACCTCTTGGATAAGTGATTGAACGGTCAGCCAATTAAAGTATAATTGATGTAGGCTTCAAATCTCCTTGCCCCAATCTCTGGAAAACAGAAAAAGGCATCAAATTAATACTTGCACCTAAATCAATTAAAGCACTTTTAAAATTAGAATTTTCAATAGTACAAGAAATATTAAAACTCCCTGGATCTTTTTTCTTAGGTGCCAGTTTGTGTAGCAAAATTGCGCTGCACCGTCCCTGTCAAAATGACTTTGTCCAAATCCGCAAGCTTCTTTTTGCTGCTACAAACTTCTTTCAAAAATTTAGCATATGATGGAATTTTCTTGATTGCATCCAGCAATGGAATGTTGATTTGAACCTTGGATAAAGTCTGCATAAAGTCCTTCAATTGCTTGTCTTTTGCTTTTGGCTTCAACCGTTCTAGATATGGAATTGGGGCCTCATAAACGCGCTTAGAAAATTGTTTTGGGACAGTTTTTGTCCTGGACAGATTCTGTTTTTTCTGCAAAATCTGCAGGTTCTATTGTTGTAAAATTTTCTGCATTATTCTCCACTGCTCGTTGCTCCTTTTCAATGCTATTTTCCCGATTGTCATAGCTTTTTCCACATCGTAAAGTCCAAACAACATTACAATCTTCACGTCCTTTTGGATTAGGCACTGTTTGACTAGGAAATTTGTCCATTTCTCTGCCTGAAATCTGTGCAGCTGGCTGTCCAAATTGTTGCTCTAAACTTTTAATTGATGCTTCAACATTTTGAAATCTTTGATTGTTGCCCTCGATGAATGATTGAGTTGTTGCTGCCAATTTAGCAAGCTGATCATCCAAAGTTAGTTTGGATGGAGCAATTGGTCTTTGTGCTTGCTGGAATGGTTTTGCATTATTTTGATTGTCACCCCATTTGAATTTAGGATGATCCCTCCATCCTGGATTGTAATGAGTGGCATATGCATCATTCTTAGGCCTTTGATAGCTGTTCATCATATTTCTTGATAAGATTCTTTATGCGGGCAGTCCATTATGTCGTGTGCCGCCATGTTGCAGATAGTGCAAACTGTTGTTGCAGGTGTAAGATCCCACATCGACCAACGGAGAGGGGTGATGTGCCTTATATGTACAAACTCGCATCCATCTAGCACAAGGCCTTTTGGGAGCCCACTGCCTTCAGAGTCGTAGGAACTCCGAAGTTAAGCGAGTTAGGGGGCCAGAGCAATCTCAGGATGGGTGACCCACTGGGAAGTTGCTCGTGAGCTCCCAAAAACAAAATCGTGAGGGTAGAGGGGGGGCCCAAGCGGACAATATCGTGCTATGGCGGAGCCGGTCCCGGATGTGACAGGAGGTGGCTACTGTTGTGTAGAACTTGCTATCTGTTGTAAAATAATGTCAAACTTCGCATCAATTTTCTTCTCCATTTTTTCCATTTGTGCAGACATGTTAGGAGATCCTGCCTAAACTCAAAAATTTCCCTTTTCTGTGAATGTTCTCCTGCCCATTGCTAGATTCTGTAGCCATCATATCAAACTGTTCAAATGCCTCTCTTGCAGATTTATTTGACAACGAACCCCCAGCTGAAGCGTTCACATGACTTTTAGATGTAGGATTAAGCCCATCAAAGAAAATATTCATCTGTGTATCTGCATCAATATCAATAGGGTTAAAATCATTGAAAATACTTGCAAGAATACAAGGTAATTGTAGTATAAGTGCTCATGCAAGGTCGTTGTCCCCAAAGATTGTTTGACTAATTTGTAATTAAACTAACTCTTAATTAGTAATTAAAATAGATTTTATCAAAGATTTGAAGTTTATGAAATTGAAAAGAGTAAATTAACAGTAAAAGAAATCTGAAAGTTGGGAAATAATAATAGCAAAGAAGAAAAACGTTTTCTTTTTAAAAACTCACAATTTGAGAAAACTAGGGTTTAGTTACGCATACTCATAATTGAAATCATGAAAAATATTCCTAAGAAAGAAAAGAATGAAAACACCTCAAAGTGCAAAAACCCCAAAACCCTTCCACAATGTCACGTTCAAAAGCCGAAAAAGAAGATCCTAAAATTGTTGTGAGAAGGAGCTTAAATACCTCCTAAAACCTAGCTGTCCAATCCCCAAAAGGAAACTAAGTTAAAATAAAATAATACTAGGAAATAAAGTCCAAATTGGATTAGGAGAATCTACCCATATTCTGCCCAGTCACGTTTTGGCCTCAAATCTCCTCCAAATCTGGCCCAAGATAGCTTGTTTTAAAGATAAAAATATTCTGAACACTTCTCCAGAAGGCTACGAACCCATCCGAGGTCATCTTGGGCTCCAAAAATGCAATAAAAGCCCAAAACATCACTATTCCAACACTGAGTACTGCTCCTTTATTTTATTTCCTGAAAATAACCACTTGGTAGAAAAATTTGAAATTTCGCTACGATCAAACTAAATGGCTCACAAACGTCCTCCAACTGGAATTTTGGAGTCATAGCAGAATATACTAAGAATAGGGTTAAATATATAATATAAAATATACCTATCAGAAGTCATAGCAGAACTTGGCTGCTATTCGAAGATCTCGGAGCCGCCATGGAAGTCTGATCATGCTCTTCAATTTGTTGGTGGGACTGTGATGGGTTAGTCTCTTTTTCTTTGATTACATTGTGAAACTTCCCACTTTTTGACATGAGAGGAAACTAAGGGCAGTTGAGCACCGAAAATCAAAGGCAATCGAACTGAGCCTTCAGAGATTTGCAACGATGGTGGGGACGGGGATGATATTGGGTCTAGGGGTGGGTTTTGAAAGGGGAGGTGGCGACAGCTGTGTGGAGTGGAGGGGATCTCTTTTCTTTATTTTTATTTATAAAAAAAAGAAATATATTTTTAATGAGTTAACAAAAAATTTAATGAAATGTTGAGAAATTAGACGGCATGTGGGAAATTGAGAATAAAATATAGTTCGAGTCCTTAATTTTGTAAAAAGAAAATCGGGGGTAAATTGATAATTATGTATAAGTTCATAGGGCAATTCGACAGTTTACCTTAGAAAGAATGGAAGAAAAAAGGATGTTAAATAGTTTCGGGATTTAAATTACAAAAGAAACAAATATTAGGGATATTAGTGAAGCGAGCCACTTTTTACCAAGTAAAAAGTTTAATACTCTTTATACCTTTCAAGTTTCTTTCTTGGCAAAAAGTCACGACTCACTTGTAGTTCTTATGGTTTCCAACTTTTACCATTGAGATCCTTGTGGTTTTAATTTCGTTACTTTTATCATTGTGTGGTTTTCAATCTCAAATAATTTCAGGACACTTCTTAATTTCTGTTAAATTCTCCTTACTTCCGTTAGGGCTTGAGCATGTGCCCCTCACATGGAGGGGCATTACAATCAAATATTGCCAAGATATTTAGGGCATGTTTGGTATTCAACTTGAATCCAATTTTTTAAACTCAAAAACAGAATTTGAGTCCAAAACAAAAAAAAACATGTTTGGTAGCCCTATTTTTAAAAACTCAAACTCAAGAACACAAAAAAAATACCCCAATTATTTAAAACAAAAAATATATGTTTTTCCTTTCTTTCTTTTTTTTTCTAACAACCCACAAGTTCTCAAAATTTTAAGATTTGAAAACAGTTTTCAAGTTGCATACCAAACAAGTTTTTGAATCTTAAAAATAGATTTAAGAACTCCTTGTTTTTTAAGAAAAATAGAAGTTTTGAATTCCCTATTTGAATAAGATACTAAACGCCCCCTTTGGGTTTGTAATTTTTTTTTATTTCCTCGTGATTTCCTCTTCTAAGGTATTTTGACTTGATCTAATCGAGGGCCAATTCTCTTCTTAGTCCAAACATTTGGCCCAGAGCTCTACCAATAACATATAGTCTATGCTAAAGCACTTTTCGCATTCTAAGGGCCACTTTGGCATTGCCTGCTAAAAAATAATCACTTGCGAGAATTTCTATGAGAGAAATCAGCTGTGAGTTAAAGCAGTTTGACGTTTGGTAAACTTTTTTGTTCAAAGTGTTGTTGGTATTGATTAGGGGTGGGCATCGGGAAAACCGAAAACCGAACATTTAACCGAACCGGAAAAAAAAAACCAAGTTGACCAAAAAAGTCAACAAACCGACCGAAATCTGACCGAACCCTTCCAACCGATTCCGGTTCCGGTTTACATCCCACCGCATCCGGACCGAAATACCGAACCGGTCATATATATATATATTTTTATTTTTACAAAATTTTAAAATCTAATGTCATATTTTAAATGTTATAATCACTATTTTTTCAAGTTTAACTTCAAAAAATTTCTAAATGTATGAATTGGATTCTTTGTTAATTTTTAAGCCAAAAAAACAAGTTATTTATTATATTTTTTTAATAAAAAAATATTATTTTTTTGAAAAATAATTAAAATAATAATTAATTAATAATCCCTTTAAAAGGAAGGGTAGAAAGGGAACCGGCCGGTTTTTGAAATTTTTTTTGTTTAAACCGGATTTTAAACGGACCGGTTAAATAGTACCGGTTTCCGTTCCTTTTTAGGTGAGAACCGAACCGAACCGACCGGGCCCACCCCTAGTATTGATTCCCACATAATTAGAAAATAATTCCTGTATAATCATCAAACCCAGGGCTTCTTCGAAACTGATTCATGCATAATCAAAAAATGAAAGCACCTCATTAGTTGTTTTCCCTTATAACTTTCTCTCACAGCAATTTTTAATAATAAGTGATTTTTTCATAGTTTACCAACGGGCTGGGCTTCCCAATTTTTTTTTTTAAAATCACTTATCACCCCAAATAAGCAATGTCAAACTGACACTAAATTGTTGTTTTGCTTCCATGTAGCATAATGAAATCTTTGCATTGGATTCAAGTAGGGATGACAACAGGTCGGGTAGGGGCCAGGTATGACAATACTATCCCCGTCCCTGCTCTCCATCCATGCCCCTCTCTCCAAACCCATCTCCGTTTAATAGGTTTCGGGGAATCCCAATCCTCATTCCTGCCAGGGGACTATCCCTCATACCGGCCCCGAATCCTCGATTTTTTTTGCATAAAAAATAATAATCATACATTTTAACATTAAGTTTCATATTAAATTATCATTTAACATATCCAAATTAACTATAAAGTTCAACTTAACTATTCAAAATCACATCAACATGAAATTCCATAGAAGATTAAGAAGAATTAGGAGAGGGAGGTTAACTTAAGGTTAAACATACATATTATAATTATATATTTATTTTTTTTAATATAAACATATATATTTTCGAGTCGGGTTCGGGGATGGGGACACCAATACCATCCCTCTCTCCATATCCGTCGGGGATTTTTCAAGTTTGGGGATCCCCGTACCCGATCCCGTTTGGCCCAATATCTCCCCCCGTTAGGGTTGGGGACCCAACGGGGACCTGCCCGGGGGATTTTTGCCATCCCTAGATTCAAGCCAGAGTGCACACCACGAACGTTTCCTTTCTGTCATTTGATATGTCCAATGAAGTACTCGGCACCAGAAGCTTCAGCACAAACAATTTCCCATCTTGCTCAAGGACATTTCATGGTTTCAAGGTACAGAGAGTCCCTTGCATATTATGAAAGCTCTCGGAGTGGAGAGAAAGTGTTGGTTGTGGTTGCCTTGTTCACGTTCACATGTGGGTGATGAAAGAGTATGGTGTGGCCAAATCATGGGCTAACCTATTTGCAATATGCCTGGAACTGGATCTAGGCGTTTCTACACTGATTGGTTGTAGAAAAAGTGGTGAAGAAGTTGTGCTCAGAATCAGAATGATGGCTGACGACGGTGAATATCGGTCTGTGAACCCTAAGAAACTTGGAATTGAAGGACAATATGGGTGTTATGCGGTCATGGATGATTTAACACAGAGCGTTGTCTTGCTTGACCAGCCTAATGTATTTACATACTAAAAGCAACAACATGTTGAATAATTTGATTGGAGTTAGAACTTAATTTTCACTCATCCTGTGTTCTGTTTTCTTATGGTAATTTCAAAAGTTAAGGTTTTCTTTTTATGGAGGTAGGAACATCAAAACTCAAATCAAACAGCTGATGATGGAGGAGCTGTCCTTGAGACCATGAATCCAGGTTTGAGCATTGCCGGATCGTTGCATTCTTCGCTATATACATAAGCCAATCCACCATGACTGGTCACATCCATTCCTGCCATCTCCTCCTCTGATGAAATCCTCAAGAGCTTCAACTTGTGCAGCAAGAAAAACAATGTTCCCATTGTCAAGCTCACAAACCCTACAATCACCACAATCTGAACCAAATGTGCAGCCAAGAGCTTTCCACCTCCTCCCATCAAAAGCCCATATGGCCTGTTTTGTTGCCCTGAATAGACTTCATCCACATAAGCCTTTTTGGCGAACAATGCAGTGAATATAATTCCCCATGAGCCACACCCTCCATGAAGCTGTGCTGCTTCCAATGGATCATCATACTTCAACTTCTCAGCAAGCTTGTTGCATCCCATCAAAACCAAAGCTGCCACAAAACCACAAATGATTGCAGCCCAAGGATCAACAACTGAGCAACCAGAGGTGATTGCTGCAAACCCGCCAAGCAGGCCATTGCAAACGTCGGTGAGGTTCCAATGACCGGAGAGCAAGCGCTTCCCAAAGAGAGTAGTCAGTGCTGCTGAGCATCCAGCCATTGTGGTTGTCACTGCAGTTCTCCCTATCGCACTCCATTGTCCATATTAGGATCCACTCTCTCCATAGGCCTTGAGAATGTTGAGGAATGAGCCTGCATTGAAGCCATACCAACCAAACCAAAGCAGAAATGTGCCCAAAACAACCAATGTGCCGCTATGTCCACGCATAGCCACAGACCTACCTTCATGATCGAACCGGCCTATGCGGGAGCCTTCGATAACAGCACCCCACAAGCCTGCTATGCCTCCAACCAGGTGAACAACACCAGAGCCTGCAAAATCAATGACCCCAGAACCAAATAAAAGATTGTCAGCACGAGGCAGGGCTTGCCCATCCATCAGAAGACCAAAACCAATGAGAAACAATGGGGTAGACGAAGCCAGTCAAGAAAGATGAACAGATCAAGTATGCAACGAATTGGGTTCTTTCAGCAATGGAACCACTTGTGATTCCAGCAGCTGCAATGGCAAAAGCCCATTGATAAAGAAAGTAACCGTAATCGAAAGACTGAGCGGGAAACTTGTTAAGGCCAAAGAAGTGTTGGCCTATGAAGCCATTGGAGGGGGCGCCAAAGGCCAAGGCAAAACCAAAAAGGTAGTAGAAGAGGCCGCCTGTGGCAGCGTCAAGGACATTGGTGAGCATTATGTTCACGGTGTTCTTGGCACGAACAGAGCCGGCACAGAGCATGGCAAAGCCGAGCTGCATTGCGAAAACAAGGTAGGCAGAGAAGAGAAGGTAGGTGTTATCAACAGCATAGGCTGTGTCAACAAACTTGTTCCAAACGGCATCAAAGTGGCCGCAGATGTATTGGGCGGCTGCGGTGGCATTGGCAGCTGCACCCAAAAGGGGGAGGTCAGAGGCTGAGCAAGAGATAGCAGCCATGGAAGAGACTAGAGGAGGAAGATGGGAATGTGGGGAGGTGGAGAATCTGAAGGCTATTTATTGTGACAAAAAGATCCCAAGAAATTCCAGAGGTGGATGGCCAAGAATTAGGAGAATCTAAAAGATTCCCCAGTGAAATAGAAGTCCAGTGGAGACCAAATACGCTTAGGTCCGTAATTCCGTAATATAATCAAACCTTAAAGCTGTAAAGCTGTTACATTCTGTTACTAATATAACACCACGTGAGAAATTTAACCAAGCTACATGAACGTTTCAAATTTTAATAAATGGCAAAAGAAAATAAAAAGGACATTTTAATACGCCTGCTGTAAAATTCTTTCTTTTTGTGTATGAATAATTATGCAATGTTTCATTACCTGGCTCCAATCTGTGAGTATTCCATGCCTGATTGGTCAATTGCTATTAAAGTGTAAAATAAATGACAAGGAAAAGTCTCAACCATAAGATGATAAAACAATCGGGAAACATACTTGATTTTTAAAAGAATTTGTCTATATTTGGGTCTTCATGTTTTTGGTACATGCACTAGCTCAACTAATAATAATACAAACATTTGGAAAGCTATCTTAATTGTACAACCTTGTGACTTCCCAGGGTTTTGCCTTCACCACAGGCATTCTAGTTGAACGAAAACTATGACGCCTAGTCATATACCCAGGTATCACTAGCTTTGACTCGTATCGTAATAGACATCGCCTATCTTCAAGAGACAACCAACCAGCAACTCAAGGTGGGGGAGCCCATTTCCCAGCTTTGAACTCTTTATAGAAGCTGGAACGTTTAGAAACAACAAAAAACACTGTCCAGGAAAAACCAAACAATTGTCATAAGAAAAAATGAAAGGAATGAAACTGATACAATAGAAACTGTGTGCTAAAGACCAACCTGGGATCCCTGGAATAACAAAGTTAGGTTCTTTCAGAACATCATGAAGTGTTCTTTTCTCATTTACTTTCACCCATTTAGAGGAACCTTTGCCTGATGAACATCAGATAAAGAAAGTTCGGATAAACTTGTCAAGAAAACGAAATCCTAGGTAAAGGGGGCTCAAATAATGTTTCTTTGCAATTAATGAGTACAATAGTTTAAAAAAATGGAACAATTTTTCACCCTACCTGCTGAGCTGCCATCATTAGAATTTTCATTTGAATCATTTTCCTCATCACCGATGTTTTCCACATGAGAAGCTGCAGTGCCCTCTAAGAGACAATGAAGAATCTTTGTTGTTGACAGAGAAACTCCTGAACCAGCCTAATAAATCAAGGACATAGAAATTAGAAAATGCACAATAAATTTCATCTTTAAAGATACAGAAAATTATTCATTGGTGACATACCCACAAAGATATGGAGATAACTAGATTTATACAAGTTCATTCATACACCTCTTTTCCTACTCTTTGATGCATGGGCATTCACAGGAATCCCCAGTAGGTTCTATTAGTTACACTTTCACCTCAATTAACCACATTGCAATACAAAGGAAAAGTTTGGCATTTCAACAAGAAGTTGTGATCTCATGTCCTAACAATTGGAAACTAAGCGAACCAAATATCTAATCACAATCCTGCAGCATGCAAACTAAAGTCCAATCCAAGAAACATAACCTCAAAAGAGTGGATAGCAGCACCCTAGAATCAGATAATGCGTTTATGTCAACCCAACGGTCAGGGCTCATGCCACAACATTCAGTTCTACAGATTTAATAATTATCATCGCTTCATGCAGCTGATCTGGTCAAACTCGTGAGACTTAGCCAATTACTCTCAGAAGTCAAATATGATGCAAGCAATCCAAAAATAGATGAACTTGCTCATTTTCCTTTGCTAGAGAAGTTCAATAATACAGAATATTAAGAAGATTCTTCAGAAAGCAACTTCCTTTTAATATTGAGTATATGTAAACCAAAATACAACAAAATAAAATGACTTACTTCATAGTATAATTCAACAGCTTCACGAGTGTAATTGTGTTCCTGATCCCATGACAAAGGCTTGCAGCTTTCTGAAAACATGTTTGAAAGTTCAGGAAACCACAAAATGCACATATATCCAAAAGCATTGGATGCTACATAGAAAACTCATAGGCAATTCAACTTTAAAATATAACAGAACACTTTAAAAGAAGGATATCATGTCCAGATGAGCTGACAACATTTCAGTCTCACAGAAATCCTCAATGAAGTCACTGGACATAACCTCTGCATACAGCAGAAGAACTGGCCAATGTAGAATATTATTCTTATCTAATACAGGCTTTCTTAATCCTGTAAGTTCTTGATACATTGCCTTCCCAATTTTCAGTCCTCTACTTTTGATCGCGGAAACAAGGTCCTGCATAGTTTCAACAAAGAAATAAACATGAGCCTGAGAACAATCACAAACAGTTCATTCATAATTGTATCATTCCATTAGTAATATAATCAAACCTTAGCCTCTGATATAGCCTTGGAAACTTGAGCCTCACGCTGTTTGTGTTCCATCTTCTTTGACTCAATCTGCCTTAACAGCTTTTTTAGCTCTTCGTTACTTGGGTCATGCTTAATCCCATTTTGGCAATGCATAGTTGATTCAGGCAACAAGTTCAATGCAAAAGACGCTTTGGCAGCTCGGTACAAAGCCTATTATCAAAACCCATATTGCAAAAATCACAAAAAAGACTAAATATTCAAACAAAGCCCATCTGAGAACAATAACATAGTAAAAAAATTGTGCACCTTGACATTAGTGGAACAGAGCTTAATTGCGTCCTCAGCATCAGTAAGAGCACGTCTGTAGTTACCAAGTAAAAGGTTGACATGGGCCCTATTTGAAAAGAGAATAGAGGTGTCAGAGTCACTCAAAGCTTGCTGATTTATTGCTCTCGTGTAGCAATCTATGGCATCAGCGAAGTGCTTTTTGCCCATCTTCACATACTCGTTACCCTTGTCCTGCCAAACCCAACAAAAAATATATATATGAAAAAACAAAGACAATAAAATCCTATCAAGTGCTTTTATTGTGTGAGAGAGAAAGAAAACCTTGAGTTCGATAGCAGTATTTTCTTTGAGAGCCGCTATGGCATCAAGGTCAGCTCTTTCACTTTCGGTTTGGGGTTCAGACCCCTTTTCCATCAATAGTGCCATTGCTTCTTCGAATTCGCTTCTTTTCTATTTTGCTTTTCTTGTTCTGCTGCTGGCAACTAGCGACTGCGAGAGAGGCAGAGTATTGCTAAAACCTTACGCAGAAGCTGGGACTTGCAGAGACTTTGATGGGCTGAGTTTACGTTTTCCTATAGGCCTTTTATGTCATTTGGATTCTCAAGATATATTTTGAGTGAGTCTCTCTTGAGGAACCATAATTGAGGAACTTAATTGAGAACGGATCTTGACCGTTGGATGAAATTGGACGGCTGGATTAAACATGGCTTTTAATAAGGTTTCACGTAGAATCGGGTAAAACAAAACCCATACATCCGTGTCCATCCCAAACAAACCAGAGACCCATCCTCGCACAAGTCATATCATCTTCTTCCTCTTCCTCTCTCTGCACCTTCTTCTCTCCTCCTCCTCTCTGTCTCTGTCTCTCTCTCTCCAAGACAAACAGAGAGAAGATAATTTTGCCAGTAGATCGGAGGTTTTATAGCCGTGCGGCTATACCGGGTTTTTTTAATTTTTTAAAAAAACAATCGTACAGCCGCGCGGCTAGACTCGGTTGAATTAATGTTTCATGAAAATACTTATTTTGACATGTTGGCGCCTAATCACTGGGCGCGTGATCTTTTGTTTTAAAATAGTATAGCCGATCGGCTTTACTGTGTTTTTGTACCCGGTTTTTATTTTTATTTTTAAATAGTACAGCCGGGTGGCTACACTCGGTTTTATTACTGTTTCAAAAAATGGTATAGCCCCCCGGCTATACTTATTCTGACATGTCGGCTCTGATTGCTGGGCGTGTCGTCGTTTGGAAAAATAGTATAGCCGCTCGGCCATACTGGTATTTTATGTTTTTTTAAAAAAATAAATAGTATAGCCATCCGGCGATACCCTTTTTACACGTAGAGCCTGTGCGCGGTGGAATTTTAAATATATATAAATAGTGTAGCCGCACGGCTAGACCTGGTTTTTAATTTAAAAAATAGTGTAACCGCTCGGCTATACTCGGTTTTTTCTAATTTTTTCTTAAAAATAGTATAGCCGCCCGGCGATACTCTTATTGACACGTGGCTCCTTGGCGCTATGAGGATTTTTAAAAAATATATATAAATAGTAGAGCCGCGCGGCTGTACTAAGATTTTTTGTTTTAATTATTTTATATAAATAGTATAGCCGCTTACAGAGTTATTACCTTATAAAAAATATATTGTACTTACGTACGTCCTTTCTTGTAGAGAACCTAATTCATTCACAAAATCATAATTTTATGGCAAGCGACGCTCAATTTCTGTCCACCTCTCTCTCCTTCCATTCCTTGTACAAGGTAAGCTCTCACCGCCGCACTTGTCTATTTTACTGTTTGATTGCCGAGAAAAGAAAACCAGTGATATTCAAAATGTAATCAGAAGAAATCAATGTCAAAATCCTTCTCCCCATCAAAAACCCAAATGCTGCTTTTGCTAAGCTTTCCCCTTCAGCTCGTTTACTATGTTCAATACTTTTATATTCAAAATTCTTGACCAGAAAAAGTCAAATCTTGACTTAAAAGTAATTATATATATTTGTTGATTTAATTTGATGTGTTTTATTAATTAATTATTTTTATTTAAAGTTTTAAACTATCCCTCGGATTATTTTTTTATTGGAAGAATTTTATCCAATTAGGTTTTTGAGTTCAGTTGAGTTGAGTTTTGTAGTAAAATCGGTCATGGCTGCTTGAGAAAATGAAGGAATATCCTCTAACCCAATTTGAAATTTTAATTATTTAAGACCTAAAATAAGTCAAGGCAAATCACTTGCAAGAAATGTGGGGCGAAGGTTTTAGTTTGAACATTGCTGTGTGTGTGGTACGAAAGCATTTCATTCACTCTCAGTTTTCTTTCATTTTCTCAGAAACCAAACAAAGGCTAATAATCTCTTCACATTCTGAGTCTTTTATCACACATATACTACTGTCAATGCTGCTATGGTTTCCATTCCTGCGTTGCACTCTAACTTCTTCATAATCTGTTTGTCGTTAAATCATTACCAGTCTGTGCGGCAAGGATTCAGGCAATCGAAGGGTTTGAACTTATTGTTGGTGAATTCGAGAATCAATAGAAACAAGCAAACAAGAATTTTCATGGAGATGCAGGGAAATGAAAGTCCAACGACAAGTAATCAGACTACAATTAACATTCCACATGTACTGACTGTTGCTGGCTCTGATTCGGGTGCTGGCGCTGGAATCCAAGCAGACCTTAAGGCTTGTGCTGCTCGTGGAGTGTACTGCTCTACTGTCATAACTGCTGTTACTGCACAGAACACTGTTGGGGTTCAGGTTGCTATTTGATGTTGTTTTCCATGACTTATGCTCCATTTGGTTTCTGAGAAAGCATGGAAGAAGATAGAAAAGATAACAATTCCACTGACGTTTGTTAATTTTCCTTTGTTCTCTTTAATTGCTAGGGTGTAAACGTTGTGCCTGAGGATTTTGTTGCAGAGCAGATGAAGTCTGTGCTATCTGATATGCATGTTGATGTGGTAAGTCAAAGTTGGGGACTGCTTTAATTTCCACCTTCAACTAATTTTACAAGAAGGTCTGCTTTTGTGTTTCTTGTCCCAAATTCTTTGGCATCACAGAAGTACCATCTATAAGCAATTGAAAACATGAACCATTTCAACTTTTAAAATAAGAGGCCCCAGGTCTATCAGTTTAACTGTCAAATCAACCATGCCGGTACAATGACATAATATCGATCATCATCAAGAGCTTGTTGACTTTATTAATTTTAATTAAATGATTAATAATAGGTTGTAGATTAGTTATATAGTTAGTGAAAAATCTATTTGTCAGAGGTAGCTAATAGGACCTTATAAACGGAACTTATTACTTCTTTGTTTTCAAAGTTGATTTGACATACATTTTGTACTTGTAACTCAACGCATATTTACTTGTCAAAAGATTCACGTCAAGCATAGGGGTTTGAGCTTCCGTGTCATCTTTCTCTATTCACTTGTTTTGGTATGAAAGAGAAGTGGCCTGATAACAAAGATGTATGTGGCCAGCTGGTTGAGATGTATGTGGATGTGTCTGTGCTTGTTTATGTAGTAAATGGAGACATCCAAAATATGAAATTACATTAAAAAGCATTTTAATTATGGTGGGAAAAGCTAAGCTTAATTTTAATGGAAGCAAATAACTACATGTTTGATGGAAAGAAGCATTTGTTGTTAATTTTGGAGTTTTGTGTTAATGAGTGCAATATATTTCATCAAATGTTGTTGATATTTTCTTTGTCGAATAACATTTGAAGGTTTGGTCATATTCATAGCATCAATATGTTTTGGGTGAATTGATTAGAACTTTTTGTGAATTAAATTGCGGTTTCTTACATTACTTTTACTTAATGGATTGCCGATGTTGTAGGAAAACTAATTGTCTGTATTTGGCAAATTTAATTAAAATGTTCTTTTGAAAGCTCTATTAAACTTTTTTGAGCTTTCACTAGCTCTGTACTTGAGGCATGGCTCTTTTGCAAACTTGTTTATATCAAGAAATTGTATTGCTACTAAAATGGTTTTGACATGCTCCTGATATGCCATCCCTAGGTGAAAACTGGTATGTTACCTTCTATTGGTATAGTCAAGATTCTTCATCAACATCTTAGGGAGTATCCTGTTCGAGGTATGTTGTCGTATTAAAAATTGAACATGTCTTTTTCTATTGTTGCTTAATTAGCATTTTAAATGAATTGGTGTAATCATTGAAGGCAGCTTTAGTGGTTGATCCTGTTATGGTGTCTACAAGCGGAGATGTATTGGCTGGTCCTTCTGTTCTTGCTGGGTTCAGGTATGACAATCTTTTGTGCATAACATTGAGTAAATTCATAGTCCTGTCATGTGGTTGTTCTTGCTTTATGCAAACCTCATGGGGCCTATTTGACAGAGTACTAGGTTGTAACCATCATTTATTTGTCAGAAAAAATAAGAGTATAGGTGGGCTGTGCAACTAATATTTTGCATAAGCTTGACAGGGCAACTTTTTCTGAAATGCAGAGAGCATGTTAAGTAGTTTGAATGGACAGTATGTTTTGTTTATTACACGTTGAGCACTTGAGCTAGCTAAGCTTTGGTGGTCCATCATCATACAGTTGGTTTCTTTCACCCATAAACCTTTTGTTCATTTTTGTTTTTGTGGATAATTGTTTGTCTTTCTTATTTGTAAGTAACATTGATATGATCCTGTTTCTACTGAGAGATTAGGCTCATAAATATTTTATGGCTTTGCACTAGTAAGTTAAAGGATCTTTGCCATGATATAAGAACATATCAAACAACCAAGCTAATCCACATGCATACCACTAGTTTTTTCCTCTTTAAATTTTAATCAACAAAGCATTTTCTTAGTTTTACACAAATGTTAGTTTCTCATTGCTTCTAGAAACAATGTCTACATTCATTTGCTATATAAAATTTGATTGGGTTATTATTATGATTAGTTCACAAACACAATGAAAATGTAGAATCCAGATATTCAATTACTAAAAAACATGCATTTAATGTATTAAATAGTAAATGCAAAAAATAATTTTTTATTTCACTGAACTCTGACTAAATAAATAATATATCAAATGATTAGGGGAAAGATAAAATTTTACATATGGACATTTGAAAAAAAAAAAAAAAACTATTCTGCAATGTTGTTTTTTGTATGTAGCTGCTACCCACAGCAATTTGATATTTTGCTCAGTTATGGTCACAACAGCAGCTTTTTTATAAGACTCTGCGATAACAGCTCTATTATTAACATTAACTCATCCAAACAAGCATTCAGTATAATATCCTATTCATTTGTCTACCACAGTCTGTTGGAAATTTCTTTCCTTCACCTGTGCACTGTTAATAAGCATAAATATTTGCATAGTTCTTATGTGCTTAAATTGCTCCTTCACCATTTTGCCATGTTTTTATTTCTTGGCCAATTTGCTGCTGTCACTGGATTCTTTTTCCTTAAACTAGAGAGAGTCCCATAATGGAACGGCGTACTTTTTAATAATTTTTATTTACGGGTTCCTGCTTGCAGAGAGGAGCTTCTTCCTATGGCCGACATCATAACTCCAAATTTAAAAGAGGCGTCTGCTTTACTTGATGGGGTGAAAATAAAAACAGTTTCTGACATGCATTCTGCTGCAAAATTGTTACATGATATGGGCGCACGGTTAGTTATTGGAACATGCTTGACATCTTCAGCTCTCGCTTTTAATCCGATGATTTGTAAAACTCTTGTTTTTTGTGTCTGTTTCAGTTATCATAGTCCTGCCAACATCAGTCAATTTTTGGACATGTTTTAAGTTAAGTAAAATGTTTCATTAGTAGTAAATTTTTAATGCATTGTGAGTACTATTGGAATTATAGAGAAGGCACTCCACTTCCTGGTAACTCTCTACTGTTGCATAGTGTATAACAAGCATTCACCAAGGTGAATGTCTCTTGTTTCATCTCACAAACAAAATTCTTCGATTACTAAATGCTTTACTAGGTATAGGGCAATCGTATGTCATTTCACCTAGATAATTCACTAAAATGGTAAGGGTCATGGTATAGGATTTTACTATTTCCAGTGCGTGACACTATTGTAAAGGGGAGTTTCCTTGATATTGTATTCATACATTTGTATTTAATGATCGTGGTCATTTGTGTTTTGTTTGGATTTCTGGGTATATGTTATAGGTATGCTTCTTGGTTGGGTTAGTTCAATGGTTCTACAGTTTAGTCATCTTTAATCCCTTTGACCTCATTCTTGAATCATGTGGGGGTACTGTATTACTGTTATCTTGTTCACAATTATCTGTTTGATGGGGGATATCATAGACAATGATATTTTCAGGGTTAGAAGGGTTTCCCAGGGCATATACTGTGTTTTCTGGCTTGTGCTTTTTTAATAATGGTGATATGAATTTAAACAAACCTAAATAATAGATTAATCTAAATCAAATTGAACTCATAAGCAAATGAATCTATTGAAGTAGACATGTAAGAACGACATTGTACCCACAGAGATTTATTAAAACAACCTTATTCTAAAATCTTTTTTTATTTATAGAATTAGTGATACATTGCATTGGGGAGGGGGGGCACTTTTCCTGGGATTTGAACGGGCGACCAAGGGGGGAAGGGGGAGCGACCTCACCACTGAGGTAAACCCATCGGTCGCCTTATTCTAAAATCTTTTCTTAACTAAATCAGTAATTTTTTATCAGACTATTGAAATTAGTCTTTCCAGCAGGGGGAACAAAGTGAGGAGACAGTGACTGTTAATGGGGCAGGAAGCCCAATGTCATAAGCTCTCTCATTTAGGTTTAGGAAGGGTTACAGCAAGATAATATTGGCATATCTATAGCAAGTTACCATTATGGGGTTTATGAACATTTATTTTATTGTGAATTGTGTAGTTACATTGTTTTCTTTTGGATTATTTTACTTGGTGTAGCTTCATTAGGACAAAATTAATGCAGTTTGATTGTAGGAATTTTGAAATAAACATTAAGTTGCTTTGCGTTGAAATAGTTGTTTGTTAAAACACATTGCTTCTTTACTTGTCAGAAATGTTCTTGTCAAAGGTGGAGACCTGCCTGATTCATTGGATGCTGTTGATATCTTCTTTGATGGTAAGCTTCTAAACTTCAGAAATGATAATACTATTGCTTCATCTACTTGATGTATGAGTGAAAATGGAATACTCAATACTTAGAATGATCATTGCAGGTGAGCACTTATATGAGCTGCGTTCGTCACGCATAAAAACTCGTAATACACATGGTACTGGTTGCACTTTGGCATCATGTATTGCAGCTGAGCTGGCTAAAGGTGCCTCAATGCTCGAGGCTGTTAAGGTACTACATATGTGCCTTACTTTAAGGGATGCAGGGAGAGTCTGCGACAAACTATCTTCCTTTCTTTGTAATACATATTCCCAAAATAGTCATACTCAAGAATAACAGAAGATAATTAAGGGGTTAGCATGTTAGTACAGGCGAAACTTGGTTCCCCTTTCTGTTGGATCGAAACCCAGGTGTGGCTTTTTGAGACCCAAAAGCAGTGCCTTCCTGTTGTATGGCATTTAAAAATATATATATAGCATTGATAAAAATATTGTTGACTTTTTTTTATTTAGAGTTGCATTGCTTGAGATGAGTTTGCCTGATTCCAAGTACCAGGGGAAAATTCGTTCAAAGACGTGATAGAAGTTTGAATTCCACTTTTGCTGTGTACGGTTGTACAGAGTAGAGGATAATGACTATTGACTAATAAGGCATACTGTCCACTCTAATACCATAATTCACTCGACTGAAGATTATATCTTGTCAGACCTTGAGGATTTTTCTTGATCGCTCAAGCTAGTCAGTTACAAATTATGAGTCCCATCTCTCTTCCCTCCCCCTTCCTCTTTCATTCCATAAGGCTTTCTTTTCGTGTTGGTCTTTAGGATATTGCCTGAAGTTTTGATGCTGTTGAGTTGCAATTTATGTTTCTCATGTTCTTTTGTTTCTTATGTTTTTTAAAATGCCATGTTCTTAAAGCTCTCTCTCTCTCTCTCTCTCTCTCTCTCTCTCTCTCTCTCTCTCTCTCACACACACACACACACACACATACAAAAACAGTTGGAACGCCATAATCTATTATCTTTTTTATCTTAATTTTGGTAGGTAGCTAAATGCTTTGTTGAGACTGCCTTGGATTACAGCAAAGAGATTTTCATTGGAAATGGTCCCCAGGGCCCCTTCGATCACCTAATGAAGCTTAAGAGTAACGCTCACAATTCTGGTAGACAAGTCAGATTCAATCCTAGCAACCTATTCTTGTATGCTGTTACAGATTCAGGTATGAATAGAAGGTGGGGCCATTCTATCTCAGATGCTGTTAAAGCGGCTGTACAAGGAGGCGCCACCATTGTCCAACTGAGGTTGGTTACTCATCTGAATTTTTATACACTGGAAACTTTATATCTCCCTGATGACTTACATGCTAGTGATTGGTGCTTCCATTTGTACGTGTTAGTGCATCTATAACTAATCCTAGAGAAAGGTGATGTTGATTTTTCATGTATTTGAAGTGATCATTGCCTTTCTCTTGTGGAGTGCTAATTATGCTTTTTATTTCAAGTTTCTCTAAGATTAAAGATAATGAATTATACTCCCGGGGCCCTCTATATTTCTGGAAGCTGATGAACATATTACTACCCTTGTAGTTCTTTTGTAGAGTCAGATGCTGGTTCAGCTTTTATCAAGAAATGTCTAATAAAAAAACTTGACAACTTAAGGACTTTATATGTATTTTTTATAAAGATATAATCTATATGCATCATATGTTTATTGTTTCACATTGGGATTGCCTACTTGGAGCTGTGATCAACTGTTATCCAGTTCCTCTCATGTCTGTTATTTTTGTATGTTCTTTTCAAAATATTTTTTTCGGATTCAATTAGGTCAATGTACCCTTCTCAATGAGCCTTTGTTTGGGTTCATTTGCAAAACTATGATTATGAGACATAAAATTTTTGTGGCTTTTAGTTTTGCATTTGGTGATTTTGACTTACTTTGCAGAGAGAAGGATATTGAAACACGGGATTTTGTAGAAGCAGCCAAGTCATGTCTCCAAATTTGCCGTGCCCATGGAGTTCCATTACTAATAAATGATCGTATTGATGTTGCACTTGCTTGTGATGCTGACGGTGTGCATATTGGCCAGTCTGACATGCCAGCACATAGTGCACGTGCTCTCCTTGGACCTGAAAAGATAATTGGTGTCTCATGCAAGACACCAGAGCAAGCAAAGCAAGCATGGATTGCTGGTGCTGATTACGTTGGCTGTGGCGGTGTATATCCAACTAATACAAAGGCAAACAATCTCACTGTTGGCTTGGACGGTCTGAAAACTGTTTGTTTGGCTTCTAAGTTACCTGTGGTTGCAATTGGCGGGATCAAAGTTTCAAATGCACGTCTGGTGATGGAAATTGGTGTACCAAACCTGAAAGGTGTTGCAGTTGTATCTGCTATATTTGATAGCGAATGTGTGTTAACAGAAACTAGGAAGTTGCATGCAGTGCTAACGGAGGCGACAGCAGCAGTGAAGTGAAACATACCCGAATAAGGCTTTGTCTCAAATTTCCCTAAAGTTTGAGTATCATAATTGCTTTAGAGATTGCGGCACTAGCATGATTATGATGTTCACTTTTTCTTGTCAGTGGTTACAGAAGGCAACCCATACTCACTATTTTTTGAGTTCTCTGCACCTAAATTTTATATATTTTGCTTACTCAGCGTGGGCGTTTGCTTGCTCAGCATGGACGTTTGCTTTTTGTAATATTTACACAAGGTCGTTCTGTAATGATGCAATGTGATATACTGCTCTTAATTAATTGATGACAGCTCGCCATGTGCTTCGCTTCTGACTTGAGTTGGTTGACAACAATTATTGTATTTTTCTTGGGTGCCGATTTGAGTAGATTTGAAGAATATAAAAAGCTCCCATTCTTTCTTGAGCCCTCCTCAACTTAACTTAAATTTTTAATTTTAGATTAGATCTACCATAATTTCATCTTTGTTTTTACTCCATAAGTCAAACTTTATCCTGACGCGGACTCCTTTTAAGGAGGGAGAAAGCACTCAACTTCAAAACAACTTCAGCCAAAAAATTATATGGATACTGTGGACGTTTAGTGCTAAAAATATTGCAGGAGAAATTCAAATCTCATTTGGGAGGAAGAAATTATATGTATACTGGAAGTTTGGAAACCTCGAATTGTTAAATTTGTTCATTCTTGTGGTTAAATTGTATATAACTAGCAGCGGTTTATAGCCCTAAGTGGTTAAGAGCATTTATTGTGCACCCCGAGATTTAAGTTCGATTCCCCCGTTTCTCAATATTGCTTTTTATAAAAACAAATGTATAGAACTAAAGTCTCAAGGATAAAGAGGGCCACAGTCAGCCAAGAGAATAATGTCCACTCTCAGTTGATTGCTGGGAAGCAATGGTGCAGACAACATGACACGTGAGGGCCATGAAAAGTTATGACAAAGACAGGTTTAGGATGTCGGTGTCTTCTTCTTCACCTTTGAGCATTATGATTTAGATTTACACCACATTTTTCGAGAAGCTAACATAGTTGCAGATTTCTTAGCAAATATATTTTTTTTTGGGTCGAATTTCTTAGCAAATATAGAACATAATTTTTCACATCCTTGGTTATGTTAGCGTGGCAGTTTGTTATGATGTACGGATAATGAAATCTCTAGGGCCCTCTCTGTAAGTTTTCTTTGTTCCATTTAAAAAAAAACAACTTATGGCAAAGACAACAAAAATGAGGTCTCTCCCTGATTTGTAACGTCACTGGAAAGAAAGGAACAATGAAATTACAAGTTTCTCAGTCAAATATTAATAGTAGATGCCATTGACTCATCCCTGATATTAGATCAACCCAACAAATAATAAGTCTGAGCAACACACTTGTAACTCAAGTGGTTAAGAACATTTACTTCCCCGAGTTCCTATGTTTCATTCCCCTGCTTGTAAAAAAAAAAATATCAATAGACTTCTCTACAGAACAGAAGCATCTACTAAATTAAATTAAATTGGAATTGCTTATTCCATCAAGAATTAAACCTGCAGGAGGAAGAAAAATAAAAGCATTGCCCTACCAGACAGACCACCATAAAAAGTGAAGAAGCAAAGTAGTAATTAAGATTTAGGGTAAACCAAAATATATAACAAAATGTTATTATGTTCTAACTGAACAAACCTCCATACATACCATACCCCATTAGGGGGTAAAGTCTCCTTAAAGAGAATCTCTTTTTCTCTAATGAAACAATACAAACAAACCTTTTACACTTTTCCCCCTTCAAACCTCCCGCCCTCCCTTAAACTGGAAAACAAAGACAAACAACTCAAATCCACAACCTTTAACTACAAATTCTAGTAGTGATACATCCAAGGTCACAGTCTCAGGACAAACTAATGCTCCTCAGCGCCACACTATAATTTACAAAAGTTTGTTTATTGAAACACCGTCGCCTACGAAAAGAACTGACTGTTTATACAAGCACGACAACATTCCCAACTACGCAGATACAGAGAAACCAAACTTCTTCGGTTCTCCGATTTTGAGGAAGAAATCGGTCCTCAGCTAACACGTACTTCTCCACTTGCATGTATTTCTTTGACTGTCTTTTCATACTCGTCTTCCTCCTCATCCTCACCTTCTACCTCTTCCTTTGTATCACCATCTTCTTCTCCCCACCCAAAGCCTCCAATCGATCGGGAAACTGGAGGAGGAGTTTTGGCTTCTTCCACTATCTTCATGATGTCTTCGATACTTTGGAGGGAAAAGGTTGGGTTTTCTTTTCTGTAGTAGATGGTTTGAGCTGCTTCCGTAAGCTCTCTAGGCAAGTTCTTCAAAAACCATGGATGGTTCTTGATTTCTTTAATAGTGATCCTCTGAAACAAGAATTGAAGCCAGTTTAGGACACAATGAAAGAGCATTAAACAGAAAAAAGAAATGTTAACTTATAAGAACAAACTTCAAAATCATAAGACTGGAGCTACCTAACGCCCAACACTAGCATAAAATGAAGTCATGGCCTATTCAGGGTCTCTCTCCCGTTCCCCCATGGACTTTTATCTTACACAGAAGTGATATTTCCCTACTTTTATATTCATTTCTCTTCATTTTAAGGGGACCTTCAGGAAAGCAAACCTAGACAGGAGACAACTCCAATGAGCCTTTCTTGGCACATTATACGATGCATTATATGCACACCCCAATCCTTCCAAAGATC
This sequence comes from Prunus fruticosa, assembly GCA_018703695.1. NCBI lineage: Eukaryota > Viridiplantae > Streptophyta > Magnoliopsida > Rosales > Rosaceae > Prunus > Prunus fruticosa. The sequence goes on along the minus strand of CM031917.1, from coordinate 63,625,927 downwards.
CATTATCTGAGTTAAAATTATAGGCAAGTAATTATTCCAAAGCCTAGCAAGGCAAAGTTTGTAAGCGATATGTACATTTATGCCAAAGCAATCTAAGAACATGAGACTTTAAACTTTTTCTTTGCGAAGGAATCTACTTGAAACCTCAAAGTTTCCATTATGCACCCAGTCTAAGCACATAATCTGTTCTTCTTCAAAGTTCAGAAGCCTCAAGTTTTTCTGTTTGCTTAAGTAATAAATTTATTGGATAGGCAGAAACTTAGTATAATACTTACCCTTGCTGGATTTGCAACAAAGATGCGAGAGAGCAGATGCCTACAATCTTGAGATATGTGAACATAGTCAGGGATCTTGTATTGAACGGCCATTATTCGCTGCATTATAAGAATGAAAAGGAAATACAGTTAAAAATAAGAAAAAGGTGAATTATTTAACGTTGAGCGAGGTTGAATACAAGGTAAAATTACATTAATGGTTTTCCTGAAATTCTTTGGATCTTCCTGGTCTTCAAAAGGATATGCTCCCACCAGCATAACATATAGGGTCACCCCACATGACCACACATCTGCCAACTGGATAAACATAAACCAAAATCAGACGATAGAAGTAAATGCTGTATAATTACTATTCAAATGCTGGACACAAAAAACTTAATTAACAAGAGTCTAAAACATCATTTCATTTCCTGCTCTTCCCAGGCAGGAGAACGGTTTAACTGCCTAAATTCCTAAGTGTCATGTAAGTGAGCATTACTATCATGGAAGTAAATAATTGAGCACAATAAATGATCGTATGAGATATAGAATGGTCATAGCATTATTCACGTACCATTGTCCCATTACTTGGATAGAAAGAAAAAATAAACTAAAACTATTTTAAAGAGAAAAAGAAGGGAGTACAAAATGAAGAACTCACATTTAAGAATATCTGAAGAATGATTTCACACGGGTAGGTTACATTGTTGCAAATTGTAAATTAAATTTCTAATGGCAGCGTCAATATTGCACATCATAGATTCTTTCTACCAACCTATTAATTAATGTGGTTCATGGATAAAATTAGACCACAAACAAAAATATGACTTGCAGAAGAGAAAAAGGGAAGATGAATAAGCACAAAGGGGCATCCTAAGTATTCACAGTGGGGATCATAGGCCAACAAGAATAAAGTCTTGAAGAGGTAGATTCAAATTGAGAAATTGATGGTGTGACAATGGTTGTAAAACAGATTAGTGTACATACATGAGAGACTTAGAATAAGAGGATTAATACAGTACAGACATGAAAAAAGTGCATCAATATTAACTGCTTTGCTTATATAAATCCTTGAACAAGTTTGAAGGTGGTATATTGGATATCTCTTAAACTGAAGACTGGTAAATGCAAATACCTCATGACTTCTAATTTACTCTTCCAAGTTTCAACTTATCTAAACCATCATCTTAAACCACCTCCTTGGCACAGCAAGAAATAACATAAAGAAAGATTAAGATGCAATTGGAAATTCCACTTATTGCAATGAACTCTAATCAACTGGCCCTTAGGACAAAATCGTTAAAACTGTAGTGCATCAATTATCACAGAAGAAGTGAAAATGACAACAGTGCAAAAATTACTTAAGCTACCTTGCCATCATACTCTCTTCGAGAAAGAACCTCAGGAGCAATATATGCTGGAGTACCCACAGTCGATTTAGGCCTTGAATGCAGCAAGGATGACTACACAAATAAAGCTCATCAGAGTATAGAACTTTTACATCTACCTTGAAACATCTGACAGTATGTTCATTGTAGAATTAAACCTTAGAATAACCGAAATCACAAATTTTCAGGCGTGGAGCCGGGCTGCCATCCAGCAAGGTATTCTCCAGCTTCAAATCTCGGTGGCATATTTGCTGCATGACCAGACAAGGGACAAATAAGAATCACAGGTAAAGGAAACAATCAACTGGAGATCGGGAACACTCACAACTCATTTTATTTACCAGAGAATGACAGTAGCTAACTCCCGAGATAAGCTGCTGGAAAAAATATCTAGCCTGCAAAATTAACAACAACATGAGATGACTTTGTTACTTAGAAACTTAACCAATTAGCCAAATCGGACTTCACTCAGAGTGGAGGACTATGAAATCATAAAGATTGGTATACTAAAAGTATAAGCTATTATTGTCTTCATAATTTCCAACATCTTATCAGTATACAATCATCGCAAGAACGGTGATCAAACCTCATCCTCACTGAATCGTCCTGCATTGCAAATTCGCTCAAAAAGTTCTCCACCTGCAGCGTACTCCATCACAATAGCGAGATGTGTAGGAGTCAAAACTACCTGAAATTCCAAAACCTCATATCAGGCCACTGAAACTGATTAAATTTTCTTTTCTCATCCTTCACAATGAAGCAGAACATAAAATAAAAAAAACACACCTCCTTGAACCGAATGATGTTTGGATGGCGAAGCGACCTGTGGTTTATGATTTCTCTTGCCACATTCTCATCAATCTGCAAGCAAACAATAAAATATAAATTTAATCATAATATACACACATACACATACGAACAACCCTGTGAGAACAATAAAAATATGGGTTCTTATGATTTCATACAATGAAATGGAAAGGTTCTAGCTTTCCCAAGTACCAACTCCAGAATTTAACTGGTGGGTCTTCCTATATAAGGTTTATTATTTTAAAAAAATCACCATCCATGCAAAAATCCATAAATGAATGAAAAGATGAAAAAAGAAAAGGGATGTAGGAATGATATTAGAATGAAAATAAAATGGAAGGAAAGGTAAGGACCTTGTGACCACAGTCGATGTATTTCATGGCGACGAGCTCTTTGGTTTCTTTGTTCCTCATCAGCCTCGCCACCCCAAAATTCCCAGATCCAATATCCTTCACAAGCTCGTACTTTTCCATTTTCTACGTTTTAATTTATTTTATTTTCTAATTTTGCTCTTGAGGTCCTGTATAGAAACTCCGATTGAGCTACACCCCTCGGAAGCTTGAAAGATTTGAGCTTTCAATTCATGGATCTCCAAGCTCAGAGAACACACAAACAGAGAAATTAAATCGAATTGGACAAACCCAAAAGCCTAGAATCAAGATCAGAGTTCTAAAGAGGGAGGGAGGGAGGAAGGGAGAAAGAGAAGGATTGTTAAGGAAGGGGATTATGGGATACCTTGCTGGATTTGATTTGAGAATTAATTAGGAGTTGGGTTGCATGTGGTGAAGATTGAAAGAAAGATTTTTCTATTTGTAGAGAGAGATTTGAATTGGGGCTTGAGCTCAGCTAAGTGAGGGATCCAAGATGAAGAGTTTTCAAAGGAAAGCAAAGAATCAGAAAGCTTTTTAAAACAAAACACTGGTGGTGCTTTCTTTTTTCTTTTCTGTTTTTCTTAATTTATAAGAGGACAGAGAATCATCTTAATTGTAGCTATTTTTCTTTTTTTTTTTTTTCCTTTTTTGTTTTCCCTTAGAAAGGGAGAAGAAAGTTTATGCATGTCTAATAAGACCCAAAAAAAAAAAAAAAAGTTTATGCATGCCTCAGATCCAAAAACAAAAAATATGGTATGTATGCCTACATGGTACATGAGTGTTGCGGGGAATTATCTGTCACCGTAGCATTAGTGCCTCTTTCAAAATACAGGGAATTGATGAGAAGGACTTCTTGTCAGCCTCATCTCTCTATTGGATTTGGAGGCTTGTTCACATCCAAACAAAACCATTAGAAGGAAAACAAAAACATTGTGTTAATTTTATTTTATTTTTCTTATTATATACGAGTTATCTGAGTACCCATATTACAATATATATATATATGCTATATCACGTGGTCGTATTTTTTATCATACAATAATTTCTCCATCATTAAAACTATTTCTTTTTTAATTTTTTAATTTTTTAAAATTTTAATTTCTAGTTTTCAATTTGGTAACCAATTTTAGTTTTTTTTTTTTTTTAACACTGAAAACTGAACACTAATTAAAGGTTGTTTAGTAACTTTTTTCAATTTTCAATTTTTTATTTTATTTGGGATTTGGAAATATTTTATATTTTGTGTGTGGTCAAATTGTGAATATAAGGTCATAAAATGAAAGTGCATGTTACAAAGAATTCGTAGTATTTTTCAATTAACCTTTTGGAGTTAGGATGAAATTTTGGTGAATTTTGAATATAAAGGTCGTGAGGCTCGAACTAGGTCCACATCCGAGCGTAAGAGTCGAGAGCTTGGGTCTAAGTCTAGAGGTCCCAAATACTAAGTTTTGATACTAGAGGGCAATGTATGTGTGGTGATGTAAATTTTGTGAATGAGAAAGGAGGGCCGAAAAATGAAAAATGAAATTTTTTTCAAGTTGTTATAAAATAAAAAAAATTAATGGTGGTTTGAAAACTAATTTTCACTTTTTTCAAAACTGAAAACGAAATTTTTTACCAAATTTGTTTTCTGTTTTATGTTTTGTTCTAAAATCAAATTATAATTTTAAATAAAAATTAACTAATGACATTCAAAAAATGTATAAATGTACCCTAAGGGATTGGAATTGTGGCACCACAAAATTTACACAAGTTTTAACACAAATTTCAAACCATTAGATTTGACTCTAACAAATGACCAATATTATAAAAATTAATTATTTCTTAATTATTTAATATTATTTTCAAAATAAAGAAATAATTTGTTTAATCTCAACCATTCATCGTAGTCTTTTTTCTTTTTAAGTAAATCAATCATTGTAGTCTAATCTAATGATTGAAAACTTATTTAGAAAATATAGTGTCACGAATCCGCCTCATATATCTAAATCTCAACAAATAAATGGAAAGTTAGTTTTTAATTTTACTTTTGTAACTTTGAAAATATTAATAGCTTTATTTTGACCACATTATAAAATAAGGTATTTTGGGAATCTATAATGTTACACTTGCTATAATGGTTTATTTATTTATTTATTTTATATAAACAAACATACTATTATGTTATCATCATCAACAAAAATCCGAATACTGTGTCAAAGTGATCCTCTTCACCTTATTAATTTATTTTATTCTCTCTATGGAGCCTCTTATTCGTCACATTAGTTATTTAATGATGCATTCTTATTCAAACCTTGGATTATTATCTTACCCACATGGTCTAAGAATTTCTAACCTTATGTTTGCTGTTTAGTAAAGTTACGGCAATTGCTAGCCAAACAGTTCAGAGGGTAAATTTTCAACTTTGGTTCCCCATAATAAAAGAGTCTCATTTTCTGCTATTTTAGATATTCCACATAAATATACTATTAAGAGATATCTTGATATTCAAAATATAATTAAATGGTCCGATCCGTCTAATGCTAAATATCTCCTTACTAAAGTTCATAAAAAATAAAATAATTTTATTTGGATGGAAATATAATATGCATTGATACGAATCTTTCATTTTCCATCTTTTAGGTGGGAAAGATAATCTTTTTTGCGAACCAAACGAGCCTTAAAGCCCGTCCAAATTACTTAAGGGTATTTGTTGGATTATTAGGAATGACATGAACATTAAATTTTAAACATTCAATTTGGTTTATCAATTTCCTCTTACTCAATTGGTACCACCCTTTCCGGATCAAGATTTGGATGAAATTGTAATCAATATTTGCAATGGTGTTTGGAATTTTGATAAATTAGTAAGAGTATGTAGCCCAAACAATTCAAAATCTCCCCTTGCAACCTTCTAATGATCATTTTGTTTGGGGGTCTAATCTTAATTACAAATTTCTTTCTGCCTAGACCAATTCAAGTTGTGATTTTTCAGTCTAGGCAGAAAGAAATTGGTGATATTCTGATCCACATTTTAAATATTAATAACACGATTGCCACTTATGCCCTTTTAAAACCTAAACCCTTGGTAATAATAGCTTCTAATGAAGTTATTACTTGATTTCCTTGTACTTTTTTCTTCCATATGCAATGACAGTTTTTCAACATAAATTACATGGAAGAATTGTTTTATACTTTCTATATAAATAAATTAAAGTATATTTGTTACTTCTAAACCTTAGTTTGGGATACTGAAAGCCATACACATCATTGCAATGCACTTCCTTCCCCTAAGGGATAGGATAAATGGTTCTCCCCAAGAGCATCTGACTCACTTTTACTCAGCCTATGGAGAAACCTCTCAATTTGATGCCTTTCTAGTTCACCAATTCGTTCAGTGTCACTAATATGAAGAATTAAATGATGAGATTTAATTCATAATTAATTTAGAGTAATTGAGATAACCCATTGTCTCATTAGAAGGAACTTACGGATTGCGCAACGATAAATGTAATTATAGAAACAAATGAAGAAGATAAGACGTTGAAAGTCAATGGTCGGAGTCAATGATCAACACGTCACAATCAACGTAGTTGACCAAAGCGGTTTACCAAGTCAAATTATTCGGACTATGCGTAGGACTTAATGGTTAAGTCACAAATCATAATTAAATTGTCAATTATGAATTTTAGTTTGATGGTTGAAAACAGTTGGGTTTTAAAGTCAATTTAGACTTTAAAAGAGCAAAATAAGTCAAGGATCCATTGGGTCTAAAAACAAGTGTTGTATGACAACACATGTTAAATGAGCCCAAGAAACCCCTTGGACGACCACATTGGTGGGGAGATTTCCTCACCCATGTGTTTGCTACATAAGCCACACTTTAAAATCGGTACTAAGAGGAGAGGGCTAGCACCTCAACTCATCTTAGTAATTTTCTTCACCTACACTACACTTGGTGTGTATGAACTAGAGAGTACCTATTTTGGTATCTTTGTGAAGAATCTATGAAGCAAGCAATAAGGAACAAGAAATAAGGAAAAAGGATTTTATAAAGGTGAAAACTTGGAGACCATCTAAGAGAGCTTTAAGGTAAGAAAGCCTCATCATTTCCTCCCTTTTACTTTAGTGTATAAATGAGATTAGACCTTGAAAGATACTTGGAAAAATGGATAGTATTAGGCTCAAGATGATTTAAACTTGGAGACCATCCTATAGGCAAATTGTTTATCGTAAATATCAAGGACTCGCTCTACACCAAGTTGACATCGTGCATCCATTTCTTGAAATTAAAGTTCCAAGATAAATAAAAAATGCTATAGTCCAGAGAAAAAAAATATGTCATGCTTCAGACATAAAAGTTATTATATGCATCATGCTTGAGAGGAAAGGGCAACAATTGAGATAATATTTTTTTTATATCACTAAAGATAAATAGCAAAAGCTTTATGCATTTGTAATAGATAAGGGATATTGGTTCGAAACCAATACAATTTAGTCAATTCGCATCCGATCCAATCATGTTAGATGTTTAAATTCAATCCAATCTAATCCGATCATATTGGATTGGATGATCAGTTTTGATTATGGTAATGAAATATTAAACATTTATCCTTATATTTAATATAAGCAAACATAGTAATAGACGTAAATGGTAAATATAAATGAAATACTAGAGAAAATTGTTTTGCTTATATAATAGATTAAACAAAACTCCATTAAATGTCTTAAAATATTCATAATATTTTCAACTACAAATACTTATTAGAGCAAATTAAGCATCAAACTAACTAGATTGGATTGGATTGGATTTGATCAGATTCTCATGAGCAAATCCATCATCGGATCCAATCATGTATGTTTTGAAAATTACGGATCCAATCCAATTCGCCAAATCATAAAAAACGATTGAAATTGGATTGGATTGGATTGGATTGGATTTAGTTCGATTTAGACAGATTGGATTGGATCTAGGGATGGCAACGGGATTCGGTTCGGGGCCGAATATGACAATACCATCCCCGCCCTGTCCTTATCCCCGGTTAGAATTTTCGGGGAATCCCTGTCCTTGAACATGTCGGGGAAATGCCTCCCAAACCCGCACTGAATCCCTTAATTATATATATATTAAAAAATTATACCTTATAACAAAATAATCAATGCGAGGTTCATAGAAAGTAAAGAACTTCACGTGAGTAACAAGAGTAGGTAAGTCTAAATAGTATATCTATCAATCAGGGGACCTAATTGGTGCAACGTATATCAGGATAACTCAATTGGCAATTTGGCGTTACCTGAAAGGCATGCATATATGTTTGCTCTTTAGATGGTCAGCAAAGTTTAAACATAATGTTAAACTAACCCTGGTTCTATGAATGAGCGACTCTAGGGTTATTTTTTACTTGTTATATTATATTATATATTTATTAATTCAAAATAAATATGACTTATCGAGTCGGGTTTAGAAATGGGGATAACAATACCATCCCTGGCCCGTTATCAATCGGGGATTTTTAAATTCGGAATCCCCGTACATGCCCCCGATTTTGCCCTGAAATCTCCCCCCATAGGGCTGGGGACCTGACTAGAAACCAACCGTGGGAGATTTTTTCCATCCCTAGTTGGATCTTGTACACCCCTAGTGATAGGCTAGATGTCAAGCATTCATAAGGTAATACATGAGAAGTGGACTTCTAGCATGGGTATATTCCAAAAGCACAATTTAAAAGAATATACATGCTAAATGTATAAAAGCATAGGACCGTGGGAATAAATAAATAAAAAATAAAAAATCTTCCAACCTTAAGTTGTGGTTTAATGGATGTATCAAAAAAATATAAAGATTTTGGTCTCCTTCTAAATATCTCTTAAGCAGCCGTCACAAAACCCCAAACTCTTAATTCCATAGAATTATTTATGCATGCCAAATCCTAACTCTTAATTTACCCACTCAACGTCTTTGCCTAAGAAACTCTTCCAGTTAGAACCAAACTGCAACTACTCAAACTGAAGCTTGAACCCCTATGACCAATAATCAACGACTCGAAACTCCAAGCTCATCCAACCACTAGCATACAAGCACAATTTTTGCCCCTTAGATTTTCTTTTTACTCATACACCTTTTCAGACTACAGTCAGTTCCACTTTCAAACCACTTCATTTAAAGGCATTATAAAGCCAAGTAGGAAAAAGAGACTAACATGTGCCCTTTTTTTTTTTTTTTTATTACAAGTGATTGGGGAAGAGGAGGTTACACAAATGTTCATTGTGTGCTTGAGGTTTCGAACCTCTGCTACATGAGTGGAGATGGAAGAGATCAACAAACTAACTTGACGAGACTAACATGCCTTTAATTGCTAAACTTATGGGTTTTTAGCAAGTCATTAAATATTGATGGTTTTGAAAATATTGATGATTCAAAAACATGGAAATGTCCACAAATGTTCGATATCGGCAAAAATTAGATAAAAAGAACGAAAATTATAAGAAAAACATGGAAGTTTTAATGAAAATTTAGAGCATCCACAATCATGCTCTCTATTTTTTAGTTAAAATTTAGCTAAAAACACTATAAAACTATTTTAGGAGTTCTCTATAAAATTTCAACTTCAATCATACTCTCTAGTTTAAAGAGTCATAAATGTTTTTAATAAATTTTAATTCAATTTTTGAATAAAATGTAGACACAAAAGCAATAATAAAAAATAGTTTGCATTAAATAAATGCTTAAAATAATATTAAATATAGAAGCATTTAATTATCAGGAGTCACTAGTAGTACTTTCTCTCTCCTCAAATTTAGGAGCTCCTATAAGTCTCCCTATTTTAGGAGCTGAATAGAGAGCATGGTTGGAGGTGAGTTTTTTCAATTCCTCCCTAAATTTTAGCTAAGGAGGTGGGTGGTTTAAGGAGCCCATTGTGGATGCTCTTAGAAGATGTTCATTTAGTCAAAATTATCTATTAGGCATAAATGGTGATTTGCCCCATGAACTTGTACCTAACTTTTCAATTGACCCCCTATCTGTTTTTTAAGAAAATTAAGGATATGAATTTTTTCCCCCAATGTCCCTATTGCCGTCTAAATCCTCAACATTTCATCCATAGTGAGTTTGAGTGATTTAAAGTGTCCATGTTACATGCTGACAGTCACTATTACTTAGAAAGTATTAATTAATGAAAGAAAGATGCCAACAAGGATTGGTTCAATTGGTAAGGTCCATGCACTGAGTGTAGCCCCACCAGTGTTCGAGTCATGTTGCCAGCAGTCCTCGTTAGTGCGCGATATGTAATTACCTACATAAATCCATAGCGGTGACATATGGCAGTTGGCAATTGAGTGTCAAGTATAAATCCTTCCGACTCGAGGTTGTGGGTCCTCCCCTGGCGCTAATGATGATAGTAGTCAATCTTCCTCTAAGCTTTCTTTAAGCAAAAAAAGAAATTTAATGAAAGAAAGATTAAAAGCACCCATAATATTTTATTTATAATGATTTCGTACAATATTTTACACTTTATATTTGCATTGTAAATTACATAAGTTAATAGATATTAAGTAATTAGTCCATAAAAATAAAAAAAAATAAAAAAAAGACTAAGGATATTAAATTGAGTGGTATCCGAGATCACATGTTTTTAACTTACGTACTTGAAAATATTTTAAAGATAAATAACACTAGATAATTTTTGCTTCACTTATATCGCGATATATTGACCAAATAAAGCTTCAGATTAAATGATAATACATAAACCGCGAAAAATTCAAAACATATTTATCATGATTATTTCAAAAAATTTCGGCCCAAAAAACAATATTTTCGGCAATATTTTGTCGAAAATATTCAATACTTCATGCTATGGTTTTTAGCTCTCACACCACCACAAGCTTTCTGTCTAAGCTTCATTGTCATACTCTCTTGTTGCCATCCAAGACTCATCGTGTTCACCATTTAAGGAGTAGTTAGATAATCTTCATCCATTGTAGGAGTTGAATCACTCTGTAGTTAGTTTGGTTTACTATAAAATTACATTTTTTAAGTGTAAAAACTGCACCAAAACATTAGAATTGGTTTGATTTGCCCCTTTTGTCTCTTTATATCTTCTCAATGATTCATAACATAAGCCCAAAATGTTCAGTCCCCAAAGAAAAAACAAAGAAACAATAAGCCCAACGATAAAACCCAACCCAAAAGCTAAAATGAATTAAATCATTAAAAAAAAAGCAGCAATCTGCCATTCGCCCCATTTGGTGAGAGAAAAAAATTAAAAAAAATGGAGATGCGTTCCGAAGTCGCAACTCTCTCTTTCTGAAGACTTTGAGTAATTGAGTGGCCTCAGCCTCAGCCTCAGCCTCTGCCTCCGAGAGAGATCAGAACAGAACAGAACAGAACATCACATCTTCTCACTGACCTTCCAGATCCCACCCTCGCCGGCGATCGCCATGTTCTCCACCGTCCGATCTCTCTCCCCCCTCCTCGTCTTTGCTTTCCTTATCCTATCCCCCGCGTTCGCCTCCGAGGCAGATCACAAGGTAAAACCAGACCCCCCACCTCTCTCTTTTTATGTCTCTTCCATTGTGTTGTCCAGACCCGGAAATTGGCCCTCTCACTGACTCGTAGTAGATCTCTTTGTTTGTGGTTTTAATCTCCGAATTTCGATTCAGATCTGTGATTTGTACGGATTGTTTTAATCTGGGATGCTTCTTTTCCTCTTTCTGTAGCATTGTACTTTCTCCTTTTGCATGTTTGTATGTTTGCAAGATGTATGTGTTATGAACTGAAGGGATGGTTTTTGTTAGGGTTAGATCTTAACTGGGTTTGGTTCATTAGTCATCTTGTTGCTGTTTCTGTTTCATGCGTGCGAACTAGAGCGCATATAGTGGTGAATTGGGGCTTCCAATGGTGATTTGACTAGAGGGTTGTGTTATTATGATAATGGTTTCAGTGGCCTTAAGGAATCGATGATGGCATTCGTGTAGGTTCAGTTTTATGGATAGACGTACAGTACATTAGCACTCATCAAGTGTTCTTCGCAAGGCAAGGCTAGCTTCTTGTGTTGTGATGTCGTGGTTGACTTCAAATTTGTTTTTTAATGGAGCTGTACCCGATTCTAATGTGACTTTCAGGGTTATGGATATGTAGTGATATTAGAAACCTATATATTGTACTGTTAGCGTTCCAAGATCTGACCTTTGAAAAGCTCAGTGGCTTTTTTATATGCTATAGATTCAGCCACCTTAAAAGTTTCACTATTAATAGATATTTTAACCCTGTTTATACTTTGGACTCTAAGTCTCACTCCTGAATGATGGCAACACCTTCCCTTTGATGTTCAATGATACAAGTTCAAGATTCAAAGAAAGATTAAGAAGATGTTGAGAGTGCATAGCCTCATGCTGGATGGTTAATTAACCGGCTTAGTATTACTAAGGTGGAGAGCAACCTGGTTGCCCTTGCGTTGTAGATGCAGATATACCAGGCTGAGCTTTTTTTTTAATCCTCTTCACTTGTCAACCATAATTTCATATAGAAGTTCACACTGTTTCCTACACTTCCTTCCTTGATGTTTGGTCTCCATTGACCCATACTTTATTAAATAATAAAGTATGTCTAAGAAATTGATCATTGTAATGGCTATTTAAGCTGTGCATGGGCTGCACTGGATTGACGCATTCTTTGATTTATTTATTTTTCTTTTCCCAAATGTGTACCTTTCAATTGTAGATTCGCTAATGCTCCCTTGTTTTCTTCTACAGTATCAAACAGAAGAACCAGTTACTCTTTGGGTGAATAAAGTTGGGCCATATAATAATCCACAAGAAACGTACAATTACTACAGTCTTCCTTTCTGTCATCCATCTGAAAATGCTGCCCACAAATGGGGTGGTCTTGGTGAAGTCTTGGGTGGAAATGAACTTATTGATAGCCAGATTGACATAAAGTTTCAAAGTATGTGGACTGGTTGTTATATTTGTATCTTAATTTATGTTGTTGGGTTGTTGATAATTAATTATAATGGATTTATTTGTTTTATTTTTTGGTGCAGAAAATGTGGATAGGGCCATCATTTGTCAACTTGAACTTGATGATCAAAAGGTTAAACAATTCAAGGACGCAATTGAGAATAGTTACTGGTTTGAATTCTTCATGGGTATGTTTGGCGTAATATCTTGGATGTCATAAGTGTAGAAAGTCATTATATGTTGGTTTAGATTAAATCAACGGATAGTGTTTCTATAAGAATATGAAATTTCTATTGAAAGCCCAGAATTTACATTCCGAATCATTGATGGCATTCCTTATAACAAAATTGGCAGTCTTATTAATAGCATGCATTCTTACCCGGTTGGGGGGAATGGGTGTGGTGGGGATTTAGGGCTGCAATTTAAAATAGTTACTGGTTCATTTCTCATTGATATGACTTCATTGTAATTTTTAATATACAATGCTGTGGAAAAGATGAATCAGTCCAGAGGAAAAGTAGATCCTTGAGTCGATATTATGAACATTCTCCTGCATGTGTTTGGATTGCAGTATAACTCATGCATTAACTGTATTTAATTGGATTTTTCTGTATTAATAGAAGATAATCAAGTATTGTGTGAAAAGGCTTATTTTCTCTCTGTTTTGTGGTCATTTTGTCTGTATTTGGGGCATTCACTGATCTGGTAATTTTTTTTTTAAACATGCTATCTCCCCTGGACGTTGCTTTGCTGGATATAAATTCAGATGATCTGCCTTTATGGGGTATGCATTATACTCATTCCTTCAGATTTTGAGTTTGTGTATATGATATCCTCTTAGTAAATTGATCTTCATATTTTCATGATGTTTTAGGCTTTGTTGGTGAGTTGCATCAGGACAAGAACAGTGAAAATGGCAAGCATGTCCTTTACACACATAAGATTATTATTGTTAAATACAATAAAGACCAGGTTTGTGGTCCTCCATATCCGATGTGGATTTTATAGTGGGCTTTGGTATCTATCAATTTTTATTTATATCGTTAAGTTTATAATCTTGTAGATAATTCATGTGAATCTCACTCAAGATAGTCCAAGGCCGCTGGAAGCAGGGAAAAAATTGGACCTGACATACTCTGTCAAATGGATTCCAACCACTGTCACCTTTGCACGTCGTTTTGATGTCTATTTGGACTACCCTTTCTTTGAGCACCAAGTAAGAACTGATTATGTGTTTATAAATTGTTTTCCTATCATTCTTTGTGATGTTAAATGTCTGTTAGCCTAATTTCAGTAGAATTATGTGTGTAAGGAAATGCAAGTAGTTCTTTTTTTTGGGTGCTCTCTTATTGAGTTGTTTATGCATCTTGCTATATGCAGATACATTGGTTCTCGATTTTCAATTCGTTCATGATGGTTATATTCCTTACTGGTTTGGTGTCAATGATATTGATGCGGACTCTTAGGAATGACTATGCAAAATATGCTCGGGAAGACGATGATCTGGAGACTCTGGTAATGGTCTTTTGAATTTTGTGTATATTCATTTCATTCTTTTAGATGATTTGTCAGTTTTTTCTTATTTTGCATAAATAGAAATATAATAGATACTATCCTTATGTGGTGACTCTTTTTACAATGTCTTTTATAGGAAAGGGATGTCAGTGAAGAGTCTGGCTGGAAACTTGTGCATGGGGATGTTTTTCGGCCTTCTCGGAGTTTGGTTATTCTTTCAGCTGTTGTAGGCACAGGAGCTCAGCTAGCTTTGCTTGTTCTCCTCGTCATCTTACTGGCAATTGTTGGAATGTTGTATGTTGGGTATGTTGACTGCTTGCTCAAAAATACTTGGGGGTGCTATTTACTGCTTTCTACCTTCATTGTTTTGTGTTATGATTTTATGAGTTTTTATGTTTGAATCATGAAATTCAAGCTGTGCATATGTTTATGTTTCTGTAATTAGTGTAAGTCCAACCATGCATCATCACACATTAATAGTTCTTGTCTTATCATCCCATTTTTGTCATGTTAATTAGTTCATTACTACTTGTGGTCATGGGAGGAATTGATAGATTTCATAGCATGCTGTCTTACATCATTTTTTTATCTGGTTGCTCAGGAGAGGTGCAATTGTTACAACTTTCATAGTGTGTTATGCCCTTACCTCATTCATTTCTGGTTATGTAAGTGGTGGGATGTATTCACGGAATGGAGGTACGTATTTCTTTAAAAGAATATGACTGATATGCTAGTAATTCTGTTTAAGCTTTATAACAAATCATTCATTTTTGAGCTTATGCATAGGCACACATTTCTGAACTATTACTGATTTTTCTTGTCAGGTAAAAACTGGATAAAGTCAATGATTCTCACAGCATCTCTATTTCCATTTATGTGCTTTGGAATTGGGTTCGTCTTGAACACCATTGCTATATTCTATGGGTCTCTAGCAGCTATTCCTTTTGGCACAATGGTGGTTGTTTTTGTCATTTGGGCTTTCATCTCTTTTCCTCTAGCACTTCTTGGCACAGTTGTTGGAAGAAACTGGAGTGGTGCTCCTAATAATCCCTGTCGTGTGAAAACCATTCCTCGTCCTATTCCTGAGAAGAAATGGTATTTAACCCCATCTGTTGTCTCAATGATGGGAGGACTTCTGCCCTTTGGAAGCATATTTATCGAAATGTATTTTGTCTTCACATCCTTCTGGAATTACAAGGTGAAATTTCAGTAACTGTGTACTGTTAAAATTAATATAATAGACTCGCTGATGGGCAAAAAATTCATGATTATGATATGGCAGTGCCAATCTGTAGAGCAAAGTTACAAAAGTTGGAGGAGTCACTATGACACCCATCTTTTAAAATTGCACAAGTCATGGCAATTATGAAAATGAATGTAATGATATGGACATGGGTTTTGATAGCTGAATTATATATCTTGAAACCAATGATTCCTGATCTGTCTTGGGAATCATTTGTTTACCAAACACCGGGTGAAGTTCTGTAATAGCATATCTGAGAGGATTCTATATCGTTTAGAAAGCTTTTGGTCTATTGTGGTAAATGTAGCTGATACTTTGTTACACATTATGAGCATGAATAATAACGGTTTTCTTGGTTTTTGCGGCTTAACAGGTGTACTATGTCTATGGCTTTATGCTTCTTGTTTTTCTGATTCTCATCATTGTTACTGTATGCGTGACTATTGTGGGGACATACTTCTTGCTTAATGCTGAGAACTACCACTGGCAATGGACTTCATTCTTTTCTGCTGCATCAACAGCCGTCTACGTGTACTTGTATTCAATATATTACTACTATGCGAAGACTAAGATGTCAGGTTTCTTCCAGACCAGCTTCTATTTTGGGTACACTTTGATGTTTTGCCTTGGCTTAGGAATTCTCTGTGGTGAGTTTTCTCTTTTACTTTAACTTCTGGTATAATGCAACATCCCTGTTGATTTTTATTTCCACTTCAAGGATATGGGTACTCACTTTGTGACCGAAGTATATAAACGGTGCAGTTTTTTATATTTCTGCAGTTAATTTTTGACGTATGTTATTTTTTTGGGGTTTGTTTGGATTTTTCTGTTTTCCTTTATCTTGGTGCATATCTGAAAGGTTTACTGTAACTCGATGAACCTGCACTATGCCAAGTTACTAAGAAGAAATTCAAGTGCCATGTTCTCCCATCTGATGATAAATATAAAAAAGATATTAGTAAAAAAAAATGTTTTCACTTGTGTTTCATTTCTCTCCTTTTGAATGTGTAGGAGCTGTTGGGTATCTGGGCTCTAATTTGTTTGTGAGGAGGATCTACAGAAACATCAAGTGTGACTAGTGTTTCTCTGAGAGAAAATGGTCCTGATGGAGCTTCCGTGAGTTCATTGGTCGTTGTTGAGGCGATAGATTCTGATTGGAAGCTACATATGGTCAGGGATGGGGATCCAGTAACCTCGACAGATTAAAATCACAGGGTTTGAGGATAGGGATGTATTCTTTCTCTGGACTTGGGAAAGCCCTGAGATTTTTTTTGTTTTCCCCGGCTGTAAGTGAAAGCCTTAATTTTAGATTGCAGAGATTGTTTTATAATCTAAGAAAGTTAGCAGATGTCGAACTCTCCTGTTACTTTATTATTTTCTTTTTCGACCTTTTACAAATAGGTGCCCCATTACTCTTTCAATCTGTACGGCCTTGGGATGGATGAAAAGAGGGGAAAGACTTTCTGAAATGAACTTTTGCTTCTCGGTCATGTAACGACTTGTGAATTTTGATTCCATCTGTACCCTGCATATATAACTATCATTGTCTCAAACCACACATTTGTGAGGTAATAATTTTGTGTGTGTTCATTTTCTTTTCTAAAATTCTTATTTTTTGGTGCCTGTAAGTCTCTGTCATGGTCAAATCTCTTACATGCTGTCTTGTTTCATATATTTTTATTTTCTGGATATGAGTCACAAATTGAGGTTAATCTTAAGATTAAGCCAGTAATCTCATGTGGCCATAATATCTTGCCGCCTCCAGAAACCAAAAGAAATTCTTAACCTCTGGTATTGTGGTTATCTTACAACCAGTAATATATTAACCGCTAACCACCATTAATCCCTCAGGATAATCTCCACCGCTATGTTTTTCATTATTTATTTATTTAGGGTATTTTGTTTCTTTGGCCTTCTAGCTAGTTGAAATAATAAGACCAAAAACCTGGTTAAGAGGATTGTGCCGACCACACGTTCGCTCATCAGTGACCACTGAACTGTTGAAACACTCTCCAGAGATGGTCCTCCTGTGGTGATAATGAAAAGATAGAGCTAGCCACAAGATGTTGCCACGTGGCAGATAAGGGTTGATGCCACTTCATACTTGTCTCATTTGTAGCCACACTATCCCCACAGGCCATCCCATTATCTACACTACTATAAGCCTTTCCCACTTTCTTTAGCTCCAAAGCACAAACCAACCTCTCAACCTTTCAAGTGGTAGCTAGCTAGCTTAGCTAAACCAGTAACCAAACATGGCAGCTCTCTCTGGCACAATGGTGAGCACCTCTTTCATCCGCGGCCAGCCGATGACCAGCCTACGGTTAGCCCCCAACATGGGCCAGGCTCTTTTCGGGTTGAAGGCCAACCGTGGAGGGGGTGTGACAATGGCTGCTTTCAAGGTGAAGCTGCTGACACCAGAAGGGCCACAAGAGTTTGAGTGCCCGGATGATGTTTACATTCTTGACGCCGCAGAGGAGGCCGGTATCGACCTACCCTACTCTTGCAGGGCTGGTTCTTGCTCTTCATGTGCTGGCAAAGTTGTGGAAGGGGGTGTGGACCAGTCAGATCAGAGCTTCCTTGATGATGAACAGATTGATGGTGGATTTGTCCTTACTTGTGTGGCTTATCCTTCATCTGATGTTGTGCTTGAGACCCACAAGGAAGAGGAGCTCACTGGTTAAGCGTGATCGCTATGTTTCACTGTGGTTGTTGCTGTCTCCCCCTTGAATTTTCTGTATTATCATGTTTTGATGGCTGCTGGTTGGCTTAGTTTATTTCAGGATAAGGTTGCCCCTGTTTCTAATTAAATGAGTTGCTTAATGTTTTTGTACTCGCATTTGTATGAAATCATTGTAGCTTGTAAACCCTTATATGAATTTTCTCTTAAATTCTCTCTCTCTCTCTCTCTCTCTCTCTCTCTCTCTCTCTCTCTCTCTCTCTCTCTCTCATATGTCTTACAAGCCAGACTTAACTGATAATGGAAATCAATTTGAGCATTGCTTAACAAGATATACGTCAAGTTTTCGGCCACTATTTCAAACATGAAGCCTAACTGGTATATTGAACTCAGCAGCTTTACAATCTAACTCGGCTTCTGAGATAACTTCTATTTCACCATGCCAAAAAAAAGCATATGAAGCCTCAACTGGCTAAATTGTCAGACAATACTTTGAACTCTTGTTTGACGAGTCAAGAACTCATGTTTTCTGAAACAACTAGAGTATCCACTTTTTCTTCCACTCCATTGCCTTCATCACCTTCGTCACCAATCGTTCGAGGTTGCAATGCCCTAATTCAGAAGTCTCAAGATTGAACCAACCTCTCATCAATTGTTGTATCAAGTGAACAAACGGACATTGTAGCATGCAACTGCACAGAATCACGTTTAGACCTCTCCTTCACTCTCTTGCACCAACTATGGATTGAATGAATCTCTGACACTCTCGGCAACCAAACCTTTCTTACACCAGGATCCCATCTGTTTTCATCAGATACCAAGAACGAACATCAAAATAATTCGTTCGTGCAATTCGAAAGACTTTCAATCTTCTGTAACATCCCTAGGGAACTACGTTACTATAAATAAGAAACCCCTAGTTTGTTTGGCAAGGGAAACAACTACAGAAATTTGTGTATTCATGTGCATGTGCACATAGTGATTCAGTCTTTCCATGTACTTCATGTCTTTTTATATATAAAAAAAAAAATCAAATGGTGCCATTAATATGTTAGCATCATTGAAGAGTTTAAGCAAACCTGTTTGACAATTATGTTCAGAGGCACTTTGCTGTAGCTGCACCAGAACTGAACAAGAACACTGCAAATTACGGAAAAATTAAGAAAAATATTTTAAGATGCATATTAGCTGGTCCAACAAATCTCGAGATTATTGTGTTGAGCCAGAGGCCAACCGGATAACTATTACTAAGTGGTTTTTCATGAAGCATGTGATCTCTCAAAAAGTCAATATAATTCCCATGATTGAGAGAAGAGGCAACCTCACAACTGAGAAAAAAAATTCAATGACTGCAAAGAAAATTTTAGTCATGCACCGTATGACAATTTCTTTGTATCACTCAGCTACCAATTTCCATTTACTATTAAACACAAATCTTTGATCTTTAATTTTTTTTTTCTATTGGTAATATGAATGATCTTTTTAACATGTTTATTTTATTCCAATTTTATTCCCCAAAAATCATGCCAAAAATTGTAACAGTAATGCTAGAGGCACTAAATCTATGAACTTTTTTTTTTTATAAACCATTTAAATTCATTTAACTTTAATATGTTTTTTCTCTCAAAAAACTTTAATATGTTGTTGTCTTCCTTACCCCACCGTGGCTCATTCTTAAACCCAGTCACCACCACCAGAGCCGTCCATTGCCGCCCAATATCATGGCCATCGCATTCCTCTGGTAGTCATCACCAACATAGTAGCCCTATCTTTTTTCATAAAGGAGTAGGTGCGATGTTCTTTAGAAAACTCATGATTTTTTTTCTTTCTAAATAACTCATGAATCAACCACAACTACAATTGTTTTGTATCCTTTGGTCTGTACAGTACCTCTCTGATTGACGAAAGAGAAATACCACAAACCAAATAAATATAGTGTAGTTTATATGATTTAATGTGCATTTTTATTGGTAGAAAGACTTTACAAAATGAAAGTACAAAATAAAAATATTTATTAGATTTTAAGTTAATAACTTCAGCTAGCCCATCCGTTGAAATTGTTTTGATTTCGTCCTTGAATTTGATCCCTATGTTTGTATATATTAACAAATGTGATTGTTTCCGTCAAAATTCTGTTAAAACTTGTAAAAGAAAATACATTTAAAATAATTTTAATAAAGTTTGGGCATCTGGGTTGGGCTTACTGTTTCTTTCACTCAAAGCGTGCAATTAAAACGATGCGTATTGGAATTAGGGTACCGTTATCTTCTTCACGTGTTAGCCGCGTCTTCTTCGCAGAGCAACTGCAACTGGAGATTCGCAATAGCTGCAAGCGCAAGTAAATTCTTTTCTTCTTCCTTCTTCTTCTTTCTTCTCCACCGCCGACACCAGTAAAAACTATCCTCTGTCGTATCCAGAAAAAGAGGCTAAGTATATTGCGAAATAACCCCCACCATATCCTTGACCGTATCGCTCGTGTGTCCATGGCGTATCGAAGACGTATCGGATGGTCAACATAACAGAAAAGTCCACCATACGTCGTTTTCCGTATACGTGTCGGAGGAGTATCCGATAAGAGCATACCCCTCGCCGGCGTATCGGTGCAACATACTTTGTAACAGTTCGACAATTGGTTCAATTATTCCTGAACCGGCATTTATCCAAAACCGAACCGATACTAGCAGCCGAGTCATTAACCGACTCGAAAATACCATAGGGTGCTAAACCCTCTTTAATTTGTCTCCTCCATCGCGTCGTTTCTTCTTCCTCCTCCGTCCTCACTCGACTCACATTCACATTCACATTCACCCATCTCTTTCTCTCTTCCTCGCAGTCTGTTTCCCTCTGAGATTGTTCTTCCTCGCCGTCGCTTTCCCTCCCTCTGCGGTGGGGTTTTAGGTTATAATACGGCTACAACTTTTTCTCTCTGATAATAGAATTTATAAGTCTTAGGTTATCTGTAAAAGCAGAGCTTAATCACAATGAAGGTGAATGTAATATCTCGGTCCACAGATGAATACACTAAAGAACGAAGCCAAGACCTCCAGGTGAGTTTTGACTTCTCTCTTACTCTCAACTCAAATTTCTTCGTTTTTTTTCTCTATATAAATACGATTTTTGGTTCAATCTCCGTAGAGGGTATTCCGTAATTTCGACCCCAGCATCCGAACGCAAGAGAAAGCAGTGGAATATGTGCGGGCATGTAATGCCGCAAAATTAGAGAAGGCATGTTTTGAGATTTGGATTGTATTTTTTTTTCTGAATTTTTGTTTGCATTAAATATTTGGGCATATGGATGCTAAATTTGATTGAATTATGTTTGTTTTTGCTGTTGTTGGTAATTTAGATTTTTGCAAGGCCATTTGTTGGAGCAATGGATGGACATAGAGATTCAATTTCCTGTATGGCAAAGAATCCAAACCATTTGACCAGAATATTTTCTGGTTCAATGGATGGAGGTACTTTGTTCTCTCTTAAAATTTCTAATGCCTTTTCTCTCTAGTTGGTATCCTATACTGCTTCTAAATCTAAGAAAAGCAAGTACCAAGAATTCATCTTAAGAAAAAGAACCCGTGGCGATTTCTAATTAATACTTTTAGATTATAGAACTTTTAATATACTACTTTATTAAGCTATCGAGTTTGAATTTGCTTTAATTTCTCAACCCATTATAGTGTTTGATATTTCTTTTCTTTGGCAGATATTCGGCTCTGGGATATAGCTTCCAGGTAACCACACACTGCTGAATCGAGTTGCTCAATTTCATACAGATGGGTTAGAATCTCAGTATTAGGCACTCTTCTGTAGAGAATCTACGTATGCTTTTCTCATGTGGAGTGTTATATGATTTAATTGAGATTCGGACCACTGTTCCTGGATTTGTTTTTTAATCTGTAGTTCAAATCCTTTAATAGTCATTTCAATACTTCATGCATAAGGCATTGAAATTTATTGTATTTGTTACATTCATTGGACCCAAAAAAGGCGAACAGTTTGTCAATTTCCTGGTCACCAAGGTGCTGTGCAAGGTTTAGCAGTATCTACAGATGGGCGTGTTCTTGTTTCTTGTGGAACTGACAGCACGTAAGGCATAACCTCCTGGGTTACTCCTGTCTCCATACATTTAATTGTATCTATCCGGTTATGAAGATTGTTCATGTTGAAATTACTATCTTCCATTTTCAGCGTCAGGCTATGGGGTGTACCTGTTTCTACTCTTCTGGAGGAAGATGTCTCATCTGATAAATCTGCTGTGGTATTGCCTTCCTAATAGTGTGATATGTTGCTCCAATGAATGTTTTTTCTATATTATATGTACCTAACTAATTATAAATTATATTTGCAGCCACTGGAAACTTATGTTTGGAAGAATGCATTTCGGTAAGTTTCTTATTGATTTCTCGGAGGAGATGTTACTTAATTAGTTAGTTTTACAAATTAATTGACATGTGCTATGATTTTTATGGGTTTTACTATTAAGGTTTACTTTCTCATTTTCAGGGCTGTTGATCACCAGTGGAATTTTGATCGTTTTGCTACAGGTGGAGCTGGAGTAGATATATGGAACCACAACAGGTTTTGATCTGGCCTGGTTATTCTTCTATTAAGTTGAAGAAAAAAAAAACTGTTTATCCCTCTTACCATGACAATATACTTTGTGATGCGTAGGTCTGCACCAGAGCAGAGTTTTGAATGGGGAACAGACACAGTTGTATCTATAAAATTTAATCCTGGACAGCCAGATATCTTGGCAACATCCGCAAGGTCTGCATTATTGCTTGTAGATAAGATACTCATCTAGTTCTTAAAACTTGTATGTTAAGCACACGAGATACCATGTGCTTGTTTATAATGGTTTTTGGTCTGAATACATTGGTTTCTAATTTGAGTTTTGAGTTACATTTGTTTTGCTTAATAAGGAATGGTACTGATAAAAGACTTTGTATTTAGCATCTTGGAAAACAAATGGTTTC
Organism: Prunus fruticosa; assembly: GCA_018703695.1. Lineage (NCBI taxonomy): Eukaryota > Viridiplantae > Streptophyta > Magnoliopsida > Rosales > Rosaceae > Prunus > Prunus fruticosa. The sequence continues at coordinate 63,602,760 of CM031917.1, read as the reverse complement.
TTGTAAAAGAAGGTTCAGCTGCAAAGGGCAGCTTGTCTGCTGGTCAGCATCCTTTTTTTCTTATGAAAACATCTTCCTCTTCCCCCTTGTACTCTCGTCCACATTGTAGTAAATATTACCAAAAATCTGAATCTCTCTTTGAAAATTGTTGTGAAGGTGTGGCAAAGTGCCAAACCGACAATTAGTTTATCCATTTGAGGAAGTTGGCGGTTCTATTGTTACAGTGGCATGATTGTTTTCAATCCATGCTTTCTGTAATGATTTTATTTTATCTTTCCTTGTTTGTTTGCTTTCATTTCTAAAATTAAGTTATGATATTATTGTATTTAGGAGAGAATAATATATGATTTTGTTTTTGGCAGCGATCGCAGCATCGCAATATATGACTTGCGCATGGGGAAACCAGCAGCGAAGTTTATTATGAGGGTATTTATGACAAATCACCACTTTCTGATTCAGTCCTTTATTTTACTGTTGTTAATGTTAACTAAAGGATTCTTAGCAACAGTCGTGCTGTCTCTTAAATTTTTGCATGTATTGGCCTTTCTGACTTACATTTTCTTTGGACAGACAAGAACCAATTCCATTTCTTGGAATCCAATGGAGCCAATCAACTTCACTGCTGTAAGCATGTAACCTAAAGTTACTTGAGGATTTGGATTTGTCATAGTTTTGTATTTCTGATATTTGTATTACGTAAGGCATTACTTCAGATTATCTTAGTGCGTCCTTTTCATGGTTTTAGGATTTTTGATCATTACATATGTTTCTGAGTTGAGTTTGGAATGGAACTTTAGATCTGTCTACCGACTGTAATTTGGTAATATCATTTGGAGCAACTTCCTCTGTGCAAAAACCTTCTAACCATCCTGATGAGGACATCTTTGTCAAACCCTCTAGGGTTTACAAACAAAAAAGATGGAAGAGGAAATGATTTAATTCAGTCTTCAAATCCTGCAATTTTGGAGCAATACATGATTTCTGCGTTTTTAACTTGATTTCTAAGTTTTCTATACTTTCAGCATTTCTTGTTTGACTAGGATTTGGTTTACTTATTTGATTAGATTTAGATTTAATTACCTTTTCTATTTGGTTTAGGATTTCTTTCCTAGAATAAGTTTAATTTCATTTCCATAGATTGGAGACTCCTTGGTGCGAAGCCAAGTCATCTTTACCTTCTACTTTCTGTTTTGTCATTGTTTTCTCTTCCGCTAAATTACCCAAACACTCAATTCACCCATATCCTACATCACATCCCTATGATGTCATAAACCGTGCAATCTGATGACTTCCAGTAGTACACCAATGCTAGAATACGTGGACTTTCTTCCTTGTGTAGCATTTTCTTATCCTATTCCATGAAAGTGCTAATCTAATTCCTCAATGACAGGCAAATGAGGACTCCAATTGCTATAGCTTTGATTCTAGAAAGCTTAATGAAGCTAAGTGTGTGCACAAGGATCATGTATCTGCTGTGTAAGTTGATAATTTTTCAATTGAAATATTTGGTCCTTTTCTCCACTTCTGAAATCCATTTTTCCTGTTGTATATTTAATATGAAAGTTTTATACGCCAAACTTCTTTTTTCCATTTCCAGGATGGATATTGATTATTCTCCAACTGGTCGAGAATTTGTCACTGGATCTTATGACAGAACAGTGAGTTCATTTCTAATATGATTTTGACAATGTTGTCAATGTGTAAATATGGTCGTAGTTCTTTATCAAAAAATTGCCATTTGCAGGTGAGAATTTTCCAGTATAATGGTGGCCACAGCCGGGAAATTTATCATACAAAGAGAATGCAAAGGTTTGGTCTTCATGCATTCCTCTTATTTGGGTTCTCAGATTTGTTGAACATGTGTAATTAGCTTTTATATGCCAATCACTTCGTGCTCCATTTCTTGAACTATGCGGCCATTGGATTCCAGAGTGTATTGTTTCACATAACAAAATGGAAACTATAGCTTTATGTTGACCTATTTCATTATTCTGACTCTTTTGTTTCCCTCTTCCTGCTTTTTATGTAGGGTGTTTTGTGTCAAGTTCAGCTGTGATGCTAGTTATGTTATTTCTGGGAGTGATGACACTAATCTTAGGCTTTGGAAGGCTAAAGCATCAGAACAATTGGGAGTTGTAAGATATCTCCTCCTTTCCTCATGTTTCTGTTGTTGACCTTGGGTTGCAATATGGCTTTCTTCTTCTTCCATTACATATTTGCTGAATTCACTCATTTACTTCTTGTATATTGCATTGCAAATGTTGAACTGCTTCTTTGTGCGTAGTGTTTTTTAAGGGGTTTTTTTTTTGGATGGATGAAATAAATACATAAATGGTTTGACCATAGAATTTTATTGGTACCATGCACACTATAACCAATTAGGCTTGAAACGCGCAGACTAGTAACTGCGAGTTGAATGGTTTCTTTTGACTTTTTCAATATCTATACTTTTTTGACATCCCTTCTTTTAGACATCCTAATATAAACTTTTAACTACTTGTTACCTGCAGCTTCTTCCAAGGGAACAGAAAAAGCATGAGTGTAATGAGGCTGTCAAGAATCGCTACAAGCACCTTCCGGAAGTCAAGCGTATTGTGAGGTATGATAAAAGGATTCCAGCAATTAGGCTCTTAAATTTGGTCTTTTGTTTTAGAAAAAAGCAAGTAATTATTGTCAATATATTTCCTATTGAGATATTACAAGATCCATCATCTATGCATGTTTCCTATGAAAGATTCTGGGAGTATTTGATGATTTTGTGGGCAGATGTAATAAACATAGAAAGATGTCCTTTCGATAAACTTCCATGTATAGAACCACCATTTGCCATTTGTTTTAAGTAGCAAAATTTTAATGTATTTAGGACTCTTCCCAGATTAATCTCTATAATATATGAGCTGGTTGCAACTTGTAATAATTTTAGGTCGGGCTTGCAGATTAGCGGTTCCTATATCTTAACATGTGTTAGCGGTTCCTATATCTTAACATGTGAACCTGATTCATTGGATGTTCCTAAACTAAGCATTACCTTACGTATTTAAGTGATCGCATGCAGTTTCTGCAGAACCCTACAAAGATTGTATGGCCAACTTCAGAGTATCTTCATAAAATAATGAATTGTTCTTTTCTTTTGGGTGGAAACAGATAATGAGTAGCATATGACATATAAAATGGTTAATCGTTGTGAATGGTGATTCTGCAGGCATAGGCACCTACCAAAACCAGTATACAAGGCAGCTGCAACATTGCGTGAGATGACCGAATCTCGGAGAAAGAAACATGAGAAGAGGAAGGCACATAGCGCCCCTGGAAGCATCATTGAAGAGCCATTACGGAAAAGAAAAATCATCAAAGTTGAGTGATAAATGTGGGTAGTTTGTAATCGGCTCCTGCATATCCATGTTAGAGAATGGATCTTTCATATGCAATGTTCGTGAGCTGCATACCAGCGCCTTTACAGTTGAATTGATTTCCCAATCACCTATCCCCGTCGTGCACGTGCCGTTTCTATGGTGGCATTGACGGACTATGTTTTGTTCATGCTATAGTAACTTTAGGTCAGTGTGGTTTATTTCAAATTCAAGAGGGATTTGTCAGCCTCGTGCAATTTTGTCTGGAAAAATATGTAACTGAATATTGAAAGGTATATTGAGGGGACTAATCTTTTTCAGCCTGGGGACTAAATTACCCTTATGGCATGTTTACTAATCTGGAATTGAATTAGGGGAAATTGAATTGAGGATGAATTGAATTGAGGAAGAGTTGGATTGAGGAGAATTAGATTCCGGATTCCTAATGAAGTTGTTTACTAAACCATATGGATTGAGGGGAGTTAGATTCCGAATTCCTATTGAAGTTGTTTACTAAACCATATGGATTGAGGGGAGTTAGATTCCGAATTCCTATTGAAGTTTGTTTACTAAATCATATGGAATTGGGGTAGGAGTGATATTAATTACTAAAATGTCCACATTTTTTGGTTAAAATAGATGATATATTTGGAATTTTGAAAATTGTGTGAGGATATAATGGGTAAAAAAAAATGAATTCCTAATGGGTGAATTCTCCAGGAATTAGAATACCACCTCTAATTCCGAATTGAATTCCTCCAAAATCAGGAATTCAATTCCTAATTTTGTGTGGGCTCTGGGTTACTTTTCAATTCCTTGATGTGAAGTAAACGCAAGAATTCTCCATGGGCGGAATTCAATTCCGAATGAGAATTCCAATTCTTGATTAGTAAACATGCCATTAATCTCTTGTAATAGACCGCCTAACCCAAAAGTAATACATGGAATTAGAAGTCAATCACAGACAAAGTGCCCGTTTGGCATTGCTTATTTGGGGTGATAAGTGATTTTAAAAAAAATTTGGGAAGCCTAACCCGTTTGGTAAATTGTGAGAAAATCACTTATTGTTAAAAATTGATGTGATAGAAAGCTATAAGGGAAAACAGCTAATGAGGTGCTGTCATTTTTCTGATTATGCAGAAATAAGTTTTGAAGAGGCGTTGGGTTTAATGATTATGCAACAATTATTTTCTGATTTTGTTGAAATCAATATCAACAGCACTTTTAACAAAAATTTTACCAAACGTCAAACTGCTTTATCTTACAGCTTATTTCTCTCACAGCAAATCTAACGCGATTATTATTTTCAAGGCAAGCAATGCCAAACTGGACCTGTTTTGTTCGCGGAAAGGAATTGATGAGAAATCAACCTTCATGCCTTTTCTTAGAATTAAGCACACAGTATCATAAATTATAGTAAATGAAAAATTAAAAAATTTGCTATAAATTCCACAATATGCGTCAAACATAACCCCCCAAATTGTAAAAGAAATATAACTAGTATGGTCATCATGCACCAATAACTAGCTTAATCATAATGAGAGACATTTTAGGACGAATATTTTTTATGTAATCTGAGTCATCAACTACCTAAGAACATTTGCTTAATTGGATTCCACTAAAAAAAAAGAGGGTAAATACTTTTAAGGCAATTTTTCCTTAATGGGTTTGACAAAGTAAATTTTGCTTGTAGAAAAGTTAAAGTTTTCTAGTCATTTGCTTAACCATTTGTCTTATTTTTAGAGTGACAAATTTTTAGAGCATGGCTTGGCTCCTTAAAATTGAGAAGGAGCTCATCCTCTCAACAAATGAGATAATGACATTGTAAAATTCCAAAAGAAAAAATAGTTCAAGGAATTAAAAAAAAAAAATCAAGTTCAAGAAATTTGACAAGTGTCAAAAACTCTATTTGTTATGAGAAAGAACTCCTCAATTATAAGGAATCAAGCTTTTTTCAATTTGTAATAGGGTAAATATTGAAAGCAATGTTGAGCATGAAATGAGATTTAGTAATAACTCAAATTTCCAATTTTTCTTTTGTTAGGACAAGTTTCCACATTGGGAAATTAGAATATCATTGAATGATTTAAGAGTTCATGGGCACCCTTCCCTTACAACCCTGTTTTTATTGGCAAGTTCTACCCATGAATTCCCTAACATTTGGTATCATATCCTGGTTTCACCACACAACTGGTCCCAATTCCATGAAAAGGGCAATCTATAGACTAGATTAAGATGATACACGGAAGGGGCGATGTATAGACTCAATTAAAATAATGTCGAGTTATTGAATACTAGTAGTTGGGTCAACAAGGACGTTGGATACAGAAGCGTGGTGGAATGTTAGCACTAAAAATCACACATTAGAAAAATAGCATATCATATGATGGTTTAAAAGTGCCAAATTCTACCTATGTGTTGTTAACATTTTTTTTTAACGTTACCCAAATTTCTTAATTTGATTATTGAGAGACAATGCCATTTTTTTTTTCTTCTTAAAATGCAAGAAGAGCTTTGACTTGATCACTGAGTACAGGCAAGTAGGGCCTACAGAATATTCACCCAATCCATTGTCTATCAATAATATAGTGGGTGACAGCTTTAAAGCATTATATTTTATTATATCATAATTATCATGATGGAATGGAACAAAAAAAGGTAAAAGCATGATCTTGATCACCATGAAATTTTTAGTGTTGAGTTTAATCCAATCAGTTAGCATATTTCGTTTATGTATTTATTATTTAATACAAACGATAGTGTAAACTAACTAGAATGTTTCTAATTTTGTTCCTCCTCCTCACCAACAGCCAAAGAAATGCAGATAATCTAAATATAATGAAACTCCACGTCATCGCACACACTGCCTGACAATGCAAAATCACAGATGGATTCAATTTAACACTGAAACTCAGAAAACCCGTTTTCACATTTCATCTTCTTCTGCAACATTTTCTCTGTCTTTTGGGTCTCTTTGAGAATCAGCCATGGCATTGCAGAGGCAGCTCTTGAAGAAAGCTCTAGGGGAAGCCAAGACCAAGATTGGTGGCTCCCGTTTTTGTCACCGGCAATCTCTCTGCGGTTCTTTCTCTACGGTTCCTTCTTCTGCTGCTGATCACGAGGCTGCTCTCCCTTTGCTGCCGCCGTTTGATTACGAGCCAAAGCCTTACAATGGACCTCGGGGTGATGAGGTCTTCCAGAAGCGAAAGAAGTTTCTGGGTCCTTCTCTTTTCCATTATTATCAGAAGCCTGTATGTTTGTTTATCTTTACACTTTCTTTTACCATTTGGATTAAATGCGGCCTGTTTCTGTTTTGGTTGAAATCATTTACCATTTGGATAACTGGTTTGTTTCTCTGTTCTTGGACTTCAATCCCTCCGGCCGTTTGGCTGCTGACAAACTAGAGGAAATTTTAATCAAACAGTATTTTCATGAGAAAATTTTAAAAGGAACTGACTAGAATATAAAACAAAGTATCAATCTTTTTTTTTCTTTTTTTAATAAAGAGTTGGGACCTTGGATTTCACGACCCATTTATATTTTGTTACATGTATGTTCATTTGAATTAATTATGCACTTTCTCTGTGGCTGGTTCGTTTTATCGTTTGAAAAAAGCTTTACAATGGCTCTGTCTGGTAAAAAAAAAAGAAAAAACTCATGTTGCTTCTCTTGCCATGCACCAATCAATAAGAAGCGAAATTTGAGTGACTTTTGACATTTAGCTAAACTCTTTCAATCTTGTTTTATTGGTAAAACTGCTTGCCGAGCAATTATTCAGTCAAGTTTTGTGGTAGAGTCTTATGTTGCATGTATCATAGTCGAAAAACTCTGGTTCCAAGGCATAAGGGTGTTCCTATATGGTTTATTGCCTTTGCTCAACACCACCAGTTCATTTGCTTGTGAATGGAAATTATTGTCTCCCCGCCTGTATGATGTTGCATTTGCTTTTGTGCTACCGGATGTCCACTTCTATATTAACACAGTTTATGCAGAAACTGATTTCTTTGTTTTATTTATCGTTGTGTAAACAGCTCAATATTGTTGAAGGGAAAATGCAATATTTGTTCGATGAGAATGGCAGGCGCTACCTTGATGCTTTTGCTGGGATAGTCACTGTTTCTTGTGGACATTGCCATCCAGAAGTTTTAAATGCTATCATGGAGCAGAGCAAGCTTCTGCAGCATGCCACAACCATTTACCTGCACCATGCAATAGCTGATTTTGCTGAGGCATTAGCTTCAAAAATGCCCGGAAATTTAAAGGTTCAAGTTCTTCAAACTAGATTTCCAGACAATTTCTGACACTAAATTTTATTTTTTCTTAATGGTAGAAAATTATATATTTGTTTTACGGGCTGCATAAGCTATTATATTTTAGCCTTCCCTTTGAAATGTTAAGTAATAGTACTGAATAAAGCAACAGTGTTATGGTTTATCTGGTTTCAAAACTTGAGATACTTCTCAATTACTGCTAGGACAGAAGACTTCTGGGACTGTTGTGTAATCCATTTTATGTGCTTCATTTATCACCTTTTTTTCACTTGCCAACTACTGAATAGACAGTTGTAAACTGCAGGTTGTTTACTTTGTGAATTCTGGGACAGAAGCAAATGAATTAGCAATGTTGATGGCTCGTCTATATAGTGGCAGTCTTGATATGATTTCGTTGAGAAATGCATATCATGGGGGAAGTTCTAATACAATTGGTTTGACCGCTTTGAACACATGGAAGTATCCAATTCCACAGGTTTGTACAATCAGTTGTCAGTATAGCTCCAAAGATCCATCTTCTGGCATGCTATGTTTAGATTACATCCAAATTGGATATGTCATTACTTTTATAGAGAAACTGGGGAGAACCAGAGTTCCATTTCCAGAGAGGTAGGCAACGTGATCCGTTAACCAGTTTATCACATTTTAATTACAATAACATGTAAATTATTAGTGACATATGTTACCTGTGATATGCGTCTATGCTGTTCAATTTGGTCTCTTTATGTAAACCAGGGTTATGGAAGAATTGTTTCTCATCTTTCTGACACATTTTATGGTTTTGCAGGCACAATATTCTTAAAATAAAAGTTCTAAAAAATGTTAAAAGACTACATTTAATTAAGTTATTTTTTTTCCATTGTGATTAATAGTAGTTATAAATACGCATGGGAGGAAGTTCACTGTAGATAATGTCCTATCTTCACAAACTTTCTACTCTATGACGAGATTGTTTGTAACTCATTCTAACATAGCAAAGCATGCATATGCAATGCGCATTGATCAATTCATACTCTTGCCGAGTCTTCAGTCTTTGGCTCATTACTATTTTTTCAGTTTCACCAATATAAAGTTATACAATAATCATACATGAACACTATTGAGACACCAACTTCTCTGTATTATCTACTTACTACTTGCTTTATCATGGCAGGGTGAAATTCATCACGTTGTAAATCCAGATCCATACCATGGAATCTTTGGCTCGGATGCCAAAAGTTATGCTAAAGATGTACAAGATCACATTGATTATGGAACTTCAGGAAAAGTTGCTGGATTTATATCTGAAACAATTCAGGTTGGTACTGAATGTTGTTTAAGATGTGGCATTAAATTTATACATATAATGCCCTGTGCTTAGGAATCTGATACTTAATTCAAATTTTTTTTCTTCACGTTATCTAACCGTAGGGAGTTGGAGGAGCAGTTGAATTGGCACCTGGATATTTAAAACTGGTTTATGATATTGTTCGCAAGGCTGGTGGTGTCTGCATCGCTGATGAAGTACAAACTGGGTTTGGGCGCACAGGAAGCCATTATTGGGGCTTTGAAACGCAGGGTGTCATTCCTGATATAGTTACCATGGCTAAGGTCTTTAAATATCAATTGATAGTTTGTATTTTATCTTTGAAAAGTTTGACTTATGCGGTTTGGTGTTACAACAGTAGTATATGGTTGTGTTGCATGTTTTCACTGTCAGCCTTTTCCTATAGATGACTTTGATTTTAGTGAAACAAAATAACTTATTTACTGAACTATTTACCACTTTATTCCTTTGTCAAAAAATTTCAGGGCATTGGAAACGGGTTGCCATTGGGAGCAGTGGTGACAACACCAGAAATAGCAAGTGTACTAGCCCAGAAGATTCAATTCAACACTTTTGGTGGAAACCCTGTATGCTCTGCTGGAGGGCTTGCAGTGCTCAGAGTTATTGATAAGGAGAAGCGTCAAGTTCATTGCGCTGATGTTGGCTCTCACTTGCTTGGGCGTTTGAGAGATCTTCAGCAAAAATATGAAAGTAACTACCCTTTGAACTTGATGTCTTTAGAATTCTCTCTATTATAGGCATGTATCTCTGGAATTTGAATATTTATCTATAGCCCACGTCATGGCCCTTTGTTAATGGGGAAATCAGCTGAGCCAGTTTTATATTTTTGAATGTAAGCAAAGCTTACTCTGTAGTAGTACACTGAACTACTCTAAGGTTTGTCTCATGATACCTATACTCCTTTTGGTATGATTCGCTACTCAAAAATGTTAAAAATGACAGAAAGTTGGTCTTCCACCAACATTATATTCCAAAAGATGGAGTTGCTCTTTTCTTTTAATTTCCCTACATATAGTTAGCTAACCTCATTAGAGGTTTATTGTGCTTAGACTTGATTCTATTGCCTCGCTCTATACTTTGCCTTGTAGAATCAGTTGAGTCCTAACTGATTGTTTGCAATTTGGCGCTCCTCTTTCTGGTGCCGCATTTTGGTCTCTGAATCTGTTTAATATTACTGCAAGTGTTCTTATATATTATATTCTCTGTCAGTCATTGGAGATGTCAGAGGCCGAGGCTTAATGGTGGGGATAGAGCTTGTCACTGACAGGAAAGAGAAGACGCCTGCGAAGGCAGAAACCACAGTTTTGTTCGAGAAACTCAGAGGTATCAAGACACCCTCCCAGCTCGTAGTATAAATTCTTTCAATGATCCTAAGTTAAATTACATTTATCTCCATGAATTCCTTTCTACATACTAATCATAATTTGGTTATTGATTGAAGAGCTCGGAGTTCTAGTTGGCAAAGGGGGACTGCATGGAAATGTTTTTAGGATAAAGCCACCAATGTGTTTTACCAAAGATGATGCAGGTACCTTTTATGTCTTACGCGTCGTATGAATTAGCCCAAATGGTAACTGGAAAGCATTCTATGAGCTGAGAGACAACAGCCTAATCAACACTAGACACACACACACACACATATTATGTATACATGTGAATATAATAATTATTTTCTCCCTCCCCCCTCCAAGTGCACCCGGGCTCGATTCACGTAGAAGACAATCTTGAGGCAACCCAATATAATACCTCCCCCTCCCCCTCCCTAGTGAATGACAAAAAAGAAGAAAGAAATATAATAATTATTTTCTAATAAGGTCCATAACTTCTGTCCCGAAGAAGGTCCTTCAATGAAGACATGTTTTTCAAATGTTGCATATTGTACATGAATGGTTCATATGCATACTTACTGTGAGCGTGCATTTGGGTGCGCACGTGTGGTGACATATAACAGATGAAATAATTGTTTTTGGGTTGTGTTTTTTTCGGTTGAGATACATACTTTGGTTAAACTTTTATGTCTGCAGATTTTCTTGTTCATGCTTTGGACTACTCCATGTCAAAGTTGTGAGGGCTAATACATGAAGAACCAAATGATATTGTGGTTTGTAAAGAACTTTCAATAACGTATTCCTAGAGTTTGTGCTCATTTTACATGAGATAGCAGCTTGGTCAATGGTCATCTCCACGAAGGTGGCTAGCAACCGTTGGATGAAATCGATCCATGTACGAGGAGTGAAGATGCCAATCTGTGCACCAAAATGGATTCCTCTAGCTTATCATCAGAGGCCATTAAGAGAGAGAGATAATCTGTATGTTTTTCATTGTTAAGGATGGAAGTTGCTAATTTACTAAACCCTTTTTGAGGTCTGGTTTTCCAAAATGTCACCTCAAAGTGGAAAAGTGTTGAATAGAGAGCCAACCAACATTCTGTAAATAAGAAAGAAAAATTGTCAGTGCTGCGTAGGTTATTTTCAACACTCACAAACCTCATGATCCAAAGAGGGTTGTTAAAATTACTTTCCAAGTAGCTTTTCAATTCTTACAGCACAAGTTATAAATAATTATAAGTAACCCCTATGATTATAACTTAAGGGGCCTCTAGATACTCTAGATGGATGTAAAAGGATGTCATTTTACGACTTCCAAATTTGTTATCTCATATAAAATATGCAGCATGAAAAGGTAAGCCCGATGTCCTGTCAAAAGTAAGCTCAATCTGATAAATTTAGCAATGAAGCAGTTGGAGTTGGCTCGCAGCAAAGATTGTGTTCATTGAGTCAAAAACAGCCTTGCAGCCGAAAACATGCATATAGCAAGCTCCGGCAGTCGGAGCTTCCATGCAACTTCTGGTAAAATACAGCAGTGAATCTATAACAGAGCTCAGCTCAAAGCTCTGATTGCAGTAAGTAAAAACTATCTTTGATGGGAGTCTGCGGTCAGAGCTCCCATACATACCAAAATGCCTTATTTAACTTTTCCGGAACAAGACTCTGGATTTTCAAGAGTAAAGGATTGTTAGGATACATGACATCTGCTGTAAGGTCCCCCGCCGAAGATTACCAGCCTGTTTGGGTAAAAAGATGATTTAGTAAGAAAACATGTCATTGAAATGTTAAGAAAACTAATTACAAGGAAAAATATGTAAAGTTAACACCAAATACTAGAAAAACAAAAATATCACAATGATTCACGTAACATGAAAATCTCAGGCAACACCAAAACTTTTTGTTCACCCCTTAACATAGAACTCATTATGTGATTGCTTTCTGCCTTGTTCCGGTGGAAGCTGTAAATTACCAAATAGCTGAGTAGTTGTAACCTTATTTTGTCATTAAGTTAATATCACAAGTTCAATTGTCATTAAGAAATTAATTTGTAATCAGATATCCTCAAAAAAACTAGGAATTAGGTTAACTAAAAAAAGAAAAATAGTTGATACGATTCCAATTCCTTAATTCCTTCAATACTAGTACAATTTCTAAATCAATTTCTTTCTAGGTTTTGGCCCAAAAGTAAGAAAATTTATTTTTGATTGAGAAGAGGAAACCAAACGACCACAAACGTGGCCGAGTCCGCTGCTTCTCTCTCTCTCACTCCCGCTCTATCTCCCCTCTCGCTCTCACGCTTCTCTCTCCCTTTCCACATTCAAACACCAACTTCTCTTCTCAATCCTATTCCCCCAGCGATAAAATAGAGTTGGAAAGCTGATAAATTTCCTCTTTCTCTCTCTCCTCTCGCTCTCACGCTTCTCTCTCCCTTTCCGCATTCAAACACCAACAAATTCTCTTCTCAATCCTATTCCCCCAACGATAAAATAGAGTTGGAAAGCTGATAAATTTCTTCTGGGTGTTGCAGTGCTCTGCCTCTTCAGTTGGGTTGATCTTGGTATTTTTTCTCTTGTGCTTGAGGTATGCTTCTTTTGATTTCTGGCTGCTGTTGGTTGGTAGATATGTGTTATTTTTGTTTGAACAATGTGGCAATGACTAGAAGTTTTGGCTTTTATATTTTCACAATCCTGCTCTTCTATGAATCTGGGCAATATATATTTTTTTCTTCTTTTAGGTACTTATATGATTAGGCCAACCAAGTGCTCTTCACTATAAACAATAATAGTGTTATCTAGTGGCCCTAAGTTGTGTAATCGATTTTGGTTTATATATCCCACGCATTCCATTTGCATCATTAGATGCTTTTATCTGATGCTTACTTGCACTGTGTTGCTGCTTCCTGCTTGCTGCTCTGTCTCTCTGCCCTCACCTAATCACACTTAACACACATCCCCTCTTCTGGCCTCTTCTAAAATTAATTATCAACTTTTTCTTCAGAGAAATTAGTAGTCAAGAATCATGTAGCCGACAACACTTCAAGGGAATGTTTGTTAGACCGGACTAGGACAGGGATTGGGCTATTTGGCACCAATCCTGCTTGAACTAAACAAGGGCTTACTTAGCAACTGGACTAAGTAGGATTAGAAGCTCACTAACTGAGTTTATTTTAGACCACTTAAAGTGTACGTAATAGATAGATAGCTCCAGCAATACCGGTACTTTAAATGTGATTAATAATTTGGTAAATCCTTACGGGTGAGAATGGTTTAATGTTTGTTGAGTTAGAGAGTTCCAGAATGGATTGGATGAGATACAGATGCATGTGCTTTGTTTTTTAACTCTTGGATTTGGATGTTTGGTAGTAATTGATGCTGCACTTCTTCTTTTTTCGGGTGGGGGCATTGGATTGCATTGATGATTAAATCTTGGTTTTCCTCAATTACTCTGTTACATATCCTTTGATTAGTTTTACAGCTCTAATTTGTAATTGAATACTGCAGGGTTCAATTTTAGCTATGTGCCCCTTTGTGTTGTTTGTAATATTCTGGTGGTTTTAGTGTGTAGTGTAATCACAGTTTGCTCAAACTTGTAATGTGCTACCAACTGATGATAGCCTTCTGGGTAATCATACAAACTGTCACGCATCTAAACTTAGTGATAGATATCTCTTTATTCATTTGGAGATTATATGAGATTCACATTTTTCTTTTTCATTATATGTTGTCTTGCTGTAATGCTCCTCATTTTTTCTGTTTTTAAGAAGTGTTGTATGATAATTTCATGACCATTGTCATCATTAGTTCTGTTTTTAACAACTGTTTGATAATTGTTCTGATAAGCAGAGCTGGTCGAGATGGCAAATAGTAAATACGAGTATGTCAAGTCGTATGAAGTCGAAGATGAGGTTTTTCTGCCCAATTTCATTGTTGTGCAAATCAACGGCCGTGGTTTTAAGAGGTTTTTAGTCCTTCCCTCTCGTTGCTTGTGTGAGCTTGAGACGAGAAGACAATGATTTTCTCCTTTAATTTTCCTTCAGGTTTTCTCAAGTTCATGAGTTTGAGAAGCCAAATGATGAGGTAGCTTTGAATTTGATGAACTCATGCGCCATCTGTGTGTCAGAGGAGTTTCCTGATGTTGTGTTTTTGTACGGATTCAGTGACGAGTACAGGTACTGCAAGTGCAATGTAATCTGTTTATGTTCCATTTATATTTACTTAGTTGTATGAGAGCTTCATTGTGCTGTCTACAGCTTTGTTTTCAAGAAGACATCCAAGTTCTACCAGAGACGTGCCAGGTTTTAATTCTCAACCTTAAATTCATTTTTCTTTGTTTGTGATGCATCTAAGATTGTTGTAACTGTGCTTATTTGCATGTGATTCTTAGGTTGTATTCAATTTCAATTTTGATGAAATAATTTATATGCAAATTGTATGTGCAGCAAAGTAGAGTCCATTATTGTATCTTTCTTCACTTCAGTATATGTGATGAAATGGAGAGAATTCTTTCCTCATAAGGAGTTAAGATATTCCCCTTCATTTCATGCACAGGTTATAAGCTGTGCTTCAATAGAAGTGCTTCAATCATATCTTCTATGGAGACAAACTAATTGTAAGTGGTCTCATAATGCTTTTTCCAGTCTGGAAGTTACTATATAGTCATTTTTAAATGACAAGTATCTGATTCAAGAAAAACTTTCAAGTGAATTTTCTATTTGCATGTTTTGTTTGCAGGCCATACAAATAACCTACATAACACTTGCCTATGGGAGCTAATTAAATGCGGAAAGACTGAAAGTGAAGCATTGGAGTTATTAACGGTGAGAAGATTTAATTGTACTTTATGCGTTAATTGACTTTTTTAGATGCATGCTTATTTGAGGAAGAGGTTATGTTAAACTGTACTAAGCATTCGTCTAGTTATCCTTACAATTTATATTTATTGTTTGTGTCCTTTCCTTTTTAACGTTCTGTTGTGAGATACTTGTGCTTCAATCTTTTGTTTTCTATTATTGAAAATGGTCTAGTTTTTCACCCATTAAAAATAAATTTTAATTTCAAATACAGAATGTTGTTGAATGTTGATATTTATAATTCTATTTATCACCTATGATTATCTATGTAATATGCAGGGCACTAGTAAGGAAGAAAAAAATGATCTTCTTTTCGGAAATTTTGAGATTAACTACCAGAAATTGAATCCAATGTTCCGACAAGGATCCTGCATTTTGAAAACGGAGGTTATCTTTCAATTCTGTCTATCGTACTGATATTGGAAATCAAACTTTCCACTTTTGTTTCTAGGAAGTTTTTATTTCAATCTATGGAAAGGTAGAACTCTTGGGCTTTTTGCATCCTTAATTTTATCCGTATGATGGAAAATGCTGAAAGAAGTAAACCTGCACTTGCATATGCATATTTTAACATTTCTGTTTTATTAGGAATTATAGATGCCTTTAGTAATGGGTTCTAGTTCACGTGACATTATAGATGCATACTGAGTTCTCATGCTGAAATCTTCATTGTACATTATTCAGGTGATTGACATTGTAAAGCACAGAGAAAATGGCTCTCCTGTCAGGAGACTTAGAAAAAAGTCTAGCATAGTCCATTCAAAGAATATAGCTGGAAAATGTTTTTGGAACAATCACACTGGTCTTCTGAAGGAGCTCGGTAGCTTTACAAATGACATTGGAAAAGTTGAACCGGATTACGTTAGGTCCTTCCAGTTTAAAAAAATACTGATGCCCTCAACTTGGATTGTTATTAGAATTGATGGTTGCCATTTTCACAGGTAAACTATTCCTCACGTGACAACGTAGCTTATTGTGGTTGTTGTTGGTCTAAATGTTTTCTCGTGGGTTGCTAATTATTAAGGGGAGGTGTCCTACAAATGGTTCCAATCCTAAAATTTTAATAGGTTATAAAATTTACTTCTTCTGTTTCGATCACTTATTGAGAATTTTCCATGTTGGACCATTAAGTGGGTACAACTAAAGTGCTAAGTCATTGTTACATTACAAACTGTATACAAATGGACTATTTAATTTCTACACGGATGCATGTGATTTTGTTGTTAGATATCATGCTAAGATTCTAGAAATGATACTCAGTGTTTAGCTGTTTCGCTTTTTGAAGGTTTTCAGATGTTCATGAATTTGTGAAGCCGAATGATAAGCAAGCCCTCAACCTTATGAATGCATGTGCAGTGGCTGTTGTAAAAGAGTTTCCAGACATAGTTTTCTCCTATGGAGTCAGTGATGAATACAGGTATAAAATAGATTTTATATCTGAAAGTTGTGATCTATAACATTAGTTTAATTGTTCCTGTTATTTTGCAGCTTTGTTCTGAAGAAGGATTCTCATTTCTATCAAAGGCAAGCAAGGTTTTTCGTCCATCATCTTTCTTATAGTTTCTAAACTTTAGATGCTGTTAATGGATATCCTGTATGGAATATAGTTAAATTTGGCTTTGGAGACGAAATGCAAGCCACCAAACACCTAAGAAAATTCACTTAACCGGGAAATTTATAATGTAAGAACTTTTGATGAGCAGTCAATAAATGGTACAACAACCAGAAGATTAAGCTGATTGAGAAGGTCAACTATTAATAATAAATTTTATTGGTCAGGAATTACTTTGTATTTCAGACTTTAGGTGATTGTTAGGATTTTATTTATTTATTCATTCAATAAGATTATTGTTAGATTTGAGAACATTTTAGATTTATAGTTACAATCGTTGACAATGCATTCTTATTCTATATGCATAGATTAACTAATATTTCTGTAGTGAATTACAAAACTAAGGATATTTTAGGTCATGCTTGCTCTCAACCCAGGAAGGTGCTTCTCAGTGAAGCTCTTTTATAACACTGTTTGAAGTACCTTTTGTTTCAAGAAACAAGCTTTTGGGCCTCAAATTCCTATATTTCTCTGCTAGGTCCTTCATATTGTTTATACTTGAAGCACTTTTTCCCCATAAATCAAATTGGTCCTTTTGACCGGTATTAGAATTACTAACAACTTCACCTCTGCAGTGAGATAGTATCTGCTATTGTGTCATTATTCACTTCCGTATACATAACGAAATGGAAAGATTTCTTCCATAAAAAAGAGTTAAAGTACCCTCCTTATTTTGATGGACGTGCTGTGTGCTATCCGTCAGTTGAAATTCTTCGAGACTATCTAGCCTGGAGACAAGTTGATTGTGAGTATTTCAGCTATAAATTTTCAAAAAAGAGAATGGGATTTAACTCTTTGACATTACTAAAAGCTAGAAGCAATACATTTTTTCAGTTTGTTTAAGGTTGCATTCAAAACTACGTACTTCCTATGATAATGTTGTAAATTCAGTGGAGTCAAATTTCTAATGGGTTTGCAGGCCATATCAACAATCAATACAATACTTGTTTCTGGGAGCTTGTTAAGTCTGGAAAAAGCAAAAGTGAAGCTCAGAATTTTCTAAAGGTATTTGGTCCGTGCAGTATATTTTTGACACAATCTTTCTTCTCTAGGAGTCTACCCTCCACCTTTATCAATTTTAATAAAATTTTCTTTTGTATGTAGGTATGTCATTCCAATTTTTTTTAGTGTTCCTTGTTATTTTTGCATGATTTTCATATTTTCGTGGTAGCCCTCTTTTAAAATAAAAAAATTAATTGACAGGGTACTCAGACTGGAGACAAAGAAAAATTGCTGAAGCAATTTGGTATTGACTACCACAAATTACCAGCCATATTTCGCCAAGGTTCCTCCATTTTCTGGGACAAGGTTGTCTTTCTATCTCTATTGGATGTGAAAATTTCACAGTGCAATATTTTTTTATTATAAGATGTCGGCAACTCCTACCACCGGTTCATCTTTAACTGCACTCAAATAATAAAATGACAGGAAAACAAGGTTAGTTTATATATGGAAAGCTTGGACTAATTAGTTCGGATTGGCCTTTGAGGAAAATAATGTTTACTGGGCTGCTGAATTGAGATCACATGGGCCAGATGGCCAACTTGCTTAATAGCAGATCTCATTGATGCTAGTTTGGCAACCAACCCTTTTTTCCCAAGTTTAAGCTAGTATTTTGACCAGAGTACCAGTGTCAGTAGATACATCTTATACATTCCTGTGGAAAATGTGGATTAATGGAAATGCATAATTCCGTTCTTGCTTCATCATGACGTGTAACTAATATTTCAGTTGGGACTTGGGATATTCCCAAGTTGATTTGGTTGAGTAGATATGGAATTAGTAACCCAACTCATCTGTGGGTCATTCTTTCAGTAGGTTTCTATGACTCTGTGAAATCTTTTGGAGCATACCCTTTATATCCACTATCTTCTCAGAAAAAGTGTAGTTCATTGATCTTTTATTCTCTATGCAACTTCAACAGGTTTCTATATTTTCTGAGATTAGAATTGGTGACAAAATAAGGATAAGTGATTGTTTATGCGTTTGTTGACCTCTTTTGGAGTCCTATTGAGTAGATACACACAGCATTCTGACTAATGTGGGGTTGGCCATTAGTGGATCCTCTTCTGCAGTTTTTTTCATTCTCTTGGTTTCCCCTTTTTCTGTTTAGTACTCGTCTGTGAAACACCCACCCAGGATGCTGCAAAAGGAATGGCCTGGAGGTCTAGTGGAGCCTTAAGTAGATAACGTACACAACACTCCCAATTAATCTGAGATACTATTTTTTCCTTTGGCCATTAAGAAACACAAATACATACACACCATCTATGAAATTTGAGATCCACTTTAGACCACTTCGAAGGACTTTCTATCTGAACGGTTTTTTACATCCTAGTTCTTTATTTTCCCTTGATATGCAGGTTTCATTTTTAAGCTCTTATATTTATTATGTATGCAGGAAGACATCACAATGATGCACGAGAACGAAAAACCTGGTGGAAATTCTTTGAAAAGAGTTATTGTAGAACATTGTAATATAATTGAGCCAAGCTTTTGGGCTGCGCATCCAACAATTCTTTATAGGTAACTCTATAGATGCTGTGAAGCACTGAGTTCTTTGTTATGGAGAAATTGAAGACCTTAGCAATACCAAATTGAAGACCCGTTTTCCAAACCAAAACAAATCATCACGTGGCTTTACTCGAGTCCCGTTAGCTGGCCCTGTTTGTTCCACAATTTCAAGTGCTAAGGTAGAGACAACATGCAGGAGCTTTGTTCCAACCAGCATGACAAGCTGTCTCTGTGGAGCCCAGTCTTGACCTACCCTACTCTTGCACGGCTGGTTCTTGCTCTTCACGTGCTTGCAAAGTTGTGGAAGGGAGTGTGGACCAGTAAGATTGGAGCTTCCTTGATGATGACCAGATTGAAGTGTGGATTTGTCCTCGGTTGTGCGGCTTATCCGTCATCTGATGTTGTACTTGAAACGCACAGGGAAGAGGAGCTCACTGGTTAAGTGTGATCTCTATATTTCACCGTGGTTGCTTGTATTGGCTTAGTTTATTTCAGGATAAGGTATTTCAAATTAAATGAGTTGCTTAATGTTTTTGTACTCTCATTTGTAGTAAGAAATCATTGTAGATTGTAAACCCTTATATGAATTTTCTCTTAAATCCTCTCTCAGGTTTCTGAGTTTAAAAGTGAAGGGTAGGCCTTACAAGGGAGACTTATAGCGGAAGGAAATGAGTTTGAGCATTGCTTAATATACATCCAGTGTTCAGCCACTATTCCGAACATGAACTTTAAGTGGTACATTGAACTCAGCAGTACTATAATCTACCTAATTATCAGAGATAACTTATATTTAACCATGCCAAAAAAGAAGCCTCAACTGGCTAAGTTGTCAAACAATACTTTGAACTCTTGCTTGAGAAGTCAAGAACTCATGTTTTCTGAAACAACTCTAAAAGAGTATCCACCTTTTCTTCGATTCCATTGCCTTCATCATCGTCGTCACTGATGGTTGGAGGTTGTGATGCACTAATTCTTACCGAATCAGATAAATACTCTTCCACTCGAAATGAGTATTCATGTTGAGGTGGTTCAGACGGCTCAAGAACAGCTTCAGGCTGTTCCGCTGACGCTACAGTTACTTGATGGAGTGAATCCAAGGAAGAGCTCCGAGACAAAGTGCCAGATGCAACTGTTATTTCATCCCTCTCATCAATTGTTGTATCAAGTGAACAAACTGACCTTGTAGCATGCGAATGCACAGAATCGCGTCTAGACCTCTCCTTTACTCTCTTGCACCAGCTATGGAGTGAATCTCTGACACTCTCAGCAACCAGAGCTTTCTTGCACCTTGATCCCATCTGTTGTCATCAAATACGAAGAATGAACATCAAAATACCTCATTCGTACAACTTGAACGAATTTCAATCTTCTCTGACTTCTCTATGTTCCTATAAATAAGAAACCCCTAGTTTGTTTTACAAAGGAAACAATTACTGAAAGCTGTGTATCCATGTGCATTGTGCATAGTGATCGGTCATTCTGCAGAATGCTACATTTACTTTATGTCTTGTTCCAATAAATCAAATGATTTATATTTCAGAATTGTTGAAGAGTTTAAGCAAACCTGTGTGACAATTACGTTCAGAGGCACTGTGCTGTAGCTGCACCAGAACTGAACAAGAACACTGCAATTTCCGAAAAATTAAGAAAAATATTTTAAGATGCATATTACCGATCCAACAAATCCGTAGTCCCTAGGGCTGATTGGCATAATTAGGATACTGTTCATATGCATTAGCAACAGAAGTGGCATGACTGGAATTTGTTGTTTGATAAAGTACATAACAGAGAAGGCAACTTACCCAGAGGTCAACCGGATAACTATCATTAAGTGGTTTTTCATGAAGCATGATCTCTCCTTAAGTCCCCACTACAAAGAGAAAAACTCAATACAATTCCCATGAATGAAAAAGCAAGCACACAACTGAAAAAAAAATTCAATAACTGTAAGCAAGGAGAACAGATCTGTTAATTTATCTTTCAAAGGCTCACTAGTTCAGAAATCAGTCAATTCTGCTATTAGTGTGAATACGAAAATTAGATACACCGTATAACAACTTCGCCTACCAATTTCCCTTTAATATTAGACAGGAAAAATAAAACAGAAAAATATAATGGTTTCTTTTTTGTAATATGAATGATGTTAAAGTAATAGTACATTTTTTTCTGGTGAATTGAGAAAAAAAAAAAGGTTTTAGTGAAGAAGAAGCCCATATGTGATGTATATTATCTGACTTTTACTTCTTTATTTTCTGTAAACTCTCCTTGAAAGTTTTCCTTGCTTTCAGAAGCATGTTACTTGATCAACAAAGTATTTCCCATCCCATTACAAGCTTACAATGTAAGGAAAAATCTCTGAAATTGCATCCAGCCAATTTATATATTGTTTCATGAGACTAATGTCTTACCAAGGACCAGAGAAATGTTGCCATCTCAAATGCATTCTGCAGGGATGCACAAGAAAATGAATGAGGATTTATCTCATGAAGATTTATTGCAAATATTTATAAATAATATATAAACATAAGATGTAAATTGCAAATATTCATAACCTGAAATATGATGAACTGTATCAACCTCAGTAGTATCACCGGTTTTCCAAACCAAAACAAATCGTCACGTGGCTTTACTTGAGTCCCAGTAGCTGGCCCTGTTTGTTCCACAATTTCAAGTGCTAAGGAAGAGACAACATGCTGGAGCTTTGTTCCAACCAGCATGACAAGCTTTGAAATGCGAGAAGATTGAAAATGATCCATGAGAAAGAAAATTGATTTAAGGGTATTTTAGTTTAATTCAATACAAGTATGTATACTTACAATGGCAGGGATGAAAGAAAGCCAAAAGTAAATATTCAAACCTAAAGAAATTGGAAAAAAAAGAGTAAGGAAATAAGGCTCCAAATATATATAAGTTCAGTATATTTATTTGCATCTGAACATACAAGAATTTACCATGAATATTTACGAAAATGCACACTATGGCATATCCCCAAAGTGGCCAGCTGCAAAATCAGAAGTTAATTCAGATACAACCTTGCTTCTTCCCCATAAGATAATTAAGAAGTGCTTACGAAATCAAATATGTTTAAGAGTTATAGGATGATGAAATATAGAAGAAATTAATGTTCAATATTGGATTACTGTAAGCTGTTTTAACCCTTTTTTTTTTTTTTTTTTTTTACAACAACTCATCTTAACAGTATCGAAAGAATGTGGCACTTGTGATGCATAAACAAAGCAATTTTGGAACATATTTCTTGTATGGGATACTTAAAAGTGTTGAAAAAACCCTCTTCCAGTCAAGCATTGCATTTCCTGATGTGGAGAAAAGGCCAGTCAGTTAACTTTTGGTCTCAGCGTTGTATAATGACTATCTGAACCTTACATCTAACAGAAATAAATATAATTTACATTACTTCAAGATTAATCTTAAAAGTAAAGATGTAGACTACTTTTATGATTGACATTCAAGGACAAGGCTTGATTTGCAACCATGAAGTAAAAGCATTCCAATTAATTCCTAGGGGCATGGGCAAAGCATGATAACTCAAATACATAAAACAACAATAATAGAATAAAGTTAACCCAAGAGATCAAAATAAGATACTAATATATCAAGCTACAAAGATATAAATTATGTAATCCAGAAAAGTGCCTACCTAATACCCAGAATGCCCTGAAATTCATCTTCCATACTCCGGACCATATATTTATGAAAATTATAAGAAAGTGGAAGTTTGTGCTTCTGCATATTATTAACACAAATCAGTACAATAATAGAATGATAAAGCAATGAGGTGAACAAGAGAGTCAACAGAATGCACTGGTGTCAAAATCTGCAACTTTATGCAGCACTTTGTTAAAATATTTTGAGGTTTCTATTGCAATATGAAAGAAAGAAAGTCAAAATGAAAATAAGCCCAGTAGGAAACATGTACAACTAAGGGCATCAATAATAAAATACTCACACTGATGAAGCCCAAACGCAGAGCCAAGTAATCAGATCTCTGTATAGAGCTCTTAAATTGTCGTAGAAAGCAGAGCTGCAGTATTAGGACACAAATCAACATTACCTTACAGACATTTGATCAAAAGCAGTAAGGTATCTGATTCATCTATTCTTTACAGTAAAAGAAGTTTTGACTGACAAGGTGTTGTAACAGTTGTCTTGTTCAAAATAAAATTGTGATAATGACTGTCATAAGAGCACAATTTATGTAAGGCATTAGTTTAAAAATGGTGACTAGAAGGGAGGGGGTACAATTAATTCAAATCTTTTATGAAAAGGATGAAAAGTTACCATCCAAATCAGAAGTCGATTCCTGCTCCATGGATGAGACGTGTGATGAAAAATAAAGGTGGATTGCCGCGTCATGACCTTGTTTTTCTTTGCTATAGGAAAACCAAGATGAGAAGGCTAATATAGCCAATATGATATATGTACTTCAAAGACATGCAGAAATAGGATAATTAAGCAAGCTTCAAAAATGCACTAGAAGTTGTTATCAGTTGAAAAGAAACAAAAAATGCATAAAATAAAACATCTGAATAATACTCATCTTCTAGGACTCAAATACAAAAGCAGATACTACTGTCTATGTGAACTTGCATCAGCCAAGTGCACATCATCTTCCAAAACAGTTTTTGTAATTTGCTTGTTATTAGAACCCCTTGACAATGAACTAAAAGATTATTTCCCATATCAAACTCCCAAGGAAATAGTCTCAAGTAGGGGTCTTTGCCTAAAGGCACTAATGAATTTCTAGTTTCCAACCTAAAAAATTCATCCAAACTTGAGGAGTATATTTATTTTGTTCATGATAACTTGTATTGGCCCAATTATCTCTGTATCACCATTTTTTCGGTTTAGACTTAACAAAAAGAAACCCAGGCCTGCTGTGCTATAGCCCTCTACAAACAGAAGTTAAGTGCTTCATGCAGCTTGCCCGGTTTGTTTATGAAGAATAGCCTTTACTGCTTAAATTATTCGCAATATTGATTTGCTTAGTCTGAAAATGTGGGCAGGTTGGCAGGCATCAGGTTATCTACCTTTACTGACCAACTCCTCCAATTAGAAACACGACATGTACTACGCGGAACAGAATTAATTGATAGAAAGTGGTGTCATATGGCCTTGAGATTGACATCAATTAGGCTATTACATTATACCATCACCAAGTGAAATTCTTTTTACCAGCATAACAAGACTTTTTATTTTGAAATTCAGAAGTTGTTAAGTCAGTGCAGAACAAAGAGGCAGTATTTTATTTTTAGTTTCCATTGTGTACCTTGCAAATTGGCATCAGCCACTAGTTCAGCTAGATTTTCCCATTTCCTCCAACTGTAAATCTGTAAACATGTGCACTAATTCAGAAGGCAGTGGACATCACAAGGAAATGAAATACTTGAACTAGTTTGAAATATCAGGAACTAGGGATATAAAATCAGGGATATAAAGATTAGGTCAATCAGAATCAATCAGGGATATGAAGATTGCACCTTGCTCATAGCCAAGGCAACAGCCAAACAACTATACAACACATGGGTGATCCCAAGAACAAACAAGAAACGATGCAGCTGCTCCAGTCCCTCATATGAAACAAATGGTTCATGGCCCTGCAGTTAATAATTAGAATTGGTAAGGCGAATGCGTCGACAAATCTTTTCAAAATTCAACCTTGGACATCAGTTTACCTCACCACATTGATGAGAAAGGCTATTTAATCCTCTTGGAATTTCAGTCTTGTTAGGAGAAGAACTTTCTAGCATGGCATTCTCCTTCGTGCTGTAATCTCTCTCAGAACAGATATAAAATTGACTGGTGAAAAGAGAAGAATTTACACAAATCTCAGAGATCCACCTTGCTGATTGCGCCAACAACAGAGATATTAGCCCAAGCAGCATCAGCTCTGCCAGGAAGACCAAAATGTGAATTTAAAACAGAAGAAATATAGCAAACTTAAATCCACATTGTCACATAACTAGGGCTCTTAGAAGTCCACCACTCCACAATTAAAAGAGAGAGATGACTAACTAACAAATAAAAACTCAAAGCCGAAACCCATCTCTGAAACAATATCAGCAGTCAGATTCCCTCAACATTTTAAGAACTTCTATTGTTAAAACCCACGTTCAACTCACCTTCCTTAATTTTCTCCAGAGAAGCAAATAGAGCTTTCCTCCTAGTCTTCTTTAACCACTGCACACAATAAAAAAAACAAACAAATTGAAGAAAATTGAAAATCTTAAATCCAAAAATTCATAAATGCCTTCCAGAACTTGATAAGCTCACTAAAATAAGCCAAATTGTTTTATTTTGAAATTGATTTATTTTGTTGCCTGTACTCTTAGCAACCAACCAGAGGAAAGTTGTAAACTGACTAAGCAGGTAGATATGCAGCTTTAATTAAGAAAAAAAAATTATATTCATTTTTACAGAAATTCTCATGGACCAAATAGAGTTCATGAACACAACTAACGTCGTCCTCCAGAATGTTGCTAGCTGCTTCCCACAGATTAAAGAATCTATAAATCAGCATTTGTCTTAATAAAAAATTTGCACTCTCTGTAAGTTGTAACCAAACAGAGTATCATCATTTCTTGCATAACTATTTTCAATCCTCTCCAAACCAAATTAAACCATGCCAGATAGCAACATGGGCCCCTGACAAATAAAAACCATAGCTGGAAAACATAAATTCTTTTCTGTCCTTTGAATCTTTTGGGTTGAATCTTTTCTATTCAGTTCTGACATTTTCTCAGCAACCAAATGCAGCACTATAAATAACTTTTTGTTTCCTCTCAAACATCTCCAAACTTAGCTGAACAATCTAGATATCAGCAAATATATAAGCTAAAACGCAAAAGCACCTCATATTCCTTCCTAAGCCCACATTTTCTTAGGAACCAAACAGGAAACAACAACAGAACTCAACCTGCTTACCCTTCCAAATCTGTAGATTGACCTTTCAACCAGAAGGCACACAAACACCATAACCGTAACAACCGAAGCCACTGAATAAGTTGGTGTCTCGGCCAAGGACCTTTGTTGCTGTATCACCACCTCCATTCTTCGTATCAACAAAAGAAACCATCAACTCTCACACTCTCAAAGTTTTGAACTTTCTTACTTGGAAAGCTGGAAACTTTCTCAAGAAAATGGAACCCAAGTGGAAAAAAGTAAAGAAAAAGAAAAGATCCAGGAAATGGGGAAGTGGGAAATAGTAAGATGAAGCTAGACCACGTTGTTTCTGTAATATATTAATGTTAAGTGAAGTTGGATGTGGGGGGTTTGAATTGAATAATTCAATAATTCAATAATTTAATATGATAGTAGGATCTTCTTCTTTTAACATAGGAGCTTAGTTTATTTCTATTATTTTTATCGATCAATTTTTCGTCAGTGTTGTGATTTTCTAACCAAACCCACCTTTCATTGCTTTGGAATTGCTGCTCTCTCGCTCTCTCTTTTTCTTTCTCTTTTTCTGTGTGGCTGTGATGGTGTCGCATGGTGCTGCAGGTCCCCTACAAAACCTACTCACATAAAGAAGCAGCATATTCCTCCACAACTCCCTCTTTGGAATTTTAAAGATCCAACGGTCCTTTATTATTTATAAAACGGATAGAAATGAAATTATAATTCGGTTCAATTAAATTACTTCGATTATAATAATAACAGTTTCGGAAAAGAAGCCAATCTCGTGCATTTATTTATAAATTTCATAACTCGGAATAGGCACGGCCCTGAACCAAGACCCAACAAGCCGAACTTAGAAAATTTTATGTTGGCCCAAATATATGTGGGCTTGAACTAAGCTTACTTTTACAACGTACTCCTTTGGTTAACAACAAAAGGTCTTGCTAACCATTTTTGAGAAATTGAAAGAAGAATTTATTCTTGTACATTAGGAAGTTGCAAAGCAAGCTATTGATTCAAACAAGAGGTAATATTGGTCTTTTGAGGATACAATCCTCCTCATAATCCCAAATCTATATGAGAGTTCTATTCACATCCCTAGGCTGGGCTGCACATGCCTAATTAAATCGAGACCCTAATATACTGACTACACCTAGCACATTTTTCTTCTAAAATTACAATTGCACCCTTAATAAAATTTAAAAAAGAAATCATGATAGCTTAACCAACCCATCACAGCAAACCACCCTACCTCGACACTGGGCTCCTGTGCCGATGATCCTTTCCTCTCTCTTTCTTTCCATAGAAAAATTAACGAGCCTAGCATGTGCTTATAAGAAAGGGTCACTCCCCCATTGCTAACTATATTTAGGATTGAACTTCAACTTCCTTTATGGTATCATAGCCACGTTATTAACATTTTCTGCCCAACAGCCACACAACACATGCTTCGACAATGATAGAAGTTGTCCGTGGAGTTGTGAGGATGGAGTCAAGTAGACATATTTTTGGGAGCTTCACATATAAGTCCAAAATATAGACGGAAAAAAAAAACCTTACACTACCCAAACTAATATAACTCAGGATTCGTTAGATGTCTTACCTTCTTAGCACTCCTTATTTCATATAGACTGTAACTGCTCTCTTAGAGTTCTTATAAATACATGGATAAATTATCGAGTTTCACTATTATACATGGTATCAAAGGTTCTCACAAACTTCTCTTAACCAATTTTCTTCTGCCGTAACTTATGTTTCCTTTTTACAACCTCTTTTCTTCTTTCATGGATGCTCCACCCACTCATACTTTCTCTCTTTCTAGCTCCAATGTTGCTCAGTTTCTCAAGTTTCTAAGGCTAACTACCTTCTATGAGAGAGTCAGATGTGCCCCTTCCTTATTAGTCATTATGTATGTAGATATGTAGATATGTCGATAAGAGTTAAGTGGCTTCTTCTCAAACCCTTCATGGTTCTAGTGATCACCCTACCTCTGCCAATCTGGCCTATACTGCATGGTTTAAGGCGGACCAACTCGTTATGAGTCATCTCACCTCCACCTTATCTGAATCTGTCTATTGATCATTGTTGGTCCCCTTTCCTCTCATGCTAGCTGGGACTGTCTTTGTCAACATTTTTCTGAAGTTTATGTTCTAATATAACTAATATTTGATTTCAACTTATGGATATCTCCAATGGCATGAAGTCTATAATATATACGAATACCTTCAATATGTTAAGTCTTGAGTTGATTCTTTGGCAACTATTGGTCAACATGTCACCAATAATGATCTTTTTTATGACAATGCTCCTTAGGCTTGGCTCTGATTATGCCAAGCTCATTACGGTTATTCTTAATTTTCCTCATATGCCTTTTTTCAAGGATCTTCATGCTTACCTCATCTCCTTTGAGTCTCAAACCATTCAACCTTCCCCGTCTATTGCTTATGCATTAACCGCCACTCAACAACTTCCTCTTTTTGCCCCAACTCCCTCCATCTTATCGTGGTTGTGGCCTTGCTCGCAACCCTATACGTCATCGTGACTTTCCTCACCGTGGTGTTGGTTGATTTCAATTGCAGCCTTGGCAGTTTCCCTTCTCGTATCCACTGCCTCATTATGATGCTCCTTATGTCTCGTTTTCTCATGGACTTCTTGGTGGCGCTCCTCCATCTGTTTGGTGTTCCATCTATCACGCCACTTGTCATAATGCCTCTATGTGTCATCATCGATTCATTGCTTCATATTTTCCTTTTGCTATGAGCCTATGACTAGTCATAGTAATGGCCTACAAGATCACACTCCTGAGTTTAGTTCCTTAAATGTTGCTTTTGATAATGGTGATACTATTTCTATCTCTAAAACTGGTACCGTATCTCTTACCATACACTCTCATTCTTTTCATCACTCTAACGTTCTTCATGTTCCTTCTCTCTATAAAAATTTGCTCTCGAATGCTTGGCTCACCAAAGATAGTTCCTTGCTATTTGGATTCTTCTAATATCACTATCTATAACATACAGTATGGTGTTGTTCTCTTTTAGGGCCTAGGCTAATTAGGAAGGAATACAAGGAGGGAAGGAGGGAAGGGTGAAGTGGTGATTTTGCATGTCATGTGCAAATCACACAAGAAAAGTAACGGAGAAATGGATTAAATCATTCAAAATTTGACACTAGGCACCTAATTGGCTATTTTTAACAAATTCGTATCCTCAATTACCTAAAAAATAATCGAGGATGCAAATTGAGAATTATGGGTTAGTTCAGGGGTAAAACCGAAATTAAGCCTTTATTTTTTATTTTTGGGGAGAAAGCCCTTCTAGAATATACAGGATTGAGTTGAGACTCTTCTCCAAAACCCCGACGAGGCCAAACCTCTCAAAACCCTAGCAGAGTCTCTCATTTGTGGTCCACCTACACCAGCAGAACCAGCCATGGCGCTGAGCTCTCTTCGACTCCGCCGAACCCTCTGCTCCCTCTCAACCCTCCATCGCTCTCTCTCTGCAACCTCTGCACTGTCATTTTCTCACTCTTCTTCCTCTGCTCTGCTCAATGGCCCCACCTCAGCACAATCTCCTGCATCGCACCCGCAATCCTGGACCCTCCTCCTCCATTGTCGGACGTTCAGGTCGTCCTCGCTCTCTTCTGCTCGATCGGCGCCGTACGACAACAACCAAAACGACAAGATGGACCCCAATACGATACTGTTCGAAGGGTGCGATTACAACCACTGGCTCATTGTCATGGATTTCCCGAAAGACAACCTGCCTCCGGCTGAGGAGATGGTCAGAACTTATGAGGAAACCTGTGCTAAAGGCTTGAACATCAGGTCACACTCCTTTCCTGGCCCCTTTCTCTCTCACTGTCTCTCTGTCTCTCTCCCTCTCTCTCTCTCTATATATATATATGTGTGTGTATGCGTGTGCATATGTTTATGATGTATGTTTTTTCTGTGGTAATTTGTTTGGTGGCTAAGAAAATTTGGGGGAAAGGGAAGATTTTGAGTTGAAGTGTTAATTGAGTTGTGGATCCTTGTGCCTTGTGATTGTTTACTGAGAGTAGAAGAGTGGAGAAGAACTGGCAATATCATAACATGAGGTGTTGTTTTTGCCTCCCTCTCTCTCTGTGCGTTTCAGTACCTAAGAAGAATAGGGAATTGTACCTTTTATGTAGAGACAATGTGTTCAAATCGGAACTATGTTTGCTACTTTTTGGATATTCAGAATGAATTGTCCTTCGATCGGTTTGGGTATGAATTTTTTTAAAGCATATTTTTTGCTTCTTATTTTCTTGTTTTGTTTAGACGGGCGGTTTTGGGATGTAAGCAAACAGAGCTTGTTGGTTTCGTAAGTGTTGGACAGTTGCATGATACAGATTGAGGAAAGGAATATGTACATGTTAAGTAGTGCTCCATGACTATCAAATAGAATTGCTCTATTAGATAGACAACATTTTTTGAGGGACCCATTATAACGTAGTGGTCACCTGAGGATACTTGAAGCTTTCTTTTTTGTTTATTTTGTTTCCGAACCTCTCACAATATACTTGATGGTTCGTTCTGTTGTAGCACTTTTACCAATTGTACAATATAATTCTAATTGCTTTTATGGTGCATATATTATTGGCTATATATGTATTGATCATCAACCGTTTGCTGGGTGCAATTTTGTCGATGCCTACTAGTTTCTTGGGCATTTTGTTCAGGCTAGCATTATGTTTGCAGCAGTCTTATATACATTGATTTTGGCTCATCATAAATTTTTTATTATATATTTTATGATTCAGTGTGGAAGAGGCAAAACAGAAGATGTATGCTTGTAGCACTACAACGTACACAGGCTTTCAGGTCGTAATGTCTGAGGAAGAGTCACAGAAGTTCGAAGGTAAATGTTGATAGCATCGTTACCATTGAGAATGATAGTACTGAGTCCTGTTTCTAACATTTCCATTTTATCTGAAACAGGTTTACCTGGAGTCATTTTTGTGTTGCCAGATTCTTACATTGACCCACAAAACAAGGAATATGGAGGTAAGGTTTTCGTCCACATGAATGCTTGTTCTCTTTGAGAATGCTGAGTTGCAATTTATCAGCAGATTCAACCAGTTATGGTATTTGGACAGTGTTAAGACTTGTAAGACCATGAGCTGGTCCATCTATATCTAGCAGTTTTGTTCAATTTAACGTTGTTTTCTATATATATCAGGAGACAAATACGTTAATGGTACAATCTATCCAAGACCACCCCCAGTTCATCATGGAAGGCAGCAGGGGAGATACCATGATCGTAACAGAAATCCTGACCCACCAAGATACGATAGGCAAGGACCAACGCCTAATCAGCAAGGGAATCCCTCCTATAATCAACAGGGGCCTATGCAAGGTAGAGGGAACTATGGACCTTCAGAAACTTATGGCTCACCAAGACAAGGAGATAACAGAGGCCCTTTACCAGTGAATACCCCTGGAGGGAGGGATGCAAATCAGCCAGGGAGAGATCCAGTACCTTCATATCAGGGCAATTATAACCAAGCGGGGCAGCAAAATTATCATCCCCAAGAACAAAGGAACTTCCCACAAGGAGATCAGAGGAATTATGCCCCTCCTGGTCCGGTGGGATTTAGTCGAGATGATAGGAATTATGTTCCCCCGCAAACTGAAACTCATGGGCAAGGTTTGGGTGGATTTCAAGGCCAGGGAACAGCTGGAGCTTATGGGCAAGGACCGAGCTCTGGAGCTTATGGGCAAGGACCGAGCTCTGGATCTTATAGCCAAGGACCGAACTCTGGAGCTTATGGACAAGGACCGAACTCTGGAGCTTATGGACGAGAAGGACCGAGCCCCGGAGCTTATGGACGAGAAGGACCGAGCCCCGGAGCTTATGGGCAAGAAGGACTGAGGTCCGGAGCTTATGGGCAAGAAGGACAGAGATCCGGAGCTTATGGGCAAGGACTGAGCTCCGGAGCATTTGGCCAAGGACCGAGCTCTGGAACCTTTGGTCAAGTAACAGCTTCTGGTAATGGGCAGAGCTACCCTGGGTACGGAGGAGGTCAGAGGTTTTCACAAGGGGAGCAGAGGAACGTGCAAGGTGAACAAAGCAACTATGCACCCACAGGACAGACAGGAATTGAGCAAGTAAGACATCCACTGTTTAGTAATTGAGATGAATCTTTGACTATTTTTTGGGACATAAAGATGAAACTTGGACTTATGTGGTAGTATGAGTATAATTTGAAGGTGACACGAAAAAATGAGAGGAATTTGCTGGGAAATTTTAGATGGCTCATGGTGGTTGGTTTTTGCAGGGGAGGTATTAATGACAGGTCAATCGTGACAATGCGAGATGGGATGTAGGAAGGAGTTTTATCAATCATTTGTCTTCTTGTTTGATCTGATTTGAAGGGAGATTGCTTGACCTTCTGAACTCTTTCCATGGTACATAATCTGTCAAATTTTCTTGTGCGCATCTTTCTTTTTTCTTTCTAGTGAAATCAGAACTTTTAGGTTTTCTCGTTTGTTTTACGAGCTTGAACTTGAATTTTGCTCCCAATGAAGTATACGAATGTAATGCGTGCCAATGATGTTATATTTTAGTTTCTGAAATGGCTATTGGCTCCTAATGAAGTATATTCTTTTCACCTAGAAATTAAATGTAGCACATTTAATTACTTGATAGTTCAATTACCGAAAAATAACGACAATAATCCCAGAAAATGCACTAGAAAGAAACCAATGTGTCCAAAGATCCCGCTGGTTCTTAAACCTTTTGTCTACTTAATACTTCACCTGCAGGCTATTTTGGAACAGTGACCTTATGTCCATATATAAAATCACTATCGTTTTCAGAATGAAATCATTTGAGATTGAAACGTACAATATGCACGGTGTACGTTTTTCATAACAATGCTGCGATGTGGCCTACTAAGAACCATTAGATGATTTTAATCCTTGAGATTTCATTAAATGCACCAAAATGCATACTAGTTAAATGTAGAGGCAGGGATGGGGCGATGAGATTTTTGGGGTTCTGTGCGAAATAGGCTAAGGGTTTCTTAAAACAGTCACTTGATTAGAGATTGAGTCAAACAAGCACAATACACAATTCTTTAAATAGGTCTTGGCCATATTTGAGATTTTTTTTTACTATAATAAGTGAACCAAAAAATTGAAATAGATATTGAGAGTAAGACTATAGGACTTGGGTCGAATTGAGAATTTATTATGTGGGATTGTGAGTTAAAAGGAAGATTTCAGAATGACACAAATGTTTATTAAGAATACCACAAATGTAGAAGGAGCTAAACAAGAATGACACAAAATAAATTAGGTTTGATGTTAGGTCACTTTATTGGACGCCATCAACGACTTTATTAGACCCTGCTACCCTCTTTTGTTGGTTCTCAATCACTGCCCTTTGCTCCTCAGCTCTGCGGGTACACCCTCCATCGATCTCTTTCGGTGGCGGCACCTATCCTGTGGTGTGGGGATGCGTTTAAAACTCTTGTGAGTCTTGTCCCTTGGATTATGGGAGCACGTTTTGTGCGGGTGGCTAGTTCCCCCCCATCTTCCGCCTGGACCTTTGGTATGTGCTGTTACCAGTTACTCTTTCTCGGTGATTGCGGATTTGCGATGCTATTGCAGCAGGTGGCCTTTGGGTGGTGCGGCTGTGGCTTTTACTCAGATCTAGGGTTTTCTGTTTTTCAATTTGGGCTTTTGTTTTTGGGCCTTCTCTGTATGTTATGTATTTTACTGTTTGGCCCTTTGTTTGTTTGTTTTGCTAGTGTTTTTGGTTTCCTTCACCTCTTGTAATCCTTTTCAATTTATTTGAATAGAATTACATTGACCAAAAAAAAAAAAAAAAAGAAGGAGCTAAACATCAACCCATTTCTCATCTTCATGGTTCAACTTTTATGCTCTAATTCTGAAATGGCGTCCAATAGAGTCGTTGGGCTCGGAATCAAGAATGATCTTGTCGCCAACTTTGAGCCCTTTGTGATCGGCAAATTTGAGCCAGTCCTCAGGTTGAAGAACGGGCTTCCGGTAACGCCCCATCTTGATAGTGGAACATCGAAACTCCCAATAAAACCCGAACCCGTCCGAAACATAAATCTTGACCTCATGGCTTCCTTGTTTGAACGGAGGCAGTATCCCAAGCCAATCAATCGGAAGGGACAATCTGCCCACTGTATCCGTTTCTGTAAGGCATTTCTCAAGGCTCTGCTCACTGTAATTCTAGTACGTTTATATAGGAGGACAGGGCCAGGGGTATATAAGGAAATATATGAACTAGCAAATCATATTGCATCTTGTCATGCATTCCTCTGCTTCGACCTCTGTTTCTTCTCTGTTTCTACGTTGTCATTGCTGTGAAGCTTATAATGAAATTATCTCCCAAGAAAACAATGGAGAAAATTAATGAAATTATCTCCCAAGAAAAAACTAAAGAGAGGTTTTTCTTAGTACCTTCGGTTGAATATAAGGGAACAAAATAATTTGCAGCGCACTTTTCTTTTGTAGTTTGTGTGGAAATTGTATGTATATATTAATATATCATGTTCACGTGGTGTGGGGCCAAAGCGCTGAAATATGACTTAACCATTTGTTGTCAACGCGTACAGATGGCTCAAGTTTGTCAACTACAAAAAGCTAAAAGTTGGTGACAAGATCGTTCTTGATACAGAGGCCAACGATTTCAGCGGAACCCAAATCAGAATTAGAGCACAAAAGTTGAACAAAGAGTGTGATCAGTGGCTTGATGTTTAGCTACTTGTATGAATTCATGTAAAGTTCTTCTACACTCAGACTATAATGTATGAGTGAATTAATGATGAGTTTTCTGTTTTAATTAATTACTTAATTATGATCTCCGGGAAGGCACCTTATGCATATTATATTCTCATGAAAAACCCCATAGATTGAGTGTTATCTCTAAAATTTCTCTCATCTCCACCGCCCTCTTCTGAGCAGCTGGTGGCTCTCCCACCGCCCTTCGGGGCGGCTCTCCCGCCACCTCTGGTGTGGCTATTCCGCCTCCTTTTGTGTGGCTTCTCTTCTTTACTTTCAGTGTTTCCTTTCAAAAGTCCTTCCTCTGCATTTTCAAATGTTGGCCCAGAGATCTTCTACTTCTCCATATGAACTTCCATTCCTTTTGTTCTACACCCCGTGTATCTCCCTCATCTCTGTTTTCTATCATCCCTCCACTCCTCTGTCAACCCGTGTCTCTCCCCCAACCAAATATCAAACCCAAAAGTCCTCTACCCCTCAGATTTATTTGGTTCGCCACTGGATTGCTGCAACTGTTCTACTCCAACAACTCATTCTCAGATCTAACACTTGGATCTGCACTTGTGAGCTCTGTAAATCTATGGTCATTTTTTACCACTACTTGATAGATCGCTTGAGTATGATGCATGGTGGCTTGCTCCCCCATATCCACACTCTACAGATCTCCTCTCTTGGTTCTCTTGAACTCGCTCTTCTTGTGGCAGGGGCCGCGTATCTGGCGGTGGTGATGATGGCTGGCTTAGTTCAGGGTTAGATTTTAGGGTTTTGGTAATTTGTGGGCTTTTGTTGTTTTGGGCCTACTATTTTAGTATTTTAAGTTGGGTTTTTAGTTTGTTATGGAGCCCCTGTTTTTCACCTTCTGACTTTTTTTTTTCTTTATTTGGAAATGAAATCCCTTCGATCGAAAAAAAAAAACAAATTTAATTTTTATTGTCATTGTCATCGTGCAAGGTGAACAAAGCAACTATGCACCCAGGAAAATGGGCAATGGGCCTTCTTAAAACAGTCACTTAATTAGAGATTGAGTCAAACAAGCACAATACACAATTCTTTAAATATGTCTTGGCCATGTTAGAATGGACGAAAAAATTAGAGTTAGAGAGATTTTTTTCGACTATGATAAGTGAACGAAAAAAAATTGAAATAGATATCGAGAGTAAGACTACAAGACATGGGTCGAATTGAGAATTTTTATGTGGGATTATGAGTTAGAAGGAAGATTTCAGACTGACACAAATTTTTATTAAGAATACCACAAATGTAGAAGGAGCTAAACAGGAATGACACAAAATAAACTAGGTTTGATGTTAGGTCCCTTTATTGGACTCCATCAACGACTTTATTGGACCTTAACATCATTTCATATAGAAGGAGCTAAACATCAACCCATTTCTCATCTTCATGGTTCAACTTTTGTGCTCTAATTCTGAAATGGCGTCCAATAGAGTCGTTGGGCTCGGAATCAAGAATGATCTTGTCGCCAACTTTGAGCCCTTTGTGATCGACAAATTTGAGCCAGTCCTCGGGTTGAAGAAAGGGCTTCCGGTAATGCCCCATCTTGATAGTGGAACATCGAGACTCCCAACAAAACCCGAACTTGTCCGAAACAGAAATCTTGACCTCATGGCTTCCTAGTTCGAACGGAGGCAGTATCCCAAGCCAGTCAATCGGAAGGGACAATCTGCCCACTGTATCCGTTTCTGTAAGGTGTTTTTCAAAGGGAGCCGCCATTGCTTAATGATATAGTGAGATGAAGCAATGCTGTGCGTATTTATAGGACAATGCCATGCGAGGCGTATTTAAAGAATTATCAAGTATTTTATTTGATAATGCTTTTTGCTTACAAAAAAGAAATGTTATGAGATTCAAAGTCCGTCCAAACAAAATCTTTGCAGGCAACAGCTTATATCCTGCATGCATTTGACTAAAAGGTCAATCATGGTCTTATCATTTCAAAGCTTTGGCCCACGACAAGCGCTAATAAATTTTTTTTGGATTTTTTCTTCTTTTTTAAATAGATGTGTGGATGAATTACGTACACACAAAAAAATTATATTATATAAGTTTCTGGCTTAACCTACAAGGCAACGGTAGACGTAGAAATTAGACGACAAAGTGCATGTCACCCACATGCTGTCCTCCTTTACAAATTGAAGCTTCGAACACGGCTGAAAAATATATATTGCATTATTAATAAGCTTTGCATGATTTGTCAATTGGTTATTTAAAATCTATTTTTGGTCTCTTTCTCAAACCTGAGGGCCTACTTCTGATGTATGACTTCTACGATTCAGATATCAAATAAAACTTCTAAAGTTTTTTTGTCTTTTTTGTTTCCTTCAAAAGAAACAAAGAAAATGATAAACAAGATCTTATCAAGAGCCCAAATTGCTCACATATCAAAACGGATCTTCTAAAGTTGTAAATTTGGAATTGAAGGTGGAAGAGCCCAACTAATTGAGCTTCACTGCCATAATGGTACAAATGTTTAACATAAAAAGCCTTTAAAATTTATAAATTGACATTGCATTCTCTTTCTAACAATGACATTTAGTGACTCGGTTTTTTTAGGGTTTTTGCCTTTGTAACATGTCAAGACACACCCAATGTCCGAACGAAAACTATCAAACCAAATACAAGTATTTAACAAAGAATGACCTTTGTTTTTTTTTATAGAAAAGTTGATATAGATCCAAATTCCCATTGAGAAGTTGAGTTTAATCCTCGAATTTGGTGACTTTGATACAAGTCCTTTGACTTTTGTGCCACATAGGATTACATTCCTTTTTAAATATTTTCTGATGCAACTTTTTATTTTTATTTTAAAAAAATTATTTTTGTTCCAATGTTGCCCCTTATGCCTTGAATTGGGTAATTATAATTTATGTGATAATCTGAAGCCATTTAACACGGTTGTCATTGAATAGAAAAGGAAAATATCACAAACATATCCCAAAAATCACTTTGTTACAAACAATCATTCTCCTTTGAACCCAATCTCTGCAGATTCTTTGCTTCTTCAATGCAGAATTGTTGGGGTTTCAAATTAGTGTTGAATATTACAAATATTATGATAGTTCGATGGTCAGAAGTCCTAATTCTTGCGGAAGAATTTCACAATTTAACACCAGCTGCAGAACCTGTCTTCCAGGTATTTTTATTGTTTGGATTTATGGTTGTTATTGTCTATTGGTTTCTGTTATTGTACAAGGTGCGATGTATACCTGATATAGAGGTTTCTGTTGCTTCTATAGCCAATGTTTCTGTGAAACTATGTTGTTTGAAGGATCTTCATGGCTGGAAAAGAGTTTGCAGAAATCATGTCTAATTAGCTCCATTTTCATAATCAAGGATGGCAAAAGCAAGTGGAAAAGAACCTGTCAAATTTAAATGCATATGTAATTGCTACAAATATATTACATAAATCATTACTGGACAAATACATTTACTACATACACATAAACGTTTGGCATGCATACTTGTTCTATAGGTAATGTTTGTGATACAAACCTGTTGTATAGGTATAGTTGGACATTCTACCTGTCCTATAGACTTAGTTTGGTTCATAATCTTTTTCACTACTGATCGGTTCATCATTGTATATCATTTTGTACCATTCTAACTTATGATTTAGTTATGTTTTTGAGTTAAACTTGTGCTTTTAATTCATTTTGTGTTTATGTTTCAGTTAATTGAGATTTAGGTAACAATGATGACTTTGGATAGGAAATGATGCAATTCATGCATGTTAAGGCCTGATTTGGGTGAATGAAAGAAGAGCTTATACACAAACTCATTTTGGCTACAACCCATTTCCAGCCCAATTTCGTAGGTCACCTTCTTGGACTTGGATCAGCATGCTATGGGGCTTGGATGAGGTGAAGATCTTCATGAAACTTCTTCCAATGGGTGTCTACTACAACATATCCAAATTTCAGCCCAATTGGACATTTGTGGAGTGCTCAGTCCGTCCAACACTCAACCTTGCTCAAGAGGATTTTCAGCTGCCAGCTTTTTGCCATGTGCCTCCTTTTGGCCATGTGCCTCTCCCTAGCTATAATTGAATTTGTACTCAACATAATGAGTGAAGTGGAGACGCATTCCAGCTATTAAAGAGAAAGCAAGAGCATATTTGTGAAGACAAAAATACATCATGGCAAAGGGGACAAGGAAGAGACAAAGGTTAAAGTGCCATGGTGGAAAGGAAAGAGAGAAGAAGGAGGAATGATGAGAGGCACTTTGCTTCAGCCTTTGAACATGGGAATTGAATTGGAAGATCACTTTGGAGCTGGAGATCAGATTTTAATTGAAAGATAAAGCATGTGCATGCATGTGAAGCAAAAGAAAGAAATGAAATGAAATGAAGTCAATTCCAGTCCCTGTTTCGGCAGCCAACTTGTAGTGGCCAAAACATACACTTCTACTGCTCCGATGGGAATACTTTCTTCATAGAAGTTGTTCCAATGGGTGTCTAGTATAACATATCCAAATTTCAACCTCATTGGATACGTTTTGAAACCTGTGGCCTTCCTACACCAAGTCTGGTTCAGAAGAATCGTTTTTCAGCAAGTAAAAGGCAACCACATGGGTTGGCAGCAAAAGGCAGCCACAACACCTTTGAACCCATGTGAAGAAAGCTGGAGGTGCAGCAAATGAAGTATGGGATGGAGTTGATTCCAACCACACTAACCTAGACAAGATGAAGTGGGAGTTATGGGTTGTATTAATGGAGGAATGGTGGTGTTGCATTTTATCATGATGTTCCTCCCTCTTAGCCCTATAAATAGAGAAGCCTTCAAGCTTCAAATCACACCCCAAGGGGGGAGCTCTCAAACACTTCTCTAGAGCTCCCTTCCCTTCTCTCCCTCAAATTCTCTTAGTTTCCTTTCAAGTTGTCAATTGTTGTAATAAAATGATTTTAGTAAATTTTCCTTCAAGTTTTCAAGTTCTACTTTAATTTTATTTGTAATGTACATTCTTTCTTAAGTATTCAAGTTTAATTAGTTTCCAAGTTTCAATTATGGTTTTTGTTCTTATTCATTATGCTTATAAGTTAATATGCTAGTTTGAATGATTGATCACCATTTAGGTTTGCATGTTAGCTATCTTGGTTTGAATTAAGAGTATACACCATATTTTAATTCGAATTGAACTATGAATAGAAAGAGTATGTATGGACATTCGACAACAGGGATTAGATACATGCTTGGTTGTTTAAATTGTTCTTCTATACTTAATGGGTTCCTAATGCTTAATTTTAGGTTAGACAACAAATGATCAAATTAGGGAATTAGGAACACAAGGTTTTGACCAAACACCATGGCTTAATCATATTTTAGCTAGAATCAATCCGTTAATCTAATTGAACTTGGGAACTTATTTGCTTGAGTTATTTCCTTTTTTTTCCTTGTTTAATTTATTTTCTTTTTCATATATGTTTTGTGTAGGGGAAATGAATTGGATCATTCAATCACCAATCCTCGTGGGATCGACCTCGCACTTACATATGCTATACTACCGAACGGCTCGTGCACTTGCGAGTATCACAAGTTGAGGATGCAACTGAATCCATTTTGATGCAGTGAATCCGACACAACAACTACAACAACAAGTAATCTTGAAAAATAAACCTTATAAGCCTAAGATACAGGTACATCAACCAATACTAATAAACGGGAAGAAAAAAACACGATCAAATTTTACCTACAAACAACAAACATGAAAAATAAACCTTTCCTTACATACCTTCACTGTAGGTATGTGCCAAGTCAACTATTTTCCACCCCATATTCAACACTCAAAGAAACTTCATAGCAAACTTAACGAAAAAAAAGACTGTAACAAACTTAACGAAAAAAAATAGATAAGTTGAATACTTCATAGCAAACTTAACGAAAAAAAAGAGACTTGTAACACAAGTAATTCAATCCTAATTTGGAATTTGTGAAAATCTTCATTAAGGAAGTAAAAAATCAGCAGAGATTGGGATGGAATGACCATGATTATAGGAGACAAGCAGATCTTTGGGAGGGTTCAGTTTATTAGTATTGGTTTTAGGCTTTTATTCTCATCCCGCAATACTTCTAGCTGTGTCGATTCACCTCCATTATCCTTACCCTCTCCCTTTTCAAGCTTTTTATAGCAGTCTGACACTCTTCAACCATACTTCGCTCCGCCGCCAACTGACCTTTTAGCACATCTACCTCATGGGACTTCGCAAGTAGGCGATGACCCAAACTAGCGACACATGCTGGACTCTGCACGCTGATGTGCCAGGGCATCACTTACGACCCGATTGTCATCCCTTGTCCCAAACACACGTATATCTTTAGGAGTCACCAGATTTCTGCCCACTCCAATGGCAACATCGTTGTCCAGGAGTATTGAGTCATTTACCTGTCACATGCCCCCTTGCGGAGGCAAAGTATGGCACCCATACCTGGTGCCGTTGCTTGGCCCCATGTCTGAGTCGGTGGAGCTAGGTTGAGATCCAACGAAAATGGGTAGTTAGAGGCCATTTGATTTCTCACTTATTTTTCTTCTTTCCTTCTTTTCTCTTTTGTGTTTCTGAGTTTGTGTTTTTTCCATCCCTTCTTTTTCCTTCTTATAGACTTAGTTTGCTAAACCCTAGCCATTGCAGCGTCTTAGCATTTTCCTAATCTCCAGCATTCCTTGAGTCCCACAACCTTCTCGCTTTCCAACCATACCCAATTCATTTATCACGACGTGTCTTTTCTTAACGGACGCGTTCAGGAAAGTCTTGGCGCCTTTCCATGAGCCCGTAATTTCTGCTTGTGGAGTTTGCGGCGCCTCTATGCGTCGACACGTGTTTCACCCTGTCAGTTGGTCCCTTACATTGAACCGAGACATCATGACCAATGTTCTTTTAAATAAAAAAATTGAAAAAAAAAATAACATGTGGGCTTCGAATTTCATTATGGGTCGGGTTTTCACCGTTGTTTAGATTTCAAGTGGGCTAACTTTCTTTTGGGTTGAGTTTTCAATCGTTTGGGCTTTGGTTTGCATAAGACTGTTTGTTTAGGGCTTTCTTTTTCGAGTGTTTTACTGTTTCGTTTCTTTCTATTTGTTTGTTTGTTTGTTTTGAATTTTTTTATTTTGTAATTATTTTCTTTTATTTTATTTTTGTATTTTGTTATTTTTTATTTGCTTTAATACCTTCATTTGTTGTTATGACATTGCTTGTGGCTAATTTTTAAACATTGAGGACAATGTTCATTTCTAGGTTTGGGGGTATTAGAGTTTAGCATGTAAATTTGGTTTTTTCCTTAATTTAATTTTTTTTATTTGTTTGTTTTTATTTTTATTTTATTTTGTTTAAGTCTTGCTTTTATTTTTATTTTATTTTGATTTTGATCTTGAGTCACTTTCCGAACACATTTGATGAGATTGTGATAAATGTTTGCATGATTGAAATGAAAATTGAATTTTATTTATTTATTATTTATTTATTATTTATTTATTGTAAAGTTTTATTGTATAAAAAAAAAACTTAAAAATTTAAAATTAAAATGAATAAATAAATTTGGCATTGTTCTAGCATGATATATTCGAAACCTTTGCACTTGCCATTTGTTTCGTAATTTTCCAATTAAAGGATTTGCATGACCCAAAGAATTGTATCAAGCATAAATTAGACTTATATAACCATATAATGTGAGCTTTTGAGCCTTGTGCTTCATTTCATGAGTGTTATACACATACTCTTATTTTCTTGTCATCAAAGTTGTTGTTTGATCTCATTATTCATTGATTTGGTTGAACACTTAAAAGTCATTCATTCTTTTGCAATTTGATTTCATGACATTTAAGAAATGATATTAAGGTCCTCTTTGGATCTTTTGTGCCTTTCAAGCTAACCTTAAGCATGATTTTCCATTGTTTACCATTTGAGCCTACATGTAAACCTTTTCTTTCATTTACCAATTATATTTCCTCGCCTTAGCCCGAAAAACAAGAATTTACCTTTCTAAGGAACTCATGAGCTCTACTTCGGATGTGTTTTTCATGCTAAGTTTGGGAAGAGATATTACATAAAAAAATAATTCAAAAAAAAAGAAAAAAGAAAAAAAAAAGAGAAACCTTCACACAATTGAAAAAAAAAAAAAAGTTGTGATTAAATCGTAGTTGAATGAAATTTCATTTTTTTGGGCCTTCAAAATAAATTGGTGTTTGGAAAGGAGTTTAAATCATTGTAAATGAAGGTATAAGGAGTTTTGATCATGTAAAAGAAAAAAAATCTAATCGTTGATGATTCGAAGTCTTGTAAACAATTGTTTTATGCTCTTACATTTTTGAGTTCCTTGGACTTTGTATTATCCATGCCTTTCATTTCTTACTCACCTTACACCATTGACCCCATTACAACCTATGTTAAAGACCTAAATTGATCTTAAATGTCATATGGTTGAATTGCATGCATTTTCTTACTTTTAAGTATTTGGCATCCTTCTTGAGATCATATTAATGCAAGTTCTTCATCTTCCTATTTTGAGTTAAGTCCCTTATGGTTTAACTCTAATCTCATGTTTATAACTGAGTGACGCATTGTAGCCCTCTTCTGAGTGATTCATTTGTGAGAGGACAACTTTGGTGAGATTTGAAGTTGCATTTGTGTTTGGTATGATTTTTGAAATTGTGTGAAAACTAAGATTGGGGAATTTGTTGCATTTGGCTATCACACTACTACACTTTGAGCATGTTGTGTTTTGAACTTTGCCACCTTGTAAATAATGTCTAAAATTGAGTTTTTATTGTTAAAACTTTTGAGTCATATGCATGAGTCATTCCTCTTCAGAAAATGTTCGGAAAGATTGTTTTGAGTTTTATTTTTACTTTTTTGTTTTTTATTTTTTATTTTTGTAATTATTTTTGTTTTTGTGTTTCTTTTATTTTGCTTAAGGACTAACAAATTTAGTAAAGTTTTATAACCACTTTGTTTTGTAGAGTTAGTAAAACGTTTGTGGGTATCGTTTATGTTAAACCCTCAGGAGACACAACTCCTCCTACTAGAGATGCCTATAGGTTCAAAGGCTTGTTGCATTCCCTCAATGCAATCGAGTTACCTACGAAAGTGGTCTAGTTAACTTCTTGTTTTGTTTTTATCTTTGTTTTCCTTTTGTTTTGCTCGAGGACTAGCAAAATCTAGGTTTGGGGGTATTGATCGGTTCATCATTGTATATCATTTTGTACCCTTCTAACTTATGATTTAGTTATGTTTTTGAGTTAAACTTGTGCTTTTAATTCATTTTGTGTTTATATTTCAGTTAATTGAGATTTAGGTAACAATGATGACTTTGGATAGGAAATGATGCAATTCATGCATGTTAAGGCCTGATTTGGGTGAATGGAAGAAGAGCTTATACACAAACTCATTTTGGCTACAACCCATTTCCAGCCCAATTTCGTAGGTCACCTTCTTGGATCAGCATGCTATGGGGCTT
Organism: Prunus fruticosa; assembly: GCA_018703695.1. NCBI lineage: Eukaryota > Viridiplantae > Streptophyta > Magnoliopsida > Rosales > Rosaceae > Prunus > Prunus fruticosa. The sequence goes on along the minus strand of CM031917.1, from coordinate 63,558,354 downwards.
GGATGAGGTGAAGATCTTCATGAAACTTGTTCCAATGGGTGTCTACTACAACATATCCAAATTTCAGCCCAATTGGACATTTGTGGAGTGCTCAGTCCGTCCAACACTCAACCTTGCTCAAGAGGATTTTCAACTGCCAGCTTTTTGCCATGTGCCTCCTTTTGGCCATGTGCCTCTCCCTAGCTATAATTGAATTTGTACTCAACATAATGAGTGAAGTGGAGACGCATTCCAGCTATTAAAGAGAAAGCAAGAGCATATTTGTGAAGACAAAAATACATCATGGCAAAGAGGACAAGGAAGAGACAAAGGTTAAAGTGCCATGATGGAAAGGAAAGAGAGAAGAAGGAGGAATGATGAGAGGCACTTTGCTTCAGCCTTTGAACATGGGAATTGAATTGGAAGATCACTTTGGAGCTGGAGATCAGGTTTTAATTGAAAGATAAAGCATGTGCATGCATGTGAAGCAAAAGAAAGAAATGAAATGAAATGAAGTCAATTCCAGTCCCTGTTTCGGCAGCCAACTTGTAGTGGCCAAAACATACACTTCTACTGCTCCGATGGGAATACTTTCTTCATAGAAGTTGTTCCAATGGGTGTCTAGTATAACATATCCAAATTTCAACCTCATTGGATACGTTTTGAAACCTGTGGCCTTCCTACACCAAGTCTGGTTCAGAAGAATCGTTTTTCAGCAAGTAAAAGGCAACCACATGGGTTGGCAGCAAAAGGCAGCCACAACACCTTTGAACCCATGTGAAGAAAGCTGGAGGTGCAGCAAATGAAGTATGGGATGAAGTTGATTCCAACCACACTAACCTAGACAAGATGAAGTGGGAGTTATGGGTTGTATTAATGGAGGAATGGTGGTGTTGCATTTTATCATGATGTTCCTCCCTCTTAGCCCTATAAATAGAGAAGCCTTCAAGCTTCAAATCACACCCCAAGGGGGGAGCTCTCAAACACTTCTCTAGAGCTCCCTTCCCTTCTCTCCCTCAAATTCTCTTAGTTTCCTTTCAAGTTGTCAATTGTTGTAATAAAATGATTTTAGTAAATTTTCCTTCAAGTTTTCAAGTTCTACTTTAATTTTATTTGTAATGTACATTCTTTCTTAAGTATTCAAGTTTAATTAGTTTCCAAGTTTCAATTATGGTTTTTGTTCTTATTCATTATGCTTATAAGTTAATATGCTAGTTTGAATGATTGATCACCATTTAGGTTTGCATGTTAGCTATCTTGGTTTGAATTAAGAGTATACACCATGTTTTAATTCGAATTGAACTATGAATAGAAAGAGTATGTATGGACATTCAACAACAGGGATTAGATACATGCTTGGTTGTTTAAATTGTTCTTCTATACTTAATGGGTTCCTAATGCTTAATTTTAGGTTAGACAACAAATGATCAAATTAGGGAATTAGGAACACAAGGTTTTGACCAAACACCATGGCTTAATCATATTTTAGCTAGAATCAATCCGTTAATCTAATTGAACTTGGGAACTTATTTGCTTGAGTTATTTCCTTTTTTTTCCTTGTTTAATTTATTTTCTTTTTCATATATGTTTTGTGTAGGGGAAATGAATTGGATCATTCAATCACCAATCCTCGTGGGATCGACCTCGCACTTACATATGCTATACTACCGAACGGCTCGTGCACTTGCGAGTATCACAAGTTGAGGATGCAACTGAATCCATTTTGATGCAGTGAATCCGACACAACAACTACAACAACAAGTAATCTTGAAAAATAAACCTTATAAGCCTAAGATACAGGTACATCAACCAATACTAATAAACGGGAAGAAAAAAACACGATCAAATTTTACCTACAAACAACAAACATGAAAAATAAACCTTTCCTTACATACCTTCACTGTAGGTATGTGCCAAGTCAACTATTTTCCACCCCATATTCAACACTCAAAGAAACTTCATAGCAAACTTAACGAAAAAAAAGAGACTGTAACAAACTTAACGAAAAAAAATAGATAAGTTGAATACTTCATAGCAAACTTAACGAAAAAAAAGACTGTAACACAAGTAATTCAATCCTAATTTGGAATTTGTGAAAATCTTCATTAAGGAAGTAAAAAATCAGCAGAGATTGGGATGGAATGACCATGATTATAGGAGACAAGCAGATCTTTGGGAGGGTTCGGTTTATTAGTATTGGTTTTAGGCTTTTATTCTCATCCCGCAATACTTCTAGCTGTGTCGATTCACCTCCATTATCCTTACCCTCTCCCTTTTCAAGCTTTTTATAGCAGTCTGACACTCTTCAACCATACTTCGCTCCGCCGCCAACTGACCTTTTAGCACATCTACCTCATGGGACTTCGCAGTAGGCGATGACCCAAACTAGCGACACATGCTGTACTCTCACGCTCAGTGCCAGGGCATCACTTACGACCCGATTGTCATCCCTTGTCCCAAACACACGTATATCTTTAGGAGTCACCAGATTTCTGCCCACTCCAATGGCAACATCGTTGTCCAGGAGTATTGAGTCATTTACCTTCACATGCCCCCTTGCGGAGGCAAAGTATGGCACCCATACCTGGTGCCGTTGCTTGGCCCCATGTCTAGTCGGTGGAGCTAGGTTGAGATCCAACGAAAATGGGTAGTTAGAGGCCATTTGATTTCTCACTTATTTTTCTTCTTTCCTTCTTTTCTCTTTTGTGTTTCTGAGTTTGTGTTTTTCCATCCCTTCTTTTTCCTTCTTATAGACTTAGTTTGCTAAACCCTAGCCATTGCAGCGTCTCGAGCATTTTCCTAATCTCCAGCATTCCTTGAGTCCCACAACCTTCTCGCTTTCCAACCATACCCAATTCATTTATCACGACGTGTCTTTTCTAACGGACGCGTTCAGGAAAGTCTTGGCGCCTTTCCATGAGCCCGTAATTTCTGCTTGTGGAGTTTGCGGCGCCTCTATGCGTCGACACGTGTTTCACCCTGCTCAGTTGGTCCCTTACATTGAACCGAGACATCATGACCAATGTTCTTTTAAATAAAAAAATTGAAAAAAAAAATAACATGTGGGCTTCGAATTTCATTATGGGTCGGGTTTTCACCGTTGTTTAGATTTCAAGTGGGCTAACTTTCTTTTGGGTTGAGTTTTCAATCGTTTGGGCTTTGGTTTGCATAAGACTGTTTGTTTAGGGCTTTCTTTTCGAGTGTTTTACTGTTTCGTTTCTTTCTATTTGTTTGTTTGTTTGTTTTGAATTTTTTTATTTTGTAATTATTTTCTTTTATTTTATTTTTGTATTTTGTTATTTTTTATTTGCTTTAATACCTTCATTTGTTGTTATGACATTGCTTATGGCTAATTTTTAAACATTGAGGACAATGTTCATTTCTAGGTTTGGGGGTATTAGAGTTTAGCATGTAAATTTGGTTTTTTCCTTAATTTAATTTTTTTTATTTGTTTGTTTTTATTTTTATTTTATTTTGTTTAAGTCTTGCTTTTATTTTTATTTTATTTTGATTTTGATCTTGAGTCACTTTCCGAACACATTTGATGAGATTGTGATAAATGTTTGCATGATTGAAATGAAAATTGAATTTTATTTATTTATTATTTATTTATTATTTATTTATTGTAAAGTTTTATTGTATAAAAAAAAAAACTTAAAAATTTAAAATTAAAATGAATAAATAAATTTGGCATTGTTCTAGCATGATATATTCGAAACCTTTGCACTTGCCATTTGTTTCGTAATTTTCCAATTAAAGGATTTGCATGACCCAAAGAATTGTATCAAGCATAAATTAGACTTATATAACCATATAATGTGAGCTTTTGAGCCTTGTGCTTCATTTCATGAGTGTTATACACATACTCTTATTTTCTTGTCATCAAAGTTGTTGTTTGATCTCATTATTCATTGATTTGGTTGAACACTTAAAAGTCATTCATTCTTTTGCAATTTGATTTCATGACATTTAAGAAATGATATTAAGGTCCTCTTTGGATCGTTTGTGCCTTTCAAGCTAACCTTAAGCATGATTTTCCATTGTTTACCATTTGAGCCTACATGTAAACCTTTTCTTTCATTTACCAATTATATTTCCTCGCCTTAGCCCGAAAAACAAGAATTTACCTTTCTAAGGAACTCATGAGCTCTACTTCGGATGTGTTTTTCATGCTAAGTTTGGGAAGAGATATTACATAAAAAAATAATTCAAAAAAAAAGAAAAAAGAAAAAAAAAAGAGAAACCTTCACACAATTGAAAAAAAAAAAAAAGTTGTGATTAAATCGTAGTTGAATGAAATTTCATTTTTTTGGGCCTTCAAAATAAATTGGTGTTTGGAAAGGAGTTTAAATCATTGTAAATGAAGGTATAAGGAGTTTTGATCATGTAAAAGAAAAAAAATCTAATCGTGATGATTCGAAGTCTTGTAAACAATTGTTTTATGCTCTTACATTTTTGAGTTCCTTGGACTTTGTATTATCCATGCCTTTCATTTCTTACTCACCTTACACCATTGACCCCATTACAACCTATGTTAAAGACCTAAATTGATCTTAAATGTCATATGGTTGAATTGCATGCATTTTCTTACTTTTAAGTATTTGGCATCCTTCTTGAGATCATATTAATGCAAGTTCTTCATCTTCCTATTTTGAGTTAAGTCCCTTATGGTTTAACTCTAATCTCATGTTTATAACTGAGTGACGCATTGTAGCCCTCTTCTGAGTGATTCATTTGTGAGAGGACAACTTTGGTGAGATTTGAAGTTGCATTTGTGTTTGGTATGATTTTTGAAATTGTGTGAAAACTAAGATTGGGGAATTTGTTGCATTTGGCTATCACACTACTACACTTTGAGCATGTTGTGTTTTGAACTTTGCCACCTTGTAAATAATGTCTAAAATTGAGTTTTTATTGTTAAAACTTTTGAGTCATATGCATGAGTCATTCCTCTTCAGAAAATGTTCGGAAAGATTGTTTTGAGTTTTATTTTTACTTTTTTGTTTTTTATTTTTTATTTTTGTAATTATTTTTGTTTTTGTGTTTCTTTTATTTTGCTTAAGGACTAACAAATTTAGTAAAGTTTTATAACCACTTTGTTTTGTAGAGTTAGTAAAACGTTTGTGGGTATCGTTTATGTTAAACCCTCAGGAGACACAACTCCTCCTACTAGAGATGCCTATAGGTTCAAAGGCTTGTTGCATTCCCTCAATGCAATCGAGTTACCTACGAAAGTGGTCTAGTTAACTTCTTGTTTTGTTTTTATCTTTGTTTTCCTTTTGTTTTGCTCGAGGACTAGCAAAATCTAGGTTTGGGGGTTATTGATCGGTTCATCATTGTATATCATTTTGTACCCTTCTAACTTATGATTTAGTTATGTTTTTGAGTTAAACTTGTGCTTTTAATTCATTTTGTGTTTATATTTCAGTTAATTGAGATTTAGGTAACAATGATGACTTTGGATAGGAAATGATGCAATTCATGCATGTTAAGGCCTGATTTGGGTGAATGGAAGAAGAGCTTATACACAAACTCATTTTGGCTACAACCCATTTCCAGCCCAATTTCGTAGGTCACCTTCTTGGATCAGCATGCTATGGGGCTTGGATGAGGTGAAGATCTTCATGAAACTTGTTCCAATGGGTGTCTACTACAACATATCCAAATTTCAGCCCAATTGGACATTTGTGGAGTGCTCAGTCCGTCCAACACTCAACCTTGCTCAAGAGGATTTTCAACTGCCAGCTTTTTGCCATGTGCCTCCTTTTGGCCATGTGCCTCTCCCTAGCTATAATTGAATTTGTACTCAACATAATGAGTGAAGTGAAGACGCATTCCAGCTATTAAAGAGAAAGCAAGAGCATATTTGTGAAGACAAAAATACATCATGGCAAAGAGGACAAGGAAGAGACAAAGGTTAAAGTGCCATGATGGAAAGGAAAGAGAGAAGAAGGAGGAATGATGAGAGGCACTTTGCTTCAGCCTTTGAACATGGGAATTGAATTGGAAGATCACTTTGGAGCTGGAGATCAGGTTTTAATTGAAAGATAAAGCATGTGCATGCATGTGAAGCAAAAGAAAGAAATGAAATGAAATGAAGTCAATTCCAGTCCCTGTTTCGGCAGCCAACTTGTAGTGGCCAAAACATACACTTCTACTGCTCCGATGGGAATACTTTCTTCATAGAAGTTGTTCCAATGGGTGTCTAGTATAACATATCCAAATTTCAACCTCATTGGATACGTTTTGAAACCTGTGGCCTTCCTACACCAAGTCTGGTTCAGAAGAATCGTTTTTCAGCAAGTAAAAGGCAACCACATGGGTTGGCAGCAAAAGGCAGCCACAACACCTTTGAACCCATGTGAAGAAAGCTGGAGGTGCAGCAAATGAAGTATGGGATGGAGTTGATTCCAACCACACTAACCTAGACAAGATGAAGTGGGAGTTATGGGTTGTATTAATGGAGGAATGGTGGTGTTGCATTTTATCATGATGTTCCTCCCTCTTAGCCCTATAAATAGAGAAGCCTTCAAGCTTCAAATCACACCCCAAGGGGGGAGCTCTCAAACACTTCTCTAGAGCTCCCTTCCCTTCTCTCCCTCAAATTCTCTTAGTTTCCTTTCAAGTTGTCAATTGTTGTAATAAAATGATTTTAGTAAATTTTCCTTCAAGTTTTCAAGTTCTACTTTAATTTTATTTGTAATGTACATTCTTTCTTAAGTATTCAAGTTTAATTAGTTTCCAAGTTTCAATTATGGTTTTTGTTCTTATTCATTATGCTTATAAGTTAATATGCTAGTTTGAATGATTGATCACCATTTAGGTTTGCATGTTAGCTATCTTGGTTTGAATTAAGAGTATACACCATGTTTTAATTCGAATTGAACTATGAATAGAAAGAGTATGTATGGACATTCAACAACAGGGATTAGATACATGCTTGGTTGTTTAAATTGTTCTTCTATACTTAATGGGTTCCTAATGCTTAATTTTAGGTTAGACAACAAATGATCAAATTAGGGAATTAGGAACACAAGGTTTTGACCAAACACCATGGCTTAATCATATTTTAGCTAGAATCAATCCGTTAATCTAATTGAACTTGGGAACTTATTTGCTTGAGTTATTTCCTTTTTTTTCCTTGTTTAATTTATTTTCTTTTTCATATCTGTTTTGTGTAGGGGAAATGAATTGGATCATTCAATCACCAATCCTCGTGGGATCGACCTCGCACTTACATATGCTATACTACCGAACGGCTCGTGCACTTGCGAGTATCACAAGTTGAGGATGCAACTGAATCCATTTTGATGCAGTGAATCCGACACAACAACTACAACAACAAGTAATCTTGAAAAATAAACCTTATAAGCCTAAGATACAGGTACATCAACCAATACTAATAAACGGGAAGAAAAAAACACGATCAAATTTTACCTACAAACAACAAACATGAAAAATAAACCTTTCCTTACATACCTTCACTGTAGGTATGTGCCAAGTCAACTATTTTCCACCCCATATTCAACACTCAAAGAAACTTCATAGCAAACTTAACGAAAAAAAAGAGACTGTAACAAACTTAACGAAAAAAAATAGATAAGTTGAATACTTCATAGCAAACTTAACGAAAAAAAAGAGACTGTAACACAAGTAATTCAATCCTAATTTGGAATTTGTGAAAATCTTCATTAAGGAAGTAAAAAATCAGCAGAGATTGGGATGGAATGACCATGATTATAGGAGACAAGCAGATCTTTGGGAGGGTTCGGTTTTATTTTCCTTTTCTATTTAATGGCACTAGAAGTAAATATCTTAAAAAGGATGGACAAAGGCATTGCTTACGTGTCCATTGGATTGTTTGGTGGACTGCTATTGAGGAGCCAAAATTGATGTCCTTCATCCATTGTATCTTAATGAAAATGGACCTATATCTAAGAACCCCTTTTTTTTTTTGGGTCAAAATGTTAGTTAGTTAGATTAGTTTTTTTTGTAGAAATATTATATAGAAAGTCAATTAAAACCTTGTAAAAGATGTCAAAAATAATTGATGATCACTACATATGACTATTAATTTTTAGTTATTTCATCAATTTTTTTGAACCAACGAAAATCAAGAAAGTAAAGTTGCCTAAGAAAATTGAGCCAAAAAAAGAAGGAAACTTTAGCAAAAAGCTGACGACTGAGGTAGTGACGTGGGTTTTCACACCTCACTCCTCCATCAGCAGCATGACCGTTTTGTATTTTAATCAGCGCATGTAAAAGAAACACGGCATGCATGATTGAGATTTGATGGGCCCAAACTGCCATTCACTGCGCTTCCTTTTCTTCCCAACTTTCGGCTGTATTTATTAATATATTTTTAAGCTTTAGACTTTAGAATAACATAATTAAATAGTACAATGATTAACTATATTCTTTCAATAAATTGGAGTGATGACCTCAAAATAAGCTTATCTTCAATTCAATACAAGAAAAGATAGCCTAAACTACACGGGGAGGGGGATTTATTTCATACACACACATACACTATTAAGGTGCCATTAAAGTTCAAACTTGAGATAATCTGATTTGCAAGTCAAAGCTCTTTTTCTACTCTCCGTTGGCTTATTAACTCTAACTTCTAACCCAAATAAAATTAAAATGAGACTCCTCATCCTTTATTTAATCATAGTTTTACAAGACTTGAAGAACAACATAGCAAAATCAGTGGCCTCGATATATATTTTTCATTTTAGCTTAAATATACTATTTTCATTATATTAAACTAAAATAATAAAAGTATACTTAAATAATAAAAACATAATAAAACCATAACAAAAAAAAATTCATCATATTAGAAGAACTAAATGTTTTCTTGATGGAAGTGTTCTATTAGTTAGATGTTTGTTGTTCCAAAAGCAAAAAAACAATTTCTTCGACATATAAAAATTGTTTTACAACAACAATAAATAAATAAGTTAATTTCCATCGAAAGATAAGATGTCACATTGTATTTAGCGTACCAGAAATGATTCTCAGAAAAACTTTATTATAGGCTTGCTAAAACAAAATAAGGGAAGGAAGAAGATGGTATGTATAGCCCAACAGATTATGCAATAATCCTTTGAAAACTATAAATTAATGACAATGATGGCCGGATTATTTGATCCATTTGACTAGTTTTTCTTTCTTGTGTTGAATTTTTTTTTTGGTAGTCATCACTTGCTAGCTAACCAACATTTTCCAGCATGCACGAATGCGACCTTGTAAGTTAATTAAAAGTCTTAAAAGTCAAAAGAAACAAAGAATTATAATAAAAGAAGAAGAAGAAAGAGAACTGGATGATTGAGATGTTGACATAAAGTTCCCTAAAAATTTGGGATTATTTGAAGATGGTGCTGTTGTACGGAAGAGGAAGGGGACCCACACCCACAGAGAATTTCTATATATACACGTATAGAGGCAGCCATGGATTTCATATACATCCACAAGTAGAATAATGGCACACTTTGAGTTTGAAAAATACCTAACTGAGACAGATATAGAGGGAAGGCTGGCGGTTCCTTCTGAATGGCTCAAGATATTGCCTCCATTCGAAAACGGAAGCTTTGAGGTTCAGTTTGAGGTCACAGATGGGTTGGGGTTTTACTGGCAATTCTGCTGCTCCATTCGCAAGAAAGGTTACCGAAAGCCTGTTCTTCAATCCGAGGGTTGGCTGAAGTTTGTCAATGCCAAAGGCCTCCAAGTTGGGGACAAGGTTGTTATCGACACCGAGGCCAACGATTTCAGAGGAACCAATATCAGAATCCGAGCACGAAAGGATCTCAACGGAAATGGCCACTGGGTTGATGTTTAGCTATGTTCTATAGACAAGATTGTGCTCCCACTTTTATGTTTTCTGTCTTGAGTTATTACAAGTGTTGTTTCTGTTGTTTTCGTTGAATTATCTAAGTGTGCTCTTTTAATTTGTGAAAGTAATGTTATAAGTGGTGAAGTACTTTCTTTCACTTTGAGTTGTGAAATTTCTTAATTATATGTTTGTCCAATCTCATCATTTTTATGTTCACAAAAAGAACAATGCGTAATCTATTTTAATTGATTGTTAATTATGCAATCACCAAACGAGGCGTAATTAACTTATGCAAATAAAACCGAGATTGTTAGACACATTGAGCCACTTGTCTTGTTTAACCAATGAACTAATCGGTCCTACATTGATATTGTATCACAAAAATATTAAGTCAAACGAGACACACGATATACGCATATCTTTCACTCTAAAGGTTTTAAATATATTGAACTGATGAGTGATATAGTGGTCCAAATCAAGCTAGTAAAGTAAGGTACGGCCGCTATATACATTTTCATGTATGAATAAGCATTGATCATGAATTAATTAGTGCACTAATAATACTTATAGATGTAGAAAATGAACACATTCTGTTTGTCCTGCCGACCATCAACCTTATCTTTCTGCTTGGGAGAAAACTGATGTTTTGGTCAATTCTCCTCCAAAGTTTCTAGAATTCCAGCAACCATTTGAATTGAAGCTAGCCATTATTATGACCAGATACCAATAACCGAAAATTAAATCCTTGTCAATTTTATGTTATTTTTCTCCACAAAAAAAATAATGTTATGACCAGATCACATTACATTATTTTAATTTACCTAAAAAAGTTATTTTAATTGAAAATAAATACAGCCGCACATTTGGGAGAAAGAAAGCAGCAGGCGACTGGTAGTTATATGGGACCCACAGAATCTTCATAGCAGTTTGCACCCGGTCAAATGTTTAATCGCTACAAAAAGGTCATGCTGATGATGACGATAATGGAGGAGTGAGGTGTCAGCACCCACCTTACTACCTCACTCCTTACTTAGCTATTTGCTCCTTTTTTTTTCTTCTTCTTCTTCTTTTTATCTCTCAATTTTGTTATGTAAGTTAGAGGATCTTCAGTCATAAAAAGTTCTTTTATGTAGTGTTTAAAAAATGTCAACTTGAACCACATTTTCTGCTTTACGAGTCAAATTCCCTCGCCACAAATTTAGAGGTTTCTAAAAGTTATATTATTTAGGTATACTGAACATAGACAGTCATATTACTCGAAAATTAATGACAATGGAGAAATGCATAAAAAATCACTAGTCATATTTCAAAATGAGTAGAGTTCTAAAAACTAGAAAGAGAATCCTACACGATAATGCGAGCATTCAGGAAAATTGAGTTTGACTAATAAACTTCCATTCATTTGTTGTTTTCTTTCTTCTTGTCATCTTTAACCAAAAAGATAAATCGAGTGGGATATTTTTGTCACTTTTTCCATGTATGTACGAGAGAGAGAGAGAGAGAGAGAGAGAGAGGGAGAGGAGTCACTTATATGTATAGACAGAGGTAGGCAATTGCAAATTTACAACTTGAAAAGCTTAATTTAAGTTGAACCACATATAGAAGCAACACATGAGATCAGAAGTAGGCCCCTTGGGTTTGAAACTGTAGCTCCTAATTGATTGATTGAGATTCCTTTTGTCTGCAACTACAACCTAAGGGCTAGTGATGTTGGATTATAAAAAGAAAAAGAAAAGCCAACGCGCTTTTAAGAGTAATTTTTGGGTGTTCCGGGTACACCACGTGGATGGTGTACCATCCAAAAACGGAAGACATATGAAATATTTCCAATGCAGCCTGCCCTTATGTCATAAAAAGAAATGCAGTAAATTGGACAATAATTCCATATGTCCTATGTTTATTGGATGATACACCAGCCACGCGTGGTGTCTCTGAACATTTAAAAATTTCTCCGCTTTTAAATCTAACATCACTCACATTACTGACAGTGGCTAAAGTTTCGAAAAGAAAAGAAAAAAAATCATGCAAATCTTTTTCCTAATCCAATATCCTCAGATGTGCTTCACTTTGCATAGTGCTCCTTTCACAACCAAAATCTTGGAAGCTCAGATACGTCGTCGGTGGTAGAAAAGTTAGGAAAAGTTAATTATATAGAGCTTAGCCAATCAGGTGAAACAAATTATTGAGGGAAAAATATCATGTTCACGCGGTGTGGGGCCTAAGCGCTGAAATATGACTTCACCTTTTGTTGTCAACGCATGCGGAATATATAATGTTTGTCTGAAAGTTTTCTAAGTAGTTTTTGTTGTCATATGGTATGCCCAAGAAGAGTAAAGTTTGTTCAACCAAAACTGTCAATCTCATAACATTTGCATACTTTCTTTCTATATACTGGTACCTTTACTTGACCAAAATGGACTCCTATTGTTTGCTCTCTTAAACCCAGGGCCAATTTGCTAACGGAATATAATTCAATGGAAAAAGATTACATTGACTTGCAAATCAGAGGTCTCAAATTTGTGAAAGATGATATGCAAGGGATTAAAATTCGTGTTGTGGCGAAGCACTTCTCCACGTCACTTGGTATCTGCTAGGTCAACTTGATAAGTGATAGACAACACTAAAACTAAAATAATAGAAAAAACCAAAAGCATTATCATCAAAGAAGATTCTCATTGATAGCTTATAATTCTATCATTCAGATGTTGACATGCAGATAGATCAACGTTCAGTGATAGATTATATAATTTAAACATATAATTCCTTATATACCCCTGGCCCTGTTCTTCTCCTATATAAATGCACTAGAATCACAGGGAGCAGATTCATCAATAAAGCAATGGCGGCTCGCTTTGAGAAATTCCTTACAGAATCAGATACAGTGAGCAGATTTTCCCTTCCGATTTCCTGGCTTAAGGTGCTGCATGCAATTGAACAAGGAAGCCATGAGGTCAATTTTCCGGTTACTGACGGGTTCGGGTTTTTTTGGGAATTTTGCTGCTCCATTCGAAGGGTGGGACGGTACCGGAAGCCGGTTCTTCAGTCTGAGGGATGGCTTAAGTTTGTCAACTACAAAGGGCTAAAAGTTGGTGACAAGATCGTTCTTGATACAGAGGCCAACGATTTCAGAGGAACCAAATTCAGAATTAGAGCACAAAAGTTGAACAAAGAGTGTGATCAGTGGCTTGATGTTTAGCTACTTGTGTATGAATTCATGTAAAGTTCCTTCTACACTCAGAATATGATGTATGAGTGAATTAATGATGAATTTTCTGTTTTAATTAATTACTTAATTATGATCTCCGGGAAGGCACCTTATGCATATTGAAATTTGTAAGCTATCTCGATTGATCTAATGGAAGCTTATTTCCTTTATATAAAAAAACAAATTATGATCTAATTTGGTTAAATTTATTGTATCTTTCGCTTTCAAATTAAGCCTTTCTTTGCCTGAAATAATGGATGTACTAATTTGGTCATGCATGAGTTGATTAACTAGCCGTCATGATCATAAAGTAATAATTAATTAACAGTTAATTGAAAAATAAAAATTTAAAAGTAAACTACTTTTGCAATTTGTTGTTGCTAGTGTTATATGTGAGTAAATTCAATGCAGAGAGGCAAGACGCTTATTTCCTCTAAATTCTAACCCAAAGAAAATTCAACCATAAAAATGTATATGTCATACGTGGCGTGGGGTCCTCAGGTTTGAAATGATGAGTTTTAAATATTATTTTTATCTTCTTCTAGGTACGATTATTAGTTAATGACAATGACCTAACGTGTATCTATTTGACCACTTGCCCTTCTTCTTCTTCACCATCTTCTTTGATGTACCTTTTTCTTTTCTTTTCATGTACATGTTGCATTTTTGTGGTGGTCATCTCAGCGCAGGGTTGCCCACTTGGTATTAATTTTTCTTAATTCTTACTCTTAAGATTGTTCTTGTTATATGTTTGTAGCTCAAGTGATTAAGAGTGTTTTCCCTTGCATTTGAGATCCTAGATTTGATTCTCCCATCTCACAATATCACTTGTATGAAAAAAGATTGTTCTAATTATAAATTTCAACATTTGTAAATTCTATAACGTTCACAATTATTTGTAAATTCTTATTATAGATTGAGTGTTATGATAAACAATTTTAATTTTCATTGTCATTGTCATTGTCATCGTTTTCAGTCTTATTCGAAAAATATTCCTCCTCGTAAAACGTGCTTAGTTCATGGTGGTGGTTGACAAAGCTGGTCCCGTATTAATTTAATGCTTGAGATTGAGAGGGACACCACACGATATAATATAGAGATATGGTATAATTACATCACAAATCAAATTGAGATAGTTGAAGAGAAATGTGGTCCGTATCTAGACATAATTCTTATGGTAGATTTGAACATTTTGCAAAACTGATCACTCAGCTCAGCACTAGTGTTGATGATGATTTTTTTATACATACAAGCAAGCAATATTGAAACCTCGAATGCATGAATAAATGCTTTTAAGTTAGAAATTAATTAACTTTTGAGAGATTAATTAGAGGTGAAGGGCAGAAAGTAGAAGGATCAACAGGAAGAAAACACCAAAAACAACCATCAACATGTGATGACATTTGAATTGGTCGGTGGTCAATGTTAAGTTGATAGCATCTATTATCCCATTAAATTATATTATATTAATTAACATCTATTATGACTTTTCTTACTTGTTTTTGTTTTGAGAAAAAACAAACAAACATCACAGTTTAGCACTAACGCCATCCTGACTGATCCCGAATTTGACTTTTGATATAAAAAAAAAAGCAGATATCACAGTTTAAGTATCAAATTTATATAATCTTTTGTTTGTTTAATCATATAACAAACAACAAGTAAGAAAAGTCACGGGGTTTAATAACAAGACAAAGCCTTATATGATGAACTCATGATCCAATATCAAATTCAGTACAAGCTATATATATATATGGAAGAAAAAAAAAAGGCTTTTACATTATGACCTGATAGTCGAGGACCAACCACTAATTAAACCATATATTAAACACACTGCAAACCACGTACAAAACATGGATTAACGTTATTAATCGAAATAGAAACACGTACAACTATATATAATTAAGAGGATTGTAACATATAAATATATATATATTGTCAAATCCCACTTAGAGTTGTTCATATCACATCAAATATCAAATCAACGACCGTTGATATTCTGCCTTTGTGCTCTAACTTGAAATATGGTTTCTCTGAAATGATCTACCTGAGGACGAAAAATAATCTTGTCACCAACTTTGAGCCCCTTGTATTTGACAAACTTGAGCCAACCCTCCGCCTGAAGCACTGGCTTCTGGTAACCGCCATTCCGGATGGAGCAGCACAACAGAAAATGGAAGCCCTTGTCGTCCAGTACCCTGAACTGGACCTCAAGGGAGCTCCCTTCAAATGGAGGCATTTCATTAAGCCACCCCCCTGGAACCACCAGCTTATGCCCTACATCTGTTTTAGTCAGCTTTTTCTCAAGCTCATGTGCACCGGCCATTCTCTTCGTAATTAATTATCTACTGACTGTATTTGCTTTGCTTCTGCTCCTGAGTGCATGGCAGCGTGCGTATTTATAGCCAATAATTCACCTAGAGTTCTAAATTTTCAGCTAACTACACATAAAAAGTTTGATGTAACAGCTGCTTGGTTTGTCGGTCCATATTGAGATTTTCGGATATCCATATGAATTATGATCTGTATGAATCGTCCTTGATTCCCTCCCAATCAACTCATTCTCAACTGTTTGGTCTTCTTGAATTTTCAATCATATGCTTTTTGTACCTTTGTCTAAGATTTTTGTTTCTTCTTTTTGTTTTTTTTCACATATGGTCCATGTTATATGGAAGTAGATGTTAGGATGTGAGCATTCAATTATTGAAATCAATTGACAATGTATAGAAATGTCCAAAAACTTTAAAGCGACTTCCAATCTCTAATATGAGATCTCCTTCAAATATGCCTACTAACGTGTGGCGTGCAATTTATACTGCGAGCATGTATGACTGTTGAGCCTTATAAGTGAATAACATAGCTTTCAAATAATTGAATGCTCAAAATCAATTAACAATGAATGAAGATGCACAAAGGGTGAAAATAAGTAATAGAAAGCTAAATTTCACATTCAAAATGGATAAGAATGGTAATGATTTGGAAGCACTCACACTTGAACACAAACACTTCTTGATTTGGACTATAATTTAGGACTGGACGGAGTTGGTGATTTGACATTATTTGGGTGGACTATGTACTCATCCAAGTGATCTGGGTGGATATGTATAGGTCTAGTACCATTTGAAACATAAGGCCCCACGTTTTGGCTTTATGCCTCTTTCAATCTCACTCTCATTTTCCTCTATTTCTTCCATAAAATGAAAACTAAAAACTAAAATTGAAATGATTATCGAACGGACTTTTAAGATATCATTTTAATTCTTTAATCTTTATGAGCTTTAAAATACTGTTTCAGTTTGGTAGTTAAAAAGGTTTTTTTTTTTCCCTGTTCTGGAAGGCAGCCAAAAGTTTTGGGACCCACAAAATCTATTTTAGCTGAGCTGGGGAGCAAGGAGGAGTGAGATCCCACGTCACAAAGCTCCATTATGAATTCAAAATTAGTGAAGATGCACAAATTTGTGTCTTAAACACTAATACAAAACTTCCATTCACCTTTGAAATGGTTAAGACTAGTAAAAATTCGGAAGCACTCACACTTGAACACAAACACTTGTTGATTTGGATTAATTAAGGACCGGAATTAGTGATTTTGATTTGTACCATTTAGAAAATCTTGTCCTCCGGTTTTGAAGCAATATTGTTTTATTATTAAAAAAACCAAAGTCACTTGTCCAACTATTTGAAATGAAGCACTAGTTTTGTTCTATTGTTAGAAACATAATTGATGGCCCCGTCTAACCTCAATTCTTGGCTCCGCCACTAGTGACAAAAGCCAATAATCACGCTCACAAATCTCATCAACCCATAATTTGTAACTGCACCGTTATTATTGTCTATATTCACCCAAAAAAAAGTGACTAATACTTTTAAAAGTCACTAAAGAAAAGGTGACTATAGCTTATCCAAATGAAACAAAGCATGTAGATAGCTGCCTTAACTATCTTGCTTACTAACTTAGTTTGGATAATTAAATCATGAATGGCATAAAAGATCTTGATCTGTACCATGTAGACAATCTTGTCCTATTAAAAAAAGCATAGTGGTCCAGCTATTTGAGAAGCACTAATTTTGTTCTAATTTTTAGAAATACATAATTGATGGTGATGGATCAACTACTTGACTGAAACAATTTTAGAATTAACATACGATGATTAAACTGTTGATTTGGAATATACGTTTGGTGCGCTTTTGAGGCCGCCGGCTGTCAAGTGTGCATGTTCACTTGAAGAGAAGAAGAAGTATTGTTAGGTCTTTTTCTCATGCCCTACGTATACAATGTCCCCACAAAATATCTCCCTGCTCAGCGTGAGATGGAGATATAAAGAAAGAGATAACCTTAACCTCCCTCCTATGAGCTTTATTTGATTTTTGGTGTCAAGTGTGCGTGAACACCACCAGCATAAATGGTGTCAATTGAGCATTTTTGTAGAAGAAGCAACAATCACGGAATATTATTGGCCGGAAAGAGTGAAACAGTGCTATTCCCGTTTCACACTGCATGTCCAGAGCCTCACGTTAGGATGCTTCCAAAATATGCATTAGCCCCCACAATCCAACCATCATATCTTTCTAAGATGAAGGTAAAACTAACTGATGAGTACGTAATATGTATAGTGGTCCAAGTCAAGTTAGTAAAGTAAAGTACGGCAGCTATATACATTGTCTTTACTTTCTTTAGATCTAAATGGTTTGCCCTGCCGACCATCATCAACCTATCCTTCTGCTTGGGAGAAAATGCTAACTCAAAATTATCTACATGTGCAGCCTAACGGCTACACATACATGGAACATGTGAAGATATACTTGATAGGAGTGATACTAAATGAGGTTTAAAAGTTGTACAACTTAATTTCACTTCTTGTCTGTCAAACCAGCGTAATTGAGTGAAGGCTTTCTCTAAGTTTGTTTGTAAAAGTGTTGCGGGTAGTCAAAGTGTTTGATATAACAGTGACGGACGCAGAATTTCGTACAATGATTTAGACTTGTTGATTACCAAGCTTAAATAAAACGAAATAACATTATATGATGAACTCATGATGCTATATATGGAAATAAAAGCTTTTACATTTATATTATGATGACCTGATCCAAAAGAAACATAGATTAAACATAATACAAACCCCATACAACATAGATTAACTTATTAATCCAAAACATAAACATACAACTACATAACAAGATTGGCATATATATCATTAAATAGATATATATTTACCAATCACTCATAATAAATTAAGCTTGACAGAAACAGAAACTTATAGAACTATATATAAGAGGATTGACATACATATACATATATATATATATATATATATATATGTCAAATCTCACTTTTGTTCATATCACCATCAAATATCGACCCAGTGACCGTGGATGTTCTGCCTTTGTGCTCTAACTTGAAATATAGTTTCTCTAAAAAGATCTACCTGAGGACGAAATATAATCTTGTCACCAACTTTGAGCCCCTTGTAATTGACAAACCTGAGCCAACCCTCAGCCTGAAGCACCGGCTTCCGGTAACCACCATTTCGAATGGAGCAGCACAAACGAAAATGGAAGCCCTTGTCGTCCAGGACCCCGAACTGGACCTCACGACAGCCCCCTTCAAATGGAGGCATTTCATCAAGCCATCGCACTGGAACCACCAGCTTATGCCCTACATCTGTTTCAGTCAGCTCTTTCTCAAGGTCATGTGCACCTGCCATTCTCTTCTTAATTAATTGTCTACTAATTGTATTTGCTTTGCTTCTGCTCCTGAATGCATAGCAGCGTACGTATTTATAGCCAAATTCACTTAGAGTTCTAAATTTTCAGCTAACTACCTACGCAGCTACACTACACTGTACCAGCTGCTTGGCTTGTCGGTCCAGATTGAATTAATTAGTGCACTAATAATACTTACAGATGTAGAAAATGAACACATTGTGTTTGTACTGCCGACCATCAACCTTATCTTTCTGCTTGGGAGAAAAAGCTAGCTAATAATTGAAGTTTTGGTCAATTCTCCTTCAAAGTTTCTAGAATTCCAGCAATCATTTGAATTGAAGCTAGCCATTATTATGACCAAATGCCTATAACTGAAAATTTATTCCTTGTCAATTTTATGTTATTTTTCTCAACAAAAAATAAAATTGTAATGTGATCTATAAGTTGTTCAACTTTATTATTTTAATTTACCTAAAAAAGGTTATTTTAATTTATTAAACATTGAAAATAAATACAGCCGCACGTTTGGAAGGAGGTTATATGGGACCCAAAGAATCTTCATTAGCAGTTTGCAACCCCCATCAAATTTATGGTTGAAGTGGGTGCAAGCATTAAGGAAAGGCTGCTTCATGTCGGCGTTTGATTTGTTTGACCAATAAACTTCCATTCTGTTGTTTTCTTTCTTTTTGTCATCGTTAACCAAAAAGATAAATCGAGTGGGATATGCACTTTTCAAATATTTCTTAACCATTTTATTATTTTATTGTTAAATTGAGTAACCTCAAAATTATGGTTTATATTAGCCTTAATTCTTTAATCGAGTATATCTCTCTTTTTTATTGAGGGATACCCTTTAGGGTCCCTTATGAATTGTTTTTCAACAATCCAAATCATTTATTTTTTAAGTCTGTATTCATAGATCATCCTTGCAAAAATTTAGACAAATTGAAAACCATTTTGACATCCAATTGTGTCCTACAAAATCAATGAATACGGTGCTTTTAAGAAAGTCCTAAAATTTTAATAATTCAATTGAGTGGTCAATTATATTTTTTGTCACTTTTTCCATGTAATGTAGCATGTATATTATTTTGCGTGAAATGCTGAGAGAGAGAGAGGGAGAGAGATAGGTAGGCAATCGTTTTGGTCCTCTTGAGCATTCAATTATTGGAATGAATTGACAATGTTTGAAAATGTCCAAACTCTTTGAAGCTGCTTCCAATAATCTTCAATCCTCTCAATATGCCTCCTAATGTGTGGCATGCGCAAGACTTACATTTTCAAATGTGCCCTTCATGTGAGGTCTCTTGAGCCTAAGCGTGTTCAATTTATATTGGGTGTATCCGAGCATGTATGATCATTGAGACTTAAAAGTGAATAATCTAATTTTCATATCGTATTCAAATGTCAACATCTAACTTGAAATCAATGAAGATACACTAATACAAAGCTTTCATTCACATTCAAAATATCGATAAGAATTGTAAAGATTCGGAAGCACTCACACTTGAACACGAACACTTCTTTGAATTACGGACTGGAGTTTGTGATTTGACATTTGGGTGGATGTATTATGCTTAGGTCTTAATTTAAGTACCATTTGAAACATGAGACCCCACTTTTTGGCTTGGTGCTTTTGAAAAATAAGTACAATTACTAGAAGACAAGGGGAAAAAAAAGCCAAAAAGTTAGAGGCGGCTAGCTGTCAAGTACCTCCAGTGTTGCGTACAACGTCCCCACAAACAATCATATCTCCCTAGTCGGCCGGGTGCCCTCCAAAAAGAAGCTTTTTGATTTTGTTTTGGTGTGAAGTGTGAACACTACTCCATAACCCAACAGAAATAATCATTCTTTAGTGTTTTTTTTCAAGTTAATGTAGGTTTATCTACGTATGAAGTCTAACGATTATACATGCTGCCACACATGTGTCGCCAAAAGTTAATGTAGGTTTTTCAAGTTAATGTAGGTTTATCGACGGTCAAAATGTGTCGCCAAAAGTGGAAAAAGCGTCATAAAACACAATTGGCGACGCTTTTGGACATGTTGCAATAAAAGGCGCCGTAAATAATTCAGATCTTTTTACAACACTTTATAGCCGTCGTAATACCTATTTGCGTCAGTCTTGCGACATCAAATTAGTGTCGCAATAAACTCCTATTATATGTAAATTGAGGTTTTACGAATTGCGACACTAGTTCCTAATGAAATGACTTTTCAATCCAAAATATATATTTTTATTATTTAATATTGTAGAACACTGTATCTTAACTTACATGCCCGTTCACAATGCTAATGGGATGATTGTTTCAATTGTCATATAAAGTAAATTATGATATAACACTCAAATTTACTATAAAAGCTTATTCTCAATCGTACTATATGCGTCGAGGGTTCGTTGCTGGATGCGGGGTGATTGTGTTGTCACAAGGAAGTGTGACTCGTTGTCTAGCTATGGGACTTGGCGCCTATGGAAGACGACACAAGATGGTGAATTGATGTAACTGAAAGTATTGTTCAATACATTCACTTTACAGAACCAATAATTATAAATCTCAAATCTCAAATTATGATGTATAAAAACAATACTATCTCCTCTAGATACAACGAAAATATTACAAATTCAAGTAGCCAAATAAATAGACTCCAAAATAGTGTATTAGTCTTGTACTTAGCCCAATTCTTACCTGAAAAACAATCACAAAACCATCAATAAAATGAATGGGAAACATAAAGCAATATACTAATATGAAAAATAATTACAAAGTCATCACTGTGAACACAAAGGAACAAACCTACAACATAATTAACTTGAATAACATAAAGCAATATGCCAATTTGGGATAGCGATTTGTTCTTTAATTAATTAATTAATTTATTTAGTGATTGTATAACAATAATCAATCTTATAGGCTTTGCATATCAAACAAAAAAGTAAAAGGAAAGCAGCCAAAAGCTGGGACCAACTTCAACCATGATCTAGAAGGCCATGTACAATGGCCTGGTGTTTGTCTTTAAGTTCACAGATTCCAAACTTAACTATTCTTAACAACATGCCAAGATTAGGCAAGTAATACCACTTCCAATGTAGCATGACAGTTTTTGCATAATATATATATATATATATATATATATCCTAATGCATCACTAAAATAATAAGTTGAAAAGCTTAATATAAGTTCAACCATACATAGAAGCAACACATGAGATCAGAAGTAGGCCCCTTATACAAGAAAAGCCAATATGCTTTTTAAATCTAACATCACTCAAATTTCTGTCAGTGGCTAAAGTTTTAAAAAGAAAAAAGAAAAAATCATGCAAATCTTCTTAACAATCCAACATCCTCATATTTGCTTCACTTTGCCTAATGCTTCTTTCACAGCCAAAATCTTGGAAGCTCAGATTATTTTACCATTTTAAAAGCTCAACAACTTTCACTTTTTTGTCTGTAACAAAGTTTTCTGAAGAGTTTTTGTTGTCATATGGTATGTCCAAAAAGAGTAGAGTTTGTTTAACCAAAACTGTCAATCTCATAACATTTGTACCTTTACTTCACCAAAATAGACTCCTGTTGTTTGCCCAATAGAACAACTTGATCTTTCAATAAATAATTTGGCCTAATACAAGATTTTAATTCATATATAACTGTATTCCTGCAAATAATCCTTTTCGGCTTTTTTTGAAACTGCAAATAATCCTTCTCGGATTTTTTTGAAGCTGCAAATAATCCTTTGAAACTGATAATGCAATAATCCTTTGAAAATTATAAATTAATGAAAATGACCTAATGAGTATGATGGCCAGATTATTTCATCCATTTGACTAGTTTTTCTTTCTTGTGTTGCATTTTTTTTGGTAGTCATCACTCAACTTGCAACCAATGAAAACGACAATTTTAGAATTCACCTCTCTAACCAACCTTTTCCGGTTGGTGATAATTCACCTCTCTTAAAAAGAAACAAATAATTATAACAAAAGAAGAAGAAGAAGAGAACTGGATGATGGAGATGTTGACATAAAGTTCCCCTAAAAATTTGGGATTATTTGAAGATGTTGCTGTTGTACGGAGGAGGGAGGGGGCCCACACCCACAGAGAATTTCTATATATAGGCTCATAGGCTGCCATGGATTTCAGATACATCTACAAGTAGAATAATGGAACACTTTGAGTCTGAAAAATTCCTAACTAAGGCAGATATGGGAAGGCTGGCGGTTCCTGCTGAATGGCTCAAAATTTTGCCTCCATTCGAAAAGGGAAACTTTGAGGTTCAGTTTGGGGTCACAGATGGGTTAGGATTTTACTGGCAACACTGCTGCCGCATTCGCAAGCAAGGTTACCAAAAGCCTGTTCTTCAATCCGAGGGTTGGCTCAAGTTTGTCAATGCCAAAGGCCTCCAAGTTGGGGACAAGGTTGTTCTCGACAACAAGGCCGACGATTTCAGAGGAACCAAGATCAGAATCCGAGCACAAAAGGACCTCAACAGAAATGGAAACTGGGTTGATGTTTAGCTATGTTCTATAGACAAGATTGTGCTCCCACTTTTGAGTTTTCTCTCTTGAGTTATTACAAGTGTTGTTTCTGTTGTTTTCGTTGAATAATCTTAGTGTGCTCTTTTAATTTGTGAAATTAATGTTATAAGTGGTAAAGTACTTTCTTTCACTTTGAGTTGTGAAATTTCTTAATTATATGTTTGTTCAATCTCATTATTTTTATGTTCACAAAAAGAGAACGGTGCAATCTATTTTAATTTATTGTTAATTATGCAGTCACCAAATAACGAGGCGTAATTAACTTATGCAAATAAAACCGAGATTGTAAGACACATTGAGCCACTTGCCTTGTTTAACCAATGAACTAATTGGTCCTACATTGATATTGTATCATAAAAATATCTTTCACTCTAAAGGCTTTAAATATATTGAATTGATGAGTGATATAGTGGTCCAAATCAAGCTAGTAAAGTAAGGTACGACTATACATTGTCATGTATGAATAATTAGCATTGATCATGAATCAATTAGTGCACTAATAATTGAAGTTTTGTTCAATTCTCCTTCAAAGGTTCTAGAATTTCTGACAGTGGCTAAAGTTCAAAAAAGAAAAATCATGCAAATCTACTTAATAGGCCCCTTGGGTTTGAAACTATAGCACCTAATTGATTGATTGAGATTCCTTTTGTCTGCCACTGCAACCTGAGGTCCAGTGATGCTGGATTACAAAAAGAAAAAGAAAAGCCAATGCGCTTTTAAATCTAACATCACTCAAATTTCTGACAGTGGCTAAAGTTTCAAAAAGAAAAAAGAAAAATCATGCAAATCTTCTTAATAATCCAACATCCTCAGATTTGCTTCACTTTGCCTAATGCTTCTTTCACAACCAAAATATTGGAAGCTCAGATACGTCGTTGGTATAAATCTTTCTGGTATATATAGCTTAGCCAATCAGGCGAAACAAATTATTGAGGGAAAAATATCATGTTCACGTGGTGTGGGGCCAAAGGGCTGGCTGAAATAATTAAACCATGGCTTAACCTCTGTTTGTCAACGCATGCAGAATATATAAAGTTTGTCTGCAAAGTTTTCTAAAGAGTTTTTGTTGGCATACTTTCTATACACCGGTACCTTTACTTGACCAAAATGGACTCCTATTGTTTGCTCTTAAACCCATGGTCTTAAGTTATAAATTAATTTGTCAACGGAGTATAGCCTAGTAAAAAATGACATTGATTTGCAAACTAGATGTCTCAAACTCGAATTCTCACGGCATCATAGTTGTGTGTCCATCCATATTATAACACGTATACGCACTAGCGGACCTACCAGAGGCGCAAGGAGGTGCAGCTGCACCTCCCCTCGCCGGAAAAAGCTATGGAGTCGTCGGAAGTTGGTCCTTTGCAAATGCCCACCAACTGTTTGAGCAAATGACTGAGTGACCTTCCTTTTCTCCTCTTTGCTGTGCGCACTGCGCGCATCACTCTTTTTTTAAAAAAATCCTAACCGAAACGATGCGTTTTGGACCAAGCCAAAATATTAAAACAGAAAAACGAAAAAAGAAAAAGAAAAATGAAGAAGAAACCTCACCTTCCACGCAGAGGAGTCTTGAAAGAAAACTTTAATTTGATTTTAATTACCCAAAAAAGGGAAGCCTGGCTTCGGAGTGGCGTTGAAGGGGAGTAGGCTCTTGCCGATGCAGCAGACCTATCCCTCTCCACCAAGTTGCAAGTTCGAAATGTTTTTTTTTAATGGGTTTTTTCCTTCTTCTTTTTTTTTTAAATGTCTTCCATTATTATTATTTTCTGATTTGTTTGTTTGATTGATAACTTTTGATTAGATTAATTGTTATTAATTTTTGTTAGATTAATTGATATTAATTTTTGGTATACTAATTGTGTAAATTGGCATAGATTTGTTCATATTAATTTATATAGACTTAGTCAATTAGTCATAGTATTGGTTGTCATTTTTTAATTTTTAGCATTTTAAATATTGCACCTCTCCTGAAAGATTCCTGAATCCGCCACTGCATATACGAGTTACGTTTGTCCTAATTTTTTATTAAACATAATTATTAATTGTAAAAATGCGAAAGATGATATGCAAGGGATTAAAATTTGTGTTGTGGCGAAGCACTTCTCCACGTCACTTGGTATCTGCTAGGTCAACTTCGACAAGTATACCCCAACAGACAAAACTAAAACCATAAAGCATTATTTTTGAAAGAAGATCCTCCTCGATAGCTTATAATTCTATCATTTCAGATGTTGACATGCAGGTATGTCCACGTTCAGTGATATAAATAATTTAAACATATATTTCCTTATATACCCCTGGCCCTGTTCTTCTCCTATATAAATGTACTAGAATTACAGTGAGCTCATTCATCAATAAAGCAATGGCGGCTCACTTTGAGAAATGCCTTACAGAAACAGATACAGTGAGCAGATTTGCCCTTCCGATTTCCTGGCTTAAGGTGCTGCCTCCAATAGAACAAGGAAGCCATGAGGTCAATTTTCAGGTTACAGACGGGTTCGGGTTTTTTTGGGAATTTTGCTGCTCAACTCGAAGGGTGGGACGGTACCGGAAGCCGGTTCTTCAGTCTGAGGGATGGCTCAAGTTTGTCAACCACAAAGGGCTCAAAGTTGGTGACAAGATCGTTCTTGATTCAGAGGCCAACGATTTCAGAGAAACCCAAATCAGAATTAGAGCACAAAAGTTGAACAAAGAGTCTGATCAGTGGCTTGATGTTTAGCTACTTGTATGAATTCATGTAAAGTTTTTCTACACTCAGTATGAGTGATGAGTTTTCTGTTTTAATTAATTAGTTAATTATGATCTCATCAAGTGTTCTTTCTGGCCTTTTCTTTATGGTATCTTTCAGTTTGAAATTAAGCTCTTATTAATTAATAATTAATAAAGTATTAATTAATAATTAACAGTTAATTGACAAATATATATAAATTTAAAAGTAAACCTTCTTTGCCACTTTTGCAATTTGTGATAGGATAAAGATGAGTAAAATTGAATGCAGAGAGGCAAGAAGCTTAATTTCCTCTCAATTCTAACCCAAAGAAAATTCAACCACAAAAATGTATATGTCCTGTGGGCCCTCGGGTTTGAAATTATGAGTCTTAAATCTAAATTATTTTCTTACCTTTCATATTATCTTCATACATCCATAGCTTAGTGATATCAATTAGTGGTAGTGCTGGCTAGCTATGGTGGTGTAATTAGTTTATTATTATTATAATCATATAAGGAGTTACTAATTAAATATTATTTTTATCTTCTTATAATGACAATGACCTAACGAGTATGATGATGACTAGATAAGTTTGTCTATTTGGGCAAGTTTGACTTTTATACAACTTTTTCTTTTTCTTTTTCATGTGTTGCATTTTTGTGGTGGTCATCTCAGCGCAGGGTTTGACCACTTGCATTTTTGTTTTTATTATGTACAGGAGTTTGTATAGCTCAAGTAATTAAAAATATTTATCCTTTTTAAATATCATTGTTATTAAAAAAAGAAAAAAAAATTAAGTTCTTATCATAGATTCTAACGTTTGCAAATTCTATAAGTTCTCTGGAAAACCCGCATAGATTGAGTGTGACAATAAACAATTTTAATTTTGATTGTCAATGTCATGTATATATATATATATATATATATATATATATATATATATATATATATGAAAATGCTAGCGGTATGGCTATGGCGGCATTCTCAGTTTTTCACACCAGAGGAGAGGACACTCACATGAACCCAAACTTTGAACAAGAAAGCGCTGGCTTCACCAAACTTTGGACCCGGCAAATATTTGATTTATTGCATATTAAAATCTAAAATAGAAAAAAGCCTTTTAATAATCCAACAGCCTTTCAGTCTTTTTCGAAGCTTCGATTCCTAAAATGCTCCTCCTCCTCCTCGTAAAACGTGCTGCTGGTGGTTGACAACCTTGGTCCCACATTAATTTAATTCTTTTTCGAAACTTATGTTTAATATTTTGTTTAATGATATAATTACATTCTTCACAAATCAAATTAAGATGGTTGAAGAGAAATGTGGTTGGTTGCAAAACTGAGCTCAGCATTAAAGATATATCCTGAGAGAAAGATTAATGTTTATCTTTTCTTTTCTTTTTTTTTTTCAAATTTTAATTTTGAGGAATTTTTTTATATACAAGCAATTTTAAAAGAGAGATAAATCAACATAAGACATTGGTGTATGAATAATTGCTTTTAACTATTTTAGTTATAAGCTGATACTTAACTACTTAGGGATTACTTAGAGGTGTTAGGTAGAAAGTAGAATAATAAATAAAACCAAAACAAAACAAAAAAGACCATCAACATGTGACGTGGGCCTAAGTGTCAACATCTACGAGCATATCACTCCACTTTAATTTAGTCGGTCGATGTTAAGTTGATAACATCAATTATCCAACTGGATGCTTGTCATTAAACTATAAATTAATTAATGTTAAAAAAATTAAATATTAAGTGATTTAATTTATTTTAAATTAATCTAAGTTATAAGGGAAAATAACTCGAATTTAAATGTAAAGAGACGAGCTCTAAAAAACTGCAGTGAGCATATATAATATCTATCTGCCAAGTTTGGCTTATCTCTTTGGAGAGTATGAACCACTGATCTTTAAGGTGGACTTGTTACATTTATGACCTTTCTTACTTTTGAATTCCAACATAACATTGTCTTTTGGCCAAATATTCGTGGTATTAAGCAGCACTGCATAGACATTTTGGACGCAAGGGAATTAAATTAATGTCAAGTCAATCAACAATTATTATAACCTGATATATAGTCGAGGCAGGTAAGTTAGCATCTTGAAAGGTTTTGATTTTGGAAATTCAACAGAGGTCCATTCTTGCCTTTCATTTTCAATCTGGAATTCTTGACCGAATGCAAGTATTCACAGAGATGTTGACTTCACTTCGCTTAATGGTTCCTTTTCTTTCTCAATCTTTCTCCAATAATTCATTCTTCACAACCAAAGATGTTAAATCTTTCTGGTAGATTTTAACATGAGGTTTAAAAGCTGTACAACTTAATTGAGTGAAGGCTTTCTCTAAGTTTCTCTAGGTTTAAAAGTGTGTTTGATATAACAGCGACGGACGCAGAATTTCTTACAATGATTTAGACCTGTTAATTACCAAGCTTAAATAAAACGAAATAACATTATATGATGAACTCATGATTCTATATATGGAAATAAAAGCTTTTCCATTTATATAAGAAAACATAGATTAAACATAATACAAACCCCATACAACATAGATTAACTTATTAATCCAAAACATAAACATACAACTACATAACAAGATTGACATACATATCATTAAATATATATATATGTCAAATCTCACTTTTGTTCATATAAAATCAAATATCAACCCAATGACCGCAGATGTTTTGCCTTTGTGCTCGAACTTGAAATATGGTTTCTCTGAAATAATCTACCTGAGGACGAAAAATAATCTTATCACCAACTTTGAGCCCCTTATAATTGACAAACCTGAGCCAACCCTCGGCCTGAATCACGGGCTTCGGGTAAGGGCCATTTCGGATGGAGCAGCACAACTGAAAATGGAAGCCTTTGTCGTCCAGGACCCCAAACTGGACCTCATGACTGCCCCCTTCAAATGGAGGCATTTTATCAAGCCATCGCACTGGAACCACCAGCTTATGCCCTACATCTGTTTCAGTCAGCTCTTTGTCAAGCTCATGTGCACCTGCCATTCTCTTCTTAATTTCTAATTTTATTTTGCTTTGTTTCTGCTCTTCTCCAGGATGCTTGGGTTGGGGCTTGGGAGCCCCTATTTATAGTGAACAAAATTCACCCAGAGTTCTTAATTTTCAGCCAACTACGTACAAAAAGTTTGATGTACCAGTTGCTGGGCTTGTGGGTCCAGATAGACTTTTTGGGATATCCTTTTGAGTTATATATGATCTTTATCAATCTTAATTGATTCCCTGTCAATCATCTCATTCTCAATCTGTTTGGTCTTCCTAGATTTTTAATCATATGCTTTTCGTACCTTTGTCTAAGATTTTGGTTTCTTCTTTTTGTTTTGTTTTTTTAATGTGGTCCATGTTATATTAAAGTGGGTGTTAGGATGTGAGCAATCAATTATTGAAATCATATTACTAGAAAACCTGCTTATAATATGCCTCCTAACATGTGGTATGCAAGGCTTGCATTTCAAATGTGCCCCTCAAGTGAGGTGTCTCTTGAGCCTAAATATGTTCAGTTAATATTAAGCATCTAACTCAAAATTAATTAATAATAACTGAAGATGCAGAAATTGTGTCTTAAACACTAATACAAACTTCTATTCACCTTTAAAATGGTTAAGACACCTGAACACAAACACTTCTTGATTTGGACTAATTAAGGTGGATGTTTGTGTAGGTCTTAATTAAAGTACGCTTTGACTTTATGCCTCTAACCAACAACCCTAGCTTATCCAAATGAAACCAAGCATGTACATGGCTGCCTTAACTATGTTGCTTACTAACTTAGTTTGGATAATTAAATCATAAATGGCGTCCGACATATATGATCTTGATTTGTACCATTTAGACAATCTTGTCCTTCGGTGCTGAAACAATTTTGTTTTATTATTAAAAAAGTATAGTGGTCCAACTATTTGAAATGAAGCACTAGTTTTACTATTGTTTTTTGGGAGGACTTTTTCTATTTAGATGGGTGAAATTATACTAAATTCACACACACTATACGAATGTTAAAATTCAAATTCAGAATCTTGTTTGAAGAAGTAAATACTCCAAATCACTACACTTGTTGTTTTTGTTCTATTGTTAGAAACATAATTGATGAATCAACTACTTGACTAGAACCAAGTGAAACAAATTTAAGAATTAACTCACGATGATTAAACAGTTGAAATGACATTTGAAGTGGTTCGTTTGGTATCTGTTGTCATCTATATAGTTAAGTGCGCTTTTGAGGCTGCCGGCTGTCAAGTTTGCATGTGCACTTGAAGAGAAGAAGAAGTATTGTTAGGTCTTTTTCTCATGTCGTATGTACAACGTCCTGTCCCCACAAAATATCTCCCTGGTCGACATGAGATGGGGATATATAAAGAAAGAGATAACCACCCTCCTATGAGCTTTTTGATTTTTGGTGTCAAGTGTGTGTGAACACCACCAACATAAATGGTGTCAATTGGACTTTTTTTTTTTATTACATTTTAGGCTCTTTGTAGAAGAAGCAACAATTAAAATATTTCGTAATTGGCCTAAAAGAGTGAAACAGTACTATTCTCGTTTAACACTGCATGTCTAGAGACTATTTTAGGATGCTTCCAAAGTATGCATTAGCCCCCACAATCCAATCATCATCTTTCTAAGATGAAGGGTCCGAGTGAAGTTAGTAAAGTACGGCAGCTATATACATTGTCATATGTATGAACATTAATTAGTGCACCAACACATTTGTGTTTGTCTTCTTTCAGCTGTTTTTTTTTCTGTCTTCGTTTAAATAAATCTAAATGGTTTGCCCTGCCGACCATCATCAGCCTATCCTTCTTCTTGGGAGAAAAAGCTAGCTAATAATTGAAGCTTTGGTCAATTCTTTTTCATAGTTTCTAGAATTCCAGCAACCACTAGAATTGAAGCTATCCATTATATATTATCAACAGATGCCAATAACTGAAAATTTAATCCTTGTTGAGTGATATGCTAGCCCTCAACTATCATTTTAATTTACTAAAAAAGTGTTATTTTAATTTATTAAGTCTTGAAAATAATACAGCCGAAAGTTTGGAAGAAAGCAGAGCAACAGGTGGCCGGAGGTTATATGGGACGCACACCATCTTCATGGCAGTTTGCACCCCATAAAATGTCTAATCACTGCAGAAAGATCATGCTGAAAATGATGAGTGTCAGCACTGCACCCACCACTCACTACCTCACTCCTTACTTGGCTATTTGCTGAATATCTTTTTATTTTTATTTATTTGGCTCAATTTTCTAGGTAAGTTAGAGCATCTTAAAAAGTTTTGATTTTAGAAATTCAACGTACAAGTCTCATTCTGGCCTTTCATTTTCAATCTGGAATTCCTGAATGAGAGGAGGGTTGCTTTATGTCGGAGTTTGACTTCACTTTTCCTAATGGTTCCTTTTCTTTCTCAATCTTTCTCCAATAATTCATTCTTCACAACCAAAGATGTTAAACATAATACAAACCCCATACAACATAGATTAACTTACTAATCCAAAACATAAACATACAACTAGCCGTCATGATCATAAAGTATTAATTAATTAACAGTTAATTGACAAATAAAAATTCAATTATTTTCTTGCCTTTCCCAAAGAAGCTTATTTCCTCTAAATTCTAACCCAAAGAAAATTCAACCATAAAAATGTATATGTCATACGTGGGGTCCTCAGGTTTGAAATTATGAGTTTTAAATATAAATTATTTTCTTGCCTTTCCCATTATCTTCCATAGCTTTAGTGGAGTTCAGTTTATTTCTCCTATGCCCACCCTGTTACCTATCTAATTCTTTGACACATGTCATTCCACTTAACCCAAGTTGACAGTGTTAACTTTTAATTAAATTAAATAATAAAACTCTAATAATTGAAGGAAAAAAAAGAGACCCATCGTAAATCTTCTGGGAAGGGAAAGCATCAGAGAAATCAAAATGTTTTCTGCAATGTTCATGAAGAAGCCAGACAAGGCAAATGCTCTAAAGCAGCTGCGAAGTCATGTGGCCAAGTTTATGGCTTGAGTAAGAGATAACCTTTGGTTTTTTTGTTTTTGTTTTTGTTTAAACAAAAGAAAACCCAACATCGAACTCCCACCCACCCCCAATCCGTCATCAACCCCACCTCGCCGGCGCAGCCCCCTCTCCTCCTTGTCGTCGGAAAAGCCTTTTTTTCTCTCTTTCTCCCCCGTCATTCTAGATCCAGATCTAGATTCTTCCCTTACTCTTCTAGCTTGTTAATTGAACTTAATACTGTTAACTTAAAGTTAAGTAAAAGGACATGTGTCAAAGAGTTAGATAGGTAACAGGATGGGCACAGGAGAAATGATAACAGGAAAACTGAACTCGCTTTAGTGATATCTGGCAGTAATAAAGGTGTAGTTTATTATTTAATAGTTGTAGTATTTAATTTACTATTTTAATTATTATCATCATATAAGGAGCTACTAAATATTATTTTTATATTCTTCTAGGTGCGATTGTTAGTTAATGACAATGACCTAACGTGCCCTTCTTCTTCTTCTTCTTCTTCACCATCTTTCTTTGACTTGTACTACTTTTTCTTTTCTATTCATGTACATGTTGCATTTTTGTGGTGGTCATCTCAATGCAGGGTTGCCCACTTGGTATTAAATTTGCTTAATTCTTAGTCTTAAGATTGTTTATGTTATATGATTATAGCTTAACTCATTAAGAGTATTTTTTCTTGCATTTGAGATTCTAAATTTGATTCCTCTCTCTCACAATATAGATTCCAACATTTGCAAATTCTAATTAATATTATATTTTCATGAAAAACCCCATAGATTTAGTGTGACGATAAACAATTTTAATTTTCATCGTCATCGTTTTCAGTCTTATTCGAAAAAATATTCCTCCTCGTAAAACGTGCTTAGTTCATGGTGGTGGTGGACAAACTTGGTCCCATATAAATTTAATTAATACTTGAGAGGGACACCACACGATCAAATTGAGATAGTTGAAGAGAAATGTCGTCCGTATCTAGACATAATTCTTATGGTAGAGATTTGAACATTTTGCAAAACTGATCACTCAGCTCAGCACTACTGTTGATGATGATTTTTTAAAACATATACAACTGATATTGGAATCTTGGGTGTACGAATAAATGCTTTTAATTATTTAAATTAGAAATTGATTAACTTTTGAGAGATTAATTGGAGGTGAAATGTAGAAAGTAGAATGAAAACAGGAAGAAAAAGCAACCATCAACAAGTGACGTGGGCCTAATCGTTGAAATAATAATCAGAACCATGTAGAATAATGATGATCTCCAAAAGGTTTTTTGTCATATATGACAAATCTTAATCTTAATCTTAATCACATTCATAATCTTAATCTCTCTCTACTAATCTTATGACTTAGGAGAGAAACACCGAATTTGTCTTCCTTTTCACCTCATCTTATGTCCTCCCAACTGGTTTTATTGACATTTACTTTCATTTGATAATTTTCTTTCTTTCAAAATCATTTTTCTTATTTTTAGGTTTGATATGATTTCGGAGGTTCAGCAATATCGATCTGTATATCGAGTAATATAAAGAACCATCAAATTCAAATTGATTGAGGGTTTAATAACAAGAAAAAGCCTTATGATCAACTCATGATCCAATATCAAATTCAGTACCAACCAATTTGAATATGGAAGAAAATAAAAAAAGCTTTTACATTATGACCTCATAGTCGAGGACCAACCACTAATTAAAACATAGATTAAACATACTGCAAACCCCATACAAACACATAGACTAATCAAAATAGAAACACATAGAATACAACTATATATAAGTGGATTGACATATATACATTTAAATATATATGTCAAATCTCACTTAATATAATTTTTCATATCACATCATATATCGATCCAGTGACCGGTGTTGTTCTTCCTTTGTGCTCTAACTTGAAATATGGTTTCTCTGAAATTATCTACCTGTGGACGAAAAATAATCTTGTCACCAACTTTGAGCCCCTTGTAATTGACAAACTTGAGCCAACCCTCAGCCTGAATCACCGGCTTCAGGTAACGGCCATTTCGGATGGAGCAGCACAACGGAAAATGGAAGCCCTTGTCGTCGAGGACCCCGAACTGGACCTCACGACAGTCCCCTACAAATGGAGGCATTTTATCCAGCCATCGCGCTTTAACCACCAGCTTACTCCCTACATCTGTTTCAGTCAGCTCTTTCTCAAGCTCATGTGCACCTTCCATTCTCTTCTTAATTAATTATCTACTAGTTGTATTTGCTTTGCTTCTGCTTCTGAATGCATGGGACGGTATTTTATAGGCCAAATTCACCTAGAGTACGTACAAAAAGTTTACAGTACCAGTTACTGTTGCTGTCTTTGTGGGTCCAGCCAGATCGACTTTTTGGGATATCCTTATGAATTATATGAGATCTTTATCAATTCCTTGATTCCCTGCCAATCAACTCATTCTCAATCTTTTTGTCTAAGCTTTTGGTTTCTTCCTTTTGTTTTTGTTTTTAATGTGGTCCATGTTATATGAAAGTAGGAGTTAGAATGAGAGCAATCAATTACTGAAATCATATTACTAGGGAATCAGCCAATCTCCTCTTAATATATATGCCTCCCACCATATGATATGCAAGGCTTGCATTTTCAAATGTCTTGAACCTAAACGTGTTCTGTTAATATTGGGAGAACGTATATGAACATCTAACTCAAAATTAATTAATAATCAGTAAAAATGCACAAATTTAAGTCTTAAGCACTAGTATAAAACTTCCAATCACCTTTAAAAAGGTTAAGACTGGTAAAGATTCGGAAGCACTAACACTTCCTGATTTGGACTAATTAAGGACCGGAATTAGTGATTTAACATTTTGGTCATAAAGCTGCCTTAACTATCTTAGTGGTGATGGATCAACAGTCAACTGCTTGACTTACGATGGTTAAAGAATTGAACTGACATTTGATGTGGTTCGTTTGGAATTTATTTTGTCATCTATATAAGTTTGGTGGGCCTTTGAGGCTACCGGCTGTCAAGTGTGCATGTGCACTTGAGGTCTGTTCTCATGCCGTACGGACAACATCATCACAAAATATCTCCCTGGTCGGCGTGAGATGGAGATATACAAAGAAAGAGACAACCACCCTGCTATGAGCTTTTTTATTTTTGGTGTCCAGTGTTCGACAACCAGCACCAACATAAATGGTATCACTTGAGCATTTTTTTACTACATTTTAGGCTCTTTCTAGAAGAAGCAACAAGTTTCAAACTGCATGTCTAAAGCCTCCATCCAATCATCATCTTTCCGAGATGAAGGTAAAAATAACTGACGACTGATATATGTATAGTCTCATTCTATTAAGAGATTTTTCAAATAATTTTATTTAAGGGACACCCTTTAGGGTATCCTAATTTTTTTTTTCCTATGATATAAATCATCTATTTTTAAAATCTACATTCATAGATCATCCTTACAAAAAATTAGACAAATTGGAAACTGTTTCTACATCCAATTGTATTCTACAAAATCAATGAACATCTGCTTTAAAAAGTACTAAAATTTCAATAACACAATTGAGTGGTCAAATGATAACGGATTCAAGTGATTTTTTGTAGAGATGATCTTTAAATGATTATTTAAAATATAGACGTTTGGATTAGTAAAATACAATGCGGAGTGAGTCCTACAAGAGTGTCCCTCAAGTTATTTAAGTAAAGTAGGGCAGCTATATACATTGTCATATGTATGAATAAGCAATGAACATAAATAATTAAAATACGACATGACAGCATCTTGAATTAATTAGTGCTAGAAAGTGAACGCATTTGTGTTTTTCTTCTTTCAGCTGTTTTCTTTACTATCTTTCTTTAGATCTAAATGGTTTGCCCTGCCGACAATCATCAACCCATCCTTCTGCTTGGGAGAAAAAGCTAACTCAAAATTAATGAAGATGCACTTATACAAAGCTTTCATTCGCATTCAAAATGGATAAGAATTGTAAAGATTCGGAAGCATTCACACTTGAACACAAGCACTTCTTTGGTTTGGACTAATTAAGGACTGGTGTTTGGGTGGATGTATGATGCATAGGTTTTGGCATGGTGCTTTTAAAAAATAAGTACAATTACTAGAAGACAAGAAGAAAAAAAGGTCTCCCATAGATACTTTTTTGACTTTGTTTTGGTGTGAAGTGTGAACGGTTATGTCGTAACCCAACAAAAAGAACAATTATTTACTGTTTTTTTCCTCTCTCTACAATTCATTGTTGTGTTTTTCCTCTCTCTATGTGCTAGAAAGTGAACGCAATTATTTACTGTTTTTTTCAAGTTAATGTAGGTTTGTCTACATGTGAAGCTTAACAGTTATACATGCTCTACGTTATACAATATTTGTTGTTCATGTGTTATGTTGAAATTTCACCACATATACTTGGGATGTGTGAAGATGTAAAGAAATATCTCACATCGTAAAGTTAAGAAACATACCATGAACTTACTTGCATATTATTAATTGATTATAATTAAAACTCCAATTCCTTTCCTTTAAAAATATAAAAAATAGCATGCACATAGTACATCACATGTCATTATAATATTTCATATTCATTCATATTATAAAACTTGTACAATTATAAATATACTAAGCTGAACTTAGCAAGATAAATACTTTCGGGCTTCACTAGTAAAGTGCTAACCAAAAGTTTAGTTTTAATTTTTAATTTTTATTTTGGTGGTCTGGAAGGCAGCAAAAAGTTGGATGCAGAAAACGAAGCCAAATATGTGGGACCCACAAAATCTATCTCGAGTGAGTTTGCATCCATCAAAGCACAGGTGGGTACGTTTACTTACCTGTTGTTGACTGACAAAAAGGATTGAATATTTTATTCTGAGCTGAGCTGGGGGAGGAAGGAGGAGTGAGGTGGTCCCACGTCACTTTATACTAAGCCTTTTCGTAACGGTCAAAATGTGTCACAAAAAGTGAAAAAAGCGTCGTAAAGCATGATTCGAGTTGGCATTGGACGCTTTAGGACGCTTCGCAATAAAAGGGATCGTAAATACTTCGAATCTTTTTACGACGCTTTAAAGCCGTCATAATACCCATTTGCATGGTCTTGCGATGGCAAACTAGTGTCGCAATAAACTACCATGATAAATTGGGGTTTTACAACAGTGTTTGCGACGCTAGTTCCTATCGCAAAAGTTCATAATGAAATAACCTTTTTCAGTCCAAATTATAATTTTTATTTATTTACAACACTGTATCTTAACTTACATGCCCAAACTATGATTTAACAGTTGAATTTACTATAAAAGCTTATTCTCAATGGTGCTATATCCTCGTCAAAGCCAACATAAACTTCATTAATGTAATTGAAAATATTGTTGAATACATTCACTTTACAGAATCAATAATTATAAATCTAAAATCTCAAGTCATGATGTATAAAAAATTACTCTCCTACAGATACAATGAAAATATTACAAATTCAAGTTGCAAAATAAATATATTCCAAAATAGTATATTTAGTCTTGTACTTAGCCTAATTCTTTACCCCAACCTGAAAAACAATCACAAAACAATCAATAAAATGAATGGAAAACATAAAGTAATATGCTAATATGAAAAACAATTACGAAGTCATCATTGTGAATAAGAAAAGAACAAACCTACAACATAATTCACTTAAATAATAGGAAGCAATATGCCAATTTGGGGTAGAGATTTGTTCTTTTCTTTTTTCCTTTTAGGAATGTATAACGATCATCAATTTTATAGGCTTTGAATATCAAACGAAAAGTGCAAGGAAAGCAGCCAAAAGCTGGGACCAACTTCAACCATTATATATAAGGCCATGTACAATGGCCTGGTGTTTGTCTTTAAGTTCTCACTTTGTGATTCCAAACTTAATTATTCTTAGCACTATGCCAAGATTTGGCAAATAATACCACTTCCAATGTAGCATGACAGTTTTTAACATGCAATTCATAATATATATTCCTAATGCATAACTAAAATAATAAAAAATCTCCAACCATTCACCAAATTGAAAGATAGACAAAGAGAGAGGAATCTAAAAAAAGAAAAGAAATCAAAACAAAATTTTACTCATATCAGATGCTGGGAATGGTAGATGGGCTGCTAGTTGGCTTGGTGATGGAATACCTGCAAATCCAAAATCAAAATCAAAATCAAAACAATATCTAATTGGAAAACATAATCAAAACCAATTCCAAATCAAAAAGCACAAGATGAAGAGTGAGTCCCTTTCCCATGCAGAAGATTTAAGTCATGTAAATTAGGATTCTTCATCAAGCACGGAACTTAGTGTATTCTTACCTGGGTGTAGCCCGGGGGCTTTTAACTTTTTAGTGTATTCTTACCTTGGTTGTCTTTTCTTGTTGTTTTGCTGCTTCGCTGGCTTGTTTTGGTTGTTTGCTTCTTTGTTGTTGTCTTCATATTCTTTTCTTCCCCCAATTTGTTGTAATTGAAATTTGGGGATTTCGTTGAGGATTATATGAATGGTGAATTATTAATTAGGGATTAGGTTAATTAATTAATTGCTAACATGTTGTCTTCTACTAGGTGTAATGTTTTGATTATCAATAAAATTCACTCGTATCGTCGTTTTTCTTTGTTCTTATTAGGTTTTGTACGTAAGGGAAATTTAGCCCGCCTCAATTAGGAATCCTGAGTCCGTCCCTCTCTTCATATGCATGGTACCATTGATTGTAGTGAAGTTTCATGTTCAGTGGGTTGGGAAGTCCTGTAAACATGAAAGCATACAAGTAAAATAAAACAATAGTTATAACTAACTACCCACAATTCAACCTATTTGGTGTTGTCTAAAGTAAAATGTAGCATAGTGCAAAGACAAGGCATTAAGAAAACTATTCATAAAAAGGCAAGAAACTACATACTAAAACTTTGAAAGTAAGAGGAAGAAAATAACCAGAAGGCACGTGCCCTTTTTCTGCATATCTCTTTTTTCAATCAGCCCTACACAAGCAACAAGAAGCAGCATTATGAAAACTATCTTAGATATCACATCAATAGAATAGAAGTTAGAACTACTTTTGTAAAGGCTTGCGCAACTATCTCAGAGACCACAACTACCTCCACCAAATTTTTTCTACTATGACCATAGCAACCCAAAGCATAATGCCTACCCACCAACAAATTAAATCAGAAAATTATTATTGAAATGAGAAACTAGAAACCAGAAAACAAAACACACTAAGCAACTGAACCCAATTTACATTTTTTTGCAAACATAACCACTACAGATAAAGATTACCTGCACATAGAGAGAGGAGCCCATATGCAAAAACCCATAAAATCAAAGCCCTAAAATCCAAACAAATCAAACATTAAGTAAATACAAGAAGCAACTACATTATGAAAACTATCTGAGAGACCAACACTATAAGAAAAAGGTCAGTATTGACCAATTTCCTTGTGACCACATGAATTTAATGATCAATAATAGCCATTTTTCTACGTCACTATCCTACATAGGTAGACGACACTAAATTATTTTAATTAAAAACATAGCCTCTTTGTATAATATAAACTATGTAATGATGACACAACTTAATCTTTAATTGGACGGTGGTTTGGCTTATATCAATCAAGAGAAATTATATAATACTACGGTAGTAAGTTCATGTGATACATCTTATACACGTATTATAATATGAACGGATGATATTATTTATCTTCCCCTTTTAAGGGAATAGTATCAACAAATTTCCACTGATATTATCACACATGTACAAGCTATATCACATGGCCATACTAGCATAGTATTTTATAATCACTCAATTAAATTGACCCATACTAATTAATCGAATTATAAAAATGTTGGAAGTCTTATCTTTGAGCTATCTCCCGAACCAATCCATGCCCACAGATTTCTCATTTGACCTGTACCGTTTCTCTCTCTCATCTTAGTTATGGTCATCAAATATGTGTTATCAATTCTGTCCAAGACTACATTGGAAAATGATAATGAACTACATCATGAAAATGTTCTTTCCAGGCCTTCATACCCAACAAAGAAAAGGGGAAGCAAATTTTTTTAAGATTTACTCATCTCAGTGTACATAAAAATGATGAAGAGAGAGCCAAAAACCCTCTTGGCCATATATAAATACATATAAGCAGCCTCTCCCACTCCCCAACATTCTCGTATACCATATCTAAACAGCTTTTCAGCTCTCCATTACCTACAGATTGTGCAGAGTCTCGGCCGCTATATCCATTTCATCAATTGAACATCCTCGTTCGAGGAACATGAGGTCAAGCTCACGCTGCATTATTTAGCTGGAGGGTCAATTTTATGTTCATAGCTGCTAACTCAGCTGCTAAATATTTGAAGACATAAGGCATTGCAACTGTCTCCATCCCTCTACTCGTCTGACAAGCATGGCAAATGACCTTCTTTGAGGCTCTTATGGGTGGCAGTCCCTTAACCGCACGTCCAACCCGTCTTTCTGGCTTGACGAATGAGGTTGTTAGGATGCTTCCACATATGGAACATACATCAGCAATGTGATAATCGGAACACGTATGAAGCCTGTCGTGCAACAGATATGCTGCCCCATGGGCAAGCATAGAGTCTCGCTCCATTTCACCAAAACGTATACCACCACCTCGTTTTCGTCCCTTGATAGGCTGGTGGGTGATCTGGTCTATCGTTCCGGTGGAACGAACCTGCGTGCCGAATTGGAGTGTCACATGTGAGGCAACCAATAATCGAAAATGGAACTCTGAAAAAATCTTAAAACTTCATGTGGTTAAAAATCTGAGTTGGTGATTTCTTACCTGATATTTGTCTGATACCATATGTCGTAGGCGTTGATAATATACAGGACCCATAAAGATCTCACATGTGAGTTCTGTCCCATAGACCCCACTATACATTACCTCTGTACCATGGTAGTTAAACCCTTTAACCTTTAACATTTCACCAAGTTCATCAACAAGTGTTTTCGATTGTTGTGGAGTATCTTCATTAACATTCTTTGAATTAGCAAATGGTGTTGCATCAACATATTTTCCATGTAAGCTACCTCCCTGTGACAAGAAACATGCAAGCATATAAAAGGACTTCTTCTGATATTCTAATGAAGAAAAACAAATCTAAAATATGGCATACAAGAGGAAGAAAATGTAGACTCGAGATGAATTCCAGAGTAATTCGATCTTTTGATCACCAGTTAATGGAAAACTATTTTTTTTGGTGCTTCCGCCTTAACACAAAATAAAAAAATAGCACACTTGACAATATTTACCACAACGACCCTACATATCATGTATGAGAGAAACAGGAAATATAAAAATGTAAATTTATGCCCGTACAATTACTAAACCAAAACTCTATTATGACCCCAAAAAAAAAAAAAACTAAGACTATAACCCAAAATATATATATATTGTTCGTTGCGCTGAAAATTCACAAAAATCCTGTTATCTGAATTTCCCTTTCCGGAAACTTGATGCCAATCAAGATTCATTTTCCTAAAGTCCTATTTGAACATTACCAAATCCCAAATTACCTTTAAAGCACCTTATCACTGCTACCTTACAACAGTCCAAATCACTACAGACAAGAACATCTGTGCTTTGTCTACAGGGGTGCACTGGCTGTGCATTTTTAAAATAACTTTTAACATCATAAAAATGAATTCTTTAGGTGCTAGTACCTTTGCAGCAACTGATTCCAAGAGCATCGCTATTGTCATCCTTGAGGGGAATGCATGTGGATTGATGATAAGATCCGGACGCATTCCTGTAACCCCAGAAAATGGCATATCAATATCAGGCCACAACTGGGAGCAAACACCCTTTTGTCCATGTCGGCTGCTAAATTTATCACCAATGACAGGGTTTCTAGGGTGTCGAAAGCGTATGCTCGCCTGCTCAAAAAAGAAAATAGAAATCAATACAATTCAGGAAAAATAGAAAACGAATAGTATAATGAGCAAATCTGGGATAAACTTTTTAACAAACATTAACCTATAGTTCTCATGATAACTAGGAAGATTCAAGATGAAAAATATTACAGTTGGATGTTCAAGTCACCTGCGATGCTTGATATATTTCAGAAAACATTAGGAAACGATATGGAACAAATTACTCTCAGCTTATTTGGTTATAAATACCAAGCATAAACAGATAGATTTGTTTCAAAGCAAGTATAGCTCTTAACAATCACATTAAATGAAGCCAAAACAACTAACTGTAGAGAGGGCGAGTCTTTCCTCAGTTTGGGTACACAGAAATTATGAAAAATAATAGAAAAGAGTGGGGTCATAACCCTTAAACCAACTTTCTCCAACTATGCACGGGTTGAAGACTGGAGTACAATAGTCTGGAAGAAAACTGACACTTGAAATGTCATCTAAATCACAAACCAAATAATGAAAATCTACATGATCGTAAGTTCACTGTCTTTTCTGTAGTGGCGAGAAAAAATGGTGCGCAGAATTGTGGACAAAAGACTAAATGCCACAAAAGACTAAATGCCAAAATTCAATATATTCAAAATTTTCAAATTCAGTGTCCAAGAACCAAAATTAGGAACCAGAATAAAGGTTGTCCACTTGCCTTCTGAAGAAGCTTCTTCCCATCAATAGCAACATAGTCAACGATAACAGGCTCTGAACCTTTGTGTTTGATGGATCTTGACTCATTTGTCACCTCATTATGAATGCTATACAATTCTTCATTGGGTTTTATTGTCTGAAATTCCACATAGAATAGGATCACTATACACATACGTACATATATGAACATATATAGGAACCTTCAGTTGCAGGAGCCAACTGTGCACATATACAACTACATATATAGTATTATTCAATTACCCGGACGTTAGCGTCCGGATTTTGTTTTGACACAAACACCGGTCGCCAAGCAGAGGAGGCCAATCAACCGACCCTTGTAGCTTCTGGCTGCTGCCAAGTTTTTATCAATCTATTCCATTTTATTATTGCGTACACTACAAAGTTGCTTTAGTAATTTCCGTACAAGCTTAGATTTTCTCTTTTAACTACCGGGTGTGCTCCTCCACCCAAAACCCAAAATTTAAAACCTAAAACCTAAGCAAACAATTATCCAAGGAGAAAATTTATGTTTTATGTTTGTGTATATTATCAGCAAAACCGGAAATCACTTGGCCACTTAATTACCATCACAACCATTTCATTTTTTTTTATCAATGGACTCAGTTTTTCTATACAGTTTCCAATTTGTCTAATTTTTTTTTTCAGGGATCAAAATTGAGGAGGAATCTAAAGGATGATGGCTTTGGATCATCAAACTACATTATTGAGTAAACGGTATATATATATCCTCTCCTATTTTCGGTGATCCCAACTATCTGGGTTCAACATGATACAGAACAAGAAACACAGAGAAGAAAATAAAATTCCAGAAACGAATGCTAACCTGACCAACATAAGGAAGACCATCTGAATCGATTCGAGGAATTCTTATTGAGGTTACTTCTCCTAAAAAATTTCCGTGATCTATCTGACCTGCTCTTTTGATCAGACAAGTCAATTGTTTCTGTCTGAAAAAAACCATTATTATGTGAGCAAGGGTATAAGTTAAAGAACAAGAAAACCACAACCATCAGTACAGACATTGACTTGGTATCAAGAAAAAGAAAAAAAAATGAATAAGAAGGAACTTCTAATAAAATTCCTGAAATTGCCTTGTAAAAATGACATTCAATAGTTAATATAAGGCACAACCATAAGTGCACATATACGAAATGCATAGGGCCACATGAATACAGGATTTTTCTAATACTCCAATTTATCAGACATGAAAGTTCGTCATGCTCTGCCCTTTCTTAACACATGTACACAGTAATTAAAAATTTAGGTCTAGCCTCCAATTTACTAGCTGAGTGATATTTGAGCATGAATATAACCACTAATATCATGACCAAAACAAAACCTAGAGTATACTGATCCCATGAGGCACCTCAAAACAAATTAATAAAAAGCAGAGCATAATGCATACACTTGTAGGGAACCTTTACTAGTGGCATTTAAGTAACAAAGAAGAAAGACTATTTATAGTAGCATCATAATACTGCCCGGAAAAAAACCTGATAAATTAGTCCATGAAACATTCCACGATCC
This sequence comes from Prunus fruticosa, assembly GCA_018703695.1. Taxonomy (NCBI): domain Eukaryota; kingdom Viridiplantae; phylum Streptophyta; class Magnoliopsida; order Rosales; family Rosaceae; genus Prunus; species Prunus fruticosa. The sequence goes on along the minus strand of CM031917.1, from coordinate 63,514,227 downwards.
ACAGATGACTTGTTTAAAATCATGGCATCCTCCATATCATACCTAGGTGTCATAAGAAAAAAAAAGGACAACTAATAAATGGTAAAAAAAGAAAAGAAACACAACTACAAATAAGATTTATATATCTAAATTTCTCACCCAGTATATGACAGTACAGCAACGATTGCATTTGTGCCTGTTGGATATTCATCAATGCAGTACTTCTTATATGCACTTGTACGTACAATGGGAGACTGAGGAGTCTGAGAATGCCCAAGACAATGACCAGGGTGAGGGAAAAAAAAAAGCATTAAAAAAGCATGATGAACAGACGATAACTATAATCGATTTAAATAAGAGAATTTGTCACTTCTATAAGGGCGCATGTCTCCCTTGCAAAAGGAAGTTGCAGAGACTACAAAACATTCACCATGCACCGACATTCATCAAGGGATGAAAAGACAGAAACTATGTACTAGTGAATGAAGTTTATTTAAATAAGAGAATTTGTCATTTCTACAACAAGTTTGGTCACATGCTTCCCTTTCACAAAAAGTTACGCACACTAGAATATATTAACCATGAACCAACATTCATCCAGAGATGAACAGACAATTATGATCCACTTCTACAACAATATTGACTCACAGTCCCCACAATGAAATATTGGCAGGATAGAGAAGAAATTGTACAGGACCAGTCAAAAGATTTAGTAGCGTGAACACAAAAAGAGAACATAATAAGATTGGTAAGACAATTAATCACTGTTTAGACCCCCCAAAAAAAAAAGACAAAAAAAAGACAATTAATCACTGAGCAGTCCCTGACCAACTATTCATATATGAAATCAGTAACTTAAATTATCTCACATGATTTTGTACATACAATGAAATAACAAGATAAAAAGGAGAACCAACCTTAAGATGATACAGCTTTTGATCTGCACGATTGCAAAGTGCTTGTAAAGAGAAGGCCATTGTTTGTTTTGCCATCTATAATTCAAAGACAAATAGAATGTAACAAATTGAGAGTAAACAGATTCCAAAAAATAGCAAGAGCTTGATACAACATAGAGCTTCCATTCAACAATGACCAAGGACAGACAGGAGGGTAAAACTAATAAGAACCTGACACTGGTACATATTTCGTGGGCTCTGATTATGATCTGACCAGGGTGTAAGACTAGCGACGACACTGAGCATTCCCGTTGGATGAATTTCTTCATGAGTTGCAGGGAAAGCATCTTTCCTTCCACCATCTCGACCGTCAGGACATCTTATTTCCATGAAAACCTAATGTCGCACATAGAAACCAGTTAGTCATACTATTGGTGCCCTAGCTGTAGCAATCAGGAAATGTACAAGATAATTGTTATCAAGGCAGGAAATACCTGTTCAAAGGGCCCAATAAGTTCAATATTTTGACCTTCATCAGAAGGAATTGAAATATTCTTAACTGGCCGAACAAATCTAGAAGGAGAAGTGAAAAGGTACAGACCAGGATAGGCCCCACACGAGCTTAAAGGTACATATCCCACTTCTAGATCATCAGGAATCTGAGATATATCATTTCAGCAATAAGATCAGGGACTGAGATTACAACGAAAAGCAAGGCTAAAAAAAGTAGTAAACAAAAATAAATGAAGGGAAAAAACAAACCACTGAAGAAGCTGACACTTTCAGCCTCCTTAACTGAGCCACAACTTTCTCAATTACTTTGGAAGATATAGAACCAACAACACAGCCATCTAAAAGAACAGAAAGATTCGCAGGAGGACCAGCTTGAACCAGCTTTGGCACTGAAGATATCATTTGAAGCTCACTCAGAACAGTGAGAATAGACTCTCGGATATTTAAGAAGTTTCTAATATTTCCTTGTGCATCAAAGTAGGATGTAATTCCTGTCATAAATAAGATGGAATCAGTTATTGGGTGTTACATCCAAGACGAGTGTGGCAATAAACAATAAATTGGGAATATAACAGGCAAAGAACTATAAAACATCCACATGACATGAAGAAAAATAGTTTTGTAGCTTCTAAGTATGATATTACTCAGCTTTTTGTTTTTGGGAAAAAGAAACAGAATTTTATTAAAGTAGGAAAGCTTTACAAAGAGTGGCTAAGGACCCACAAATCCAACATTATAGAAAAAATCCTTAAAATCATCCAAAATCGATGCCCATAAAGCTGCCCTATGTCTGTCGATATCCTTGAGGCTTCTTCAGTTCTTCAGGGTCAACATAGGGTAGCTTTAATCAGTTCATAAACTTAAAAATGGTCTTCCATGTCAGTTGAGAAAATAAGTTACTCTTGAGCTTATAAGCTGGCATTCATACCAGGCCTCAAGTGCTAACTAGAAAATATATCTGATCACAATAAGCGAAACTAATGCTCCTTATTCCATCAATTTTTTTCCCTTTTCATTCCTTATATGTGTGACATAAATACGACTAGTAAGTTGATATTTAAGAAAATGTGAGTAAAGAATTGATCTTCTTCACTTTATAACTTTAGTCCATGATCATCCATTTGATAAATAATATAAATTTAAACGTTAGTTACCAAATTTTAAAAGAAAATTAAATACATCCCAGAAAGAAAAAGGGCCAAATATGTACTTACTACAAGTGGAAGTCATATGGTTCAACAAGCCACACGGCTCTCCATCAGGTGTATGCACCGGGCAAAGAAAACCCCAAGATCTGTCAAAAAAAAAAAAAAATATATATAAATATTTAACGTGATTGAACCCAATTTTAGTAATGGAGTCAACATGTCAGATCCTGAATAACCTCGCAAGAAAATACATACTCAGGTAGCAATTTCCGCACGCTTGTGGTGCGAAGTCCAGCAAATGAAGCTCCTCGATGGACGGCACGAAAATGAGATAAGTAACGCAAATAATTAAGCCTCTCTGCCTGAACCGTTAAGCCTGCCCTCTAAGAAACAACACAGAAAATAAATGAGTCTTCAAATTTTATAGAGATAGCGTGAATATGTGAAATAATATTTTTCCCCATCTCTTCTTTGTATCCCTCTATCCTGCCCATCTCTTTGTTGCACTGATGTGATGCAAGAGCGTAAACATAAATGTTCAAGGACCTTTTAAAGACTATTCTCTTCAAAATCTACTCCCTGGAAATACACCCATTTTCCTCCCATCCACCTTCAAATTAACATAGTGATTGTTTGGAATAACAGATTACTTCAGGTCACAAGTTTAGGACATATTTACGTATCGATTGTTCTATATAAAGAACTGTATTGTACTCCATTGAGATGCAATATACAGACTTTCCCTCTTACTTTGTCTCAATTTTCTTTCAACAATACCCAAGCTTTTACTCTATAATAACCAACAGTCTATCATCGTATGTATAAAGCTTTTATTTTCTTTTGTAGTCAATTTATAAATGGAAGTTTTTTATAACGAACTCTAATTAGATGGGTCAAATCATATAATCTTGATGATATTTACCATCAGGAACAGCTCTAGGAATAAACAATGAATGGTGGTCATCGCTCCATAAAGACCATCCTCAACATAAAAGCCTCATGTCTTATAATCAAATCAATTGCCAACCTAGGTAGCTGCACCCTAGCACGGGGGTAGTGGAAAGCCCCCAGTTTAACAAGTGCCATACGTCAAAGTCAAAGCATGGCCTCAATATCATACAAATTTAACCTGGCTATCAATCAGTTGGGTGGCTGTTTGTAATACAGAAGAACGCAATTGTTTATCACAACCATTATTCAAACAATGCTGTTTGCCTGGATAAGGAAAATCCAAACAAATATTAGCATTCCAAGTCTTAAATTTTCTGATCATTAGTTGTACAACCACCAACATGATTAAAAATTGGTGCATTTCAAGTATTAAATATACCCTACTAATTTGAAGTTTGATGATAACACAACTTATCATTAAAAAATAATTCAGAACATCCTATGAACCATGAGCTCGTATAATCAACATATTACTTAGCTGGTTTAAAGAATTAATTCATTATGTCAAAAAGATGCTGATATGAGAAAAGCGTAACGGAATGAACTTAGTACAAATGTATGACAAGGAAAAGTTAAAGCATATAACCAAAAAGCTCATACCTGCTGCAAATCTAGACCTGATTGCGTAACAAGCCTTCCGGTTTTCAACATATTTTCAATAGCTAAACTGATGTGCTTTGAAGGATTTTTATCCAAAACCTTCTTTACATTTACTACTGCATTAACAGGATGCAAGTGTTAATTCATGAGAGAAAAAGAATGCACATATCTTGATTTATAGAAGATATCTAAAAAAGCATATTAGAGCAAGTGCAAGTTGTGTAACACAGAGCTGAAAAAAGAGAGGAACGGGAATAATTCAAGAACAATTTTAAACAAAATTTTCAATATAAGAAAGAAAACACATACAGCTGCAAAAATCAAAAGTCTTGCTTTTGTTGTTGATCTGATCTTGAAGAAGTTTTTTGGCCCTTTGCAACCAATCTTCTAGTTTTTCCTAGAAACATGATAAATGGTAAGTGAATAAAACCTGAACTCAAAGACAAATAAACTGTAATCTATTAATAATCAGATCTTAGTATTAGAAAGATGGACATGTCACTAAATCCAATCAAAATCATTAAACGAAAGATAGTTTGCTCCCAAATAAATATTGTTCGAAATAATGGGGCCAAAAATACCTATGTTCTAGTTGTAAGAAAAAACAAAAGTGAGAAGACAGGAATGGCTTTACAACATCAGACAGCTATGGCGGCATTTGTTCGTAGAAATGTAATATTCACCGGTATTGTACCATGTAGTCCTACCTTCCATTCAGTATGAAAGAATATGGTAAGAGTAATATATTGTCAGCTACGTGAACCCCAAAAAGCAGCAGCATCCAAACAAAAGCAAGAATCCCCGTCCCACAATAACTCAAAAAACTACTTACATATAAATAACTGGTCAAGAACTTAAGGATATCAAATGGATGAATCTTTGGATTTGATCATGCCTCAATCGCAATATTTTTAACTCCCAACTAAAAATCATTTGGCAGGGGATGGATTAGCCTTAACCAGGAAAACAATTTTATTTTAGTATTAACCACTAAATTGCTACATATTAAATAAACATATCAAAAGATGCTATTTAGAAACATACTACTTTACTAAACACATACATATTCCCGCACCCTAGACATGCTTAAAAACATAATTCATTACACAATAATGCTCTGCACACTTACACTAGCAGAAAACCTTGACATCCTGGTGTGCACACCAGGCATCCAAACAGTTTTGCTTCCACCAGGGATTGGCACTATACAAACTACCACAAAAGCTTCCACACACAAAAAGTAATCTCTGAAAAATGACAATTTAATTTTCTACCTTGAGATATATGGTAATCAAGTGACCAGGGAGTAAGACTTCATGATTTTGCAAGGCATCTGGATTGTCTGGCAAGGATGTCTGATCCATAAGAGAAAAAAGCTTCTGCACCATAAATCTAGAGATACAAAATGTGAGAAGTGATGCACAAAACCAGCGGAGAAGAAATACATTTTTCGTGATCAAAACTGTATATGTATCTATATACAGAGACAGGCAGAGAGAGAGAGAGAGAGAGAGAGAGAAACCAACATGAGCAGATTGAATTTGTCAAACCCTTTATCAAGGTGAACAAATATGTAGTCCTCTAGAACAGCTTCTCCAACCTACATATTGAACAGTGAGCAGAAATAAGCAGCCAAACAAACCACGCCACCAGTAAAGTAGTTTTCTTTTCCCCAATTCCTTTGGACCAAAAGGAGAGGCAAAGTTCGCAGAACAGGACTTACAACAGAAAGATCACTTTCATCCTCCAGTCCACGCATAAGAGGTCGGAAGTGCCCTCCTGATTATGATAAAAGGGATCAATAAAAATCACTAATATTATAAATCAAATCTGAAAGGCCATGATAAGACAATAGTAAGTACCAATGTGCTCTAGACATTGACGGCGAGTGATAAAGTCTCTCACTTCATCTAGAATAATGTGTGCCCGCTCACCCACAAGCTGAGTGCCAACATTACCCTTTCCTTTCTCATATTTATTGACGTCGCAACTCTCATCTTTCTCGACATAGCAACATGTCAAATTTTTATAAATTTCGTGATCAGTAGTGTCAATAAGAGCCTGTTAAGAACAATCAGGCGAGGTAGCAAAGAATATCTATTACACCACAACACTCCAAATATGTGATCACAGATGATGTATTAATAAATGTGTCAAGGAATTAAATATCCCTAATATATAGTATAAAATGATCACAATTAAAAAGTTCTCTTCGTGATCATGAAGCCATAAACAAGACCGGAAAATTTGTAATTCATCAACAAGAATTAATAATAAAATACCTGAAGTTCTTTGCTTTTTACAACTAATAAGACAAGGAAGGCATTTTTGTCGAACTAGCTAAGTCTGCATAAAAGATTCACCTCTATCCATACAAAATATAAATCTTCTTGCAAATATAATCTCATTACATTTGCTTTTATCTCAGTCTCATTACATTTGGAACCACCGCAATTAAAGTATAGAGAGAGAGAGAGAGAGATATCAAAACAAAAGTTAAAACACATAGATATTTTATTTTCCCCAACTGGTGTGTTATGTGCAGGTGTGCTACTGAGAGTATGGATCATTAATTTCTTTTATACCCAGTAGCCTCACGTTTATGGGCTCCGCTGTTTAGGGAGGCAGGTTTATCGTGGGGGAACTATGTTTCATGTACTGCATTGCTTGGAGAGAGGTTTAATTTTTTTTGGAGGAAAGAAACAGGGAGAAGTTCTGGGAAGATGTGCTACATTGGCTTTTTTTGTTTTTTGGGTAGTGTAGGGTGGAAAGGAATAGGGGAGTTTTTGATAATGTTAAGGATGATGAGATAGATCAATTATGGAATCAGATTCGGTTTTGGGCACCCTTGTGGGCATGCAATTTATCAGAATTTAGGGAGTTTACCCTTTATTTTATCTATTAGGATTGGAAAGCAGTATTGTAGGGACATTTGTTTCAGGTGCAATGTGGGAGTGAGGTGTCTTAGTTTTAAGATTCTGGCTGTTGCATTTTTGGTGAATTTCTTGTTCACCATTTGCACATATTGGTTTTTTAATATAATTGTTGTTTCTTATAAAATAAAATAAAACCATAACTAAGAGTCTTCAGTCTGGGGCATGACAATAGATAGTAATGCAAAAGATATAGCAAACACAATGATGCTATCCAATACAACTAGTAAAAAAATTACAAGATATGCAAGTGATTGAGAAGGATTTCACCAAAAGTAAAAAATAAAGTATATCTGTAACAGTATCATCAAAAGCACCTTTAAGACAAGACCCACAGGAAGCAAGTATTCCCTCCCTTGTATCCTGCAAAGTTCAAATTATATAATATATACACTTAGTTGCAGCTCAATATAGCAAAACCAAAATTCTTCTCTAACCCGCTTACCAAAATCCAAGTCTTGCACTATCATTACGAAGGTAGTACAATTTGACTGTTACTGAAGATTGATCTTCTCTTGCACACCTGGAATGACAGTAAAAGTAGAATCAAAATAATAAACTGCACAACTTTTTCCAAAAGGAAGCTGCAACTGCAAACCATTGTTCCTTACAACTAAGGCTGGCAATTGATTGGATTTTAATCTCAATCCCAACCAAATTCACTTAAACAAACAGGAGACGGCAGTTCAAATCCATATATTCAATTTGAGTCTGCATCCATCGTTCCACTTGTCAAATTGAATATGAATTTGATATATCCAATCTAATTATAAACCAATCAGAGTTTAATATAAAATTTTCATCATGCCAATGTATATTAAATTATGCTTGCATGCATAGACAACAACATAATCTGCTACCTCATTTCATAAAATAGAAAAAGGAAAATACAACAATGGGGCACACGGTGTTTCCTAAACTATACGCAACTAAAACAGCAAAGCAAAAACCAAAGAGAACAAAACCAAAACAAAAACAAAAATTCATGACCGGACCAATCCTTAAAATCATAGGAAACTGAAGTCCATAAAGATGTCCAGAAACGAAATTTGTCCACAAATGATCCACATCCTCCCCCTAACACCCTTAAAAAAAAATTCCTCTCTCTCCTTCCAAACAACCCAAATATTGCCAACACATCACATCTTCCAAGCACCATGCAATTGTCCTCCCTCCAAAAAACTTATGTTTCTCACAAAGTAATGGATTACAAGGTTCTGGGACTGCCCAACTCAATCTGAACTCCCTAAATAGCCTTATCCACAAAGAATGCCCCCATTGAGAATGGAGCATTAAATGACTCAAAGATTCAGCATCTCCTTTGCACATTACACCACAGGAGAAAGGCTCCAATATGGTTTCCTCCTCTGTTATAATACCTTGGTAAGAGTTAAGTACAGTTAAGCTAACTTTTAATAAATGATTTTAGCATTTTGATACTACTTTGGTAAGACTTAAGGGGGTTTTCTTTTCACGTTTGGTACCAAAACTTTAACCCATGTCTCATTCCATAACCTGAACTTTAATTTCTCCCAACTAATCCCTAACCTAATTTTTGTCTATGTACCCACTTAAATGTTTCTGAATATTATCTCATGGGCAATTTTGGCACTTGCATAGTGTGTGTCATCTATGTCCTCAATGATAATGAGGAGAAAGACACAATTTCCATCAGATCTGTTACGTGTTTTTAAAGTTTGATTCAGAACTTATTAGACAAAAAAGAAATAAAAATTGAAGGACCCAATTGAGACAAATTATAGTTTAGGTCATAATTCAGGTGCAAATAAATATACAGTAAATTTAGTTTTCCAGTATTCTACTCAATGACTATTATCGTATTAATTTTGTTATTGTTCTTCATTAAGTTAAATATTTTATGTCCTCATTAAGTGCAATGATTAAAAATCCAGTGGATGCTTGGATTGGGTCTCATTTCATAGAACTCACTAATTTCCATTCCAACTTCTATCTCTATTTTTCTGTTGTTTATTTCTGGAAATCTATTTTCCACGGTGATCTGGCACTTTTACAGCCACTGGGCAGCAGGATCACCCTGTCCCAAAGCCCTAGAGGCACCAACCAAAACTACACTTAGGCCTCCTATTGATAATAACAGAGAAACTAACAGAAGCCAAGCAACCACTCAGCCACTTCCTCCACCTACTACCAAAACCCTTTCATCTCCAGCACATGATCGAGGAAGGCCCAATCCACATGGTCACAAGATTTCTCAAAAATCATCTTAAAAGCAACTCCTTCCTTCTTTCTAACTTGAAAGTCCTACACAACTTCATTGACAACTGAGCCAAAGTAGAAAAGAAATCTCTAACCAAAGCTCCTTGGGATTTGGAAATAGTCTCCTCCAAGCACTCCCTCAATCTCCTAGATAGCACTTTACAATAATCTTGTACAAGCTAGTGATCAACTTACAGGGCAGCAGTCCTTACCTTCAAAGGATGGGTCTTCTCATAAATCAAGCAGATAGAGGTTTGGTTAGTGCAAGGCATTGACAACCCAGTTGTGAAAGAACTACTGAAAAACCTTCACCAAATCAGCCTTAACAACCTCCCAATCCTAAGAACCTTCAACAAACCATCCATACCAGGGGACTTCTCACAGTCAAAAAGATGAATTGTCCATTGTGCTTGAATCTGGCATTCACAAGAAATTTAAATGATTAAGAGGTGGAGAAGTTGGCTTCATCATTTCACTTGATGGAAAGGGTTCATTTGATGACCACAAGACCAGATTCAAGGGCTTAGAGAGTTGGATCTACACTTCTCTTGTAAATGTGTTTTTAGATATCTTTGTGGAGATAACGATGATCTCAATTTTTATCCAACGGGTTTGATATGGAAGGCAAAATTTCCCCCAAATGCCACAGTTTTGGCATGCCTGGCCGCACATATACATTAGAAGAGAAGACCAAGTGTGTGCTGTCTCCAACTCCAAGCTGGTGTGCTACGTGCAGCAAAATGGGGGAGAGTCAATCATGTCTTTCATCATTGTTCTGTGCAACAATAGGGTGCTTCACATCATAAGGATTCTCCAGATGAAGAGCAACAGAAGAATTTTCAAGGATTACAAGGGTTCTGTCTGTCACTTTGAACCTCCGTCAACAGTCTCGTAGACTATAATATAACCCAAACAGTCTAACCCCCAGGGTGGACCCCAACCAAAAGGTGATAGACTGATGGTGTGATTTTCTGGCTGTCTCTTTGGGCCTCTATTTCTAATGTTTTTCCAAGGGCGTTACCTTTGCTGCCACTTTGTTAGACTGGATGGCAGATACCAGTTAAACCACTTTCTTTCCTATTTAGTTTTGAATTTGATGCAGATCTGTTTCCGTTCTGTTTTGTTTTAATGAACTTGTCCATTGATTGTATAGTTTAAATCTGTGATTAACAAAAGTTTCTTTTTCTTATAAAAAGAAGAAAAAAAAACATATGACATTTCATAAACTAGGACTAAAATTATTATTACTAATACCAGTAAATGAATTATAACAGAATGCCTCAAAACAACTTTATTATAAACGCACATATGTGTGCAATTTAAAGAGAGAACCAACCTTATTACAACTGCCTTATCAGTGTATCCTTCCTTTCGATCACGAAATGAATTTCGCACCATACTCGTTGGCTGGAAGACAAAAAGACAATCACATGAAGCAAGTTAATATCCTCCCCCAGAACTATCTTTGAAAATCCATAAAAATTCATAACATTAAAAAACTCTCAGTAAGGTACTTGCCAATATCATAATATTTTTCTATTTCTCTCAAGAGGTAATTGTGGGATACACAAAGGGGAGCAGCCTTCCCCCTCCAACCCCAAACCACACACCCCCCCCAAAAAAAAAAAAAAATCTAGGTTGAACCCAAGACCTCTCCCCCTTTAATCAGGGAAGAGATACCACTTTGGCTACAGGGCTCATTATCTGTCACAAAACTTGCTGCATTACATCAGATGAAAAGGCTCACTTACATAATTCCGCTTTGGCAATATGACAAGCCGAACAACTCTCTCAAGCCCATTTAACACGAAGTAACTATAGCATGACAAAAATAAACAGTTATAAAAATAAATAAATAAAGCAGAAAATGAACAGAAATCAAAATAAAAACAGCCAGTGCAGCTAGTAAAGACATCTCACATGATGACATGATATGAAAAAGAGAAATCAAAATACTCACCCACCCATTTCCGATGACTCTTCTTTACAAGAAACTAGCTTTTCGGGATTAGCACCTCTTAAGTGGCAAAGCTTTGACTGCACTTTACAAACCATCCATCAAGAACAAGACTAAAACAGAAGACTCCACAAAACATTTTGGTTAACATTTATTGCAGGGTTCACCAAATATCCAATTTTGGCCATCTTGCTCTTTTGAATCCCCTAATATCACTAGCCCTGCCCTTAAAACTATAAACATTTTCTATAAGTACCAATTAGAGGAGATTTAAGCCCCAAAGGCACCCTCAATGCTTATTCTTAAACGGGAAGAGAAGCCGGCAGACCAGAAGGCGATTCGGATCAGATGCACCATATGAACACTTAGCATGTCTCAACAACCAAGTGGACTAAAATCAGAAAGTGATGCATAACTTCATACCAATTTTTAGGTGAAATGACAAGAATCATCTTATGATAAATAAATGTTAAGAAACAGATTAGTAATCTCCGAGATTTTGGCATGGACTTCAGACAAAAATATATACAAGATTTATATAGATAGAAGGGCATACATTTTCAAATATGCTCAAAGAAATATGTAACTGATGTACAATTATTGAAGGAGGTGTACAAGTAGTGAAGTGGGCATGACACCATATGAGTATTAACATGCAAGACATAAATTGCTTAAATGTTTCACATCTACATTTAATTTTTCAGATTTGAATCTAGCACCTTGCTTAACTGCATGATCAAATATTCTGAAAACCACTCAGGCATATGAATACATACATCATTAACTAATCATACCAACAAAACAAAATAAAAGACTTGATAAAGTTAAGGATCAAAATACGAGAATACCGACCATTAGCATGATGGGAAGCTGCCCAAAATTGAAATTCTCTCTTATAGCGGGTCCGTCATTATACTTAAAGTAAACATCTGCCATGAATTTCCCTGTGTAGGAAAGTTTAGCCTGTCTACACTGTTTAAACAACCACAACCCATTAATGCCTATAATGTACAGAATCATACATTCATACACATATACATATATGAGTGTTTGACACTTACTTCGAAAGGAAGTAGCTTTCCACGGGCAGTTTTTGATTCTTCCTTTTGAGGTGGGAATAAAAAAGGTTTGCCAAACCAAAGTAAGATATGAGTCAAGAATAAACGCCATTCCTTTCAGTCTAACAATGCAATGATTAGCTTTGAACAAAATCACATGTAATTTCCATGAATTCAATCCAACGAAAGATTAAAAGCTACTAGCCTGCAAACAAAACAAATGGAAAATAGAAGGTAAATAATAAAATTAAAAAGAAAAAATAAAGGATATTTGCAAGGCTTGTTCCGGTGGAAGAGTCGACGACTTCGATAGGCTTGATTTTATTGAGCATAGTCTCAAGACCAGCAGTGACAAAGTGATCGAATGACTCTATGTGGTGCCTGAAGAGCTCACGCACCGCCGCGTAGTCCTCCGACTCATCCGATGGCTTCCCAAACATCTTCTTCATCTTCTCTTCTCTCTTCGACGTCATTCTGATTCTGTTCTGTGCTATTCGTTAGCTCTGTTCAGTGAACAACTGAAGAAAGAAGCTGGATTTTTTATCTCTTGTTTTGTGTTTTTTGTTTAAGTCCTTCTCGGTGTTCCTCGGAAGTGTACAATTGCAGTCGCAGAGGTTTAGCGTTTTTAGGGTTTTATTAGGGTTTTGTAGTTTTTGGGTTGCTGTGTTGGTTTGTCATGGTCTGGTCCAGTTGGGCTTTTCTGTTAGCCCAACGTTTCACGAGTAGTATTGCTGCAGCTGGGCTATAATGAGGGGGATTTTGTACGGGGGTTGAGGTAAGGGTTAAATAGATTTATATTTTTTCTGTTGGGAGGGTTAAATACATCAGTGGTTTTACACAAAAAATTCAATTTGGTTGTTCAAAAAGAAAATTTAACCAAATTGTTCACTATATTTTCCAAAATTTACAATTTATATACATCACGTTATCAATAAGAGTAGTTTAGAGGATTATCCATTACTATTTGGCTATTACACGAGTCTCTTTTTGTGCCCTTTAGATTTTTTACTTTTTAGAGTCATTATCCATATAAAGAATTTAACATTTTTCTGTTTAATATTTGTATCATACACATCCTTACGAATTTTTCATTAATACTTCCATTTTCATACACTTGTTTTTCATGTTTAATATACGTGTCATTTACAAAATTTTCAATAATACACACAAAATTCATGTATTATACACATAATTTTCACATATTATTGAATAAAAATAATATATATTAAATTATTATATAAAAATATCATAAGGTTAAATGAGAAAATTTCGTTTTAGAGTGTAAAGTGAGAAATTAAGACTCTAGTATAGCCATGCGAATACTCTTTTAAAAAATTTAAATAAAAAAATCAGCGCCTCAGCGCTATTAGAGCGACTCCGCAGCTAGGGTAAGGGCGGGCTAGGGGGGCAAGCCCAAAAAATCGTTTCCAGCAACAAAATCCAGCCCGGGCAACCTGTGGGACCCAGCGAACTGGGCTGGCCCCGAGGGCCAAAACTCGTTTTGGTGCTGACGTCACGACGACGTCAGCCCTGGCGTTCAAAATTTTTTTACGTTGGCGCGTGTAGCGCGCGCGCTGCAGTGAGCCAACGGCTCTCTTCCACGTGGCGCTATGTTGGCTCTCCGATTTGCTTTTTTCCAGCAATCCAACGGCTTCCGATTTTTGTACCCAAAAAAATGAAAAAGCTCCGCTCCAGTGAGCCAACGGCTCTCTTCCACATGGCGCAAGCTGGGCTCTCCGATTTGATTTTTTCCAGCAATCCAACGGCTCCGAATTTGTTGTACAATAAAAAATTGAAAAACAATCGAAATTTTTTAAAAAAAATTCCAAAAAAATACTGAATTTATTTTCTATAAATACCAACAAATACTCTTCACTTTTAACACCAAATCCTCATTCATTTTCTTCTCCTTCTACTCAATACTAAGTTTTATCCCTTTCAAGTTGTATTTTTCTCTACGAAATATTATGGGTTCTTCTAATGAAACCGGAGGGGCATGGAGCACGATGAAAGATGTTTTGTTGTGTGAGTGTTGGGTCCAAAATAGTCATTGTCCCGTAACGGGTAATGAAATGAAATTCTGTCATATGTGGAAAAAAATTCATCAGGAATTTTGTGAAATGGCAATGGGTTCGACCCGTACGGAAATGGCATTATCTAGTAGGTGGAAAATTCTTAATAAAGAGTTGGCGAAGTGGAGAGATGCTTTGGCAAAAGCGATGAACAACCATAGAAGTGGAGAAAACCTTAGCAATGAGGTAAATTATTTGTAATTTTCGTTTTATTAATTTCTATGTCATTAATTTTTATTTAAATGTTTCTTGCAATTTATATATTTTATTGATATTTCTTGTAGTTCCAATATTTATTTAAATGTTTCTTGCAATATTTATATTTTGTTACTATTTATTGCATTTCTAATAAATTGTTAAAATTTCTTGCATTTCCATTATTTTCTTTTTTATACATGTTGCATTGACAATATTTTTTAAAGTTTCTTGCATTTCCATTATTTTTTTTTTATAGATTATGCAAGCACAAATGTGGTTTGGTGCTACTGGCCAAGGGAAAAAAAGCTTCACTCATACCCAATGTTGGGAGGCAGTAAAGAATTGTAAGAGATTCCAAATTATTCTAACGGGTCCAGAGGTGGTGTTGAACGAAACGCCACTCCATGAGACACCGACATTGGATTCACCTATCGATTCCCCGATGAATCAAGACTCACCTATCGAAAGGGAGCCTAGGCCTATTGGGAGGAAAGCGGCGAAGGCGAAGAGAGGGAGTAATTCATCGAAGAATGCATCTCAATTTTTGGAGGAAATTTCAAAGCACCAAGTCATGAGGATTGAAATGGATATGAAACAACAACAACATGATATGGCGGTTCAACTAGAATATGCAAAGGAAAGGGAGTATATACGCAAAGAAAAGGAGTATATACGCCAAGAAAACATTGAAAAAAAGATCGGGAAACCATGGCCATGAATACAAGTCATATGTCCCCTGAATCAAAATAATTTTGGAAGTTAGAACGAAGGGATGTTATGAGACGAAAGCTTTTTCGTGACGATGGACCTAGCAACACGGATTGGCTAAATGATCAAAACCATTAAGTTAGTTTGCTTGCCTTTCATTTCATTGTAATTTTTTATATAATAAATTAGTGGTACTTCATGTATTTTGTTTTCTTAGTTGTATTAATTTTCTTTTAATGAATGAAGAAAATATTCAACAAAATTCCTTTTTATTCAAAACATTCCATACATAAAAAAACAAACCACAACCAAAGCATACAAAATAAAACAACCACAACCAAAGCCTCCAAAATAAAAAAAAACACAACCAAAGCATACAAAATAAAAAAACCAAAACCAAAGCATAACAAAAACAAAGCATAACTAAAAATACAACATCAACATAATAAATTAAAAAACCGTCTTCACTTCACTTCATTCACCTTCATTGCCTTTCACCGCCCATAAATGCTTCATCAAGTCAACTTGACGTTGTTCATGAATATACGACGATTGCATCTCCTTGTAGCGATCAATCATACGGGGCATGAAACTACCATCTCGAACCAACGGGTCATGTTGCACTGGTTCTCCATTTGGCCCCATGGGTTTTTCATAAATGTGTCAATGCAGTGTTCATGGGATCTGCCTCATACACTTCATCAGCTAGATAATCATACTCATCCTCCACAATCATGTTGTGGAGGATGATACAAGTCATCATTATGCTCCTAAGCACCTCTTCGTCAAATAGACGGGCCGCGCCCTAACTAATACCCCACCGCGCTTGGAGGATACCAAAGCACCTCTCCACATCTTTTCTGTAACCCTCTTGATAGGTAGCAAATAATTTTTGCTTATGGGATCGTGGATGTGGAATTGATTTGACAAATGTGGTCCACCTTGGGTAGATGCCGTCAGCTAGATAATACCCATTTTGGTAGACGGTTTGGTTGATTTCATATGTGACATTTGGGGCTTCACCACTCAATACATCATTAAACGCCGGGATTGACTCAGGAGGTTTAAATCGTTTTGAGATCCGGCAACTCTGAAGAAAGCATGCCAAACCCATGTATCGAATCCAGCGACCTCTTCAAGGATGATTGATTTCTGCCATTTCCTGTTTCCGTAATCCCCTTGCCAAGCAGTTGGACAATTTTTCCACTGCCAGTGCATGCAGTCAATGCTGCCAATCATTCCAGGAAATCCTCGAATCTCAGCTTTTTGTAGAAGCCTTTGCAGGTCCCTGGGCGTAGGTCTCTCGCAAGTAGTCCCTTGTGTATAAAGTTTCCACTGCATCACAGAATCGCACCAAGGCCTCCAAAATAGTAGACTTCCCCATACGGACAATCTCATCCACCTGATCGCAGATGACCCATACGCTAACATTCGTATATCACTCTAAACTTTTGCTCGGGAAGAAGTCCCAAATTTTCAGCAGCATTTTTCTTTTGAACAAAGTATTCATCATAATTGCAAATATCATGCATGATTTTATTGAATAAATGAGGTTGCATTCTATATCTCATTCGAAAATCAACATCAGAGTAGAGAGATTGTGGGATAAAATAATCTTCTAGAAGATTCTAACCCCAGAATGTCTATGTCTGTCCACATTCGGGCGACGGCCTTCACGTGAACCACGGCGGCTCTGGTTTTCTTCCTCAAGCAAAGCCACTGCTATGCCAAGTTGCTCATCTAGTTCTCTCTCACCCTCTTGCTTGCAGCTCTTCTACGCATTCTTTCTCTAGTTTCTCGCTCTTGTCTCTCCAAAACCTCTTCCATGTCTGCCATTGAGAATAGAGATTGAAATCTAAAATATGAGAAATGGAAATGTAGAGAAGATATGGAAATTCTGAGAATTGGAAATGTAGAGAAGATATGGTGTGGGAGGTATGAGGTGAGCCTCTGGTTTTATAGAATAATTTAGGCAGATAGAGATGACACGTGGCGCAATTTTAGATGGTGAAAATCTTATCTGAAATTTGAAATTCATTTGAAATTTGAAATTTGACATTTATCTGAAATTTGAATTTTGAAATGCAACTGAAATTTGAAATTTGAAATTTATCTGAAATTTATCTGAAATGTGAAACCGAAAATCTTATCTGATATGAATAGTATTGACACGTAGGAACCCAAAAATCTTACACGAAAATATTATCCAAAATAATTGTTTAAGTAAAAAAAGTTGTGAAAAAAAACAAAAAAATGAATAGTAATTGTCATGGCAATTGTTTGACCTGAAAAACACACATAGCTAAAAAGGGCAAGGGCAACTACTATTCACTTGAATAGTATCAGCCCTAGCCCCCCTTGCCATGGCAAGGGTTTGCTGCTGGAAATGCTCTTAGGCGAGTCTTTTTTTAAATTTAATTTTTTAAAATAAAAAGTACAGCTGTACGGCTATATTAAGGTTTTTTTAAAAAAATAAATAAATAGTATAGCCGCACGGCTATACTAATGAGTTTCTTTTTATAAAAAAATTAATAGTATCCCCGCGCAACTATACTATTTAAAAATAAAAATAAAAATAATAATCTGCCGCCTAGAGGCTAAGCAGGTTTTTTATATATTAATAAATTCACGTATTTTTTACAAAATATTCAATAATACACACAAAATTCACGTATTATATATAGAATTTTCACATGATAATTTTCTTTTTCTTTTTCAATAATATATGAGTGAGTTTTCATAGAATGGACCCCTAGAAAGTCCATAAGAATCCATAGAAGTTTATAAGAATCTATCAAGCTCTGCAAGGTTTTTTTCCCATAAACTCCCCTTAATTTTTCTTTCTTCCTTGGATGATCCACGGCTAATTAATTTCCACTATTTACTTATTTTTTATAATGTCAATTAGCAACTATCAATAGCGGATTTCTATCTATTTTGGGTAAAGGGTGAATTATTTTTGAAAACTAGGTAAAAGTTACTCCATTTTCGGTTTGAATAGGTGACCGTTTTGTATGGGAAAGAGGCAGCAAAGAACCTATAGCTTCCATGTATTTCCCGCCAATATCGCTTCAGCCTCTCTCTCTCTCTCTCTCTGTGTTTCGTCTTGTTGGTGCTGGCCAACTCCCTTCTGTTTCTCCCCCAAAAAGAAAGTAAAAAAGAAATAATTCCCTTCCTCAGGTGAGATTGGACTTGACTCTTCATGTCCTGATATCATGTCAGTTCTGTTAAATTTTTCATCCAAGAATAATCAAAAGTAAGCTTATAATGAAATAAGTTTTCCGGGTTTTTGTTTTTTCTGGTAGTGGAAATTTTGATATATTGTAGATCTTATTATGTATGTATAAATTGCGTGATGAATTTCTCATCTTTCAATGGCTTGGCTTATCTTTCTCTGATTGTTCTAATGGCCTCATGTTTCTGAGCATTTGAGGAGTCAGATACCATAAGTGGCGATGACAGATAGTATACCTGCTCGTGTCGATATAGAAGAAAGATTCACAGAACAGGAAATTAGTGTCTATAACACAGATTGGAAGTTTAGGGTAAAGACATGTTATGCTTGAGTTAAAGTATAGGGTTTTGGTACAGTTTATCTGTTTTAGACTTGAATTATCATGAAACATTAGCACAACTATTAATTAAATGAGACTCTCATAGAGCATGGCTACGACTGTTAATACTAATATATGAAGAATGGATGCTGTGCTTTACACAAGACTTTATTCATTTGCTTTAAACACATAACATGGGCAAAATGCATCATTTTCCTTTATATAATGTAAGGTTTGACTCATCTGTCATTTCTTAGAGGGGTGGCGTTGTCTTGCTGACACTCTCCCAATTTTATGTTTATTAGTCACAAAGTTGCTCGCTGAAGTATTGAGTATACTAACCAACTAGATGAGGACTTTGAAAATTGTTTTTTAATTATTAAAAGAAGAAAAGAAAACTATGATTCTTATTTATAGTCCAATCATAAAGCAAAAAGTATATTTCTTGCATCTACGGTATTTCAGTTTGTTTTCTCATTTTCTGGAAAGATTTGTGATGTCCTGCTTGCTTCTGGTCATTGATGGAAATCAGCTAGGTAACATCTGTTGCACATGTGCTTGTCGTAATGCAAATGTTCATTTGTAGTTTTATAACTGTTCTTATATGTATGCAATATGCATTTGCTGAGGAAATGGTTTTGTCTGATCTAATTTAGTTCTTATTTCTGATATTTATCAGGGAGCTTTATTAAATCAGTTGAGGAAACTTGTTGCCTCCAATAAATGATATTAAATGGACAGGAGAGGAGGAAATCATGCTTCAACTTGCCTAACTGCTTGATTATGATGAAGATGGTAGTTTATTCTCAGACATGAGTTTTACTGAGGTTCATGGGCTTTCCTGTCCAGATGCGTCCTACTTAAGTGACTAGGGGGAAGAGTTCTCCATTATAAGTGGTTGTTCTTACGATGATCTTAGATTTTGATTGGTGATGATATTATGGGCCTATAGTTAGCAATTGTGAGATGAATTAGCAATTGTGAGATGAATTAATAATTACTATATTGGAAAATACAAAATCATTTGTGTTTTCGAGTTCACCTGTCAAAATGGGTAATGACAGTGGTGATTGCCAAGAGAGTAATGAGGCTGGGAGCTCTAAAGAACATGTTATCTTGCATGGTGAACTGGATTTGTGGATTATAGAAGCTAAATCTCTTCCAAATATGGATTTAACTTCAGAAAGAATGAGACGGTGTTTTACCATGTTTGGAACTTGCTCTGCTCCCTTTGGGAATAGACCTGCTAAAACGGCTTCAGGCAAACATTCAATGATTACAAGTGATCCTTATGTGTCTGTTTGCCTAGCAGGGGCTACTGTAGCTCAAACCAGAGTAATTTCGAACTGTGAGAATCCTTCGTGGGAAGAACATTTTTGTGTTCCTGTTGCTCACCCTGTTGCGAAGGTGGAGTTTCATGTGAAAGATAATGATGTTCTCGGGGCTGAACTTATTGGCGTAGTGGAGATATCTATTGATAAAATCATTTCAGGAAAGCCAATGAATGATTGGTTTCCTGTCATTGGCAACCACGGGAACTGTTTAAAACCTTTTCCTGAATTGCATGTTTCTCTTCAGTTTAAGCCAGTTGGAGGTAACCCTTTATATAAAAATGGTGTTGGTGCTGGGCCGGAATATAATGGAGTTCCTAATACATATTTTCCTCTTCGCAAAGGAGGGAGTGTCACTTTATATCAAGATGCTCATGTACCTAACGATATGCTACCAGACATTGTACTAGATGGTGGAAAAAAATTTCAGCAAAGAAAGTGCTGGGAAGAAATATGCCATGCCATTTTGGAAGCTCAGCACCTTATATATATTATAGGCTGGTCTGTGTACCACCGTGTTAAGCTTGTAAGGGAGCCAACAAAGCCACTACCTTCTGGAGGAGAGCTGACGCTTGGGGAGTTGTTGAAATACAAGTCACAAGAAGGGATTCGCGTTGTTATGTTGATTTGGGATGATAAAACTTCACATGACAAATTTCTTTTAAAAACAGTAATTCCCTGACACCTCAAACTTGGCAAATATTACTTGTCGAAAATTTAATATTATTCCTCTTTTAAAATGCAAAAGATTTTGCGGTTTCCACAATACCAAGGACTTGGATTTTAAATTGTCACAGTAATGGATACAACAGAAGTTTTCATGAGCTCCTTTATGTCACTCCCTACTTTTTGTGCAAAGAAGGGTGTTTGAAAAGTTTGAAAGAAAAATATGGTCATATATATCTAATAATCATAGCAGCTTTGGCATTTGCTTTCTCATTTTATAAATAGGACACATAAGATAGGCTGCTAAAGTTCTTTTGAAGGTTATTACCATTTTTCTTTGAAATATCATGATGCAACTTGGTCATTATTTTCATGTGGATTCCTAATGGCTTACATAATCCTTCTTGTTGTCAGACAATTTAGCAGAATGCTGCATGCATGACTAATGTTAATTCTAGAATCCATTTTATTGATGATGATAGCTTGAATGCAGGAAGGTGTCATGCAGACCCATGATGAGGAAACCAAAAAGTTTTTCAGACATTCCAGTGTCCATTGTGTGCTTTCTCCTCGTTATGCAAGCAATAAGCTCAGTATTTTCAAGCAACAGGTGTGGAACATCTCTATTTTTTTAGATCTACACTCATCTCTATTTTACCACCCTTTTTTTATTGCAGTTGCTCATTTAAATGGATTCCTCTAGTGCAGGTTGTGGGAACCCTTTTTACACATCATCAGAAGTGTGTGCTTCTTGACACAGCTTCTGGGAATAATCGGAAACTAACTGCTTTCATTGGTGGTCTGGATTTGTGTGACGGAAGATATGACACTCCCGAGCACAGGCTCTTTAAGGATCTTAACACGGTCTTTGAAAATGATATTCATAATCCTACATTTCCTGTAAGTGGTTATAGTACCTGTATACAACTCTCTGCATTCTTGATCGTAATGCATGGTAAGATTTGTACTGATGCAGTTCCCGTTATTCTTCTCTCCTTTTTCAATTTGTCACAATAAATGAGCAATGTTTATTGTTTGCCATTTCTCGTTTCTCTAAATTACTTATGATTCTTTTCCATAAAACAAATACTTTGGTATAATATTGTTTGGATATACACATGGTGAACTATAAATTGTTAATTTTTTTTTAAACTGAAATTTTATTGTATTAATTCAACGCATATCTGACAACCGTTTATTTCAACTTGTTTATCTTATAACCTTGAACCTAGCGATAGACCACAATTAAACTCAGTTGAAGCTTTTATCCAAATAAAGTTGGTCTGAAAGGGACGAAACATACAGAAAATGGAATGGATCCCTGATGATGAAAATTAGATTGGTAGCACTTGCCAAGATTCAATCTCAATAATGATAATACTATTTATACTAATTGACCGTGTAAACTCTATTTGAATTGCACACAAAGTCATGTATTGAAATCAGACGTTTGAAAGAAGAGAAGGAGCATAAGAATGGAAAAAGAAAAGAAAGAAAAACACAGACTATCCAATAAAAATACTTGAACTCTCATGAATATTTTTGTACCATAATTGTACCTGAAGTGATGGCCGGTGTACTCTTACAGCAGTTACAAAGATGACATTAGCCGTATTGTGTGACGGCATCTATGTGTTTGTTTTCAATAATGTTTCAAAGTGAAATGTCCAATAGAATTTGACTTCAATTTAAAAATATATATAGATTATGATTTTCATGATTTATAGTG
This sequence comes from Prunus fruticosa, assembly GCA_018703695.1. NCBI lineage: Eukaryota > Viridiplantae > Streptophyta > Magnoliopsida > Rosales > Rosaceae > Prunus > Prunus fruticosa. The sequence goes on along the minus strand of CM031917.1, from coordinate 63,491,696 downwards.
CCTGGTATGATGTTTGACAATATCACCTTACTGTACTTCAAATTGTGTGCAAATTTTTGTCTGTGCATGGCTTGACATCAACCTTGCTAGATGGCTGCCTGTCCACATTGCCATGAATTAGTAATGTGGCCTGTCCATTTAAGGCTTGGGTTCTACTATCAGATTATTCTTCATATAACTTTTTCTCTTCTGTTTTTGTTTGTATTTTGTGAAGTGATAGTCATGTTTAATGTATAAATGGCATATCTTTGTGCTACTACTGATGATGGGTTCAGTTTGCATCTCTTTAGTTGTCTATGTCATAAGTGGTGTTCCTTTTGTTGAACAAAATCCTCCTTTTGCTGAACAAAATGATAAATATAAGTAGAACTTCGCAATTTCAAATATAAGGTTTTGACAGTTCTATTTTTTGTAACATGTACAGCCTAACACCTATGGCCCAAGGGAACCATGGCATGATCTACACTGTAAAATTGAGGGTCCTGCTGCATATGATATATTGACAAATTTTGAACAAAGATGGAGGAAAGCCAAAAAGCGGGACTTCAAGATAAAAAAGGTCACTAATAGGCATGATGACGCCTTGATAAGGCTAGACCGTGTTTCATGGATAGTCTCTCCATCATCTGGTCGTGATGGGGATCAAAATGTACGTGTTAGCAGTGAAGAAGACCATGAGAACTGGCATGTTCAGGTAGGGAGGGAAAATTTTCAATGATTACAGCTTAATCGTACAGCTCATTTCAATGAAAACTTTACACAGATTGGTCAGTTTTGACTCTTGTTTGATAGGTATTCAGGTCCATTGATTCAGGATCGGTGAAGGGATTTCCAAAGGGTGTTCAGGATGCTGAAGCTCAGGTTAGCAGAACTAGCTTTATTCGTATGTATTCCTCATAGAGTTTTCTACATATTATTCTTTTTACTTGAGATTATGGAGTTAACTGCCAACTTGATCAGTTAGTCCTACCAGGCTTTTTGTTCATTAATCATAAACAGACAGGCCAACTTTTAGAGCATGCTATCTGCGTTTTGAGCTTTCAATAAATTTGTGCAACCAAAAAAAAAAACCTCTTTTTAATCTGGGTTTCTCTTCTTGCAGAATCTTATTTGTGGAAAGAATATGAAAATAGATAAGAGCATCCATGTTGCATACATTAAAGCAATAAGATCAGCGCAGCGCTTTATATACATAGAGAATCAGTATTTTGTTGGATCTTCATACTACTGGCCATCCTACAAAAATGCAGGTAAGTTACAGCTTAGTTGCTGATGCTGTCATGATTACACTTTCAACTACGAATATCTGGTTGCTTCAGTACGTCATCCTTTTTAATACACCGACATTCATGTCATTTACTTTGTTCATATTTTTCCCTCTCACTTTTCATTATATAGATTGTTACACTACTGTCAAAGTTTATGCGTTAACATTGTGATTTTCTACGTAGCGAGAACTTTCTCCTGGCTCTTATAGATACATTGTGATTTTCTATGTAGTTCAATATGCATATTAGAGTAATAAGTTCCGCCAAAAACTTGACTTTGAATGTTCTTAAACTCTCTTGCTAATATCTGAAGATGCAAATCGAAATACCTTCTGATGTTGCAGACGCTAAATCCAAATATTCTTAGCATCTTTTATTTGAATTTAATGTCCTTTGAATGTACAGTTTTTCGTTCTCTTTAGATATTTTGCAATATCACCACCACATTTTTTTGACATGTGTTTGAGATCTCGGTGTTATAACAGGCGCAGATAACTTGGTCCCAATGGAACTGGCCCTAAAAATTGCCAGCAAAATCAAAGCAAATGAGCGTTTCTCTGTGTATATAGTAATACCTATGTGGCCAGAGGGCGTGCCAACCGCCTCGGCTGTTCAGGAAATTTTATACTGGCAGGTTAGACCATTCTATCATTTGTGACACTGCAAAAAACTCCTTAATCTCTTTACCTTTAAAATGTATAAAATTAAAAAAAGTTATCAACCATTCTTTCTTACTTTGTATAGAAAGATTCATACTTTAAAATGTATAGAAAGGTTCATATTTTGTATGCCTTGAATGATATGGTAACTTTTGTTAGCTTGATATGTATTGCTGGCCTATTCCCTAACAACTTAAATTTTTGAGGTATAGTGGTTGTCTAAATCTATTTTACCACAGGCACAGACAATGGGTATGATGTACCAGGTCATTTCAAAGGCCCTTGAAGATGCAGGCCTTTTTGATCAGTATCATCCACGGGATTTTTTGAACTTTTACTGCCTTGGTCAGCGTGAAGCCCCATCTTCAAGAAGTTCATCCCAAACTAATCAGCCAACCGATAATCGTGGACTGGTATACTTATTTCTCCATTCTGGTAAACCAGTAGTTAATATTTTATTGCACACCAATTGCATTATGCATAGATAGGTTCTGAATTCTGATGGCTTTAAGATCAAAAGAAAAGCCACTAATGTGTTTTTCTCTCTCTCTCTCTCTCTCTCTCGTTAACAGGCATTAGCCCAAAAGTTTCGCCGGTTTATGATTTATGTTCATGCCAAAGGGATGATTGTTGATGATGAGTATGTAATCATGGGATCTGCAAACATTAACCAAAGATCAATGGATGGTTCAAGGGACACAGAAATTGCTATGGGTGCTTACCAACCACACCATACATGGGCAGCTGAAAAGAATCTTCATCCACATGGCCAGGTTTGAAACCCTTCAGCAACTCTAATTACTCAGTAGAATGTCCAAAATGCAACTTCAAAACTAGTTTTAAATCCATGCATGCATTCCTTCCCATATTGTTTAAAAGCAACTTTGGTTTGATTGGATGCAGGTATATGGCTACCGAATGTCTCTCTGGGCTGAGCACCTTGGTGGACTTGAGGAAACTTATCAAGATCCTGAGAGCCTTGAATGCGTTAAGCGTGTTAGCGAGATTGCCAAACAGAACTGGAAAGCATTTGTTTCTGAGGAGCATAAGGAGATGAAGGGACACTTGATGCAGTACCCAGTTCAGATTGGCAGAGACGGACAAGTCAGTTCATTGCCGGGATACGAATCGTTTCCTGATGTTGGTGGTAAAATTCTTGGAGCACCCACCAGCCTTCCCGATGCTCTAACAACGTAACCAGTTAATTAAGACTTGGAAAGCAAGGCTTTAACATCTGAGTTCCAACATGTTATAAAACACACATGCATGTGTGATGTACAGTGTGGTTAGTTTCAAAGGGAAATTTTGCTTCCATATAAATTCAGACTGCCCAACTTTAACATGCCTTTATTCCAATGCCAAGGCAGCTTTAACATATCCATCAATTTTTGCTGTACGTTTTCTGCACCACCATTTTTGTTGAAGAATGTAAGGTCTCATATTTGGGGGTGTATTCAATTAGGATTCTAGAGCGTTTAAAAAGATTTTGTTTAAGTGCCAGATTTCATATTACTTGATGGAACTTTAGAATTCGTATAGAACTTGATAGACTTTCAGAAGGCTTCTATATAATTTTTTAATAAACTTTCTTAAAATTTGCATGGTTTTTATTCCAGACTTCTATAATTTCTTTAACATATATTTTTTTAAACGAATGCTAAGAGCCAACTACTTAGTCACACCTACAACTAATTAGTCATTAATAGCCAACTGGTAATCTCAATAATATTGACAGCCACATGAATAGTATTCAGCAAAGAAGGTGAGAAAATGAGATATGCATACAAAAATTCAACTTCGTCCTCCAAAAGATAAGCAGGCATTGGAAAAAAATTCAACTACGTCCTCCAAAAAATAAGGGACTGAAGATAATTGGGTGCTAAATGGAAATTTGCCTCATAATTCAGTGGTTTATTTTATAATTGATCCATTTTTATTATCCATGGGCAATGGTCATAATCAGTTAGCTTTGATTTTCCTATTTTCTTTTCTGTTTCTTGTTTTGAATAATTGAGCAGTCATTTAAACTCGATCTTGTTTGAACTTAAAAACTGGGACGTCCTTCTAACTTACATGTCATTCGTAGTGGAGTTAGAAGATGAAGGATGTTTTCTCGCTATCCTGATCTTTTTTCTGTTTTGTAGGAGGATTTACCCAAATATCTTTCCAAGTAATCTACACGGATGAAGTGGGGCCAGTAAACAAAGTGGGATACATGTTTTGGTAAAATTATATGAGAGATTTTTTTTTGGTTTTCCCTTTGGGTCATATCTAAGACAGTTTTATGACCAAAAAAAATATCTAAGACAGTTTAATAATGAAGAAGAAAGAAGAGGTTAAAGTCAATGTTCAAACACCTTCCATTCTTCTGACCGCATAGCGCAGTGGATTAACGCGTCTGACTTCGGATCAGAAAGGTCGTGACTCCCACTGTAGTCGATTTCATTTTTAGGAGGAGGAAATCTGTGATCACCGACTTCTCTCTCTCATTTTTCTCCCATTTAGCTGTAATTCAGCTCAACTATTGTCTTAGGGAGGCACAACTGTTAATTTTACATGTATGAATGGCTTTATCTACTTTTATAATTGGAAATTGAAGTCTTCTGGTACGTTCATCTTTCAGGTTGTTTTTTCCTATTATTTTTGGTTTCTGTGAAGATTGGGGAAGACTAAAGGTCAGAAATGGAACGTTTTTTTTTTTCTTCAATTAAGCTCAACTATTGTCTTAGGGAGGCACAACTGTTAATTTTACATGATGCAAAATTTCAATCAATTTCGGTAATTAAGCACCCAAAATTTAATTTGTTTCTATCTTTATAATGGGAACTTGAAGTCTTCTGGTACGTTTATCTTTCAGGTTGATTGTGTGGCTTTACATTCTGGGTAAAAATGGCTTCCATGGCACAACCCTCACCTCTGAAGCGGCGTGAGGCTTCTGCATCAAGAAAAGATGATAAACTTATCATAACTCCTTTAGGAGCTGGTAATGAAGTCGGCCGCTCTTGTGTGTATATGTCCTACAAAGGGAAAAATGTGTTGGTATGCCATTAACAGAAATGCATTATCTTTTTTTGAGTATTGAATCTAGAGTTATTCTTCTTCTCTCTCTTTACTCTAATTTTTTTTTTTCTCATCTTTCTTGCTTTTGTGATTTTGGGTCACCTTCCCATGAATGATAGTTTGATTGTGGAATTCACCTTGCATATTCGGGCATGGCTGCTTTGCCGTACTTTGATGAGATTGATCCTTCCACAATTGATGTCCTCCTCATTAGTCAGTATGTTTTTTTGTTCATTTTTTATTATTTTTGTCGTATGCTTAACTCATAAGTCATAGCATCAATACTGCAATGTCCTTGCTTCTCCTGCAGCTCTAGTATTTTATGTGTCAATTGCTTATGAAATGATAAAACCATCAGACATGACCCGTTGTGTCAAAATATTTCCTATTTTAATTGAACGAGCTAACCATTTAAGTGTTTACTCTGGTTGAGTTGAACTTTGTTTTCATTCTCTCTGACTGATTTCTTAGAGTTTTAAGAGATGAATTTCAATAGGAAAACTGCTTTGTGCTTATTTCCTTGATTTTCTTATCAGTTGAAAAGATTGTATCTAATGTAGGACAAGTAGCTCAAATACCAATTTTTCACAGAACTAAATGTTCAATACCAACTATTTACAACAAAGAGCTTTTACACCAAAATGATGTAGGATGAAATAGATAACACCAAGCAATATTCCAGAAGAAGTGATGGTTTGTTAAGAGAAAAAAAATTATGTCTGAAGTTGAATTAATGGCCAATCACGGGAATCGGTTTTGGTTTCGAAGTTCTTAAGGTGGAATAGGTTATTATGGGTTCAAGGTTTGGAAAGAGGCGAAAACTGAAATGGTTTTGTTGTGATTTTGGTAGCAGAAAACCTAGACTTGGTCACAGCTGTTTGCGGTGTCAATGCAGTCACACTAATGCAGGAATTGAAATCAAAGAAGAGGAAGGAAAAAAAACACAATTGTTAGGAATCTTTCGTCCGGAAAAAACACATTGTTAAGAATCACTTGTGGCCAGAGTTGCGACATAATGTTCAAATATGGCCTTATACCTTGGTAATTGTTGAAACTCATTTTCCATTAGAAAAATGAAAGTTAAATTTAAGGTGCTTAGATTCCCGAATTCTTATAGGACTGGACTTTCAAATAGGTATATTTCAGCATATGATGAATAGGTATGTCTGACGATACAACACATAAAAAATACTAGTAGTAATTGGCATTAGAATCAAAGTGGACCAGCAGTTCAAAAAAGATGCTAATAGTAAATAGGGAATACAATTGAAGCGGACCAGCAGTGCACAAAAGATACATCCCTCATCCTACAGTTGATAGGAAACCACAAACAAACTAAGCGAGCAAATATCCAACCATGAAGAAAACATAACAAAAGCCACCAAAACAACAATCAGGAAATCGAAAGGTTCTCTTCTTAGGGCCAGTTGTACCATGCTCTTCTTGACAATCACATAAAGATTTTTTGTAACATGTAAGAAGTCATGCACCATGCACAATCACATTGTATTCTACACGTCAGACTTTTTTTTTTTTGGCAACATGGTTATAGAAGTGTCTGATTTCACCTTTTGCTGCCAAAGTCATATGTGGAAGTGTTACCTCATTATTGTAGAATCTTCATTCAATTGTACTAATATTAGGTCATACTTTTTTATTGCAGTTTTCACTTGGATCATGCCGCTTCCCTACCTTACTTTCTTGAGAAGGTTTTCACTTTCTGAATGAATAATTATATAATTAGTTTGTATTTTATTTTCCAGGGAGCTAATATCTCCGTAACTTTTGATAGACCACATTCAAAGGCCGAGTCTTTATGACTTATGCAACAAAGGCCATCTACAAGTTGCTTTTGACAGATTATGTGAAAGTGAGCAAAGTTTCAGTTGAAGATATGTTGTTTGATGAGCAGGACATAAATGCGTCAATGGATAAAATTGAGGTTTGTTGTCTTCCCATGACCTATGTGTTTATTGCCACTGGTTTTTGTTCCCAACTGAACCTCATTGTCACAGATTTATATTAAATTTGAGTTATGTTGTTTCTAATGATGTTTGAACCAACCAAAATTTTCCAGCATTACAGCCTGTAGTTGTGGCTGTGTTTCATAGGGGATTTATGTTTTCTCACTGCCAAAATTCCAAGTGATTTGTGCAGAAAAAGTAGTGCTTCCAAGAATCTGAGTTCAGTTGGCATTTGTTGACCCAGTTAATAGTTTAGTTTGGTGCAGGCCAGTTGGTGATATTAGTACTTTGAATTGGTTAACATTTTGGTCTTTGATAGACTCAACGTCACCATCTTTACATCATTATCCATTTATCTCTATTCAGTACAATCTTAATCTGAATACTGGTGTTGGATCCTTAATCCTTTACACCCAACAAAACATGAATGATTTCCTCATGATTATTGTCTAACAGTGTATGATAATTGTAGGTTATTGATTTCCATCAAACAGTAGAGGTTGAGGGCATTCGATTTTGGTGCTATACTGCTGGTCATGTCCTTGGTGCTGCTATGTTTATGGTTGATATTGCTGGCGTTAGAGTCTTGTACACTGGTGATTATTCACGTGAAGAAGACCGGCATCTCCGTGCTGCTGAGACCCCACAGTTCTCGCCTGATGTATGCATTATTGAATCCACATATGGTGTACAGCACCATCAACCGCGGCACATCAGAGAGAAGCGATTCACTGATGTTATCCATTCAACCGTCTCTCAAGGAGGTCGTGTCTTAATTCCTGCTTATGCACTTGGCCGTGCCCAAGAACTTCTCCTGATCCTTGATGAGTATTGGGCAAACCATCCTGAGCTCCAAAATATTCCCATTTATTATGCTTCCCCACTTGCAAAAAGATGTTTATCTGTATATGAGACATACACCCTTTCCATGAACGATAGGATCCGCAATGCGAATTCAAATCCCTTCATATTCAAGTACGTATCACCACTAAAGAGCATTGAAACTTTCAAAGATGTAGGCCCGTCAGTGGTGATGGCAAGCCCTGGTGGTCTTCAGAGTGGGCTGTCAAGGCAGCTATTTGATATGTGGTGCTCAGATAAGAAAAATGCGTGTGTTATTCCAGGCTTTTTGGTTGAAGGGACACTAGCTAAAACAATCATCAATGAACCGAAGGAGGTAACTCTTATGAATGGACTCACTGCTCCTCTCAACATGCAGGTCCATTACATTTCATTCTCTGCTCATGCAGACTCTGTTCAGACAACTGCATTTTTGGAAGAGCTGAGGCCCCCTAATATAATCCTTGTTCATGGAGAAGCTAATGAGATGGGGAGGCTCAAACAGAAGCTGATGACCCAGTTTGCTGATCGTAACACCAAAATCCTCACCCCAAAAAATTGTCAGTCTGTTGAAATGTATTTTAACTCACAGAAAATGGCAAAAGCTATTGGAAGGCTTGCTGAGAAGACCCCTGAAGTTGGTGAAAGTGTCAGCGGCTTACTGGTAAAAAAAGGCTTTAGTTATCAAATAATGGCTTCTGATGATCTTCATGTCTTCTCACAGCTGTGCACAGCAAATGTCGCACAACGGATTACTATCCCGTTTGCTAGTGGCTTTATTGTGATAAAACACCGGCTTAGCCAAATATATGAGAGTGTAGAGTCTTCAGTGGATGAGGAATCTGAAGTGCCAACATTGCGAGTGCATGATCGGGTGACGGTGAAGCAGGATACAGATAAACACATTTCAGTACATTGGTCGTCAGATCCTATAAGTGACATGGTGTCAGACTCCATTGTGGCTCTTATTTTGAATATCAACCGAGAAGTCCCCAAGGTAGTTGTTGAATCAGAGGACGTAAAAACTGAGGAAGAGAACAGGAAGAAGGTGGAAAAGGTCATTCATGCGCTTCTTGTATCACTCTTTGGGGATGTGAAGCCTGGAGAAAACGGGAAATTAGTGATTAGGGTTGATGGGAATGTGGCACATCTTGATAAACAGAGTGGGGATGTTGAGAGTGAAAATGAAGGTCTCAAGGAAAGAGTAAAGGCGGCATTTCGTCGAATCCGAAGTGCGGTGAAGCCAATCCCTCTTTCTGCAACTTAGCTGCAGTGCTTCGATGTTTACGTTGCTGTATTTTGAGTTACGTTTGAATTTTGTAAGCTAACAGATGAATACTGAACAGTGAACAGTAACAACCACCAACTGACAAATGCAATAACTGTTCCCTTCCTTTGATCATTGATGTGTCAATCTACTTGGACTAGTTTTCTGTTTAGATGTTGGCCGCTTCTTTTTAATGAATGAGTACCCAAATTTTATTGCATGGTGCTTGGTTGAGTCTAGTAGCAGCTGACATCTGCAAATATCTTTGAATAAGGCACTGCAAATAGTCTTGAACACGATTTTTAAAAAAAGTACAATAACATGCCTTTATTCCAATGCCAAGGCAGCTTTCATGAGTATATCCACCAATTTCTGCACTGCCATTGAGTTAAAGAACGTAAAAGTCTCATATCTGATATAATAGTGATCCCATAAAATAACTGTCTTGTCATTTTTTACATAAATAATATATGAAACTAAATTCAAGTTACAACAGCTACACACTTCAATTCAAAGGATTGGAATAAATCTATATATATATATATATAAAGTCGGAAGACCTTAAAATTGAAACATTCTTGGTTAATGAAAATGCTAAAACACAAGACACGTTATTAAATGAGGATAAAACAATACGTTCGCAATCTATTAAAAATTAAAAAAAACATTTACCGCAGTTGTCCTCTTCTTTCTTCTAAGACAGTTTAATTATAATAATGAAGGGAAAAAACAAAAAAGAAGAGGTTAAATTTAATTTTTAAAGAGCTTTACCTCATCTGACCGCATAGCGCAGTGGATTAGCGCGTCTGACTTCGGATCAGAAGGTCGTGGGTTCGACTTCCACTGTGGTCGATTTATTTTTTAAAAGGTTTTTATTATTATTTTTGAAAAATAAGTAATAGCATGAAAGCCTGAAGCTTACGGTCCCACAGCGACTAGGAGCTGTAATTTTCCGCTCTCTCTCTCTCTTACTCTCACTTTTTAGGGTTTAAGCTCTCTCTGCATTCGCAGAAATCTTTGAACACTTACTTCTCTCTCTCTCTCTCTCATTTTTCTCTCTGCTTTATTCTAAATCTTAGGTTCCCTTCTCTTTTTTGTTTTTCCCTATTATTTTTGGTTTCTGTGAAGATTGGGGAAGACTAAAGGTAAGAAATGTAACATCTTGTGTTGTGGGTTTTATGTTGTTATTTTTCTTTTCTTCAATTAAGCTCAACTTATTGTCTTAGGGAGGCACAACTGTTATTTTACATGATGCAAAATTTCAATCAATTTCGGTGATTAAGCACCCAAATTTTAATTTGTTTCTGTCTTTATAATGGGAACTTGAAGTCTTCTGGTACGTTTATCTTTCAGGTCGATTGGAGGGCTTTACACATTCTGGGTGAAAATGGCTTCCATGGCACAACCCTCACCTCTGAAGCGGCGTGAGGCTTCTGCATCAAGAGAAGATGATAAACTTATCATAACTCCTTTAGGGGCTGGTAATGAAGTCGGCCGCTCTTGTGTGTATATGTCCTACAAAGGGAAAACTGTGTTGGTATGCCATTAACACAAATGCATTATCTTTTTTTGAGTATTGAATCTGGAGTTATTCTTCTTTACTCTAATTTTTTTTTTTTCTCTTCTTTCTTGCGTTTGTGATTTTGGGTCACCTTCCAATGAATGATAGTTTGATTGTGGAATTCACCCCGCATATTCGGGCATGGCTGCTTTGCCATACTTTGATGAGATTGATCCTTCCATAATCGATGTCCTCCTCATTACTCAGTATGTTTTTTTTTTCATTTTCTTTTATTTTATCGTATGCTTAACTCATAAGTCATAGCATCAATACTGCAATGTCCTTGCTTCTCCTGCCGCTCTAGTATTTTGTGTCAGTTGCTTATGAAATGATAAAACCATCAGACATGACCCATTGGGTCAAAATATTTCTTATTTTAATTGAATGAGCTAACCATTTAAGTGTTTACTCTGGTTGAGTAGAACTTTGTTTTTTTCTTTCTCTCTGACTAATTTCTTAGAGTTTTAAGAGATGAATTTTAATAGGAAAACTGCTTTGTGCTTATTTCCTTGATTTTCTTATCAGTTGAAAAGATTGTATCTAATGTAGGACAAGTAGCTCAAATACCAAATTTACACAGAACTAAATGTCCAATACCAACTATTTACAACAAAGAGCTTTTACACCAAAATGATGTAGGATGAAATAGATAACACCCAACAATATTCCAGAAGAAGTGATGGCTTGTTAAGAGAAAAAAATTTATGTCTGAAGTTGAATTAATTGCCAATCACGGGAATCGGTTTTGATTTTGAAGTTCTTAAGGTGGAATAGGTTATTATGGGTTCAAGGTTTGGAAAGAGGCGAAAACTGAAAAGGTTTTGTTTAGATTTGGGTAGCAGAAAACCTAGACTTGGTGACAGCTGTTTGTGGTGTCAATGCAATCACACTAATGCAGGAATTGAAATCAAAGAAGAGGAAGGAAAAGAAACACAATTGTTAGGAATCTTTCGTCCAAAAAAAACATTGTTAAGAATCACTTGTGGCCATAGTTGCATGACATAATGTTAAAATATGGCCTTATACCTTGGTAATTGTTGAAACTTATTTTCCATTAGAAAAAAGAGTTAAATTTTAGGTGCTTAGATTCCCGAATTCTTATAGGACTGGACTTTCAAATAGGCATATTTCAGCATATGATGAATAGGTATGTCTGCCAATATTGAATATGACTTTGGATGTAGGTTGAGTGATCCTGAAAAGGTTGGATATTGTACAAGAAGGATATGTTAGCAAAAATAATTACTTTTTTTTATATATGGATTTTATGTAGCTCTTTAAGATGTGATTATTTTAAGAAATTTATTGAATATTGTTGAAGGAAAAATTCAAATAATATTTCATGAATTCTTCTCATGTTTTTATTTACAAGTGATATTGTCTCCATGATCAATAATTCCTTCTGAAATTTTGCTGCTAAGAGGGTTGCGGTCCCCTTACCCCTTAATTCTCAGATTTACATATTTTACATTACAAAAGATACAACACATAAAAAATACTAGTAGTAATTGCCATTAGAATCAAAGTGGGCCAGCAGTTCAAAAAAGATGCTAATAGTAAATGGGGAATACAATTTGAAGTACAGTTGATAGAAAACCACAAACAAAATATACGAGCAAATATCCAACCATGCAGAAAACATTACAAAAGCCGCCAAAACAACAATCAGGAAATCGAAAGGTTCTCCTCTTAGGGCCAGCTGTACTATGCTCTTCTTGACAGTCACATAAAGATTTTTTGTAACATGTAAGAAGTCATGCACCATGTACAATCACATTGTATTCTACACATCAGACTTTTTTCTTCTTTGGCAACATGGTTATAGATGTGTCTGATTTCACCTTTTGCTGCCAAAGTCATATGTGGAAGTGTTACCTCATTATTGTAGACTCTTCGTCCAAATGTACTAATATTAGGTCATACTTTTTGCTTGCAGTTTTCACCTGGATCATGCTGCTTCCCTGCCTTACTTTCTTGAGAAGGTTTTCACTTTCTGATTGAATAATTATATAATTAGATTTTATTTTATTTTCCAGGGAACTAATATCTCTATAACTTTTGATAGACCACATTCAAAGGCCGAGTCTTTATGACTTATGCAACAAAGGCCATCTACAAGTTGCTTTTGACGGATTATGTGAAAGTGAGCAAAGTTTCAGTTGAAGATATGTTGTTTGATGAGCAGGACATAAATGCGTCAATGGATAAAATTGAGGTTTGTTGTCTTCCCGTGACCTATGTGTTTATTGCCACTGGTTTTTGTTCCCAACTGAACCTCCCTATCACAGATTTATATTAAATTTGAGTTATGTTGTTTCTAACGATATATGTTTGAACCAACCAAAATTTTCCAGCATTACAGCTTGTAGTTGTGGCTGTGTTTCATAGGGGATGTATGTTTTCTCTCTGCCAAAATTCCAGTGATTTGTGCAGAGAAAGTAGTGCTTTCAAGAATTTGAGTTCAGTTGGTATTTGTTGACCTGGTTAATATTTTAGTTTGGTGCAGGGCAGTTGGTGATATTAGTACTTTGAATTGGTTAACATTTTGGTTATTGATAGACTCAACCTCACCATATTTACATCATTATCCATTTATCTCTATTCAGTACAGTCTTAATCTGAATGCTGGTGTTGGATCCTTAATCCTTTACACCCAACAAGACATGAATGATTTTCTCATGATAATTGTCTAACCGTGTATGGTAATTGTAGGTTATTGATTTCCATCAAACAGTAGAGGTTGAGGGCATTCGATTTTGGTGCTATACTGCTGGTCATGTCCTTGGTGCTGCTATGTTTATGGTTGATATTGCCGGTGTTAGAGTCCTGTACACTGGTGATTATTCACGTGAAGAAGACCGGCATCTCCGTGCTGCTGAGACCCCACAGTTCTCCCCTGATATATGCATTATTGAATCCACATATGGTGTCCAGCACCATCAACCTCGGCACATCAGAGAGAAGCGATTCACTGATGTTATCCATTCAACCGTCTCTCAAGGGGGTCGTGTCTTAATTCCTGCTTTTGCACTCGGCCGTGCCCAAGAACTTCTCCTGATCCTTGATGAGTATTGGGCAAACCATCCTGAGCTCCAAAATATTCCTATTTATTATGCTTCCCCACTTGCAAAAAGATGTTTATCTGTATATGAGACATACACCCTTTCCATGAACGATAGGATCCGCAATGCAAAGTCAAATCCCTTCATATTCAAGTACGTATCACCACTAAAGAGCATTGAAAATTTCAAAGATGTAGGACCGTCAGTGGTGATGGCAAGCCCTGGTGGTCTTCAGAGTGGGCTGTCAAGGCAGCTATTTGATATGTGGTGCTCTGATAAGAAAAATGCATGTGTTATTCCAGGTTATGTGGTTGAAGGGACACTAGCTAAAACAATCATCAATGAACCGAAGGAGGTAACTCTTATGAATGGACTCACTGCTCCTCTCAACATGCAGGTCCATTACATTTCATTCTCTGCTCATGCAGACTCTGTTCAGACAACTGCATTTTTGGAAGAGCTGAGGCCTCCTAATATAATCCTTGTTCATGGAGAAGCTAATGAGATGGGGAGGCTCAAACAGAAGCTGATGACCCAGTTTGCTGATCGTAACACCAAAATCCTCACCCCAAAAAATTGTCAGTCTGTTGAAATGTATTTTAACTCACAGAAAATGGCAAAAGCTATTGGAAGGCTTGCTGAGAAGACCCCTGAAGTTGGTGAAAGTGTCAGCGGTTTACTGGTAAAAAAAGGCTTCAGTTATCAAATAATGGCTTCTGATGATCTTCATGTCTTCTCACAGCTGTGCACAGCGAACGTCACTCAACGAATTACTATCCCATTTGCTAGTGGCTTCACTGTGATTAAACACCGGCTAAGGCAAATTTATGAGAGTGTAGAGTCTTCAGTGGATGAGGAATCTGGGGTGCCAACATTGCGAGTGCATGATCGGGTGACAGTGAAGCAGGATACAGATAAACACATTTCAGTACATTGGTCGTCAGATCCTATAAGTGATATGGTGTCAGACTCCATTGTGGCTCTTATTTTGAATATCAACCGAGAAGTCCCCAAGGTAGTTGTTGAATCAGAGGACGTAAAAACTGTGGAAGAGAATGGGAAGAAGGTGGAAAAGGTCATTCATGCACTTCTTGTATCACTCTTTGGGGATGTGAAGCCTGGAGAAAATGGGAAACTAGTGATTAGTGTTGATGGGAATGTGGCACAGCTTGATAAACAGAATGGGGATGTTGAGAGTGAAAATGAAGGTCTCAAGGAAAGAGTAAAGGCGGCATTTCGTCGAATCCAAAGTGCGGTGAAGCCAATCCCTCTTTCTGTAACTTAACTGCAGTGCTTCGATGTTTTTGTTTCTGTATTTTGAGTTACTTCTGAATTTTGTAAGCTAACGGATGAATACCGAACAGTGAACAGTAACAACCACCAACTGACAAATGAAGTAACTGATTCCTTCCTTTGATCATCGATGTGTCAATCTACTTGGACTAGTTTTCTGTTTAGATGTTTACAGTGTTTTGACCTTCCTGGTTGTTTCCTTTTAATGAATGAGCACCCAAATTTTATTACATGGTGCTTAGCTGACATCTGCAAATATCTTTGATTGGCAAGGCAGTGCAAATAATCTCGTAATCGACATACGTTTGGCAATTTTACTTTTACATTGGTTTTTGGTCGCGGGAAAATTTTCATTCACTTTGAGCAGGCAATAAGAGATGGTTTCCTTCTTCTTTTTTTTTCCTTTTGCTACAATAAGAGATGGTTGTATTGTACGCCATATAAAGTATGTTTCAAAAGTAATAAATTATTCTGCCCATATTTTCTATATATATATATAATTTTTTTTCTTATACCTCTAATAAAAGTACAAATTTCAAGGATCCATCATGTCTCTTCGGATCAATTTCTGAGAACGGATAATTCTTTATGTAATTGAATTTTAACCTAGCAGAGAAAATCGGGATGTACACTAATTTTGTGCAGAATATGCCTTGCTTAGAAGAGAAATTGTATTCTAGACAAGTTAATATTTCCATTTTTGTTTAGTTGAATAAGAGACTGAATGTATCATTTTCAAGGAAAAGGACTCGTGAAATAAAAATTGAATTGGGGAAAAAATGTATTCCATCCAAAAGTTTTAGCCTAGTTTCATGCCCGAACTTATTTTTTGGTTTTTCTTTTCAACTGGAATATGTGAACAAATAATTAGTTTTAATGGCACATCTGGACTAAGTATTATGAAGAAAAAAAAATTCATTTATGTAAAAACTCATAACTAACATGTTAAGAGTACATACAGCTAATTTCGTATAGTGAAAGTTATACACAAATAACAAATAATACATGAGAAGGGTTTTACAATTTCTACAATTGAATTTGAATTTGAACATGGAATGGAACAATATCACGCATGCATCCTCCAACCAAGTTGGCACCCAAATCGCGGTGACCTCCAACTCCGACTGGCCTACAAGAAGATAATATAATAAACATAAAACACAGCAAACTACATTAAATAGGTATTGCATCATTTTCAGAGCACTCAAGTAGAGATGATTCATAAGAATCAATAGGAAGTTTTAGATTTAACAATAGTGAACAACTCCAGTAATTTTTTTTTATGGAGCAGCATGCTTCCAAACTTTTCTTACTTGCAAAATATACTTGAATATCTCAGACTTCTACTTAATAAAAACATAAACAACTCAGAAAACCAGTTTTGACTTTGGTGTTATCCATCACAGAATTTGACCAAACACAACTCAATTCAAGGTGACTTGGTAATGCAGCAAAATAGTAGCAACAAAGTCGTACTATGGCTAAAAGTCTTCTATGCACGGCGACTATTTAAGTAGAGCAAATATATACGAAGAAATATTGTAAGAGAACTCAATGGCATCTGTCCAACTCAGAACCATTATAGGTACTGCCGTGACTCCTTCCATGTCAGCTTTTCTGTTCTTTTTCTTGGCATCTTTAGAAAAAACATAGATAATAAAGGTAGTGATGACAGACCATACTTACTATGCCTTGCTTTCGAGCAAGTGTAAACATATATAAAACTTTTAGAACACTAGCCATATTGGAGGGGTAACCCAAGACAAGAACTCAGGTGCACGGTGAATGCTCTTAAGTACACCCCTTGAACTACACGCCCCTTCCAAGACAACATACTACTAGTAAAGCAGTTAACAACACATGATTAACATACAGAGCACACAGCAGACTACACAGTATGTTGACAGACTAAATGGTTGACACATTCTTTGTTACAGAGCTTAAAGCATAATTCAGATGGTGGTCAGCCACTCGATGGAATTGTCAGGATAACTAAACAGCGATGACAAATTAATAAGACATGGAAAAACAACATGTAGTAAAGAGGCTTAGAAGACTTGTAATAATTCATTTCACAAGGAACTAACAGGAGCAACACCCCTCACCCGAAAACAAGAAAGAAAAACCAAATATAGAAATCAATAGGAAGGAAGTCAGCAAAAGTGCAGACAACTAACAGCTTAACAACCAGGGAACACCAGCAGTAACTTCAACACAAACAACACCAGCCCAAACTTTTTTCTTTTGATTGGAAACACAAATATTTTATTCAGAATCTATAAACTAAAGTACAACAACAGTGTTCAAGCTGTCCACTAAAGTACAAACAATATCCATAACCACACAGCTCTTTCCAAACATCAAAAGGTATAAATAAATAAAAGAATACAAGTTTATAATAACAGAACCCCAGGAAAATAATAAACTATGGAAGCAAAAAATGAATTAATTGAAAAAAGAAAAAAAGGACTCAACCTATCTGGCTTCTATACATAACCTCATCATTTTAAGTTTCCTAATCCCCCACCTGAAATTTCAACTAAAATCCAAAACTCAGGGCTTCATTTCAATCACATACCTTTTCTACCTGGTTTCAAATAAGTACTGCAAACTCTGGTGCCCTAATCTCATGCTTGGTGAGACTCCACTGTTTCTCTTCACAGTGAAATATTACTTATATATGCCCAAAAGAAGATAAGACTGACGGATTCTGTAGGCAATCAAGAGTCTGATCTGGATGTTGTGAACGATGAGAGGAGACCTGCAGCCTGGGCAGGTAGAATGTCGCCAAATGTCGACATGGCGGCCGCTGATCTATCCTTGAATATGCCCACTTGCCCATCTGTTAGCATTGATCCCAGTTTCAATGTGCTCTCTCCAAATATGCTTCTAGCCTGCCAATTACAAGGAACATCATATTCACAACCTGGCTATCCAAATACGGCAAACAAGTGGATAACCAGAAAAAATTCTCCATATAAATCCTATATGTAGTAGACTCGCAAATCAAAATCAAGTTGACACAAAAGAGTAAAAACTGTATACCATACCACTCAAGTCTGGATGGTCTTAAACAATATTCACACATAAGAAGTTTATGAGAATTTTGTATCTAAAATCAGCATATTGCCATCACTCCCAAACTATAAACTTTGGATTATCATCAATAGACCTGGCAATGTGCTGGGTTTTAGCATGTTCATATTGTGTGGAAATATACTAAACCCAAACACAGCCCAAGAATAACATAAATAAAATATAATATATTGCCATAAAAACTGTGTCCAACACATTATATATCAGATACAACAATCCAAAACATGTTTAAGAAATACAACCCAAAAAAATTTATACTCTGAAGAGTTTTTTAGAAGGAAAAAAAAAAAGCATCTATCATGAAGAAAACATGTCACTAACACATTAACCTGTTTCGCCAATGGCACTGACTGAACCTTTGAGATAAGGTGTCATCATAAGTTAACCCATTACAGATCCGAACCGAAAAGGCTCCACCAGAAAACTTAACTTTTAGTTCATGTCAGTGTTGTGCTAATGTCCCATGTATGACTTTGCCAAGTCTAATAATGCCATTAAAAATTTACATCTCAAACAACATATGCATTCCTATTCCAATATGAAATCGATACTTGTTTAAATGCAACTACGAAAATAGGACGAACTTGTGACAAGAAAAACTAAAGAGAAAGAAAGCCTTGCCTGCATGAAAGATTTAAAAATTGGTACTGCAACGCCAAAACTCGAGTTATCATCCAAATCAAGCTTACTGGACAGGTCCCCATTTGCATAAGATTTCCAGGTACTTCTCGAAGAAATATCATCTGAAGATGTTGGAATGGACGTCTTAGCTGTCCCTCTTGAAGACAATGCTGGGGCACTGGAACACCAAAATGAAGTCAAAACTATGAACCCAATATTGAATGGTACCCTTTGGCAATAACTATTTTTGGCCAGAGTTAAAACTGGAAAACACTAATAGGCAGTCATATGTAACTGATCAACCAGTTCAATTCAATTTATACAGTTCATGTATAAGAAATTTGAATAGACCCAAAATTGATAACACATGTGCCTGTGGAGACCATGTAAAGTGGTTGCTCAAAAAGTAGAAAATAATTTAAGTTTCAGAAAACGTACCTGATGGGAAGGTACTTGAAGCGAGGAACTGAAGAGCATCTCATTATATTGGACTCAGAATTAGTAGGAAGTTTTTGAACAGTATCTGTATACATGCGATTAAGTTGCACAAAGAATCCGAAAAGGACAGCATGCCTTAGGTATGATTGCCTCTCATTTTCCCAGAGATATGGCTCATACCTGATATGAGATAAAAAAAGAAAACACAAAGTCAAATGCCTAATTAGTTACAAAATTATTTTAAAATGCTATGAATAATTGATATACAACACAACATTATAGATATCCCTTTTTATTTTTGTTTTAGCAGAAGTCTGGCTTAGGAATCTACAGACACATAGCCAGATCAACCAAGCCATGAACTCTTTATCTCACCTCCCAATCTTATTCTAAAAGGGGGAGGAGGTGCCACTAGGCTCAAGAGACACTGGAAATGCAGATAACAGAATATTATAAGATTTACTCTTAGGCAAGATCCAGCTCAGGATTGCCACTGGAAAAAAAAAAAAAAAGATCCAGCACGGGATACTTGTCAGTGCATTCATAATATCACCACACATCATTCTATCCCCTACCAATACTAGTCACTATCTCTTTTTCCCAGGTAAGATAGAGATATTAGCTAATTTTTTCTTTATAAGATCCAATACGCATTGTGACCAGAATATAAAAAATGACTAGCTAGCCAAGACATAACCACTTTTGGAAAATCTTTATAATTCTTTAAATTTTATTCACAAGAATGAACAAACTCACGTAAGCCAATCTATGGGATCCAATCTTTGCGAAAGGCAATTTATCAACCCGTCAAAACGCTCTCTAATGACAGACTTCACGTGGCTTTGTTCCTGCTTCCGTCTGAAAGGACTTTTTGCCTTTAGGTTTATAGATGGCTCCTCACTAACATTAGAATCACCCCCAGAAAGGACATCAACAACAAATCTCAAATCTAACAAAACTTGCAAAACTCCCTTTTCAGACACTTCAGTTCCACCAGCCTCTAGAGTAGAAAGGAAGTCCCCATAAATATCAATGACCTACGTGAAAATATTGCAATCACATTAACAATCAAAGAGAAATAGTCGAGAGTAGAAACCACAACAATTGTTTAACAAAACAACTTGCAACTTCTTCATTCTTCACATAAATATCACAAAGTAAACAACCCAGATAGTGCAAGATAAGAAGATAGAGTTCAAGCTAAGCGATAGTAACAATTTTTTTTTAGAAGAAACAAAATTAGGACAATAAAAGTGGGGTTATTCAGAAAATTACAACTAAGAATAACATACTGATGGTTAACGGCCTTTTGGTCTAGTGGGTGGCATGTGGAATAACATACTGATGGTTAAAGCTTGAGAAATAACATGGATGGGTCGGATTTGGGATTTAGGATTTGGTTGGGAAAAACAATTACATATTGATGAATACAGAAAAGATGAGTGAAGTCAGACATCAAGCTGAGTTACATACCTTTTCCAACAATTTTGATGCAAACTTTTGCAGAATTGTTTTGTCAAGAACATGACCTCCAATTCGATGAACTTCTTCGCATACACGGAAGAGAAATGAGGTTACATAGAGGGAAGGCATGCATGGGAGCCAAATTCTCAGGTCTGATTGGTTATCATCAGACTGCTCTTGCTTAACTACTGTCTCTTCCCAACCCTGCCCAAATAATGAAAATTATGGTAAATTGTATTCTAATCAACATCGTACTTGCAAACGACAAACAGCACAGCGTAATATACCATCAACTTGGTCTTAAACAGAACATAAGCACTCCAATATCTTGGTCAGCAGATGGATGAACGCAAAATGTTCTTCAGAAATACTAATAAAACGTGCACTTAAACACACTACTATGTTAAGCCAACCCATGGATTTGCTTTAAAAGCATGCAACCAATTTTACTTCTTCAGGTCCGTTTCATTTAACACCATATCATTAGTCCTGCATTTGTAGGTATAGACAAATTTTTGTGATGAATGTTTGTTTACCGTATCATTAGGCACAATTTCCAATAATCACTGATTATAGGGTGGTTGCTGACCAATTATCAAATTATAATAATCAAGCCAGCTTGCAATATCCAAGTTTAGGCTGTTTAGCTTCAAAAGTCACTAAAGCCCTTTCATTTCTCTTTTTTCTAACTGAAAACAGATGAAAAGAAGGATCATTTGCACTTCCCAATTAGCATCCAACAAGTAGTTTATTACCAGTCATGTAAGCTCTCAATTTATTTCACTTATACTAATTAAAAGGCATAGTTAATTGATAGCGGCACCAAAAAAGGTACACACAGAAAGCAGTGTGTTAAATGCAACTTACCCTTAGAGGACTTGATGATGACAAAGCATAATCTTTTTCAAGATCATGAGAAAGAATAACTGAAAGCTCATCGGACAACCATGACATCCACAAACCATGCGGTCTAATGCGGAGATCTCGCATAGTTACATTAAGCTCTTCAAGTTTAGGGCTTGCACTTTGGCTTGCTCCAAGCAATGCAGCAGTAGCAGATGAAGTGTGCCTTTTAGAACCCAAGGGGCTATCAAGCACGGGAGAATCAGTGGGGGCTCTAGATTGTCTCAACATGGACGGTAACTTATCGAAAACTGCAGACCCAGTTGCATTTGCCCAAGACCTTGGAGGGCCAAGTATGATGGGAATGTGTTTGGAGTGGTTCTGTAATGCAAACAAGAGTCTCCCAATGAAAAGTGCCCTCTCAACGGTTACCAGCCCTTGCTTGTCTTTGCCACTTTCCAAATTCCCAAGCTCACTATTCAGTTGCATCAATATAACAGATATGGTTTGGTAACATTTATCTTGTAGATAGGGTGCCAGATGCTTTAATCTAAGGGCTGCCTTTGGAGATTCTAAGAAACACAGTAAGTCATCAAGAACCCCCTGACAGCTACTATCCACAGCATCCCTAATACCACTAGCTTGAGGACCAAAATAGAAATTGAGACAATTCTCTTCAAAAGGAAAAGCAGAACTACCCTTCTTCCCATGATTGGATTTGGCTTCTACAAACCAAATTCCACCACCAGCACCAAGAAAATCAATGGGTTCACCCTCCTTAACGTTCACGGTTCTCGTGAGCTCCTCAAACCTGCGGTCCACAATCACCTTCATCCTCCCGACAAATGCTGGTTCAAAGATACTGTCCCATAGGTCCGAATCGTCTCCCAGAACAAGTTCACTCATTCTACTCCAAGGCAGGTCAATGTTGGACCCGAAAACATTCTTGAGCCACTCCAAGCTCCCTTCTAATACCTCTTTGCTATTCATAGTCTCCCTAATCAACTTCTCAGCTAAGGCGAGCTCATGGCCGCTGCCAATGGCATCAATGAGAAACCTCCCATTGATCTTATCCACCATCTGGCCTCCACAGTCCTTAAGCCACGAGCGACAAGCCTTGGCAATATAATCCTTCTCCACCATTCCCATGGCGGCCTCCAGCTTCTCCCTGAACGAGTTCCAAAGCTTGACCTCCTCATCCGGGTTCGGAATTCCACCGAACAGTTGAGATGCAGGTGGGGAACCCAAAACCACTTTGTAAAACAAGGGCATGTCGTTCAACACCCGCAAGAAGAGCTCCCCAACCTGACCCACAGTCACTTGAATCACCCTCAACGCCTCGCACAGCACCGAAACGACGTCGGAGCACTGCGCATCGACACCGCAGGAGTTGAGTATCTGCGAGACCCACGACTTCCGAGTCTCAAGGAAGAGCGAGAGGACGTGCTCGGGGCGGAGGTCGTCGATCAGAGCAACGGCTGCCAATGCGTCGGCGTAGGAGGAGATGGGCAGCTGGAGCTCCCGATCGAAGAGGCGGTCGCGGGCGCGCTGAGATATCTGAGACTTGAAGCTGTCGACGATCTGCCACTGGTGCTGGAGCAGAGGGAAGTTGGAGAGGAAGCGCACGTGACCGGGGAGCGTGAGGGTGGAGTGCACGTGACTGGCGCGGGAGTAGCGCGCGGCAGACTCGAGGAACATGGACTCGTCAAGGCAGCCCCAGATGTTCTCGGGGGTGTCGACGAGGTACTTGACCCGGCAGGCAATGCCGTAGATGCGGTGGCAGGTCGGGTCGTGGCGGGAGGGGTCGGGCGGTTCGGGGGTGGAGGCGGAGGAGGAGAGGGAATCGATGGAGGCGTGGACGGAGGAGATGTTGAGGGAGATGGAGTGGGAGGACCGCTTCATGAGGACGATGGAGTCGGCGGAGTCGATGAGATCACGGTAGCGGGTGCCGACGAGCTGGCGGAGCTCCTCCATCTTGGATTGGATCTGGGTTCGGGTGGTGGACTCAACGGTTCGGATCTCGGAGATGGGTTTGGAGCGGAATAGGGCCTCTGCGTCCCTGGAAGCCGCGGCGGAGGCGGTGGAGGTGGCGCCGCCACTGAGGCCCTCGCCGGAGCTCACTCTCATTATCGATTGTTGGGATTTTTGGGTTGGGTGAGTTCAGAGATGACGAGGCGGTTGCGGTTGCGGTTGCGGTTGCAGTGGATCAAAACGACATCATTCTCCCTCTTTTTTGTGTTTTTGATCAATTCGTTGGTCCTGTATTTATCGAATCGAAGTTGTAAAACTCTAGTCAAGCTGCTAATTTTGCCTGGTAGATGCTCAACTTGGGCCTGCCTATCTCTGATATCTTACCTGTGGGCTTTTTCAGTCTGTTTGTTTTTGGGCCCTCATTTGTTGCGACTCGCGAGAGAGACAGATATTTAACTAGTATAGCCGGGCGGCTATTCATAGGGCGCTAATCACAAGGGGTTCGTTCTTTTCTTACGTAGATTTGTCTGATTTTATTTTTAAAATAGTATAGCCGAGCGGCTGTACGCGCCTTTTTTTTTTTGCTTAATATAAAAAAACCTCTCCCGGTCTATGCCGACAAATGTTTGCCAATGAGACATCTACCGACAAAAGTTACCCCGGAGACGAAATTTTATCGGGAAATGTCTAATACGGCAAATTTTACTGGGTAGACATGTGCCGATGAACTTTTGCCGGAAGAGATTTTTGTTATAAAAGGTGTTTATAAACAAAGCACTATGATGGTTTGGTAAGTGTGGTTAACATTGGAGAGTTGGGCTAATGGGCTTGACTGTAGGTTCGGCTTTAATTAATAATAATTAGATTAATTATATGATATTAGAGGAGGCGTTTATGTACTTACAAATTGTTTCCATTACAAACTTAACAACGTACCTATAAATTGTAAACTTTGTTAAAAAGTGACTGATTTAGCTAAATATTTTTCTCAATGACCAAATTGAATTTCCATGTAAAACCCAGCGACCAAATAAGTATTTAACCCTTTACAGTGGCGTTGGTGCAAGAAGGTGCAGTTGAACCTCCTATCGAGGAAAAATCTCTTAGAGAGGCCGGAATATGCCCCCATACATATGCCCACTCCTAAGAGGCTTTGCCTTTTTGTTTGCTGGCATTTTGTTTGTAATGTTTTTTCTTCTTCATGAATTATGAATGACTTTAGTATTGTTTAAATTTTAAGGGTATTTAATTTTAGCATTTTAAATATTTCCCCTCCTCTAAAAATTTATGGCTCTGTCATTGTTTATTTATATATAAAAAGATAGAGGTAGAGAATGATGAAACACTCAAAATACCAAAAATATCCTTAGTTAATGAATTTATTTACAAATGAAATTTTTTTCATTAAATAAGGATAATACAGTAAATTAACAATTTTTCATATTTTAAAATTTTTAAAATAAAAAATAAAATAATAACATGGATCATATCTTCTTGGTACACAACAACCAAATCATTTTCCTCTTTTTAAGAAAAAAGACAAATATATTATCCGAGGGACAAAATATCAAATACATATTATGTCAGAAAGAAATTTGAAACTGCCGCAGAAGTGGGTGTAGAAAAAGTGAGAAAGCACTTTTGATAAGAACCACACAACATTTCTTTGGAGAAGGACCCATGATCAGTATTATTGAGTGCATAGAATTAGTTGTTGTGATAAAAATAAAAAATAAAAAATAATAAAAAGCTTTATTTGTTGAAATGCCCCTATAGTTTTTAAATAGTCATAGTTTGCCTCATGACTTTTTAACTTACTCAATCCCCCCCCCTGAACTTCCATTCTGTGACCAAGGTTGCCATATTATGTTAGTTTTCAAATAAAAATTGTTAAATCAGCTGACATGATATGAGTATTTTGGTAAATGTAACTATTAAAAATTCAAATGAAATATAAAAAATTCTTAAATTTTTAACAATACCTAGCGGCCCCTCCCAACTCTTGAGCCAACGGTCTTGTCAAACCCCTCATCTTCTCTCTATTCCCACCGATTCTCCCTTTCATCTCTCCATCTCCTCCCCCTGATATCTCTCTCATCTCTCTCTCTTCCCCTGCAACTTAGGGCATGTTTACGTATTAGTAATGGGAATGTGAGGAAAGGGAATGATTTCCATTCCTGACTTCCCCTGCGTTTACTTGCAATCAGGAATGGAAAAAAAAAGTGGGCCCTACCTCAAAATCCGTAATTACATCCCCTCAAAACCAGGTATTAGATCAACTAGGGGGGAGTAGTCGATACAATTCCCATTCATGTTTTCCCTTAGTAACTTCCAAAAATACCCTTACCACTTTAGCATAATTCCAAAACAACTCAAACCCTACCAAAAAAAAAAATACACGCCAAGAAGGAGTTCAAAGACACTCAAACTTCTTTTTCATGTTAACATTTTAGCCTCCCTGAAGCAGCAGAAATGCCTTGCGCTATGTAAGTCACTCTATCTATCTATCTATCTATTTACCTTTTTCTTCTTCTTCTATCTTCTGTCTTCACATTCATCGTGATCATGGATAAAGAAATTGATGATATTGTCATAGTTAACCATGTATTGGTAGTATATGAATGAAGTTTGACGGTAGAATATCACGATGGTGTGAATTTTAGAATTTATTTCCATTGGGTTTGGAAAATCTTATAGCTGGTGCAGAATGTATCTTATAGCTGGTGTTAACATGTCATCACGCCCACCTTAATTAACAACAAAATTAGCCCCTAAGCCAAAAGTAATTAGAGCACTAGAATACATCTTTTAATATCTAAAGCATGGTGGCGTATTTCAAAATTATTATCCTTGAAAAGTTTGGTGTGCTTTTATATAGAAATGATTCCTTCAATGAAATTAGAGGGGTGTGAATTAATTATACATATGGTATTTATCTTATGTTTATGAATTTCTTAGTGTTACTATTCTAAGAATGTATTTTGTCTAGATAATTACTACAAAGGGCATTTTAGTAATCAAATTAATTTGGATTCTGATTCATGAAAATTAGTAAACAATAACAATGGGAATCAACCCCATTCCTTTACTAATTCCGTATGTTTAGTAAACAGCTTAATGGGAAAGATTATTCCCATACCGATTCAGTAGTTCCCCGATTCCTAAATTCTCTGATTCCTTACTTTCTCAATTACTGATATACGGAAACATGCCCTTAGATCTGGAGGAGAGAGTGACGTTGGAGAAATATCTCCCCCAAACTATACCATGTTCTTCCACAAAACCAAAGCCAACCCAAAGTCCACCATTTCCAAAATTTACACAACTCCTCAATAAGTAACTCAATAAAGTTAAAAATAAAACAGAAGAGCAATCAATACATAGTGTGCGGGTGATGAATGATGAGTGATTGAAGAGGAAAAGAGGAAGGGGTGTGTAGGTGATGATGATAGAGGAGGAGTGATTGGAAAGAGAACGGGAAATGGAGGAGAGAGACAATCCCGATGATGATGGAGCAGGGGGAAGGTAACGAAAAAGATAGAGGATGGTGGTCGATGTTGATGTCGAGGTTGCTAGGTTTTTAAATATTTTTTTTTCCAAAAAGTTAATTTATTTTTAAACATTTAAAATAATTTCTCCAAAGAAAAAATATTTATTTTAAAACTACCTATGCCACATTAAATGATTTAATGATTTATATTTGAAAACTAACATAATGGGGCAACCTTGGTCACATAAGGGAAGTTCAAGGGAGAGATTGAGTCATTTAAAACATCAGGGGACAAACATAAACGATTTGGAACCACATGGGGCATTTGAACAAATAAGCCAAAAAAAAGGATTTTTAACCCAAATGGTCATTAAACTATTGCTTGAGTTTCCTTTTGGTCAACGAATTAAAATTTTCATAATAGTACTCCAACTCTCTATTGTTAAAATGGTCCACTGTTAAAGTATGTTAATATTATTATTACCTTAAATTGAGGAGTAAAATTGTTCATATGAATTAAAATATTAATACAATAATTAAAAATTAAATGAGACAATTATAAAAATTTGAAAAATTGAAGAGATGTTCATAATTTTTTTTCCATTTATGGAAAACTCAAGGAATGTGCCAACGACTCCTAGAGACTTTAAATCCATGGATTTGTTCCCTCAACAAGATCAAGATGTTTTCGGCTCCTCTGTTCCTAGATAAGAGGTTCCCAAGATGGCTGATTCTAGGTATGCCCAGATATAATTTCTATAAATTTAAAGCATGGTCGAGTTCCCTCGACTAATACTTTGTCAAAGGCTGGAAAATAGTGGCATGTTCATCATGGCTCAGTGTGAAGAAATCTTCCCTAGGAGAGGCTCAAAACGCACACATGACCATCTTCTATAGCGGACAAGTACTCGTGTTCAACGGAACAATTGACAGAAAGCGGAATTAGGTGAAGAGCTATTGGTGGGTTGCAGGGATGGACTGACTTTGACGGTTTTGCTCCTCAATTTCACGAAACAATTGACAGACTTTGACGGTTCGAACAGAAAAATTTAGTCAGTAGACCAAAATGAAACTTGAGCAATAATTGGGGGTGACCAAAAATTTAGTCCGTGAAAAGTTTCCGGTCAAAAACCCTATACATATTTAATGATTTATTGACCCAGAGTCTTATAAAGAGTTCAAAATAGAGTTCAAAATGTTGAAGTGAGTCTCTTAATTAATCAAGGAGATTTATTTCCTTGATTAATTAAGGGATTTACTTTCCTATTTTATATAGTTGTTAAATCATTGTATAATTATGAGATACTTTCCTAATCCTTTACCTGGATCCAATTCCTTGTAAAGCACTCATGTAAACTCTTATATATACCTCCTTATGGAGAAGAATAAAAATAAGAACCTAACATATTCAAAACCATATTCATATTTTAGCATGGTATCAGAGCCAGGTTCGAGCAATCGTCGGTTGTCTCTAAATTCTCATATCAAAATTTCTCCTCCCCTCCTCTTAGGGGGGGGGGGGAGTGAAAAAGGATATGTTTCTTTTTATCATGGAGATTTTCCCTCTTTATTGACTCCGACATACCCTTCTCTTCAGGGGAGAAGAGAATTGAAGAGAAGTTTCTATGTTCTTTAGCCGTGTTCACAGGGTTTCTGTGTCCTTAGCCGTGTTCACAGCGTTTCTGTGTCCTTTAGCCGTGTTCACAGGGTTTCTGTGTCCTTTAACCAAATTCATAGGGTTTCTGTGTTTAGCCGTGTTCACAGGGTTTCTGTGTTCTTTACATTCTTCGTATCGTATTCCTCATATCCTCGTATCGTATCCTCGTATCCTAAATCGAATTCCTCATATCGTCTTCCTCTTACCCAAAATCACATCCCTCATATCGTATTCCTCGTATTTCCAGTTTCAGATTCAGGCATAAACTCGAATCCTCATGTACTCTTATCCCGAAACCCTAAACACATATTTTTTAACTTATTCTTAAATCCTTCCGCTACCATGGATATCGTTTCCAAAACCACCAAATCCACTTTCTCATATTTCTCCCAAATCCAAATCCCTCAAATCTAAAGTCCTCAATTGCCTTATCTCAAATTTCTCATACTCAAATCAAATCCCTCAAATCTAAAGTCCTCAAATGCCTTATCTCAAATTTCTCATACTCAAATCTCAAATTTCTCATACTCAAATCAAATCCCTCAAATCTAAAGTCCTCAAATGTCTTATCTTAAATTTTTCATACTCAAATCAAATTCCTCAAATCTTATACACATACCTCTCAAATCCAATTCCTACATCAAATTCATACATCAAAATTCCTCAAATCAAATTCCTCAAATCAAAATCCCTCACATTCTCATATCACATCTTACTTCCGCTGCGATGTTAGGAATCCATACGATTCTCCCTCTTATTGCAGACTCAAAACGACCGAACACCTGAAGCAAACGACGTCGCCCGAAGCAAACGACCGGTCACCCGAAGCAAAGCCCGTAGCAAACGACGGTCGCCAAAGACTCTGCCTGAATTGCATGGATTATCGACTTGGGTGCTATGAATTTCATGACTCACTTACCAAGTTGGGCATTTGTGACGTATATGCACCAACTTGAGGAGGAGTGTTGAAATGAGTCTCCTAATTAATCAAGGAGATTTATTTCCTTAATTAATTAAGGGATTTACTTTCCTATTTTATATAGTTGTCAAATCATTGTATAATTAGGAGATACTTTCCTAATCCTTTACTGGATCCAATTCCTTGTAAAGCACTCATGTAAACTCTTATATATACCTCCTTATGGAGAAGAATAAAAATAAGAACCTAACATATTCAAAATCATATTCATATTTTAGCACAAAAGAACTCTAAATTTCCAATGTGAGACAAAGTTCAACTCAAACTAGCTTATAAAGCCAACATCAGTTAATATAAAGCTCTTCTAAGTTTAAATTTCCTTACTTAAATCAATCCATACCAAATTAATCTCTCACAGATGTCCTCGTTTGAATTGAAATTGTGGTATTTTTTTAGATCAAGGCATGCTCGTAAATGGATTGTCAGTGTGTAGAATTAGTTGTGATAAGAAAAAAAGGCATCTCGCACTTGATTTTACTTATGTCTTTTTTCTTTTGATTGACCAATAAATTAGTCACTAACGACTTTGTCTAATAAACTCTCATGACTTGCCAATTGCTTTGACCTCCAAAGTTTACCAAACAAATAGAAATAGTTTGTTAATAATTGTATTTACTATCATAATTTACTTCTTCATTCATTATTTATAGGTAAAAAAATAAAAATAAAAATAGACGAATGAGGTCTAACCCAATGAAAAAGGACATTGACTTGTAAATAAGTGGTCGCATGTTCGAATTCTCATGACACATTGATAGTGCGTGTACCCCATGTAGTACGGTTTTCAATTTAGGTCTAATTACTTTAGGAGGAGGAAATGTCATGTAAATAATCATTAACTTCGTTTTGATTAGTGTATTCCACCAAAAAAAAAAAAATTGGGATCTGCTTGATAAAAACCCACACGATTTTTTTACGAGGATGGAGAATGAGTGCGTTTTCCAATTAGTGGCAAGCATAGGCATCACCGCACACATTCTTTCATTTCCAGTCTTTTTTCCACTTGGCGGACCTTAATTTAGTATAGGGAAGGGTTGTAGGTGATTTAAAATGAATTTTATGGGTCTAAGCTCAATTTACCAAAATTTTTAAGAGATGCATTAGACATGACGTACTTTTCTTGGATATCGATGCTTGTAATCGGGGTCGGCTTTAAGTCCCCCTCTCTTTTTTCAGTTGTTAATCAATAAAGTTATCTCTCGTACCGCCGAGGTTTCTTCCATACAAAAAAAAAGACGCTTTAGAAATGCGAGTCTCCTGAGTTTGAATAGGATGAAAGACAAAAGAATGCAGAGGGATAAATAATCCCAATCAATACGATCAGATGCTTGTTTATATGTTTTTAGGAAAGAAGATAACAGCTCATGACGGATGAGAATATTATATATCTTGAATTAGTAAGAAAAAGGACAAACATAAAACATACAATAAGAATCAAAATCCATGAGGAGGAAGGAGGAAGACATTAGATGAACACAACCAAATCACTGCATGTGTATCAAAGGGTTGGTTTATTGAGTTCACGAATGCCTCCTCACACATAAAAACAATTACAATCACTGAAACTAACTCAGAATTTGGTTTGGATGAGATAAAATAACTCAAAATTTAGTTAAAAGTCGAGAATTTAAGAGAATTATGAAATTGACAATTTTCTTGTTTGGGCAAGTTAAATGCGGAATTTATTAAATGATGTGCGGAAAGAATTGTGGAAATTAGGGCATCAAATTCCCGAGTTTAATTTTCACCAAAATAGGTGTCAGTTCACAATTTCTATAGTGACATTTACAAAATTCGACATACATAAATCCAAACACTGAAATCTTCAATTGCCATAAATTAAAATGATGGAAATCTAAATTCCATCATTTTATAATTCGATGTAATTTTTAATTTCTTCATTCAAATGGAGGATAATAGTGTGCCTTTTTCCCAGAAATCAAATAGACAGATATAGAGAAAAAAATCAAACCTGCAACTTAGAAAAAACCAAATTCATATAGATAAAGAAAAGAAAAGAGGTAAAATGGAAAAAAAAACAAAGGAGGTTCGCCAAAAAAAACCCATCAAAGCATTCTATCATATAAAAAACACATTAAGTCCAAAACTTTTTAATAAAAACCCCAGTGGACTATTTAAATGGCTCAAAATTACTAAATGGCCTTAAAAACAAATCAAAATTAAAAATAATCAAAATAAAGGCCTACCAACAGACTCACCTATAATTAAACTAATTGCACATCCCAATTTCCACAAGAATAAAAAAGGGAGTTTCACTAAAATACCCAAAATGGGGGCTGAAATTATAAAAATACACAACACCCAAAACACTTTATAAACATACCCAAAACCCATCATTACACACACTCAAAACTCATTTATAAACATACCCAAAAAATATACAATTGTTGATTGTGGGGTTGATTTTGGGTATGTTTCTATGTTTAAATAGTGCTTGGGTATTTTTATAAATACATGTCTAGAATTGGGTATTTTTATAAATATCTCAATAAAAAACAACGCTCATATATACACATTTATATGTATTAACAGTTCATACCACAACTTTCTTTGAATTTACAATTACCGAGAAGATATAGCAATTGCCAAAAGAAAATCTAATGAAAAATAAATGACATTCTGCCGAAATATGTCCTAGATGTTATGAAAGACCAGTATACAGCTTTTTTAAATCTTAGTCATTTGCTCCACTGAACTCCTTATTCACGTCTTGTTTTAGTCAGTCAACTCAAAGTAAATGATCAGTGAATTAATTGCGGGAAAAAAAAGGGAACGCTGACGTCCCTTTCGTTTTGTTAATTTTCATTATTTTTCTCTCTTGACGTGCTTACTTTGGCAAACTGGATTGGAGTTTCCAAGCAACATCCCATCAAGCTTTGGGCAATAACACCACAAAGAGGTCAAGTCACCACCGTCAATAACGACTTTCACTATCATTGTGGGGTTGTACGTAGATGATTATCATTGCGGGTTGTACATAGAAAATAAGGGATGCTCTGATACCTCAGATACCATGCTAAGATTTTAATGTGACGGACCCTTGGTTCATTCACTAGCAACATCGGTATTGTCCTCAATTTAACTACATGTTTAGTAAGTGTAGAGTTTTATACAATTGGCCTCGATGTTATTAGGAATGGAGTCATTTATTATATGAGGACTTTCTATTTTGTTAAGTATCCGATGTGGGCCTTTGTGTATTCTTCAATATCTTTGTTACTAGCTCGGCAATTAGGCCATTGTGTTAGTTTATGGGAGAAGAGTTTTAGGAAAAGGTTGGTTTAGTGTTTAGGACAATAGCTTGATTTGAAATGGAAAACTTTTGAAAGAGTAACAAAGTAGTTTTATTAGAATGAAGTAGGAAAGGTACAAGGCTTTGGATATAGGACAGCTGTAGTTTTCAGCTTGATTACTTGGGTTCCCTCAGATAATACTTTGCCAAAAGAAAATCTAATGAAAAATAAATGACATTCTGCCAAAATATGTCCTAAACATTATGAAAGACTAGTATACAGCTTTTTAAAATCTTAATCATTTGCTTCACTGAACTCCTTATTCACGTCTTGTTTAAGTCAGTCAACTCAAAGTAAACGATCAGTGAATTAATTGTGGGAAGAGAAAGGCAACGTTGACAGTCCCTTTCGTTTTGTCAATTTTCATATTTTTTTCTCTCTCTTGACGTGCTTACTTTGGCAAACTAGATTGGAGCTTCCAAGCAACATCCCATCATACTCCAGGTGTAACATCCCAGTCCTAAAAAGAAGTAAAATAATCGAATTAAGAGGAAATGAATTTGAATGAGAAAATAAATTGAAATAAACAATAAAAGTAAAAGGATTTGCACTAATTAAGGATTTTGAAGATAATAAATATTTATGTAATTTTTAAAAGGGGCAAAAAGGTCATTTTAAGTTTGGGAAGGAATTTGGGACTTTTGGTTATACCGTTGCGTTGAGCACGTCGAAACAAGTCCGTAGACACGTAACGGACTCGAATCCGAGTTATAACGAGAGAGATACGAGAAAAATTGAAGGAGGGACAAATTTGTAATTTTGAAAAACTAGTATTAAAACCAGAATTTCTCTCTCTCTCTCTCTCTCTCTCTCTCTCTCTCTCTCTCTCTCTCTGCGCAGCTCCCCCCTCCCTTTGTTTTTTTTGGAGAACAGCCGGTGGCTTTGCAAGCCACCACCGGCCACGAGATCGGACCCATTCGAACCGCCACCTCCTCCTCTCCCTTCCCCCGGCCAGCACAGCACAGCCCAGCCCAGCCACCACCAGCCGAAAACGCAGAAAATTGGGTGGTTTTTGACAGATTTTCTAAGGCTCCGTTCTCCCTAATTTCTCCACCAAATTGGACGAGTGAGGTATGGTTTTTCGACTATTTTTCGTGCTCTATCTGCCTGTTGGATAAGATTCCAGAAATTTTGAGAGTTTACAGTTCAATTTTCGAATTCATAGTCGGCCGGACTTCGGGTTGAATTTCCACTTCCAGCCACTTTTTGGTCATAGCCCAAGAACAAAAGTGACTCCAAATTAGGTGTATTACCTAGAGTAGGAGTTTGGAGTCAAGATGTTAAGTTTTTCCGGTGAAGCGTTATCGCTTTGGACACCCACGTGCTGCGTGTGTGTAGCGGCGTGTGGGCACTGTAGCAGAGGGGCATTGTGTCCCAATGCAATCCTCTGGTTGTCACGAGTGAGTAGAATTTTACGGATCTCAATTTGGATAACGTTTGAACCCGAACGGATTTTACATATTGTGTGATTTCCGGGTTCGATATGTTAGAACCGTTGGATCGCTTCCCATTTAATATATGTTGATTTAGATATTTCTAGGATCGTGTAGGAATTCGCGGATCGGGAATTTGGAGCCCAGATGTTCCATTTAAATAGTTAAAGTTTGTGTTTTACGATAATCGTCCGAATCGTGAGTGATCCGACCGTCCGATTCGGACCAAACTTGAAGGATAGGTTTATTAAAGCTTGTGGAACCCTTATGGACGTTTGGATCATAAAACGGAGGTCGTGGGGCCAGCGGGCCCAGTTGACCAAATTTGGAAAGTTTGATCCTCGGTTGACCGTGAGTCTTCCGAGGTAGTTTCACACTTCGAAAAGTATTAGGATGACCTTGTAAACGAGTCTTAATTGTTATTTGAGTTATTTGGATTATATTAGGAGTATGAGCTTGTTTTTAATATCTTATGAGATTCTTGGATATTATTTGATAATTGAAATTACGAAATGAATAATTATGGGATACTCGATTTGTAGAGTTGTGAAAGTGAGTCTTGGGACTCGGTTATGATTATTAGGAATGAGCATTTGCTTTCAAATAAATGGAATGGTTTTGAGATGCAAATGTTATGCATATGAATTAAATGGTTTATTGAAATGCACTTTATATTTAATAGTTGAAATTATTATTTTGTAAAGTATTTGTGATATATTTGTGGATTTGATATATTCGAGTGTCTTGGAGTTTATATATATAATATTTGAGAAAACACTATCTTAGGTACTTCCCCGGTTATGGATTTTATGTTTGTGAGTCATTTGTCTACTATGAATATGTATTTTGTTTTGGGAAAATTGAACTAAGGATGAGAATATTATTTATATAATATTTATATAAGGATTACGAACTCCACCATCATACGTACCTCCCCCTTGGATGATGATATTTGGAAACAGTGGATATGGACACTGGGATACATGGATATGTTTTGGATATACTATTCACACACGTGCCGGGTTTCGGGCGTGTGGGCTTATTTGGTCATGGATCCCGGAATTGTGGGATGCCGGAAAAAAAATTGTGGAAATGGTCTGGATATGACGGAACCCGGGGCATACCTTAACGGGGTGTCGTTGTAGACCCTTGATTAGGTAGTCTGCGCACGTATGACTGTTTTCAGACGTACGGGTCTTGATTCTTCGTCCGTACGAGCTGGTTGGTTGAGTTGTGAGCCTGTACATGTGTGAACGTATAAGCCCTGGATTTGAGCAGTGTTGTACGGCAACATATACCTTGGATAGGGTATGGTTACGAAATTGAACTATTATAATGGAAGAATTCGAGAATGTGTTCATTGTGCTTTTGTTGGATTTGGAATTGTGTCAAATCTGAAATGTATAGATGGTTCTGTTGTAAATAATTGTTTATTATCGGAGTTGTGACCGTTGAGATGAGTGTTAGAAATGTGCCCTAAGAGCCAATACATTTGATGTAATCTCCTTAGAATACATTTCATATATGATTTATAAAGGGCAAACTTATTTGTTATCTTTTACATCGTGTAAAGAAACAAATGTCCAAGGTATGCTAAATAAGAGATAAAGTAATCTAAAGAAGATTAGATTCGGAGACCTTTAATCTCTAACTGTAGCATCCCAAAATGTTCATAATCATAGGTTATCAAATGGGCATTGATAAACCGTCAAGATTAGCACATATTATGTATGCTCAATTGGGAGGATGGTTAGTCTCAAACCATTTGTGTGGTTGACACTAATACAAGTATGTGGGTGCTCATTAGTGAATGAGTACACTGAATGCGAATCAACCGTAGTTCTCGTATGGAGTATTTATCTATATGTCAAACGAGAACTTATAGTTGCAATAATGCAAATTAGTCCTTAGACCTGAGGCATCATGGTTGTCCTGTGATGCGTTATTGGTGTGGAGACTTAGAGGCCATATACTTTTGTGGCTCACATGGAGGAGAAAGATCAAGGAGCAAAGATCAAAGATCAAAGAGGAAATCATCAAGAGAAGACCAAACACAAATTGGTTCATATAATTGCTTCAAGGGTAATTAGATCTTATCCTTTCTCTTGAATTTTCATTTATGAAAAACATATCAATGTTCATGGCTTAAGATACTTGGAAGAAAGTTTTGTTTTTGAATTTAAACAACCACCTTAGACTTCCGCTGCGATTAATTTGATTAAATGCATGTTTAATATTCAAATGAACTTTGGAAAAATATTTTGAAATTCCTACAATTGGTATCAGAGCCATAGGTCATGAACTTGATACGTTTTTGGGGTTTAGAGATGCATATATGGGTTGTGAATTCATTTAAAAGTATAATAGTTATACTTGATTTATTTTGATATGATTGAATAAAAATCAAATGGAGTGAAAGGGGTTGTTTGGGATTTTGAATTTCCGGATTTATGTTTTGGTGATTTATGCTCTCTTTGTATTCATAATTGTATATATGAATATTAGAGTATAGTTGCATTAAAACCACCATGATTTTAACTTCATGAAATATATGATATTAAGAGCATGAGATAGTTAAAATGGAATATGGATTTTTCCGGAAATAGCATGAACATTCATATTAGTTCATATGCATGTTCTTGGTGTTCTTGATGTTCATGTTATGGGATCTTTTTGATCCATAAGTTAGGTGACTAATTTTGATGATTGTGTTTAGTGGAATTTTCCACCAAAATAGGTCAAAAGATGATGATGATGTTTTATTATAAAATTGAAAGTTTTTCCAAAATGTTTCCACCCAATAAACATTTGCCCACCACACTAAAATTAATAAGATTACTTTGGTGAGTATGTGTGGACTATCTAGATGTAAATGATGGTGATTTGATATAAAATGCAAAAGTTGATCAAATTATTCCTATCACTAATTATTTACCTACCACACTAAAATTAATTTTGATTACTTTGGTGAGTGTGGTTGGCCTACCTAGTCACATTCATGATTATTCACTTAGTTGAAAGAATTATGATCACCACTTTGTATTATACAAATGCATGCTTTAACCCCACACCCTAGTGGATCAACTTTGGATCCATTATTAATTGTTGAATAGTTTTGGATATAGTTGCAATATATGATAAGTGTAACTATGCCTAAAAGGTTTCTACAATTACATTTACTATTGTAGTAAAATGTTTTCACTCCATGGTAAATTTATTTTATTTGAATATGGTTACCACTTGAATTAAACCCATATATATGTATGCAACCCAAGAACATGTATTTACATTGCTAGTTTAATTGTTTAAAGCGTTTAAATAATTAAAGGATGGTTATGGATTTAGACCAAACAATTGAGCTACGTGATTGGCCGCTTATTGGATATGTATTCGATTTTGATTGGCTATGTAATAATGAAATGGCTTCCATGCCTAATTTATTTCTATGCGCGCGTAATTAAAATGAATCACCATCCAAGACCATGATCCAACATGGTGGCTCGTGTTGGATCAACAAGAAAGTCCATAA
This sequence comes from Prunus fruticosa, assembly GCA_018703695.1. NCBI lineage: Eukaryota > Viridiplantae > Streptophyta > Magnoliopsida > Rosales > Rosaceae > Prunus > Prunus fruticosa. The sequence continues at coordinate 63,453,887 of CM031917.1, read as the reverse complement.
TCATCCTACAAGCCCAATGCAATTGGAATGTTCGGTAATGATGATAATTAATCAATTAGTAGTATCATGTATTTCCACTATTTCAAGCAAATGGTTTCTAAAACATTTAGTGGGAGTATTATGTGCTACTAATATATTGCAATGGGAACCATTTAATGAGATTAGATAAGTAGTTTTAATAGGATTAAAATTGGATTAAAATGAGACCAATTTAAGTTGATAAGCGAAATGGCACTTTGAATGCTATTTTGTGGCCTTCCACCGTGGTAGTCTCTTATTGGGTGGCACATTTACACCTTGTTGGACCTCAGTGAGGCAACTGTTGGTTTTAAAACATTTTTAAGAAGTTGATTTGAATATTAAACATACAAATTAATCAAATTAATTGCAGCGGAAGAATATGGTGGTTATTTAAATTCAAAACAAAACTTCTTCCAAGTATCTTAAGCCATGAACATTGATATGTTTTTCATAAATGAAAATTCAAGAGAAAGGATAAGTTCTAATTACCCTTGAAGCTATAATATGAACCAAGTTGTGTTTTGGTCTTCTCTTAATGATTTCCCTTTGTTGATCTCCTCTTGATCTTTCTCCTCCTTGTGAGCCACAAAAGTATATGGCCTCTAAGTCTCCACACCAATGGAACCTTGAGATGAGAAGAAGTATCTTGAGAATACTTGGATGCTAGTGCAAGATTCTCAAGATTGGTTTCAATCTAAACCCTTTTGAAAGAAGATATTGTTTCACTCTTGAAAACTCACAACTATCTCTCTTTGATCTCCCAAACCTATTTGGTTGATGTTGGATTGTGTTTGTTGTGTTAATTAGCTTATGGAAACAATTCCCATACACCTTTACTTAAGCATTTTCGGCCAAACCCCATTGGGCTTCCAAAATTGGGCTTCCAAAATTGGGCCTTATGACACTTAAAGCCATAATTTAGGTGTCTTAAGTCCATGGGCTTGATACCCAACCATTTGGGCTTCTCATTAACTATTATCGAGGCCCAAATATATTTTTACACGTAGTAAACATCCACATCAAATCAATCAAATTGATTTCCTCATTCTCATTTGTATTACTCAAAGTTAACCATTTAAGGTGTGCGATCCATTAGGTTCTAATTTAGCAAGGTAGTGGGAAAACATTAGAACTCTTTCTAACCAACTGGAATTAAAACCCCCTTTTAATTCTTCCTTTATTTGGATCGATCACAGTCAATCCTAGGACTTCCACAAGCCAAGAGTGACATCTAGCAATATATCATGACTACCCAAGCTAATTAGAATAGATGAAGAACCTATTCAGTTGGAATTGCAATGCAATACGGTCCTTCTCTTATACAATGTTTCCAATCATATTATTAGGGTACGGATTGATAATGTCAAACCCCTAATATGATTAACCTCATATGATTCAATAGAACATAATTAAAACACTTTCTAAATCATGTTCAAGTACTTCGGCCGAAGATTCACTAAATCATATCTTGAAATATTCTCCTTTTCTTATCAAAGGTAGAGATTCCTTATTGTACATTCACATGCCTCCATGATGAATTAAGAGATCCCAATAACACATAAGGAAAATCTTTTACGACTTGTCTTTGTGAGCTATCAAAGATCAATAACGCATCACAAGACAACCATGATGCCTCAGGTCTAAGGACTAATTTGCATTATTGCAACTATAAGTTCTCGTTTGACATATAGATAAATACTCCATACGAGAACTGCGGTTGATCGCGTTAGTGTACTCATTCACTAATGAGCACCCACATACTTGTATTAGTGTCAACTACACAAATGGTTTGAGACCAACCATCCTCATTATTGAGCATACATAGTATGTGCCAATCTTGACGGTTTATCAATGCCCATTTGATAACCCTATGATTAGGAACATTTTGGGATACTACGGTTATAGATTAAAGGTCTCCGAATCTAAACTTCTTTAGATTACTTTATCTCTTATTTAGTATACCCTGGACTTTTGTTTCTTTATGCGACATAAAAGATAACAAAATAATATTGCCCTTTATTTATCATATACGAAATGTATTCTAAGGAGATTACATCAAATGTATTGGCTCTTAGGGCACATTTCTAACAATCTCCCACTTGCACTAGAGCCATTTAGCCATGTATCTAATACCCATTTTCTCTGTATGTCTATCCAGTTGTGACCGTGACATAGGCTTAGTGAGTGGATCTGCTACGTTGTCTGCGATGCAACCTTTAGGATGCACACATCACCATTCGAAATGAGTTCTCGAATCTTGTGGAATTTTCTGTCAATGTGTTTGGATCTCTGATGAGACCTTGGTTCTTTGGCTTGAGCTATCGCCCCATTATTATCACAGGATAAAGGTACCTGGTGACATTTTGGTTGGAACCACATTTAGTTCGGTAATGAACTTTTTCATCCAAACAGCTTCCTTTGCCGCTTCTGAGGCAGCAATGTACTCAGCTTCAGTGGTGGAGTCAGCAGTAACACTTTGTTTACAGCTTCTCCAACTAACAACGCCTCCATTCAGAATGAAGACGTACCCAGATGTGGATTTACGATCATCAACATCAGATGCGAAATCTGAATCAGGAAACGCTTCCACTCGTAACTTCTGATGTTCCTCCATAAATAAGGAACATATCCTTAGTTCTTCGTAAGTATTTAAGGATACACTTAACAGCTCCCCAATGATCTAATCCTGGGTTTGACTGGTATCTACTTGTTATACTAACAGCATAACTGATATCTGGTCTTGTACAAACCATGGCATACATGAGACTCCCTATGGCTGATGCATAAGGGATTCTACTCATCTGCTGTATCTCTTCAGGAGTTTTCGACACAATGTTCTTAGAAAGGTGAAGTCCATGTCTAACTGGAAGTAACCCTTTCTTAGATTGTTCCATATGAAATCTCTTTAGCACCTTATCTATATACAAGGATTGAGATAATCCAATTATTCTCTAAGATCTATCACGATAAATCTTTATACCAAGTATATAAGATGCCTCTCCTAAATCTTTCATTGCGAATGATTTAGTGAGCCACAGCTTCACTGAAGATAGCATTCCTATATCGTTTCCAATAATCAGTATGTCATCTACATACAACACTAGGAATACTACCGAACTCCCACTGACCTTTTTGTACACACATTGGTCATCCATGTTTTGCATGAAGTCAAACGATTTGACAACTTCATCAAAGCGGATGTTCCAACTCCTAGAAGCTTGCTTCAACCCATAAATGGATTTATGTAGCTTGCATACCTTATGCTTATCAGCTGTAGAAATGAAGCCTTCAGGTTGATCCATGTATAGTTCTTCCTGAAGGTGGCCATTAAGAAAAGCCGTCTTCACATCCATTTGCCAAATCTCATAATCATGGTATGCAGCTATTGCAAGCAAAATCCAAATAGACTTTGTCATAGCAACAGGAGAGAAGGTTTCTTCATAGTCAATCCCTTCTCTCTGCTTGTAGCCCTTTGCTACTAGCCTTGCCTTGTAGGTTTCTATTTTCCCATCTGAGCCTATCTTCCTCTTAAAAATCCATTTATTTCCTATTGGTACAATACCAGGAGGCGGATCAACTAGAGTCCAGACTTGGTTGGTATACATAGAATCCATTTCGGATTTCATGGCTCCAAGCCATTTCTGTGAGTCAATGTCTGACATTGCCTCATTGTAGTTCGAAGGGTCTTCAATATCCTTACAATCACTTAGGAGATTTAACTCTCCTTCATTTTCATGAAGGAAACCGTAATACCTCTCAGGCATTCTTCTAACCCTACTTGAACTACGGGGAGTTTGTGTCATATCAGTTTGTGGATCTGGGATTGCATTCAGTTCAGTGTTGATTTCTAGCTCTTTGGACAATTCCTTGAGTTCTATCTCATGTCCCCCTTTCCCATCAAGAGTATATTCTCTTTCCAGGAAGGTAGCTGACCTTGCGACGAACACCTTTTGCTCATCGATGTGATAGAAGTAATATCCCATAGTTTCCTTGGGATACCCGATAAATCTACACTTCACTGACCTTGCATCTAGTTTATCCACATCTTGTCTTTTGACATATGCTGGACAACCCCAAATCTTGATATAACCAAGACTTGGTTTCTTCCCAAACCACATTTCGTATGGAGTTTGTGGAACAGACTTGGAAGGCACTCTATTTAACAAATGAATTGCTGTTTCAAGTGCATATCCCCAAAAGGATATAGGTAAATCAGTATAGCTCATCATGGAACGAACCATATCCATTAAGGTTCGATTTCTCCTTTCAGAAACCCCATTATGTTGTGGAGTCCCTGGTGGAGTCCATTGTGATAAGATGCCATGTTCCTTGAGGTAATCAAGAAACTCTGTGCTTAAGTATTCACCTCCTCGATTTGGATCTAAGGATTTTAATACTCTTGCCTGTTTGGTTTTCAACTTCATTTCTGAATTCCTGAAACTTTTCAAAAGATTCAGACTTATGCTTCATTAAGTATAAGTACCCGAACCGTGAATGATCATCAGGAAAGGTAATGAAGTATGAATAACCTCCCCTTGCGTTTGTAGACAAAGGTCCACATACATCTGTGTGGATTAACCCCAACAACTCTGTAACTCTTTCTCCTTATCCTGTAAAAGGAGACTTGGTCATTTTACCTTGTAGACAAGATTCACAAGTAGGCATAGGAGCAGGGTCTAAAGATCCAAGGCATCCATCTTTTGCCATCCGGTGAATCCTATCTTGGCCAATGTGTCCAAGTTTGAGGTGCCACAATTTAGTTGAGTTATCCACTTCTCTAGGCCTTTTAGGTCTAGGTGCATCTTTATCTATATCAGTTAATACTACCATTCATTTCTAAATGAAAAAGACCATCAATCAAATTTGCATAAGCAATAATTCGATTATTATGTGAAATAGAACAAAGTAGTTTGTCAAACAAAACAACAAATCCGTCTCTTAAAAGCATAGAGACAGATATTAAGTTCTTTACACAACCAGAAATGAAATAACAATTATTCAAATTCAGGGTCTCCCCAGGAAGGTAGATTGAGACGATAGGTGCCTACAGCTTTGGCAGCTACCTTAGTGCCATTACCCACAGTTAGCACCATTTCTCCTTTTCCGAGTCTTCTACTTCCTACTAGTCCCTGCACACAATTGCAAATATGTTGACTAGCTCCTGAATCAACTATCCAGGTAGAAGTATTAACTGTAAAAACTGATTCAAGAACAAGAGTGTTACCTTCCGAAGGCTTGTTCTTTAAGCTTGCGAGGTAATCCTTGCAATTTCTCTTCCAATGTCCATCCTTTCCACAGTGAAAGCAAGTTCCTTTCGGTTCCTTGCCTTTCTTTGTTATTTTTCCTTGCTTGGGTTTTAGAAAACCTTTCTTCTTCTTTCCCTTATCCTTACCTTTCGGTTTGGATTTGGAAGAGGAGGAAGAACTCTTTTCAAACACCGCAACTGTCCCTTTCAGCCCTTTATCCTTTGAGATATTCTTTTCAGCTACTATAGCCATATTGAGTAGCTCAGATAAAGAACTTTCCATCTTTCCCATATTATAGTTCATAACAAATTGGGAAAAATCTGATGAGAGGGACGAAAGAAAAAAATCTTGTTGAACTTCAGCATTAAATGGACAATCCAATTTTTCTAATTTCTCAAGCAATGATATTATCTTGAGACCATGCTGATTAACCGGAGTCCCTCTTGTCATCTTTGTGTTGACAAGTTCACATATTGTATTGAATCGCAAGCTACGAGTAGCTTCACCATAAAGCTCATTAAGGTGAAGCAATATGGAAGCACAATCTTCCATATCTTCATGTTGTTTTAGTAGCTCATCTGATTCATGGATGCTAGTAAGTAATATTTACCTCTACTATCATCCTTAACATGCTTCTCATAAGCAGTTATTTCTTCCTCAGTAGCTTCTTCGTCAGGAGCAATATGTGGTGGGGCTTGTGTCAACACATAATCAATCTCATCCATTTTAAGGACAAGTTTCATTTTGCGAAGCCAACCCGGATAGTTCGTGCCATCAAGGATGTAATTGTTAAGTATCGATGAGATTGGATTTTTAACGGCCATTTGAAAATTCTGCAACAACGTAAACAAATTTTAGTTTAGATTAATCTTCTACCAAAAACTTAGGGTCTTTAAGTCATGATGGTAGCTCCCACTATTTTTGGCAAATTTCATATCCCTCTTGAAATCCGAGAGTTTCCGTTGAAACTCTTAGTGGGGATGGGAGTCTCAATTTCAAATAGTTTTCCTCAACCTAACAGTTTGTTGGATTGCTATCTTACTAATGAGAGGATACTCTTATCCAATCACATCATTCATGTGAATACCCATCACTATGGCCTCTAGAGAACTAGACCTCAACCTAACAGTTTGTTGGTTTCGTTCGTCTTAGTTAAGTTATTCCCACCATGCCTGTGGGTATAGGGTTTCAAGCATGACCTCAACCTAACGATTTGTTGGCCACACTCGTTATCTATCCGCACTACATCAAGTATGTGTAATAGGCTTCCCTTGGATGGCTACAAGTACTGGATGTTGCCTCACTGAGGTACAACAAAGTGTAAATGTGCCACCCAATAAGAGACTACCACGGTGGAAGGCCACAAAATAGCATTCAAAATGCCATTTCGCTTATCAACTTAATATTGCTTTGAGGGTAGTTAATTTGGTCTCATTTTAATCCAATTTTAATCCTGTTAAAATTACCTATCTAATCTCATTAAATGGTTCCCAATGCAACATATTAATAGCACATAATACTCCCACTAAATATTTTAGAAACCATTTGCTTAAGATAGCGAGAATATATGGTGCTACTAATTGGTTAATTATTGTCATTACCGAACATTCCAATTGCATTGGGCTTATAGGATGATTATGGACTTTCTTGTTGATCCAACACGAGCCACCATGTTGGATCATGGTCTTGGAAGGTGATTCAATTTAATTACGCGCGCATAAAAATAAATTAGGCATGAAAGTCATTTCAATATTACATAGCCAAATAAATTAGGCATGAAAGCCATTTCATTAATACATAGCCAATCAAAATCGAATACATATCCAATAAGCGGCCAATCACATAGCTCAATTGTTTGGTCTAAGTCCATAATCATCCTTTAATTATTTAAACGCTTTAAACAATTAAACTAGCAATGTAAATACATACTCTTGGGTTGCATACATATGTGGGTTTAATTCAAGTGGTAACCATATTCAAAATAAATTTACCATGGAGTGAAAACGTTTTACTACAATAGCAAAAGTAATTGTGGAAATCTTTTGGACATAGTTACACTTATCATATATAGTAATTAGGTCCAAAACTATTCAACAATTAATAATGGATCCAAAGTTGATCCACTAGGGTGTGGGGTTAAAGCATGCATTTGTATAATACAAAGTGGTGATCATGATTATTCCAACAAGGTGAATAATCATGAATGTGACTAGGTAGGCCAACTACACTCACCAAAGTAATCAAAATTAATTTTAGTGTGGTGGGTAAATAATTAGTGATGGGAATAATTTGAACAACTTTTGCATTTTATATCAAATCATCATAATTTAAATCTAGATAGCCCCACACACACACCAAAGTAATCTTATTAATTTTAGTGTGGTGGGTAAATGTTTATTGAGTGGAAACATTTTGAAAAACTTTTAATTTTATAATAAAACACCATCATCATCTTTTGACCTATTTTGGTGGAAAATTCCACTAAACACAATCATCAAAATTAGTCACCTAACTTATGGATCAAAAAGATCCCATAACAAGAACATCAAGAACACCAAGAACATGCATATGAACTTATATGAATGTTCATGCTATTTCCGGAAAAATCCATATTCCATTTTAACCATCTCATGCTCTTAGTATCAAATATTTCATGAAGTTAAAATCATGGGGTTTTAATGCAACTATGCTCTAATGTTCATACATACATATATGCATACAAAGAGAGCATCAATCATCAAAACATAAATCCGGAAATTCAAAATCCCAAACAACCCCTTTCACTCCATTTGATTTACACTTAATCATATCAAAATAAATCAAGTATAACCATTATACTTTTTAAATGAATTTATAACCCACATATGCATCTCTAAACCCTAGAAACATATCAAGTTCATGACCTATGGCTCTGATACCAATTGTTGGTTTTAAAACATTTTTAAGAAGTTGATTTGAATATTAAACATACAAATTAATCAAATTAATTGCAGCGGAAGAATATGGTGGTTGTTTAAATTCAAAACAAAACTTCTTCCAAGTATCTTAAGCCATGAACATTGATATGTTTTTCATAAATGAAAATTCAAGAGAAAGGATAAGTTCTAATTACCCTTGAAGCTATAATATGAACCAAGTTGTGTTTTGGTCTTCTCTTGATGATTTCCTTTTGTTGATCTCCTCTTGATCTTTCTCCTCCTTGTGAGCCACAAAAGTATATGGCCTCTAAGTCTCCACACCAATGGAACCTTGAGATGAGAAGAAGTATCTTGAGAATACTTGGATGCTAGTGCAAGATTCTCAAGATTGGTTTCAATCTAAACCCTTTTGAAAGAAGATATTGTTTCACTCTTGAAAACTCACAACTATCTCTCTTTGATCTCCCAAACCTATTTGGTTGATGTTGGATTGTGTTTGTTGTGTTAATTAGCTTATGGAAACAATTCCCATACACCTTTACTTAAGCATTTTCGGCCAAACCCCATTGGGCTTCCAAAATTGGGCTTCCAAAATTGGGCCTTATGACACTTAAAGCCATAATTTAGGTGTCTTAAGTCCATGGGCTTGATACCCAACCATTTGGGCTTCTCATTAACTATTATCGAGGCCCAAATATATTTTTACACGTAGTAAATCATCCACATCAAATCAATCAAATTGATTTCCTCATTCTCATTTGTATTACTCAAAGTTAACCATTTAAGGTGTGCGATCCATTAGGTTCTAATTTAGCAAGGTAGTGGGAAAACATTAGAACTCTTTCTAACCAACTGGAATTAAAACCCCCTTTTAATTCTTCCTTTATTTGGATCGATCACAGTCAATCCTAGGACTTCCACAAGCCAAGAGTGACATCTAGCAATATATCATGACTACCCAAGCTAATTAGAATAGATGAAGAACCTATTCAGTTGGAATTGCAATGCAATACGGTCCTTCTCTTATACAATGTTTCCAATCATATTATTAGGGTACGGATTGATAATGTCAAACCCCTAATATGATTAACCTCATATGATTCAATAGAACATAATTAAAACACTTTCTAAATCATGTTCAAGTACTTCGGCCGAAGATTCACTAAATCATATCTTGAAACATTCTCCTTTTCTTATCAAAGGTAGAGATTCCTTATTGTACATTCACATGCCTCCATGATGAATTAAGAGATCCCAATAACACATAAGGAAAATCTTTTACGACTTGCCTTTGTGAGCTATCAAAGATCAATAACGCATCACAAGACAACCATGATGCCTCATGTCTAAGGACTAATTTGCATTATTGCAACTATAAGTTCTCGTTTGACATATAGATAAATACTCCATACGAGAACTGCGGTTGATCGCGTTAGTGTACTCATTCACTAATGAGCACCCACATACTTGTATTAGTGTCAACTACACAAATGGTTTGAGACCAACCATCCTCATTATTGAGCATACATAGTATGTGCCAATCTTGACGGTTTATCAATGCCCATTTGATAACCCTATGATTAGGAACATTTTGGGATACTACAGTTATAGATTAAAGGTCTCCGAATCTAAACTTCTTTAGATTACTTTATCTCTTATTTAGTATACCCTGGACTTTTGTTTCTTTATGCGACATAAAAGATAACAAAATAATATTGCCCTTTATTTATCATATACGAAATGTATTCTAAGGAGATTACATCAAATGTATTGGCTCTTAGGGCACATTTCTAACAGCAACATCCAGGACTTGTAACCATCAAAGGGAAGCCTATTACACATACTTGATGTAGTGCGGATAGATAACGAGTGTGGCCAACAAACTGTTAGGTTGAGGTCATACTTGAAACCCTATACCCACAAGCATGGTGGGAATAACTTAACTAAGACGAACGAAACCAACAAACTGTTAGGTTGAGGTCTAGTTCTCTAGAGGCCATAGTGATGGGTATTCACATTAATGATGCGATTGGATAAGAGTATCCTCTCATTAGTATCATAGCAATCCAACAAACTGTTAGGTTGAGGAAAACTATGTGAAAATGAGACTCCCATCCCCACTAAGAGTTTCAACGGAAACTCTCGGATTTCAGGAGGGATATGAAATTTGCCAAAAATAGTGGGAGCTACCATCATGACTTAAAGACCCTAAGTCCTTGGTAGAAGATTAATCTAAATTAAAATCTATTTACGTTTTGCAGAATTTCAAATTAACCATCACAAACCCAATCTCAAAGATACTTGACTCAAACGTCCAAGATGACACGAACTATCCGGTTTGATGCACAAACACCAACTTGTCCTATAATTGGATGAAATTAGTTGTGTATAAGAAAAACCCCACCACATACCCCTCTTGGTCCATATGCCATTGAGGAGGAGACAAAGGCTTATAAGAAGCATGTGTCAGATGACAACCGAGGTAAAAGTTACATGTTGGCATCCATGAAAAGGTGAAGCTACTCCTAGCTTACAATACCATATATGAACTTGTTATGACAAGAATGGTAAGTGGGTTCCCGGTTAATCAACATGATCTCAAAGTGATATAAGTACTTAAGATATTGGAAAATATGGATTTTTCTTTGATGTTGAAGTTCAACAAGATTCTTTCTTTCATTCCCATCATCAGTTAATCCCAATATGTTATGAACTATAAAATGGGAAAGATGAATGAAACCCTATATGAGCTACTCAACATGGCTATAGTAGCTTAAAGGAATATCTCGAAAGATAAAGGGTTAAAGAGGATAGTTGCAAATTTTAGATGGGTTCTTCTTATTCCAAATCCAAACAAAAGGTAAGGATAAAGGAAAGAAGAAGAAATTTTTTCTAAAAACCCAAGGAAGAAAGAATACAAAAGAAAGACAAGTAACTGAAAGGTATTTGTTTTCACTGTGGCAAAAATGGACATTGGAAGAGAAATTGCAAGAGATGTCTTGCAAGCCTCAAGAGAAAAACCTTTAGAAGGTCACTCTCTTGTTCTAAAATTAGTAATTACAGTTAAAGCTTCTAAACTGAATAGTTGATTCAGGAGCTAGTCAATATATATGCAATTGTGTGCATGGGCTAGTGGGAGTAGAAGACTTGTAAAATGAGAAATGGTGCTAACCGTGGGAAATAGCACTAATGTAGTTGCCAATGCAATAGGCACCTAACATCTCAGACTACCCTCCGAAGAAGACCTGAATTTGAAATAATTGTTATTTCATTTTTGGATGTGTAAAGAACTTAATATCTGTCTCTATATTTTTAAGAGATGGATTTGATGTTTTGTTTGACAAAATGCTTTGTTATATTTCACATATCAATCAAATCGTTGCTTATGCAATTTTGATTGATAGTCTCTTTTCATTTTAGAAATGAATGGTAGCATTAACTGTATATAGATAAAGATGCAACTAGACCTGAGAGGCCTAGAGATGTGGATACATCAACTAAATTGTGACACCTTAAACTTGGTTGCATTAGCCAAGATAGAATTCACTGGATGGCAAACGATGGAACCTTTTGGATCACTTGATCATGTTCCTATGCCTACTTGTGAATCTTGTCTACATGGCAAAATGACCAAGTCTCCTTTCACTGGTAAAGGAGAAAGAGTTACAGAACTGTTGGGATTAAATCACTAAGATGTTTGTGAATTTTTGTATACAAACACAGAGGGCGGTTATTCATACTTCATTACCTTTACCGATGATCATTCACGGTTAGGGTATTTATACTTAATGAAGCATAAATCTGAATTTTGAAAAGTTTCAGGAATTCAGAAATGAAGTTGAAAACCAAACAAGCAAGAGTATTAAAATCCTTAGATTCGATTTTAGGATGTGAATACTTAAGCACATAGTTTCTTGATTACCTTAAGGAACATGGCATCTTATCACGATGGACTCCACCAGGAATTCCACAACATAATGGAGTTTCTAAAATGAGTTCCATGAGCTGTACTAATTTACCTATATTCTTTTAGGGATATGCACTTGAAACTGCAATTCATTTGCTAAATAGAGTGTCTTCCAAATCCATTCCACAAACTCCATTTGAAATGTGATTTGGGAAGAAACCAAGTCTTGATTAGATCAAGATTTGGGGTTGTCCAGCATATGTAAAGGCAAGATGTGGATAAACTAAATGCAAGGTTAGTGAAGTGTAGATTTATAGGGTATCCCAAGGAAACTATGGGATATTACTTCTATCATATCAACAAGCAAAAGTTGTTTGTCGCAAGGTCAGCTACCTTTCTAAAAAGAGAATACACTCTTGATGGGAAAAGGGGACATGAGATAGAACTCATGGAATTGTCCAATGAGCTAGAAATCAACACTGAACTAAGTGCAATCCCAGATCCACAAACCTGTTGTAACACAGACTCCACGTAGTTCAAGAAAGGTTAGCAGAATGCCTAAAAGGTATTATGGTTTCCTTCTTGACAACAAAGGAGAGTTGAATCTCCTAAGTGATTGTAAGGATATCGAAGAACCCTTCGAACTACAATGAGGCAATGTCAGACATTGACTCATAGAAATGGCTTGGAGCCATGAAATCCGAAATGGATTCTACGTATACCAACAAAGTCTAGACTCTAGTTGATCCTCCTCCTGGTACTGTACCAATAGGGAATAAATGGATCTTTAAGAGGAAGATAGGCTCAGATGGGATAGTAGAAACCTACAAAGCAAGGCTAGTAGCAAAGTGCTACAAGCAGAGAAAAAAGGATTGACTATGAAGAAACCTTCTCTCTTGTCACTATGACAAAGTTTATTCGGATTTTTCTTGCAATAGATGCATATCATGATTATGAGATTTGTCAAAATGGATGTGAAGACGGCTTTTCTGAATGGCCACCTTCAGGAAGAAATATATAGATCGACCTGAAGGCTTCATTTCTAAAGTTGATAAGCATAAGGTATGCAAGCTACATAGATCCATTTATGGGTTGTTGCAAGGTTCTTGGAGTTGAAACATCCTATTTGATGAAGTTGTCAAATCGTTTGACTTCATACAAAACATGGATGACCAATGAGTGTACAAAAGGTCAGTGGGAGTTTGGTAGTATTCCTAGTAATGTATGTATATGACATACTACTTATCGGAAACGATATAGGAATGATATCTTCAGTGAAGCTGTGACTCATTAAATCATTCTCAATGAAAGATTTTAGAGAAGCATCTTACATACTCGGAATAAAGATTTATCCTGATAGATCTAAGAGAATAATTGGATTATCTCAATCCTTGTATGCTGATAAGATGCTAAGGAGATTTCATATGGAACAGTCTATGAAAAGTTTACTTCCAGGATGACATGGACTTCACTTTTCTAAGAACATGTGTCCAAAAACTCATTATGAGATACATCAGTTGAGTAAAATCTCTTATGCATATGCAATAGGGATTCTCATATATGTCATAGCATGTACAAGACATGATATTGGTTATACGAGTATAACTAGAAGATATAAATCAAGCTTATGATTGGATCAATTGGGAGCAGTCAAGTATGTTCTTAAATCCTTAAGAAGGACTAAGGACATGTTCCTCATCTGGGAGGAACATCAGAGTAGCAAGTGGAAGCATTTACTGATTCGGATAATGTATCTAATATCAACAATTGCAAATCCACCTAAGGGTACGTCTTCATTTTGAATGGACGTAGTTAGTTAGAGAACAACTGAAGTTGATTACATTGTCGCTTTAGAAGCTACAATAAAATCTGTTTGGATAAAAAAGGTTCATTACCGAACTGAATGTGGTTCTAACCATAATGTCACAAGTACCTTTACTGTGTGATAATAATGGGGCGATAGCTCAAGCCAAGGAACCTAGGTCTCATCAGAGATCCAAACACATAGAAAAATGTTACCATTAGATGGGGCATCTGCAAACAACGTAACAGATCCACGCACTAAGCCGATGTCACAGTCACAACTGGATAGACATACAGAGATAATGGGTATGAGATACATGGCTATATGGCTCTAGTGCAAGTGGGAGATTGTTAGAAATGTGCCCTAAGAGCCAATACATTTGATGTAATCTCCTTAGAATACATTTCATATATGATATATAAAGGGCAAACTTATTTGTTATCTTTTACATCGTGTAAAGAAACAAATGTCCAAGGTATGCTAAATAAGAGATAAAGTAATCTAAAGAAGATTAGATTCGGAGACCTTTAATCTCTAACTGTAGCATCCCAAAATGTTCCTAATCATAGGTTATCAAATGGGCATTGATAAACCGTCAAGATTAGCACATATTATGTATGCTCAATTGGGAGGATGGTTAGTCTCAAACCATTTGTGTGGTTGACACTAATACAAGTATGTGGGTGCTCATTAGTGAATGAGTACACTGAACGAGATCAACCGTAGTTCTCGTATGGAGTATTTATCTATATGTCAAACGAGAACTCATAGTTGCAATAATGCAAATTAGTCCTTAGACCTGAGGCATCATGGTTGTCCTGTGATGCGTTATTGATCTTTGATAGCTCTTAAAGGCAAGCCGTAAAAGATTTGTCTTAAGTGTTGTTGGGATCTCTTAATTCATCATAGGGGCATGTGAATGTACAATAAGGAATCTCTACTTTCGATAAAGAAGGAGAATGTTTCAAGATGTGATTCAGTAAATCTTTGGCCAAAGTATTTTGAGCTTGATTTAGAAAGTTGTTCTTAATCATGTTCTTTTGAATCACATAAGGTTATAAATCATATTATGAGTTTGACATAAACAATCCGTACCCTAATAATATGATTTGAAACATTGTATAAGAGAAGGACCGTATTGCATTGCAATTCCAACTGAATAGGTTCTTTATCTATTCTGGTTAGCTTGGGTAGCCTTGATATATTGCTAGATGTCACTCTTGGCTTGTGGAAGTCCTAGGATTGATTGTGATCGATCTAAATAAAGGAAGAATTAAAAAGAGGTTTTAATTCCAGTTGGTTAGAAAGAGTTCTAATATTTTCCCACTGCCTTACTAATTAGAACCTAATGGATCGCACACATTAAATGGTTAACTTTGAGTAATACAAATGAGAATGAGGAAATCAATTTGATTGATTTGATGTGGATGATTTACTACGTGTAAAAACGTATTTGGGCCTCGGTAATAGTTAAGGAAAGTCCAAATGGTTGGGTATCAAGCCCAAGGGCTTAAGACACATAAATATTATGGTTTAAGTGTCATAAGGCCCAATTTTGGAAGCCCAATAGGTTTTGGCCGAAAATGGTTAAGTGAATGTGTATGAGAATTGTTTCTATAAGCTCATTAACACACAAACACAATCCAACATCAACCAAATAGGTTTGGGAGATCAAAGAGAGAAAAAGGAGAGTTTTCAAGAGTGAAATACTTTCATTTTTCAAAGTGGTTTAGATTGAAACCAATCTTGAGAATCTTGCACTAGCATCCAAGTATTCTCAAGATACTTCTTCTCATCTCAAGGTTCCATTGGTGTGGAGACTTAGAGGCCATATACTTTTGTGGCTCACATGGAGGAGAAAGATCAAGGAGCAAATATCAAAGATCAAAGAGGAAATCATCAAGAGAAGACCAAACACAAATTGGTTCATATAATTGCTTCAAGGGTAATTAGATCTTATCCTTTCTCTTGAATTTTCATTTATGAAAAACATATCAATGTTCATGGCTTAAGATACTTGGAAGAAAGTTTTGTTTTTGAATTTAAACAACCACCTTAGACTTCCGCTGCGATTAATTTGATTAAATGCATGTTTAATATTCAAATGAACTTTGGAAAAATATTTTGAAATTCCTACAATGAGAACTACGTGTGGCTTGATCCCTTGTCCGAGTGTATGTAGGCAGCCTGGGGTCTCACCAGGTGCAGCCGCGGAATATTATTGTGTTTTTAAAGGTTTGATCGGTTCTGAGTATGTGTTTGGATTCTGTTGTGGTTATTGAATTTGAATCCGGTTTAATGATTTCTGTGGTATTTGTAAAGTTGTTTGAGGTCATGAATTACATGGTTTATGTATTAATTGACTGAAGAATATTGCTGGTTCTATTTCGAATTATTCTGAAGGCCGGAGGCGTATTATGTGTTTGCATGTTGATGACTTGTGCATGCTGCCAGTTGGGATATTAAAATGTGAATTTTGTGCATGTTGAAATTTGGGAAATGTTCAATTTACAGGGGAGACTCTGCCGAAATTTACCGAAATTTTGGTAGGAAATCTCGTGCCCTTAATTCTTTTTGGGATAAGAGGATATAGTTTCAGTGAGCAGGCCTGACATCAGGTGATGTCGGGAATTTCACAGGATTCGTCTCGATTTCGAGAAATTTGGGGGGGGTCCTGTCCACCAGGCAATAACACAACAAAGAGGTCAAGTCACCACCGTCAATAACGACTTTCACTATCATTGTGGGGTTGTACGTAGATGACTATCATTGTGGGGTTGTACATAGAAAATAAGGGATGCTCTGATACCTCAAATACCATGCTAAGATTTTAAAGTGACGGACCATTGGATCATTTACTAGTAATATCCATATTGTCCTCAACTTAACTACATGTTTAGTAAGTGAGGAGTTTTATACATTGGCCTTGATGTTATTAAGAGTGGAGCCATTTATTATATGAGGACTTTCTATTTTGTTAAGTATCCGATGTGGGACTTTGTGTATTCTTCAATATCTTTGTTACCAGCTCTGCAATTAGGCTGTAAAACCAGGCCCCAAGCTCTAAAAGCCTACAGAGGGGGGGGGGGGTGAAGTAGGCTAGAGGTCAAAGACCTACCAAATTAAATTTTAAGCCCAGCTAAGAATGAATAAGAGGAAACTGGATTAATACAGACAACACCACGTATTAATACAAACAGAAACTCTTGTGATTTTGGACAAGATGCAGCAAGTACAACAATGACAGCAAGAGTATAAACATACACAAAGATTTGTTAACCCAGAAAACCCAAGTGGGTAAAAAACTTGGAGCACCAAGCTAGGAGAGATCCAATCCACTCAATAAGAAATACAAGGAAATGAAGGAAGACTTAGTTCAATCTATCACCTATAGGCAGCTTCAATCACCCTTACAGCAAGCACCATTTCTTTGTTTCTTAGCAGCAAATCTTCTCAAGAGCACCAAGCTCAAGTTGCATGTAGTTTGATGTATGAAGTGAGTTATGATTTCACATATTCATCTATCTCAATCACAAAGTATGATTGAGCTAGACAAATGAAACCTAAGTGGTGTGATGATTAAACTAGAAGTAATGAACTTGAAGCATATAGTTTAATTCAACAAAATAACAATGAAACAAAACAAATGTTCAACCGAAATCTTGTAAGTGTTTACTTGGAGAAAGCTCTATGTATACAATCAATCATATACTCACAAGTAACATATACTAGTTAAACAAATAATAATGAACTCAACCAAAGAAAAACATTCAGCCGTAAGGAGAATAAATCAACTTGGGGAAGTTTTTATGTGTAGGAAATCATCCACATAGCCCTCAAGTGTTCAATAGTGGCTGAAGCAGTAAATAGGTTCTTGAATGCTCAGAGGCACATAAGAAGTTTTTTTTCAAAAACCTTTGAAACTATTCTGCTGGGTAAGGAGAAGGTGAGTTGCAGAAAAGTTTTCTAAAATGAATAAGTTCCTCTTTTCTGCAGTCAAGGACATGAGTATATAGACTAGAAACAGCCGCAGACAAGGATGGATGGAGAAGACTTAAAACAACTCACGGTGGACTGCTCAAGGAGAAGAAAGAAGGATTAAAAATAATCTCCCCATACAGTGAGCACAACTAGCCGTTCAGGATCAAAGATATTGAAACAGATTTTCAAAATGCTATTTTTTGAAAACAGCCGAGAGAAGGAAGGAGAAGCCTCTTTCCCAGGAAGGACCAGCCGACAAGGAAAATGGAGAGTAAAATAGACACACAATGGACTTCTCCAAGAAATAAAGATGGGAAGGAAAAATATAAAAACAGCCCATGCCTTTTTGTTTTGGTGAACGAAAAAACAGCCCATGCTTTTGTAAACACAAAGAAAGAGAAAGGAGATTTTAAATTCTTTTAAGAACCAAATGCACGAACACAACACCAAAGCTTTTAGCAAGATGACATAAAGCAAGCCATATTGTTTTGATAGCTTGGAACAAGGAGCCGGCAGCTTTATATCAAAGTGTGGAGAAAGTTTTCTCACATGAGTGTTGAATAAATGTATTCAACCCATACATCAATGTCTAAAGCAAGATATATTAAATAACTAGATGATGTGCTCAAGAAAGGAAGGAATGAACGGACAACTCATGCATGCTTTGACATAAAGTGACATTCTCAAAGGTATGACATGAAAGTATTAATACAACTGACAACAGACAGAAGCATGCACGAATGTACGTTGGATCAATCCAAATGAATATGGATTAATCCATGTGAACAATGCAAATGTTTTACCTTTTGATCTGCAACGAGGAGACTTGGAAACCCTTCAACCCACACTGATTCTAACCTAGAATCTAATTATTATTACAAGGGTTTTGTTGGTTTAAGAGAAGAGACAAAATACAATAAAGGTACAAATAAAAACCTTACATAGGCCATTGTATTAGTTTATGGGAGAAGAGTTTTAGGAAATGGTTGGTTTAGTGTTTAGGACAATAGCTTAATTTGGAATGGAAAACTTTTGAAAGAGTAACAAAGTAGTTTTATTTGAATAAAGTAGAAAAGGTACAAGGCTTTGGATATAGGACAACTGTAGTTTTCAGCTTGATTACTTGAGTTAGTTGTAGGCATATTTATACAGATGCTAAGTCGGCAATTTTTCTTGGACAAGTCGGTTGCATAGTAACCGACTTATCTAAAGTCATTTTTAGCCACAAGTTAGTCCTATAATTCTAGAATTCTCTAGTTACAATTACAATAGATAATTATTAGGATTGTTCTAGTAAGAGTCAACCAACTTTTACTTGGTAATTCTCTCAATTAAGATGTATACAAAGAATAAAAAACAACTCTCATACATACACATTTATATGTATTAATAGTTTATGCTACTACACTTTTATATGTATTAACAGTTCATACCACAACTTTCTTTGAATTTACAATTACCGAGAAGATATAGCAATTACCAAAATAAAATCTAATGAAAAATAAATGACATTCTACCGAAATTTGTCCTGAACGTTATGAAAGACCGGTATATAGATTTTTTAAATCTTGGAAATACATAAAAAGAATGAGATCATTCCTAAATATTGGTTGAACTCCTTACTTTTGTTTTTCCTAATATTCGAGAGGAGAAAATCTAACCTAAAATATCAAGTCCAATAATGAAAATTTTTAATTACTTGAGCTACAAGTCATTTGCTCCACTGAACTCCTTATTCACGTCTTATTTAAGTCAGTCAACTCAAAATAAACGACCTTGACTATGCGCCTAATCAACACTTATTGGGGGATGATGTACCATCAGTGAATTAAATTGTGGGAAGAAAAAAGGCAACGTTGACCATCCCTTTCGTTTTGTCAATTTTCATATTTTCTCTCTCTCTTGACATGCTTACTTTGACAAACTAGATTGGAGCTTCCAAGCAACATCCTATAAAGGTCCAGGCAAGAACAGAGCAAAGAGGTCAAGTCACCACCGTTAATAACGACTTTGACTATCATTGTGGGGTTGTACGTAGATGACTATCATTGTGGGGTTGTACATAGAAAATAGGGGATGCTCTGATACCTCAGATACCATGCTAAGATTTTAGAGTGACGGACCGTTAGTTCATTACCATGCTAAGATTTCCATTCTTTAGTTCATTACCATGCTAAGATTTCCATTCTTTCATTATTCCATTGACTAATCTATCTTCCTCTAGAATTTTCTTCGTCGTTTAATATGAAAATTACATAAAGAAAGAGTGGAAATTGTAAGAGCGGAAATTCTATACATTATTTCATTGACTAATCTGCATTCCTCTAGAATTTTCTTCATCCTTTAATATGAAAATTACATAAAGAAAGAGCGGAAATTGTAAGAGCGGATATTCCATACATTATTTCATTGACTAATCTGCATTCCTTTAGAATTTTCTTCGTCCTTTAATATGAAAATTACATAAAGAAATAGCGGAAATTTCATTCATTATTTCATTGACTAATCTGCATTCCTCTAGAATTTTCTTCGTCCTTTAATATGAAAATTACATAAAGAAATAGCGGAAATTTCATTCATTATTTCATTGACTAATCTGTCTTCCTCTAGAATTTTCTTCATCATTTAATATGAAAATTACATAGAGAAAGAAGGGAAATTTCATACATTATTTCATTGAATAATCTGTCTTCCTTTTTGTTTGTTCCCCCAATACACAATCAATAAGTTCAGACATAATAGAAAATTGATAGACTAGTTAAGGAAAGGTAGTGTGTATGAAAACTATATAAAGAAAGAGCGGAAATTTCATACATTATTTCATTGACTAATCTACATTCTTCTAGAATTTTCTTCGTCATTTAGTATGAAAATTACATAAAGAAAGAGCGGAAATTCCATACATTATTTCATTGACTAATCTGTCTTCCTCTAGAATTTTCTTCGTCGTTTAATATGAAAATTACATAAAGAAAGAGCGGAAATTTCATACATGATTTCATTGACTAATCTGTCTTCCTCTAGAATTTTCTAAGTCATTTAATATGAAAATTACATAAAGAAAGAGCGGAACTTCCATACATTATTCCATTGACTAATCTGTATTCCTCTAGAATTTTCTTCGTCGTTTATGAAAATTACATATAGAAAGAGCAGAAATTTCATACATTATTTCATTGACTAATCTGTCTTCCTCTAGAATTTTCTTCGTCGTTTAATATGAAAATTACATAAAGAAAAAGCAGAAATTTCATACATTATTTCATTGACTAATCTATCTTCCTCTAGAATTTTCTTTATCATTTAATATGAAAATTACATAGAGAAAGAATGGAAATTTCATACATTATTTCATTGACTAATCTGTCTTCCTTTTTGTTTGTTCCCCTAGTATACGATCAATAAGTTCAGACATAATAGAAAATTAATAGACCAGTTATGGAAAGGTAGTGTGCATGTGAAGAAGTGAGAAATGTAAAAATTTCCACATGAGAAATAACTAAACTGTTAGCGTTTGTTTCATTGAATGATGGGAAATGCTAGCAACCTTCTCTCCAACCTTCTCTTTTGGACCTTCTCCCTTTTTCTCATGACATGTGTCACTTTCCTTACACTAAAAACAAAGTAATTAATTCATCAAATAAGGTAACATTTGTTTCCAAATTTACCCTTATTTTTTGTATTGATTTTAATGTTTCCTTAAATTTATTATCCAAATTGGTTACAACTTTCTTATCACCTTGTTAAAAAATTAAATAAGAAAAAACATTAGTTTTTTTTTTTTTTTGCTTTTTTGAAAGACTCCAACAAATAAGACTTACCTAATTAATGGTTCAGAAAAAAAAAAATCAATAATTAGACTTACCGAATTAATGGTTTGAAAATGCAATTAATGAACTTCCTTAGAAGGACGTCTTTTGTCTGTATAAAAACAGGATATATCTTTTGTGGATTTTTTAAAGGTTATTATTGTGTGTTTTTTTTTATAACAAAAAAAAAAGTTTTTCCTCTTAAAAAATAGACATTTTCTTTATAATAAAAAAACAGAAAATTTTAAATTTTTAAGGCTTCGTTCGATTAAGTTTTCAGGGCTTGTTTTCATTTTTAGAGATAAAAAAATTAGGCAAGAACTTGTTCGGTGGGCCAAAAATAAAAAACATTGAAAATGTTTTCATAAAATGAAACAACTTCACCTGTACTTCTAGAAAACAGAAAAAAATATGTTCTCACAGGAAACAAACACTCAAAACATGCGAGGATGAAAAAGAACATGCTGTTATTGCTCACTCTCGTCAATCTCTCGCTCAATCTTCTCTTTCCATCAAAAAACGAAAACAAAAATCTTCTCTCCCCTTCGCTCACACTTCTCTTCTCTTCCCCATCAGACCACCGCCATGGCTATCAGAACATCGCCAACGCTCCTGCTCCTGCCACTGTCGCCAAACCTCACAGACCCAGTCCCCACATCACCACCACCATCCAATTGAATCACCAGCAAACACCCAATCCAAACCAATACACATCATCGCCACCTAATAAAAGCAATCGACACTAGCACCTCCACCACCCATACCCAATAGAAGCACCATCACCACCCAATCGAACCAGCACCATCAAGCCAATTGAACAACCACAAAACCCATCTACCTAACTTTGCTGCTAGGAGAATATGACCTTGAAACTTTGATAATGAGGGACAATAAAAACAAGAGGTTGTTTATTGAGAACTCAAAGACTCAGGTGTTTAGTTAACAAAAATGGAGTGTACTGACCCAAAAAAAAAAGAGGGGTGTGTCTTTTTTTTTTTTTCTTTAGATTTTTAATTTTTTTTTAATCATCATTTCCTTTGTTTAAAAGGGTGGGGTTGAAGTTATTTCTTATTATTTTTTTTTACAGATAATTCTTTTTTTATACCTAAAATTATGTTATAGTTTTTTTTATCAGACATTAACAAAAATACCTTTGAAATATTGCTCACATATTATTATTCCTAAATTGTACCACCAGACACGTTTTCACTGTTTTTATTTTCTAAATATGTTTTCCAATCTTAAAAATGTAAATTTATTTTCTCATTTTCATTCTCTGAAAATATTCTCAAAAAACATTCTCCTAAAATGTTACCAAACGAGCCCTAATTTTTTACATATGGTAAGAGAGTTGTAAAAAAAAATTGGATAAATTGAAGGACAATATATTTAATAAGGGTAAACTTGGAAAATAAAAGGTGGTTTGTTTGATGTATTAATGTCATTATTTTAATTGTATGAGAAGTGACACATGTCATGAAGAAAATGGATAAGGTATAAAAGAGAAGGTTAGAGAGAAATTTACTAGCATTTCCTTTATTATGATTGTTCTAGTAAGAGTCAACCAACTTTTACTTAGTAATTCTCTCAATTATTTTAGAATTTTCTAGTTTTATCACCCAAGTGCATTACTGTTTAACACATTGATTGGCCTACAACGACAAAATGAAGAAAATCTGAAGTTTATCAACCAATCAAAATTATTTTTCATTGAAAACATGCCAAGCTCGTGAGAAAAGAGGACTTTAATGATAAATTGTGTGTTACAAAATAGTTGAAAGGGGAAAAGTAAAAATGATATTCTATTCTATTTCTATGTGAGAAGAGAAGATCCCGTTTGGACACGTCCTCTCCCCCAAAGTTGTATAAATAGCACTGTAGATGACTCATTATTGCTCACAGAGTAAGTAGTTGATATAATTTAGCTCATGAATATGGGTAGCACTGTTGTCAGGTTTCTAAGCATTGCAACCTTATTTACCATTTGCTTTTTATTATGCAATGCAAATCTGAGTGCGCCTTGCAAACAAAATGAGAGACGAGCACTTTTGAAGTTTAAGCACGATCTTGAAGATCCTTCAAATCAGCTTTCATCTTGGGCTGGTGAAGGAGATTGTTGCAATTGGAAGGGAGTTGTCTGCGACAATTTAACCGGTCATGTCCACGAGCTCCACCTGCCGGACATGTACATTACATGCCTTCCAGCATGAAATTCAGTGGTAAGATAAATCCATCTCTACTCAATTTAACGCATCTTACCTACTTGGATCTAAGCAACAATGATTTTCAAGAAATGCAGATTCCTAGCTTCTTAGGTTCTCTCAAAAGTTTAAGATATCTTAACCTCTCACTGTCGATGTTCGCCGGATTAATTCCTCATCAATTGGGAAATCTAACGAGTCTACAGGTTCTTGATCTGGACAGTAACGGTTTGGAGGTTGAGAGCCTTCAATGGATTTCTGGTCTTTCTCAATTGCAACACTTGGACATGACTGATGCAAATCTTAGCAACGCATCTGATTGGTTGCGGGTGACAAACACACTCCCGTCTTTGGTAGAGAACTTGTATATGTCTTTTTGTGGACTTTATCACATACCTGGTGGTATTGCCAACATGACTAATCTTAAATTCCTTTATCTCGACAAGAACTATATCAGTTCTACTATACCTGAATGGTTGTACAGGCTTAGCCATCTTCAGTCCCTAATTCTTTCGTTCAATTCTTTTCATGGTGAGATCTCGTCTTCCCTTGGAAACCTCACATCCATTGTCAATCTTCATATGTCAGGGAACAATCTCAATGGAAGCGTGTCAGAAATTTTTGAAAGTTTTTCTAGGTGTAGTTCAGGTCAAATAGAGTCATTGAGTCTGTCAGGGAACAATCTTTCTGGCCATTTAACAGATAAGCTTGATCATTTTGAAAAGTTGAGCGTCCTTGATCTTGCTAGTAACTCAATATCAGGTCCCCTTCCACCGTCCTTTGGCAATCTGTCATGCCTAGAAGTTTTGAGAATTGATGATAATAATTTAACAGGTTTTGTCTCTCAACTACATTTCACTAATCTTACAAGATTGGTGGAATTTTAAGCAAGTGGAAACTCATTGACTCTTGAAACTACTCCACACTGGCTTCCTCCTTTTCAACTTTTTATTCTGGCTTTAGATTCTTGGCATCTGGAGCCATCGGAATTGCCCATGTGGCTTCAGAGTCAAAAGCAGTTGAGTTTTCTTAGCATGTCCAACACAAGAATTTCAGGTACCATTCCGACTTGGTTTTGGAACTTTTCTTCCGAATTACGGGATATTGATCTCTCTGAAAATAAATTGTATGGTGAGGTTCCACATATATTTCCTTCGCAGTTTATGCAAATTCTCTTAGGTTCGAACCAGTTCAATGGTTCATTACCTCTTGTTTCATCAGCAGCAGTTCAACTAGATCTTTCCTACTCATCGTTTTCTGGAACGCTCTTTCACTTCTTCTGTAATAATAATAGTGAACCAAAGGCACTTTCAATTCTTCATCTGGACAACAATCTTCTATCTGGAAAAATTCCTGACTGTTTCAGAAACTGGGAAAAATTGGAAGTTGTAAAGTTAGAAAGCAACAATTTAATTGGGAATATTCCAAGGTCTTTGGGCTACTTACTCTCCCCCTCAGATACTTGC
Source organism: Prunus fruticosa (assembly GCA_018703695.1). Taxonomy (NCBI): domain Eukaryota; kingdom Viridiplantae; phylum Streptophyta; class Magnoliopsida; order Rosales; family Rosaceae; genus Prunus; species Prunus fruticosa. The sequence goes on along the minus strand of CM031917.1, from coordinate 63,428,534 downwards.
ACTTGCGCCATAACCACTTGCATGGGGAGTTGCCTCCATATCTAAAGGAATGTACCGAGTTGACTATTCTTGACCTTAGTTACAATAAGTTTCTAGGAAAGATACCAATGTGGATTGGAACAAGCCTTTCAAAATTGGGGGTTCTTAGCCTTCGTTCAAATAAGCTTCATGGCCACATTCCGTACAAACTATGCAGTCTTGCAAATCTCCAAATCTTGGACCTCGCACATAACAATCTCTCAGGAAGAATGCCAAGGTGTTTGTACAATTTTACAGCTATGACCACCATTCCAAAAAATACCGGTTTATACTTTTATCATTCAAGTGATTTTACTTATAGTGTGGACCAAATAGAGGATGCAGACGTGGTGACAAAAGGTAGAGAAGTGAAATATGGAAACATGCTTCTTGGATTGGCAATTAGTTTGGACCTTTCAGACAACATTATCTCTGGAGAAATCCCTGAAGAACTTACCAGCCTCATCTACTTGCAGTCGGTGAATTTGTCTTATAATCTTTTGAGTGGAAGAATCCCTCCCAAGATTGGTGATATGAGATGGTTAGAATCTCTTGATTTGTCCATGAATCAACTTTGTGGTCAAATTGCTCCAAGTATGTCAAGTTTGACATTTCTCAGTGCCTTGAACTTGTCCTACAATAATTTGACAGGCGAAATTCCGAAAAGCACTCAACTTCAGAGTTTGGATCAATCCAGTTTTATTGGTAATAAACTTTGTGGCCCTCCACTTGAAGTGAACTGCAGTAATACCAATGGGACAGTACCACCGGTAGCAGATCAGAAACACGGAGGAAATGATTTGCTTGAAGACGTTTGGTTCTATCTGAGCTTGGGAATAGGATTTCTGTTCGGTTTTTGGAGTGTTCTTGGCTCGTTGTTGTTGAACTTGCCATGGAGCATTGTCTTTTCTCAGTTCCAAAATAGCATTGTAAAGAAGCTTTATGGGGTAATTGTTGAACATTTTTAACTATTTCTGCAGGTAGATTGACCTTGGTTTGTTCTTCTAGATGTTATTGTTTCCAAAAGTTTAAGAGATGCTTTAGATAGGATGTACTTTTCTTGGATATCGATGCTTGTAATCGGGGTCAGGCTTTAAGTCCTTTCCCCCTTCTTTTTTCAGTTGTTAATCAATAAAGTTATCCCTCGTACCGCTTTATATGTATTAACAGTTAGCTATTAATTACAGCTGATATATATATATATATAAGAGAAAACCACCACATACTCTCCTCTCAATTAATTTGTTAATTTTCCTTTTTTCTCTTGACAGACTGACCGATAACGAGTCATTGTGGGGCTGTATGTGGTTTCGTATTTTTTAAATTTTCCCCAAGAAACAGAGTACACTTCACTTTTATTTATAAAAGAGTGAACATTGGGAGTTTTGTATATAAGTAATTGGGGATTTAATTCGACAATTGCAAATTGTGCAAGTTCTGCATAGAGGGAAAATTGGAATGCGGCTGGGCAGTGTAACAGAGCAGCTGAATTGTCAGGTGAAATTCCGCATTAACGGAGTGACGTCAGAGTATAGTTTAAGGACCATTGATACAATTTAGCGTTGTATGATGCATAACCTTTTCTTATTTGTAAAACAAAGCAACAAATTACAACATTTACGACAAAAAAACAGAAGAAAAAAAAAGGCCAAACAAACTGCAAACGATGAAATAATTTGACCAAAGCTTTCGACATTATTCTCCATATGCATGTAGCAGGGAAAACAGAACAAACTACCTCCATCTGCAACTAACTATAAAGTCTTTGGACAATGTTGTTCAGCAACTGTGAAAAGGCAAAGCTCCATGGAAAGTTTAGCAGCAACGAACCAAGAACACTCCAGAATCCGAACAGAAAGCCTAGTCCCAAACTCAGATAGAACCAACCATCTTCAACTAAATGGCTTCCTCTGTGTTTCTCAACAGCTACTGGTGGTATTACCCAAATTTGCCTTGCAGCTCTCATTGAGTGGAAGTCCACAAAGTTTGTTACCGATAAGCCTGGACTGATCAAATCCCTGAATCTGTGTGCTTTTCGGAATCAGTCCAGTCAAATTGTTGTAAGACAAGTTCAGGTCAGCCAGGAATGTCAAAGTCGACATGCTTGGAGGAATTTCACCAGAAAGATGGTTCATGGAAAGGTCAAGAGATTCTAACGATCCCATATCACCAATCTTTGAAGGTATTTTTTCAGTTAAATGATTTCTTGATAAATTCAAAGATCGCAAGCTGGTGAGGCTGGTCACTTCTTGAGGGATCTCTCCAGATATCATGTTGTCTGAAAGGTCCAAGCTAGTCACCAAAGTAAGAAATTTGCCATATTTTAGTTCTCTGCCTTTTGTCACCAAGATTGCATTCTCTATATACTTCTCAGAGGAACCATACGTATACTTGAAGAATGAAATGGGACCTCCTGAGTTTGACAAGCTGACCATGGCACTAAAACTGTCAAAACATCTTGGGATCGTTCCCGAGAGATTATTATGCGTGAGGTCTAAGATTTGGAGATTTACAAGATTGCAGAGTTCATGAGGAATGTTGCCGTGAAGCTTAGTTGAACGAAGGCTGAGAACAATCAAATTTGAATTGCTTTTCCGAATCCATTTCGGTATGCTACCAGTGAACTTAATTTTCACCAAGGTCAACAACTAACAAGTCCGTACAATTCTGTAGGGACGTAGGCAATTCTCCAGAGAGGTGATTATTGCGCAAGTGCAGTGATTGGAGGAAAAGCAAATGTCCAATGGAGATTGGAATGTTCCCAATAAAGCTATTGTTATCTAAATTCAGGACAATCAAAATTTTCCAGTTTTCCCAACAATCAGGAATTTCTCCAGCGGGACTGTGGTTCTGGAGATAGATAATTCTAAGCTGTTTTGGTCTATCCATGCTATCACAAAGAAGTGAAAGATAGATCCAGAAAATGATCAAATGGAAAGATCTAGTACATCAACTGTGGAGGAGACAAGAGGTAATGAACCACTGAAATTGTTGGAACTCAGGTCAATGACGTCTAAAGGGGCACCAACTATGTTTGGAACCTTCCCATACAGTTGATTCTGAGAGAGATCCACAAACCTTAATTGGGAAGAAAAGTTCCAAAACCAGGTTGGGATGGTACCGGAAATTCTTGGATCGGATATGCTTAGATATTGCAACTGTGTTCATCGTGAACTTGGTACTCGTGCAATGTGTCAGGCTTCCCTGTTCACGATGAACATTTTCAGTAACAAGTTCACCACCTGTTTGATCTTCTGATGATATCCCAAATCCAATATTAGTATTGCCCGAGTCTTCATCAACTGCAGACTCCTGGATTATGCATGGATATGGATGTGATCCTCCTCCCAATGTTTGTGCTGTAAGTGGTTGGATGGTATCCAAATTTGAGAGATCCTTCATCAAGGCATCAACATCATTAACATCTAGAAATTGGCTGAGGTCATAATTAAAACCTTGTGTTAGTTGATGATCAGTGTCACTAATTAGCTCAAAGCCATAGTCTGGCTGATGGAGTGATGAAGGACTAGCAGATGCAGAGGCCATAGTTGTTGGGTAAGAAGGTAGTGTGGCTGATCCATTGGCAAGTAAGCATTCGCAGTGGTAGTCTGCTCCGGCTGCTGACTATAATGATAATTAAGCTCAGAAGCATCAGAAATTGGAGTAGAATTAACACCTAATACGACTTCATCACTGCACTCTAGTTGCCTTAGAATCTTGGTAGGGGATTGTAGTACTAGAGCATGACCACCGACACCATCATTCTCTGATAACTTCCTCTTTCTGTCATTCTTCCGAAATCGACAGAGCACGTATTTACCATCACCCCCACAAGTATTTTAATTTGACTGGGGCTTCACCAATGAAGGGTGCAGGCTGTACTCGTGCATAATCCAGCAGCCATGTTGATCAGATTTATCATTCTCATAACGAAACCTCTTACACAGACCTAAAGGCGTATTATTTTTACCAGGATCACGGACCGTGGTCCCTCTGTCCTCACCTTTTCCAGGTTCCATTCCCTATAGTTCGAGCCACGAGGGAACCCTGGCCGGTCACTAACTTCAATTTGGTGAAGAAGTAGAGGTCTTCACCCTTTTCTAAGTTTTGTCCACCGAAATCATTCCATATATCCCATGGCTCTTTCTTACCATAAAGATTGAATTCTGGCACAACGTTGCTGTACTTAAATGGTGTGCCAGAAACCTTGTTAAGAAGATAATACCCCAACAACTGAGCATCGCTTGGACGAAACTTAAATCCAATTGGAACATCAACATACTCACAAGGTGCCATATATAAGTATGTGTAGGTTTGTTAAAGATGAAATATTTCTTGGTTTCTTGGAATGGACGTTTCTCTGGGACTTTGAGTGGCAGATAATGGATTCTTGAATGAGTTTCTCGGAGATATGTGGGCTACGGCTTTTGTGATTTCTGTGTGAATCGGTTCCTTCCTTTCCTGGGGTGTTTTTGAGGGGTATGTAAGAGCCATTGGATTTCATCCAACGGTGAATTTTCAATATTGGCTTTTTGGTAAAACCGGGTTGAAATTACCCATACCAAAAAGATGCAATCCGAAAGTGCAAAGCACGCTCTCTCATTCTGGTTAACCCTCCTTCCTCCCAAGCCACCCACTCTGCAATATGTTTTTCTTCTCTCTCTCTCTCTCTCTCTCTCTCTCTCTCTCTCTCTCTCTCTCTCTCTCTCTCTCGCCATCTCTGGTTTGTGGTTATCAAAGAACCAAAATACATTCAGCAAATATCTTGCAACCAACACAGACACAACAGAGGGTTTTGGGTCTTTTTTTTATTTATTATTATTGACACTTTATCATCTCAAAAATTCATTTTCTAACGCCCAACTTCTCCTAATTCTTCTCCTCTCTCGCACTCTCTCAAATCTTGCCTTAGCTCCAGCTCGCCAGCCATCTCCCTCCTGTCCAATCCAGTTCTCCACCCATCAATCGTCATAACCCAGCTCTCCTCAAATTCGGAACCCTAGCTTGACCCTAGCCAAGCGCCCGCAACTCACGACCTCTATTGTCGACCTCCACCGCGAAGTCCACAGCCCGGCCACAGTCGCGACCTCCGTCGTCGTTCTCGACAGCGGTGAGTTCTAATATTAGTTTTGTACTCTCTGTCCCGTTATAAATTCGTTGATCCCCTTTTCTTATTATTGCAACATTAGGGGCATTCATGGGCTCCATTTTTGGCTACGGTCCTCTATCTCTCTCCCTCTCCTTCTCTGTAAGTCCTCTTCTTCTCCGTCTTCAAATTTCAGTAATCCTCTTTACCACTAACCTGAACCACCTACTTCTCTGGTTCTCTTCTTCTTCTTCATGTCATTCAATTTCAATTTTTTTTCTTTCTAAATTCTATTTTAGGGATTTAAAAATTAGGGATTCAGTTGGGTTAATTTTCGAAATTCTAATTTAGCGATTCATTCAATACCTAATTTATGAGCTGTGGCTTTATGAATTATCAAGTGGACTACTTGTTTTTAATTGATCATTGATAATAGTATTATTGTAATTTTTAATTGATCTTTGCATATTTCATATTTTAGCCTTACAATTTTAGTGGCTGGGCAGCTTGCAATTTTGTGTAGACAGGTTATTAAATTCTTCTAGTATTAATGGAAGTTGTGTTACTAAATTATCAGTAGCTACGCTCTTGGTTGACATGGTTGTTTTGAATTGTAAGATTAGCTTACTATTCGATGAACCCACTTGCTGATATTAGGAAATGGAGTTATTAATTGAAATGAATGGGAATGTGCTTGTTTCTTATGCTATTAGATTTTGTGTGAGTGTGATGCTAATTAGCCTTTGAAATACACATCTTTTGGTGTTAATATTTGAAGTATTGGAACATGGGAAAGTTGAAAACAGGCATCTTCATGAGATGCTTGAGCAAAATTTGAAGTATTTCAAGAGCATTAAGTAGACCTCCCTTGATATGGCTTGCTATAAAATGTAACATATGGATATGAATTCCTTGTTCTAAAGTTGCCCCTATAGATTATTTGTTTCAATTCATGATTCTCTTACACCTATATAGAAACATAGGATTGGTTTGTTTTTATTTTATCTGGAATTGTTTGTTTTTCAGAAAATGGAGAATATTGAACAGCTTCAGAAAATTGTGGTTGTTCTGTTCACTATTGCCTTCTTTAGGAAGCTTATATAAAGTACATGTGGAGCTTCTTGAGTTAGACAATTCCACATTGCCCCATTTTTTGCCAAACCATCTGATGATTTTTTTAATGGTTCTTTTTGTTCCTAATCATGTTCCCGTAATATCACTTTGTACAGGAATAGTTACTTTTCTTCAATCTTATCGGATTGGAATGCAGCTGTTTTTTAGTTTCATTGTTCTGTGTATTTCTATTATGGATGTTGTAGTTGTATCTGGTTCTGTATTGATGTTATGGATGTTGTTTGGTTATATTGATTATTGGTTGGTTGATTAAGTTCACCCCTTGAGGTGTTTTGATGTTTGGTTCTGTCCCTCTTATTTAGTTTAACATTTTCTTTGTGCTTTATGTGTTCCAATTTTTCTGATTTTCTCTTGCTGGTGTTCTAGGTTAGAAAGCTCTTTGCCTATTAGTATGAGTTTCTTAGGTCTTTTAGTTTCTGATTGCGGTTTTCTTGTCTCAGTTTCTATTTTGTTTTTTTGGTCTTTGTTTCTCCTTTTTTCTAATTTCTTGTTTTGCCATCTCTTCTGCAGGTTTTTTTTTTTTTTTTTTAATGACAGTTGGACCTAGATTTTTGACTTATGGAAGATTGTTGTTATTGAGAACCATCATCAATTTGGCGTGGGACAACATTCCATTCTGTCATAGGAAGTGTGCTGTAATTATATGGAAAAAAAAACATGTAATTGAGGAACTATATTTTAATCATGTAATTTAGTCCTCATTCAATGAAATTGAGTTCAATTTACTTGAGAAAGCTCAGTCTTGAATCTGTTCTTTTTATATTCGCAAGTGTGTGCAATAGAAACATACTTTTTTTTTCAAAGAACAATGGAAAATTACTTTTACTTATATTATACAATGAAGAGAGAACATTGTATACGTTGTGTATTACGTCCCTGTATTCCCCCTCTCCTCCTCCTCTCTCTCTCTCTCTCTCTCTAAGATGGACTATTGGAGTTTTCGTATTGCCAATGTATAGCCTTCTATTGCCCTAGTATTCCCATTATATAGCCTCCAATTACCTTCATATTGCCATTGAATTGCCCTAATTACCTTTGTATTGTCATTGTATTGCCCCAATTGCCTTTGTAATTGAAGATAATGCCATAAGGAGTTTGTAACAATTTTCAATGTATTTTTCTGATTTTTAATTATTTATTTACGAATTTTTTTATAAAAAAACAAAACAAAACAAGGATCAAAATGGACAGTGGTGCAATCACTGGAGGACAGTCAGTCAGCCACACTGACCGCGCCCATTCAGCTTCCGCCATGTGTCACTCCATACCATTTAATATTAATTTCTAGGATTTAACTTACAAAATTCATAATAAATTCAATACAAATCCAAAAAATTCACCGAAAATTGGTAGGAACTCCTTGTGACATTCTTTACGCCCCAAAACTCCAAAAAAATAATTTTGACTTATAAAATTTGAAAATGATAACAAAAACTCAACTTTGTTTCAAAACAAACCAAAACACTAAATTATGTTCCATAAAAGTAATGTATATTGGTGCGTTTATATTCCATGTCTGTTGCATCTATATTGCTTGTCTATTGCGTGCGTATTCGTACATTTATTGCGTGTGTATTGATTGTTTATTGCTTACGAAGGAAATAAACAACAATACACAGGCAACAGACAAGCAATATACACACAACAGACAAGCAATATACACGCAATAGATATGCAATATACACGCAATAGACATGCAATATACATCACTCCATAATTACACCAACCATAAGGAAGTCGTATTGAATATGAAATTATACTTAACAGTTGTTCTTTCTACTAAAAGAAAGAATAAGGACTGTTTTCCCCCTTAAATATAACTCCTTAAATCTTACTTGAGTGGTACTTTTGCCCCCAATAAACATGCAATATTGGAGCAATAACATGCGATATACATGCAGTAAACTATCAATAAACCTTCAATAAATATTCAATATCGGTTTAATAACATGCGAAATTCATGCAGTTAACAATCAATAAACCTTCAATAAACATGTAAACAATCAATAAACATTCAATAATCATTCAATATTAGTTCACTAACATGCGAAATACATGCAGTTAACAATCAATAAACATTCAATAAATATGTAAACAATCAATAAACCTTCAATAAACATGTAAACAATCAATAAACCTTCAATAAATATTCAATATCGGTTCAATAACAAGCGAAATACATGCAGTTAACAATCAATAAACCTTCAATAAACATGTAAACAATTAATAAACCTTCAATAAACATTCAATAACATGCGAAATACATGCAGTAAACAATCAATAAACCTTCAATAAACATGTAAACAATCAATAAACCTTCAATAAACATGTAAACAATCAATAAACCTTCAATAAACATTCAATATCGGAGCAATAACATGCGAAATACATGCAGTAAACAATCAATAAACCTTCAATAAACATTCAATATCATGCGATATACATGCAGTAAACAATCAATAAACTTTAAGTATACGCAAATAAACAATCTATATACACTGAATAATTGTGCAATTTTCAAAAAAATGTATTGTCTTATTATTGCATCGTATTGGCCCTGTATTGTGATTTTATCGTCTTCGTATGACTTTATTTTTTTAAAGTCAGTCTTGGAAAGTTTTTGCTGGGTTTCAAACAAATAAATGCTTTTGTTTCAAACAATAATTTAAATTCAATGCCAATCCACCTATTTCAAGAACAAAAATTACAAAATGGTTTTGAAAACTCATTGGTGGTGCGTGCAACATGTCTTTTTGGGGAGAACTTTTACAATCCTTGAAACAGTGCACTTAATTGGTCATTAAAAGAACAAATAATATGACAATTGATACAAGTAATAAAACTAATACCAAGTCCTTAATGGACTTCAGCATATTCAACATTATAGCATCATACGTGTCATCTTGTTGTTCTGCTTCAGCGAAGGTTACATCAACCCATTCGAATCCATTGCAACTGGTGGCTCCCTAATTGCAGGCATCATATATGCAAAATAATTCTGTCAAGTTAGACCTAGGTTTTTTTCACCCACATACATATTCTGGAAATGAAAACTTACATAGGAGGTTAGACACTTCCAAAATGGCTTCCCTCGATTTTTATTCTGATTTTGAAACCCGAAACACCATTGCAGCTCCACAATACTAACACCTCTTTGTTTGAGCGGGAGATGAAGACGAAGACATGTTGAATCTTCTCACTTGTACCTCTTCTCACTCAGATCTTCTCACTGAAACCTCTTCGACTCATACCTTCTCACTCATAGTTCTCAGTCATACCCATTCACTCATAACCCTAAACTTCTCACTCAGCTCTCTCTCATCTTTGCCCAAATCGAATTATATCCTTCTTTTTCTGTGTGTGGGTGGGTTGGTCACGATCTCGACACCTGTACCGTCAGAATTGTGACACCTTTTACCCCGAAAAGCAATATAATATTTCACTACCAAATATTAATCTGAAAATTGAGGAGACACTGCTTTAAATATATTATTTTATTTATATTTCATTAAGGCAACTAGTTGCATAAGAATCCATCATCATTGGTTCCATTTTAATAACATGACTAGGGGTAGTTTGGTGTGGGAAAATGAAAAAGTATTGATGGGACCTTCTGTGACTAGTCAGTAATCCATCACATTTGTATCAATGAATTTGATGGCGGGAAAATCCTAAAAATGGCTATGCAAATAGGTTATTAATTGACTTTTTGACTGTCCTGACTCTCTTTGCATTTCGATGACATTTTCCATTCTCTTGTCTTGAGTTTTAGGGTGTTGGGTTCAATTTCTTTAAAAAGGTTGGCTAGCTACATTGTACAAATGTTGTTTAAATGTTGGGTTTTCATCTATTTTGTCTGGTGTTTGTGCTGTCATAAACCGTTTTATATATAAATGTATAATATATATTATATAGTGGAATGATTACCTGACATCATAGACGGCTACAAATGACATTTTCCTTAACACAGATATTTTGCACAACTGCAATCTTGATATTTGGTAAACGAAAAGGCATGCATGGAGTGAGTAGGTGTCTTTTCACCGGTGCTTGGGAATGACATTTTCCCACTTAGCATATCCCAAACGATTTGGTTACACGTTTCTTAAGCAAAACTTGAACAGTGAATGACTTTTAATAATTTTTTCCTTATGTTGTAGAATGGATGGCTTGTATATTTCCATTTTATTTTTCAAAACATCTCTTAACCCTAAAAAAGAAAAAAAAAATTAACAAATTGAAGAAGAGAGAAACTGATTAGCACCAGAAATGGTCTATTCGCACACAAAACAAAAATAAAAATAAAAATTTGGAGTAAATATAATTAACAAATGTACAGGCTAAAAAGTAATATAATAATAATAATAATTTAGGATAAATAATAATAAAATACTAATGTAGCATAACCATGAAACAGGGAATTCAGTAGGAAGATGAAGTCTCAATGAGTTCGTAGCAATTTTCGGAACATTATTGTGATTTTTTTGTATTTAGTTATGAATTTTCTAAGAAAAAGTAATAAATTCGTTGAGACACACTGATTGTGCCCCATTCAGCTTCTGCCATGTGTCGTCCCACACGATTTAATACTATTTTTCTAGGATTTAACTTATAAAATTGATAATAAATGAAATACAAATAAAAAAAATACACTGAAAATTGATACGAACTTCTTGTGACATTCTCTACGCCCTCAACCTATAAAAATATAATTTTGACATATAAAATTTGAAAATGATAACAAAAACTCAACTTTGTTTCAAAACAAACCAAAACACTCAATTATGTTCTATAACATAACAATCGTGTTCTTTGATTTTAACGCTTACCAAGAACTCAAATATGTAGAATCATGAGTTTAGACCTTTATAATCGAAGATAATGTTATCAGGAGTTTGTAGCAATTTTCGGTGTATTTTTCTGATATTTAATCAAATTGTTATGAATTTTTAAACATAAATTTGATAAAAGTATCAAACCTGACACGTGGCGCATTGACAGGGGACATCCATCAGACACACTGACTGCGCCCCATTCAGCTTCCGCCATGTGTCGCCCCACACGATTTCATACTATTTTTCTAGGATTTAACTTATAAAATTGATAATAAATTAAATACAAATAAAAAAAATACACTGAAAATTGATACGAACTTCTTGTGACATTCTCTACGCCATCAACCTCCAAAAATATAATTTTGACATATAAAATTTGAAAATGATAACAAAAACTCAACTTTGTTTCAAAACAAACCAAAACACTAAATTATGTTTTATAACATAACACTCGTGTTCTTTGATTTTAACGCTTACCAAGAACTCAAATATGTAGAATCATGATTTAAGACCTTTATAATCGAAGATAATGTTATCAGGAGTTTGTAGCAATTTTCGGTGTATTTTTCTGATATTTAATCAAATTGTTATGAATTTTTAAACATAAATTTGATAAAAGTATCAAACCTGACACGTGGCGCATTGACAGGGGGACAGCCATCAGACACACTGATTGCGCCCCATTCAGCTTCCGCCATGTGTCGCCCCACACGATTTAATACTATTTTTCTAGGATTTAACTTATAAAATTGATAATAAATTAAATACAAATCAAACAAATACACCGAAAATTGATACAAACTTCTTGTGACAATCTCCACAACCTCAACCTCCAAAAATATAATTTTGACTTATAAAATTTAAAAATGATAACGAAAACTCAACTTTGTTTTAAAACAAACCAAAATACTAAAGTATGTTTTATAACATAACACTCATGTTCTTTGATTTTAACGCTTACCAAGAACTCAAATATGTGGAATCATGATTTAAGACCTTTATAATCGAAGATAATGTTATCAGGAGTTTGTAGCAATTTTCGGTGTATTTTTCTGATGTTTAATCAATTTTTTATGAATTTTTAAACATAAATTTGATAAAAGTATCAAAACTGACACGTGGCGCATTGATAGGGGGACAGCCATCAGACACACTGATTGCGCCCCATTCAGCTTCCGCCATGTGTCGCCCCACACAATTTAATACTATTTTTCTAGGATTTAACTTATAAAATTGATAATAAATTAAATAAAAATCCAAAAAATACACCGAAATTTGGTACGAACTTCTTGTGACATTCTCTACGCCCTCAAACTCCAAAAATATAATTATGACTTATAAAATTTGAAAATTATAACCAAAACTCAACTTTGTTTCAAAACAAACCAAAACACTAAATTATGTTCTATAACATAACACTCGTCTTCTTTGATTTTAACGCTTACCAAGAACTCAAATATGTGGAATTATGATTTTAGACCTTTATAATCGAAGATAATGTTATCAGGAGTTTGTATCAATTTTTGGTGTATTTTCCTGATATTTAATCAATTTTTTTATGAATTTTTAAACATAAATTTGGTAAAAGTATCAAAACTGACACGTGGCGCATTGACAGGGGACAACCATCAGACACACTGACTGCGCCCCATTCAGCTTCCGCCATGTGTCGCCCCACACGATTTAATACTATTTTTCTAGGATTTAACTTATAAAATTGATAATAAATTAAATACAAATCCAAAAAATACACCGAAAATTGATACGAACTTCTTGTGACATTCTCTACGACCTCAAACTCCAAAAATATAATTTTGACTTATAAAATTTAAAAATGATAACAAAAACTCAACTTTGTTTTAAAACAAACCAAAATACTAAAGTATGTTTTATAACATAACACACATGTTCTTTGATTCGACAATTACCATGAACATAAATATGTGGAATCATGATTTTAGACTCCATAGTCAAAGACAATGTTGTAAGGAGTTTGTATCAATTTTTGGTGTATTTTTCTAATTTTTAATTATTTTTTAATGAATTTTAGAAGTGAAATCCATGAAAAATAATATTAAATTATAGAGAATCACACGTGGCTGCAGCTGAAAGGAGAGCAGTCATTGTTTCCGACAGGTGGCGTCGTACGATTGCGCCACATGTCATTTTGTTTATTTTTTCCAAGTTTATCTTTAAAAAATCATAAAAAATTAATTAGAAATCAGAAAAATACACCGAAAATTGTTTCAAACTCCTTACGACATTGTCTTTGACTATGGAGGTCTAAAATCATGATTTCACATATTTATGTCCACAGTAAGCCTCGAATCAAAGAACATGAGTGTTATATTATAGAGCATCAACTAGTGTTTTAAATCGTTGAGAAATAAATGTGAGTTTTTGTCATCAATTTATATTTTTCTAAGTGAAATTGTATTTTTGTAGCTTGATAGTGTAGAGAATATCACAATGAGTTCATAGGACTTTCCGGTATATTTTTTTGGTTTTTTAATTTATTTGTTATGAGTTTTAGAAGTGAAATCCAAAAAAAATAAAAATAAATGAATTATAGAGAATCACACCTGGCTGCAGCTGAAAGGAGAGCAGGCATTGTTTTCGACAGGTGGTATCTTATGATTGCGCCACATGTCATTTTGTTTACTTTTTCCAAATTTATCTTAAAAAATCATAAAAAAATAATTAAAAATCAGAAAAATATACCCAAAATTACTACAAACTCCTTATAATTATGGAAGCCTAAATTATTCTTATATTATTATTTACCCTAAATTATTATTATATTACTTTTTATCCTAAATTATTATTATATTGTTATTTACCCTAAAATATTATTATATTACGTTTTACTGTGAATTATTATAATATTATTATTTACCCTAAATGATTATTATATTACTTTTTACCCTAAATTGTTATTATATTGTTATTAATCTTAAATTATTATTATATTATTATTTACCCTAAATTATTATTCTATTACTTTTATCCTAAATTGTTATTATATTTTTATGTACCCTAAAATATTATTATATTACTTTTTTATAATAATAAATTAAATAAAAATCCATCATGTCTCACTCCATACCATTTAATAATAATTTTCTAGAATTTAACTTACAAAATTCATAATAAATGAAATAAAAATCCAAAAAATACACCGAAAATTAGTAGGAACTCATTGTGACATTCTCTACGCTCTAAAAAAATACACTACGTAAATCTAATGTCTAACTTCAACTTTATAATTTCCAAGAAAGAGTTGAAAATATTAATATGGCAACAATAACAGAGCAAAGATAATATAACAGCAATCATATGGCAATACGTAAAACCTGATATTCATCTTCAGCTTTATAATTGCCAATACAGAGATGAAAAAATTGATATGATAGCAATAAGGGAGCAATAGGAAGACAATATAACGACAATTAGATGACAATACGTACACCTAGATGTCCAACTTCAACTTTATAATTGCCAATACATAGGTGAAAAAAGTAATATGGCAGCAATAAGAGAACAATCGGAAGACAATATAACGGCAATACAGGGGCAGAATACACAATGTATACAATGTTCTCTCTTCAATGTATAATATAAGTAAAAGTATTTTTCCATTGTTCTGTGAAAAAGAAGGATTTTTCTATTGCACACACTTGTGAATATAAAAAGAACAAATTCAAGACTGAAATTTCTCAAGTAAATTGAACTCAATTTCATTGAATGAGGACTAAATTACAAGACTAAAATATATAGTTCCTCAGTTACATGTTTTTTCCCCACATAATTACAGCACACTTCCTGTGACAGAATGGAACGTTGTCCCACGCCAAATTGAAGATGGTTCTCAATGACAACAACCTTCCATAAGTCAAAAATCTAGGTCCAACTGTCATTAAAAAAAAACCCTGCAAAGGAGATGGCAAAACAAGAAATTAGCAAAAAGGAGAAACAAACACTGAAAAAACAAAATAGAAATTGAGACAAGAAAACCGCAATCAAAAACTAAAAAACCTAAGAAGCTCATACTAATTGGCAAAGAGCTTCCTGACCTAGAACACCAACAAGAGAAAATTGGAAAAAATGGAACACATAAAGCACAAAGAAACTGTTAAACTAAATAAGAGGGACATAACCTAACATCAAAACACCTGAAGAGGTGAACTTAATCAACCAACCAATAATCAATATAACCAAACAACATCCATAACATCAACATAGAACCAGATACAACTACAACATCCATAACAGCAATACACCGAACAATGAAACTAAAAAACAGCCGCATTCCAATCCAATAAGATTGAAGAAAAGTAAATATCCCTATACAAAGTGATATTATGGGAACATGATTAGGAACAAAAAGAACCATTAAAAAATCATCATATGGTTTGGCAAAAAATGGGGCAATGTGGAATTGTCTGACTCAAGAAGCTCCACATATACTTTATAAGCTTCCTAAAGAAGGCAATAGTGAACAGAACAACCAAAATTTTGTGATGCAGTCCAATATTCTCCATTTTCTAAAAAATAAACAGATCCAACAAACAATTCCTGATAAAATAAATTTTTCCTGTAGTAGCAAACAAAAATTCCAATAAGTTCAACACAGCAATAAGTAACATCCACCAGCGGGGACACCAAAACAATTCACTGCAATAGTAATCAAATATGGAGGTATGAATAACAACTCTTATAACTAACTGCAATAGTACAACTCTGATAACTAAGTTGCATGAGATACTTTAACATAAACAAAGAAAATATGGGACATGGAAAAAAATAAAACTTGCAGCCAAGTATGTAACTAGATTTACTACACTTTCTTGAAAGCTAATTCCCCATCAACACTACTTGCCCAACTATTCGTGATCAACTGTATTCCAGGAAAATGTCTTTGCTTCTTCATATCTGTCTATAGTTAAATCTTTCTTCATCAACTCTTTGTTATGTAAACCCTATATCAAGCTTTGAGTGGTTCCAACTTCAGACGACAAATTTCTCCGAAGATTTCCTAGAAAACTTGTGCAGAAAACAACAGTCAACTTTGATCCTCAGTGGGATCAAAATATCTCAGAACAGATAAAATTGGATTACATTTCCCAACACCCTCACAACTGCATCCATTTTTCCATTAGATGCAGTAACTAATGTATCCTAAATCCTTCCAGGCAACTGGAGAATAGGCAGCAATATCTGATCCTCAAGGTTCAAAGAAGAAGTTATCTTCCACATTGTTGTTTTATGATATCAAAAGTCTTAAATATGTGTGGGGTATAGAAGTTTCAAAAGCATACACCTGATACAGGTAAGATTTACTACTTATTTGCACATGACTAGTTTTCTAAGGAATTCAGTATTTATTTACACATTACTAGTTTTCTAAGGAATTCAAACCTTCGAATAGAATACCGCTGATCTCATTTGACATCTGGAGTCAAAAACCAAACTTGGATTAAAAGGTGCCACAAGTCTTGCAACACGCTATTGATTTTAACTCTTAAGTAAACGTTAAAATCTCAAATATTTTCCACTTAATATGACTATTGCAGAGTAAAATTTCATAACACTTTAAAACCAGTTTTAAGTGTTCTGATAAAACCTAAGAGTAAAGCTTATATGTTTAAACATCACAGATTCATGACCTTCAAAACTTTCTTAAAAACAGTCCAGTTATGATTCTGAAATCCTCCTCTACCTCCTGCAACAAAGGCTGTATATGTGAACAACTAAAAAACGAAAGGAACTAAAAGTAAGTCTCAAGCATGTCAGTGCAACCTACAAGAGGCAACCAATATATACTCAATTCACAAAAGCTGCAAATAATTACTACCTTTTACTCTTTGTACAGAAGCGAACGATCACGCATAGCAGCTGCCTCAATGGATCCAATGGGTTAGGATATAAAAGAAGTTGGGGCAGAAAACAGGAGGGGAAAAATTAACATAAGGAAAAAGATATAACTGTAGTTGAGACATACCCAACTACATTATGTCATACACTAATTGGACAAACCAAGTGACACACATAAAGCTGCTAATTAAGGTTATTTCCACTAATGCTTACAATCACGCCAGTTGCATACCTGGTTGACTAAATTCACTAAAGTAAAACAACACAACAATTAACTAAATTAACAATAGCAAAGTACAATTTCTGAAGCAAATGTTCTACCAAATGCCAAAACTCCATCCACTACAATACAACTACAGAATTGCATCCATAAAATTGCATAAGAATCAACAAAAACTTAATATCCGAGCAAATTTCAGAACAATAATCATCAAGAAAAAAAAATGTAATCAAATTGCAACAAATCAACTAAATACCTGGCAAAAATTAATGCCCAACAAGTACAAAATCATTACCGGACCAATTATTTAATCAACCACCAAACCAAACATACCAGCACATAGCCTCCCCATGGATCGATTTAACAAAATAAAAAAATTAAAAAAAATTCCAAAAACAGATTAATCAAAACTAGAAAAACAAAAACAAAAACATTTCAACGGAGGTCGCACATGTGGCTTGACTTTGGAGTCGCGCAGTGGCTTCGCTATGGAGGTCGACAACGGAGGTTGTGAGTTGCGGCTGCTTGGCTAGGGTCAAACTAGGGTTCCAAATTTGAGGAGAGCTGGATTATGACGATGGATGGGTAGAGAACTGGATTGGACAGTGGATTGAACTTAATCCCTAAATTGGCGAAATTATGAACCACTTAAGAAACTCTAAATTTATAAATCACTAAATTAGAATTTAAAATTTAGAAATAAACTCACAAATTATCTATATATTAAATTACAAAACCACCAGAAGAATAAGCAGAGGAAGAAGAAGATGAAGAAGAAGCAAAAGAAGAAGAGGAACGGATAGGACTAGGAGTGGTGAATGAGGAGCGCTTGGGAATAAAGAGAACATAGGGAAAAGTGGGCAGGAAGGAGAGATTGAGATAGAGAGAGTGTAAGAAGGATTTGTTTGAGATTTCACGCTCTGGGAGAAACGTTCCTCTCACTTGACGAAGTTGTTTTCAAAACGGGTAATTGAAACCCGATTGCAGCATAACGAGTTCAACCATGGGATTGATCTGATGGCTATAAAGTGAACCCCTTATAACTTACCCCTTATAATTTTCCACTCATTATAGTCTGCCCTTCCTTTCCTTCCAATATATATAGGACTATTAGCAGGCCCAGTCCTGGCCCAGGGCCAACAGAGCAACGGCAATAAGAAAACGTGGGCTCAAAGTCCCGAAAAATCCGTCAATAAATGACGAACCCCACTTGTCATGTGATAGAGTTGTCCAATGTTCAAAAATAATAAAAACATTGGGATTCGGCCCTCCTTGTAACCGAAAAAATAATAACAATAACAGAACTAGTGCGTTGAGAGAGAGAGAAGAGAGAGAAGCGGCAGGGGAGGATGAGGCGGAGTCGGAGCAGAAGATGTTCGATTATCGCTAGTTTCTGCCCATCCATCACTCACTGCCCTCCAAACTCCCATTCATAAAACCAAACTTCACACCCTACACACCAACCCAGGAAGAAGAAAAAGAACAGAGAAGAAGAAGAAATTACCAGAAAACCAGCCACAATCAACAATGGGGAAGGGCCCTTTCTCTTTCAAGCGAAGCAGTAGCAGCAAACGCCGCCCCAAGAAGTTCATTGGCCCCCCACCTTCCCCTTTCCCCTCGCCGCCGCAGCCGATGAGATCTCCGCCAACAAACAATAACAATGCCAATTACAACAATAGTCTGGGTGTGGTGGCGGGTGGTGCTGCTGCTGCTGCTGTGAAGGGGAAGAAGAAGGCCGGAGGAGCCAGGCTCTGGATGCGATTTGACCGCTTCGGCGGATCAGAGCTCGTCGAGTGCGACAAGAACGCTATCATTCGCCGCGCTGCCATTCCCGCCCGAGACCTGAGGATTCTTGGCCCTGTCTTCTCCCATTCCTCCAGCATCCTTGGTACTTCTCCAGTTTATTTCTATTGAATCAATTAAGTTGTTTGTTTTGTTAATTGTGTTAATTTGTGTTCTGGGTTTTCTAAATTTTATGAATTTATGCTACATTAGGTGTCTTTTAGGAGATTGAGATTCTGGGTTCAGAGTACAATTTGTATTAGTTGGTTTTCCTTGTCCTGTTTTTGTTTGGGTCTTCCACCATTAACTTGGTTGTGGAGTTGTAGTTTTAGGGTGTTGCCAGGAAGGCTTTGTGCAAGTGGTTAGTTAAGCAGCCTACTCGTACATTTGAAGTTACCGCTTAGGACCTTCGGATTGTTGGGCTACATGTACACCATGATCGTGGCAAAAGTTTTAGCTCCTGATAATTATGTTTTCCTCATTTCAATTGCAGCTAGGGAGAAGGCCATGGTGGTTAATTTAGAGTTTATAAAGGCTATAGTTACAGCTGAAGAGGTTCTGTTGCTTGATCCTCTTAGGCAGGAGGTTCTTCCATTTGCGGATCAGCTAAGGCAACAGCTTCCTCAGAAAAGCCAATCCAGGATTGAAGAAGCAAGTCCACTTGATGAACAAGATAATGGAATGGATGTTTCAACAGGAAGGCAATGGTTACCTGTTCCAGAGGCCGCTGAAGGTTTGCAGTGTGATCTCCCATTTGAGTTTCAGGTTCTGGAGATTGCATTAGAAGTTGTCTGTACATTCTTGGATTCAAGTGTGGCAGACCTTGAGAGAGAAGCTTACCCTGTGTTGGATGAACTTGCCAGAAATGTTAGCACCAAGAACCTTGAACTTGTGCGGAGTTTGAAAAGCAATCTTACCCGTTTGCTTGCACGTGTACAGAAGGTATGCTTGCTTAATCATTCTTAACGAGGATCTCTTTATTATATTTGTCCAGATGATCCGCATGTCATTTATCGTATGTCTCACGTCAATAATCTGACCCATCTTGGAGTCGAGATGTTTGTTGAGTCATAATCCTTGTGATATTTCGATTTGTTTTGATAACTCAAAAGCTTCCTGGAGCATTGATGCCCTAAATAATACAAAACTGTGAATATCAACATAAAGCAGTAAATTAGGAGTTGAACACCCTAGATCCATCAATGTGTCAAAGTTAGCTTGTTGTTGGCAGTAGGGCTATCTTAAAATGCTTTCATTTGACTAATAAAAGCACCTATAGATTCATTCAGCATAAATTTTTGCCTTCCTAGTCACTCTAGTTGGTTGTCTCAGCATTAATGTTTTGGTTGTTTGGTACACTGAATAGCCATTATTATGGAATCTGATTTCATTTAGTTACCTTGGTCTTTGTTTCGTAATTGTAGTGAGGTCGGAATACAATTTTTTCTCTTCATAGCCTCTCCCGCATTCAAGCCGTATGAAATTTTCTAAGGCTTCTGGTTTCTAAATCCCAAACTTTAAATCACACCTTAGCCTAAGTATAATGTACTTGTAATATATATCCACTTAGGAAATTAAAATTACGACGTTAAAGATGTCGTAATTCCATTTTCTAAATGCTCTTATGGATGAGTAACATGCAGGTTTGAATAAGTTTTAAGAGGGTGGCTCATGTTCTGGGCAATAATAGATAATTTGTGATGAGATTTATTTTCTTAACATGCTTCCTGCCTGGTCTCATGGATATGAAGTGAATGACATCAGAGTTTGAGCTTTACTATATTGATCATCAATGTTTCTACTTGATGGGGTGGCAAACCGAATATCCCCATAGATTGTTTCATTTTCTTTATAATAAAATTAAACTTAAGTCCAACCAAAAAATAAATAAACTTAACTGTTGTCACTATTGCTAGGGAAGAGGCTGGGGCTATGTATAACTGAATGATGTACTTTTCTCATGGCAGCTTGATGGTTTCCTGTTATAAGTGGATTTTGGAGTTGGATAATTTTTTAGGTGCATGTGATTTAGATATTTCTCATTATGTCAGATAGAGGGTTTGCCTATTTCAATATTATGCTGGACTATAATAAAAAGAGCCTTTTTGGCTCTCTTTACCTCTCTTTCTCTTATCCTTAGAAGGCTTTCTTCCACTAGGATGTTTTTTCTGCAGAACTCCATTTTTTCTTGTTTGGATTGTAGCATGTACGCTTTTTGTAAATGGTGGTTACTTTCTAAAAATAAAATTAAAAAAATTTCTTGCCTTGTACAAATGTCATTTTCTCTACCCAATTTTACCAGAGGTCCCCAAAGGGAAAACTTTCATTTAATCTTGACCATTATTCCCTTTTTCCTCATTGAGTTATTAATGCATGCCGAAGTTTTTACTAAAAAAATGCACTCGTATTAGAGAAGTTGGTACTCTTTACTATTTGATAGAATACACATGTATCATCTGTATGCTACTATTTAATACCTATAACTATTTTCTTTTGGACATGAAGCATGTATCTATCTGATGTCAGGTGAGGGATGAAATTGAGCATTTGTTGGATGACAATGAAGATATGGCACAATTATATTTGACAAGGAAATGGATTCAGAATCAACAATCTGAGGCTTTTTTGGGCCGTTCTGCCTCAATTAGCATCAGCAACACCGCACCCCATCTTCGTCGTCTTAGTTCTAACAAAAGCGGGAGCTTGGTAACTAGCAACAATATGGATTATGATGATGTAGAGGATCTAGAGATGCTTCTCGAGGCATATTTTATGCAACTAGATGGAACCCGTAACAAGATATTGTCTGTAAGTGCCATTTGTACTGAGTTTAATTTCAATTTCTGGCTCGACTTGGAACTTGACTTTAAATTTCAGTTTCTGAAAATGCTCTCCTAGGACCTGATTATGGATAAGGTAACCCTTTATAAACAGTTTTAAGGATCAGTTCTCAACATTAGGTTGACCTTTGCAGTTATCAAGTTTGATTCAGTTTCATATAACTAAACTTAGGTAGGATTATTTATATGTTGCACAGTTTTCCATAAGAAGTTCTGTGGTTGCACTTGCTCTGGAATAATTTGGAGGCTTCAGACCTTTGTGGATTCCCGTTCGGAACTAATTTAACTAACACTGGTATACGAAAACTTTAATTTTGAAACCAGTTTTGAAATTGGGGAGGAATTATTGACGGTAAAGATTGATCAGTCTAGTTAGATCTTTCTATTAATAACCTATCCATCACTTGATAATAGCTAGCTATCGCATTGGCTTCTTGACTTTGATGATGTTCTCTGTCTGGCACATTTTTTCTTTTAAATGGTAGTACAAGACCTGTCTCATAATGTAATTTAGTCATGTTCAAAGATGTCATAGTTGAAGCTAAAAACTGATTTTTAAGGTGAAAGACATGGTCTTTGGTTCCTTTGGCTGAACCCAGTGGATCTTTTGGTTCCGTTGGCTGAACCTAATGGATCCTTAAATTGGAAATGGCAGGTTAAATACTAGTGGATGACCATTTACCTTTTTCATTTCAGCTAAATGGTAAATTGGAAGAGAATTGAAATGTACAAACTGGGCATGGTAATTATATTATTCTCTCTTTAAAACTTCCTCATATTCTTATTGTGTTCGTTGGATGTAGGTACGGGAGTATATCGACGACACAGAGGACTATGTCAACATTCAACTCGACAACCAGCGAAACGAACTCATTCAGCTCCAGTTGACGTTGACCATTGCATCATTTGCTGTAGCAGTAGAAACCTTGATATCTGGGATCTTTGGTATGAACATCCCCTGTGTATTATACGAAATGAATGGGGTATTTGAGCCCTTTGTCGGAGGCATTACAGCATTTTGTGTGTTGCTCTTCTTTGTTATCTTTGGGTATGCCAGATGGAAGAAGCTGCTTGGTTCATGAGTCCACTGTGTCATCTTCTGTAGATAATACTAGATTCGCATACGTATTCAAGAACCCTACTAATGGGAAGCGTTTGAAGTATATGCTGAAATGTATGGCCAGCAAAGAATTGCTTGTGATACATTTTAGGTGAAACATTTTAGGGATTTCATGACTTCATATGACAAACTGCTGTAACATCATTCAGTTTTCTTTTGAAATTATATGGCAAGTAGGTATTTGTCGGTGTACGGTTGTATAATATGGCAGACGGATTAATGTATTTTCACATGTCATCAATACATAAGGCCTCGTTTAGTAATAATGTCTTTGCTTTTAGCCTTTGGTTAATTTTAGTTCTAGTTTTTAATTTTTTAATTCAAAATGTTATTTTTGTAAATAAAAATTTAATTCTAAAGAACAATTTATATTTCTATGTTTAAATAATTCGTATTACCTATAGTTTTATTTTTTAATACAAGTGATTTGGAGTGAGGAGAATTGAACTGAATACCTCATGGGTAAATGCTCTTAACCACTTGAGCTAGAAGACCCCTGCATATTACCTACAATTGAACAATTAGAATAAATGTAATGCCAATGAGTGTTTACCTAGAGGTGTTTGTTTGCAAACCCCATGGCACAGTTCAAATCCCCTTGTGTGCACTCCTCCTCCTAATCCCCTATCCCTCAACCGAGCTTATTTGAAGTGCACTCTTGTGAGCCCATTTCAATTATCCGTACCGTCTATTGTTAGGTATTTATTCAAAGATCATTTCTACAAAAAAAATCACTCGAATTCAAAACATGTTGATCTCTCAATTAACGATTGTCAATTATATTGTAGCTTGATAAAAATAATATGACAATATATAAAGGATATAACTATTTAAACTTTATACCAGCTCTTTATGATGTAAATACATGAAAAGCAACTGTTGTAATACCCTCAAAAATAATATTTGGTTTTATTATTTTTGTGGAAAATATTATTAAGTCATGTGACTATTTTGGATGTTGTATGACTTTGGTTTGATGTAAAAATATTGGAATTAAGTGACTTAATCACAAATTGGGACAAAAATACCTTTATGATTAAGTTTATGATTTTACAAAGGAAGTACAAGAAATTGAAGTGAGAAAATTATGATTTTTGATTTGGAAAATCGAGATTGATCTCACGAACGCGTAGGCGCAAACGGTTCGTGAATCCGAGTTGAAACGAAGAAGTTATACTCGTTTGAAATTTCAGGGACTAAATTGCAAACAGAGACTTTGCCTATAAATTTCAGAGGGGCACTGTTTGGATTCATATTTTGCAATTCAATCCGGAAGTTTGAGAGCTCGTCGGAGAGGCGATTTCCGGCGGCTTCTGCGGCGGCGTACGGTGGCGGTGATCGACACCACCAACCCAGATCGATAGCATGTTACCTCGTGAACAAAACCCAAGAAGAATCGGAGCCATCGGAGGTGCGGTGAAGGTACGGTGGTGCTGCGAAGTTGGTTCGTCAATAGTGAAGTCAACAACTTCAACCGACGGTTTGAGCCACTTACACTTCGAATTGGACCTCGAGGTAAGAATTAAAGTTGTTCTACTCAGTATTACGAACATTTTGGCATAGGTCTTGACCGGCGATTCTAAGGTTGGTCCGTCGCCAGAATAGTACCCAAACCACCACCGGCGGTGGCGGCGCGTGGCGGCGCTGGGTGGCGATTCTGAGTTAGGGCTTTAGAGACAGAATGTAGTGCTGGAGTTACTGAACATGTTTGTATGTTTAAAATTGTTGAGATTCCGTCGTTTAATCGACGATCTGGAGCCTCACAAATGTGGACCATTGATTGAAGATAATCGGACCGTTGGATCGTGCCCAATTTTAATTATGTTGTAGCTGGTGTTGTGAGGAGTCTGTAGGTTCAGACGGATTGATGATCGGACGTCCCGATCATAAGTTATTAAATTTCAAAGTTAAGGCGAGCGATCGCCATTCGATCGTGTAATGTAGAATTATCCGACCGTTGGATTGGGCCCAAATTGTTGCAGGGTGATGTTGGGACTATTTAGAGTCCATTGGTGAGATCGGATTTGGAATCCGAGGTTGTGGGCCAAAGGCGGATTTTTGGAGTGTCGGTTAGACATGTGGGACCCACGGACCCAAATAGTGACCTTTTGGACAATGGGTGTCATTGGTCATGATTCGACGTCGACAGCACGTACGTCACAGTTTTGAAGTTTGTTGGACGAGATTTGATCGCTTTGGACCCCTGTTGGTCCAAAGGGCATTTTCGTCATTAGTTGCGAAATCTTGGATTTTGGAGTTTTGTGCTAAGTTGAGTTATGTACTTTGCTTAGGTACTGTTGGAGTTTGAGTTGCTTGTGAAGGATTCGTTAAGTTGTTAAAGGCGCAGCTTGGACGAGAGGTGAGTAAAACCATCCTAATCGTGAGTAAAATCACGAATTATTATATTTATTATAATGTGACCTTGGAGAATGTTAATGGCTATAATTAACATGTTGGTTGTGTTTTTATAAAATGTTTTAATTATTTTAAAAACACATGAACTTGTTCTTCAAGGGTTCATGCGGTAATTGAATTCTATTTTGTTTTGAATTAATTATTATTATTGGAGTTTTGGTGTTTAACCATATAACATATGTTGTGGATGTATGGTGGAAATTCATTCGTGAATAACCACATAAATATATATAATAATTATATATTGCTGTGATTGGTGTATTTGGCTATAAAACAATGTTTAATGTGAAACTACATTTTATATTGTTTTGGTGTTGGTGTTTTGGTGTTTTGGTGTTGATGGATTTAGGTGAGAATACCTTGAATCCCTTCTGAGTTTGTCAGGTGGGCATTCTCGTGGCAAATAATGAGGGATAAATTACCCTAGGGAGCAAGACCCAAGAACAGTTAGAGCTCTAGTCTTGGCGCCATCTAGTACTCATGACTGGCGTGTAATCATGAGTGAACACTACTATGGTGTTTTGTAGTGTTATAGATTAGAGGTTCATAGTATTCTCTCTTCTATCTGTCAAACAATTGACGTGTGAAAACTACTTTGAAATAAAGAGTTTTGGTGTGGTCACAGGTGGTGATCGTAAAGGTTCTTTAAATAAAACAAAAGAATTGTGATTGTGATGATATTGATGATTATGATTACCTTGGTTATACAAGGATTGTGGTGTGCTAATGAAAGTGCATGTGTTTGTATATTATGTGTAATTGACATATTATACCTGTGGACGTGGTTTACTCATACGAGCTTTAGAAAGCTTACCGGGTTGTTCTGGTGAACCCGGTGCACTATTCAATGGTGTAGGGGAAAATCCTGCAGGTGGTAGAGACGGTGAGCAGGAGAATTAAGGTGAGGAGCAGGAGGCTCATTGGTGGTCCCACAGAGACTGTAAAGTGTGGTGTGAGAGTGTTGGTGAGTGTTAGACTTCCGCTGTGTGAAATAAGCTCTGAGGAGCATATTATGTAAAATGATGATTGTTCATTTATGTTGTGAGTTTGTAATGTAATATTTGACTTAGAAGAGTTGAGTCATTATTAACATTGTGGTTCGGAACAGTGGTGTTGTATCAAGAAAGAAAAGTTTAAATTTCTAGGTACTTTTGTTGAAGGTTCCGAGCTTCGCGTCCCGGATTATTGGTTGTTCTTTTTAAATTCGCAGATTAATTGTTGTGGGAAATTCGGGGCGTGACAACTGGAATCACTAATGATTTGCTTGACTTTCATTCTCCGCACGTCGCCTCATTAAAATTTAATCTAAAGGAATTTAAACTGGACACATCATCCTTAAAATAAAAACTCAATTTACTCATAATTAAAAATGAAATAAAAAGCCCTAACTAGACTAAGACTAACTCTAACTTACTTAGCGTCTGTAGGTGTTTTTTTTTTCTCCTTCTTCCTTTATCTGCACGTCTCCCGCGCCCCAAATGTTAGCTCTCGGCAAACTTTCCTTCTCCCAGACCTCTGTAAACATGCTATTCTTCTTTTTTGGGTTTTTGCCACATGCTCTTATTTTTTTGGTTCCAACAACTGCTCTTTTTTTTTTTCTTCCTTCCTTTCTGGGCAAAAATCTTACTCGTACCCCCTTTAATCCAAAAATTCTGTCTCACCGAAACTATTTAGAAATATTAAAAGAAATAGTTTAAATGTGGTTAATTCCTTGGCAAATTAAAAATTTTCTCTGGTGAATGAGATATGGGAGGGAAACAGGTAAATTGGATAGGGGGATAAGTTTTTGAGTAACATGATTAAATATTTAAAAATTATACAATTATGGGAATTTTTCACCTTTCCTTTGTGAGATTTTTTTTTGGGTATTTTTCTGGCTTGGTTTTTTCAAGCTTTATCTATTTTTTTATTGTTCTAAGTTTGCAGTCTTAGTTGGGATGTCTATGCCAAAATTTCTTCGATCATGTGTGATTGTTAGTTGGGGCACACCAGATTAGTTTGTATTGGGCCTCTTTGACTGAATTATGAATGCAACCCTTTAATTTATCCCAAAAAAAAAAAATTACACAGAATGTTCGTATAGTTGGCTTATATTAATTGACATGATTGTCCAATTTTAACTTGCCACATAAGATGATATACGAATGTGGTATAAAAATATGGTGTTTGTGTACCGAAGAAGATGGAGTGTAGAGAGATTAGGGAGAGAGGGAAAAAAGGGATTCAATAGAAAGGAGTGACAGCAAGGAACAAATGTGAAAGCGTATTAAGGGTCTAACTTTTTTGGGTAAAATTTTAATTGTTTTATAAAAACTTATCAAAAGAATAAAGACTCAAATCAATTTAACTGATGTAACTGTCTATCTCGACTTCCTACGTAATATGGTATACAATATGGTAAGGCTAGACATATATGTCCATCTTAATTTTCCACATGAAATAGTATTAGTATGCGTATAGAAATATGCCAAGTCTAGCATTATTGTTTATAAAAGGAATGCACTTTGACAACTATATTATCAAAACTAATAGTTTGTATTTTATGATCACTGGAATTCATTGAGCCTTAAAGAGAGAGCAAGCCCTATTTAGTTGGGCAAAGGCCAACCATTTCACAGGCAAAATGTGGTCAAAATGTGTGGACATGTCTGATTTTTATATTGTACGGATTTTTGTTGTCTTGTTGTAGACTTTATCGATGAGGAATTGGCTGGCTGTCTCCCCTCATGCACACTTTATGTGCCAACTGCCTTCCTTCTCTCACTCTTCCATTTCTATTTGCCAATACCCCATTATTTTATCATTAATGTCGTTGTCAACAACTCACTCCACATTGTCCTGCTTTACGTTTGCAATAAGAAAAAGCAAAAACAAGGAAGTGCTTGTATGCAATAAAGTTGCAAAGCACCACAAAGAAAAGTTAAAGCCCTACTTGTTGAATTTTTAAAAATAAAAAAAGACTTATCACTGAAGAGAATATTACCGCTTTGCAGTAAGTGCTGAATTTGGATTCTCACATTTTATTGGCTAACTTTTTGTTTTGTTGGGTTTTTATCACAACAGAACGTTGATAATATTTATGAAATTATCAAATTACATTTTTTATTTTATTTTGAGTGCATTTAATGGTCTTTAAGGTTAACACCTATAGTACTCACAAATAATCCTTATTGTTATATTTGCTCAATAATTCTGTTAGTTTGTTGACGTGTCACATTCACGTTTATATATCTAATAAAACAGTGTCACATGAATTTATAGAATTAAATATAAGATCGTTCATCTATAAGTTAATGTACTTCAACTCTTAATCTACTTTATTTTGTCACTCATTTTCTTTAGGGTTTTGGTAATAAAATTTCCATTTATGTTATATATAGTAGTACAAATGATTTGGGAAGGGAGATTTATACAAATATTGCCCGGATTTCAAACCTATGCCCACCTAGTTGTCGTATCAATAGTTAATTGGTGTCACCCTCTTTTTATTGACCATCACTTTACACAATCCAAACTTTCTTTTATACCAGGAGAGAAAACTTGCGTATTCTTAAAAAAGAAACTTGCGGATGAATTTTTTAAAATTTTTATTTTTATTTTAACATCTTTAATCCTATAATAGAATTTAGTGGTACAAAAAAGAAATGAACTGGAAAAGGAGAATAAAAAGGACACAACAAAAGGCTGTCGACATATGAAAATTGAAAGATCCTTCGCAGAAACAAAGTGCGAAAAAACAATCAAATTTCAGAAAGGAAAAAAAAAACAAAAAACAAAAAACAAAAAAAGATGAAAAATGTATTTAATTTTGGGAATTTGTTTTCCATCCAACCCCCATACCTTAACCAGAAGACATAGTAGAGAGAGAAAGGAGAGAGAAAGGAGAGAGGGCTTCTTCGAAGAGAAGAGGGGAAACGAATCATAGATACACACAGAAACCCTAGGACAGAGGAAACTCTGTTTCTTCGATCATTGCATTTCAAGATCTCGATTGTTCATTCCATATAGGTAATCAATCTCTTATCTTATTTTATCTATTCATTTTCTTTCTTCAAAACAAAGTAAACATTTTGTTTCATGCATCTGTTTCTGTTTTCATCAAATCAGCTGCTATTGTTGATTAGTTTTGCTGACAATCGGACACATTCTCTGCATTTCGTCGAATCATTGATTTTCTTCTTTTTAAATTTTATATAAATGTTTCCTAGGGCACTATTTATTATTTCAATTCAGAAATTGTGAGATTCATTTTGTGTTTGGATGCTGGGAAAATGTGGCAAAGGGTGATGAGCGGATGTATTTGAATCTCGTAAAGTTTTCGTTATTTGGGACTGAGAAAACAGAAGCCTTCGCCTCAACCAACTGAGGCTAACAACTCAATTGTTTGGGAGATGGTATTCCAAATTTATCTTCCTCTTTTCTCTTTCCATGGTTTCCTTGAGAAACAAATAGAGGGTATGAGTCTGTTGTATAGTGATTAGGAATTTGTGGCATATTTTTTAACACAATAAGTGTTGTGGCTGAACCCACCAATTAATTTAGAGTGTTAGTGTACTTGGTTTTATTTCATGGAGAAAAAGAAACAGAAAACCCAGTTGGGTAGCAACTTTAGTTATGTTGTAATTCGGGTTTAGATATTATAGTGATCCATGTACTATTATGTAAATTGTTTTAGTTTATTTTATTTTTTATGATCTGCATACCGCACATAAAATTGGGTAGTTGTGAGAATGCTGTTGATTAAATGTATTGCTATGCTACATGGACCGGGATATGTGTGTTGTGTCATGTGCGTGTCCAGGTTTACGGTTCGTTGCCTTAAGTTATTGATTATTTTGATGTTTCCAGTAGGCATGTTCATAAACATAACCATTCATGTACCCGTGCGTTATCTCATGTCAGCATGGAGAAGGATATAATTATAGTTATTACTTTTTTTCCCCCCTAATTTTTAAAAAATAAGAAGACCTGCATTTTGCTTTTTCTATTTTCCTTGACCCATCTATCATTTGCCTTGTCAACACTGTGCTTGCAAACTTTTCCCCCTTAATAAATTAAATTTACTTCCCTTCTTTATCCGTCATCTTGCACTTTATTGTTTGACAGGGGCTGGTTGTGCTTCAGCGATGGCAAACTCCAAGAGTTCAAATATCAGAAATTTCATGTATTCCGGAAAGCACCCTTTGCTTCCTCCAAAAAGTCCATTTCCTAGCATTTCCCCGTCATATGCAGATTATGTCCTCAGTCCTGCATTTGGATCAAAAACTGTTCAGAAGCCTAGAGAGGGAAATGCACATCACCAGCGAACTTCCTCGGAGAGCCTTCTTATAGAGGAACAACCTTCTTGGCTTGATGATCTCCTTAATGAGCCGGACACACCAATACGCAGAGGAGGTCATCGTCGTTCATCAAGTGACTCATTTGCATATGTGGATGCATCTAATGCTTCTAACATTGATTACGCAGCTCAAGATGAGTACAAATATCATCATATGATTTCTGCACCCTCTTGGGGATCTCAAGACTTTGATCCCCAAAAAGATTTACGACATGCTTCATTATACACTGAACTGAACTTGGTGAAGCAGAAGAATAAGGCATGGGAGTCTTCTTTGAATAGTGTAAATAACATGAGCAGCCTTCCTTCTGTCAAGGATAACATTGTTCTTCAGAGTTCAGGATCATTATCTACACCGCAAGAAGCAGATGGGTTTGCTTCTACTGCAAGTGAAAAGCAGGATCAGGTTGAATCTGGTCCACATGATCCAAAAGCTTCTTCTGAGAAAAAAGACAATTCTAATGCTAAGCTTTATGCATCTGAGACGGATGCAAAACGCGCTAAACAGTATGTAGTTGATTTAATTTTTTTTTTTTACACCCATACTCATAGTAACATAGAAATATTAATCTTGCATAATCTTTGGTTGTCTCTTTGACCTGCATCTAGTTTTCTTTATCCAGTTTTTGCATATGTTTTCAAGTTGAAATAAAAATCCACCCTCTATCTCACACTCAACGATCATGGGTGGCTGCTTTATGAAAACTCTTAACCGTAGCTAGAATGCAAAGAATGTTGTTTACATTAACATTAGTATGACAACTGTTCCTTTAAGCTAAGCTTATGCGGTCAATTGCATATTAAAAGCAAAGAAAAAGGGGAAAGCGGTTCAATGGAGTTATAAGGACACAGGAATGAATAGTCACCTACGCCCGGTACACAATACATTGGCTGTATACTTGGTTGCTTGTGTGTAACTTGGTGCTATACGGGGATTAGGGATTGCATTCCCACATTTAGTTTGTTACAGTGCAACTTCAAGTGCATCCGTACAAGCATACATTAATGCATAAAACTTGCACACAAAGTACAAACACATCACATTAATATATTGGAAGCATTTAAGGATGTAAATGGCTGTAAATGCACAAACCTGGTCTTAAATTGCAATATGTCAAACCTGTTTTGTTCTTAGTTTTCTTTTATTTTTGACATTTTAAGTCTTTTGTTCCGCCATATATCAGGATATGTTAAGAATTCCAGTTATGAAAAACTGGATAATCAAAATACTGTGAGTTCGGAGATGTGATCTGGGTTGTGGCTGAGGGGGTGGTAGAAAAATCTAGTACTCTGGACCAGGTCAAAAACATTAACAGTTTTACAAGGAAGTCGGAGTGGTACTGTCATGATGTTTATTGCTACTGGGTTTACTTGAAATCTTAGATTTAATTGTATGCCTGTAGTTATAATGTTAGTTTCTTATAATACTGGTAGCATCTATTAGAAAATAAATATTTTGTACTTGTGCTTTGTAGGAGGCTTACATCGTTTAGAGATATTCCAATACCTGTATTACAACAAAATCACATGTCATTTCTTTATTTAATATTTCCTTTGAATATGTGGTTCTTGCTTTTTTATTGCTTTAAGGCCAAAATTTGGGAAGAGGGTGAAGGATAGAAGAAAGGTGGTAATGGCAAAAGGGAAAGAGCTTTTCTAATCTTAGCTGTGAGTTAGAGGCATTTCCTGTCTTTCTATATGTGTAAAGGTGCAGGCTGCAACTGTGGTACTCTAGAGGGCCATAATTGAGCACTACCTATTGTTCTGCTCTACAGCCTGCTCCTCGGAGTTGAGCCTGATGATTCCTTTAGGGTGTTGAAACTGCAAGCCATAATCTAGGTCATTACTATTATGCATATGCATCAGTGGTAAATTATGAATCAGAGTAGTTTAGATCACTTGGTATTATGCATGATGTTATCCGGCCACTATTATTGGGCTGCGCAATAGCTTAGATCACCTGGTATTGTGCATGATGTTGACCGTTATGCGGCCACTCGTATTGGGCTGAGTAGCTGTAAAGCATTGTAAATTAAACGTACTACATAAGAATTAGCAGTGTATACTCTTTTGGGAAGACATTACAGCTAGAGGAGGAAAAGCTAAATGTTAAGTAGTATTTATCCTCCTTTTAGCTTAATATCTTGTAGTCTCCTTAATATTAACAATTCTAATTAATAGAGTCTAGTTTTCTGAAAAAAAAAGTGGAGGAAGACAGTTGAATGTGAAGGATCGGACTAGGACAGTCCCTTTTCTCTTAAAGGCATGAATCTAGGCTTGTTCATGTCCAAAGAGTAATTCACTTAAGGGGCTGTCTCCATAAGTTTGAGGGTTTAGATTGAGAGATGTGAATATGCTAATACGGCAAATCTTTAGAGTCAAAAACTTTACTTTGAGGATGCAATAGTAAGCTCATGCATTTAAATCATAATTTGTCATTTTATTATTTATACATAAAATATGGCAGTTCACTGTTTCAAGGAATCAAAACAAATTAGTAACTTTGAGAAATTCTGCAAATTATAATGTCAGTTTCCTTGTACCAGCATTGTTGTTCATAATTCCAGAAACTTGATTGGTGTCTTCCATAATGGGAATATAAATTATACGTATGGAGACTGAAATACTATTTCTGCAGGCAATTTGCTCAGCGCTCACGGGTTCGAAAACTTCAATACATAGCTGAGCTGGAGAGGAATGTACAAGCTTTACAGGTAAGTGTCAGCAGAAGCTTGAAGTACTGTATTTAAGTATTAAGTTTGAATTGGTACTATATTGAGTGGTTTTATGAAAAATTTATATTGTTCTTGTTTGTGCTACTCTACAGGCAGAAGGGTCTGGAGTTACAGCCGAGCTGGAATTTCTCAACCAGCAGAATCTGATTCTGAGCATGGAGAACAAAGCCCTCAAGCAGCGCTTAGAAAGTATAGCACAGGAGCAACTTATCAAATACTGTAAGCTTCTACCTTGAACGTTCAGGTTTTGATAATCTGTCCATTTTTCTGCTTCATCTGTCTAGGAGAAAATGTTTGGAATAAAATCAGTTATGTGAAGGATGAAGCTCTTATGAAAATACATGGTAGACCCTATGACAGTTTGAGAATGATTGGAATCTATGTTCTAAAGATTTGGAGGCACTTACATAACATTAAGAAATGTTAGTATTCGGGATAATATTTCACCATTTTCTTAATAATGTTCTTAAAATATGTTCAATTTTTCTAAAAGGACTTTTTGACTTCCAATTTTAAACTATCTGATAGAAAGAAATTCAAAAATAATTTTTAATTCAAGGAAACAGGCCTGGTCCCAAACATAATGAAGACATCACCCTAATGGGGCCTAAAAGTAAAATTGTAGGCAGGATACTTGATATGCTATGATTCTGCTTAACTATTTATTACATTTGCAGCTTTAATTATCTGGTATAGGATGTAATTGCAGCTATAATTATCCTCTAGACTGATGGAAATTCAAATTATACAATATGAGGCCTAATGATATAATAGTCGCTTTCTAGCAGACGTTTTATCTGACTAATGATAATACAGTTTAAGGAGAATTTTGAAGTCATGATGTTTGCATATAAAAATGAATGTAAACATTCTCTCTAGGGCTTCCCTGCTGTACAGTTCAATGATTGGAACTGTCTATGTTTTAGGTTCTTCAAGGGTCATCCCTTCAAAAAAATTAGCCCTAACAGAAATTATTTGGTCATCTAAACTGTGCAGACAAATGCGCTGTGTCAGATAAAAATGAGATGGTAATGATGGTACTTAAATGGTTAAAGATTCCCAATTTGGCAGATTTTTTTTTTTTTTGCATAGATTATCCTTGAAGGCTTGAAGAACCTAAGACGTTTCAAATCATTGTTTTCTTAGATGTGAACACCCTCACTTAAAGGTTCCTGTACTATTCAGAACCATATGCTTTATTAGTTACAACATAGATGTACCTTCGTTTGTGGTAATGGTTGCCATATGGCAGGTTGGTAGATCTTGAGTAAATAACTGTGGCTGATGAATTGTTTTTCTTTATGAGTTTTTGAATACAGTGATTTTTTTTTGTCTGAGAATACGGTGGATGTTAATGTTGCATAGTACACTCTCTTTGGAAAAATGTTTATTCTGCTTCGTGGAAGCGTTGAATTGTTTTTCTTTATGATTTATTGAATACATTGATTTTTTTTTTTTCTGAGAATACGGTGGATGTTAGTGTTGCATACTATACTGTCTCTTCGGAAAATTGTTTATTCTGCTTCGTGGAAGCATGGGTTTGCTAGTGGATGGCATTGGCTCTTTCTAAATTATCCAACGTAACAATAAACATATTTTAAGAAACAGTGAGACGTGTTGAAGATTTAAAAGGCTCATGTATCTGAAAGGTTTTCACGTGTATGCCATTTCATCGGCAGAACATTTTATTTAAACCCTTCTGATTGTTGTTCAGTACTTGTAAGGTCACTAAAGTATGTGTTTTAATATTCAGTGGAGCAAGAATTATTAGAGAGAGAGATCGGGAGGCTACGAGCCTTGTATCAGCAACAACAGCAGCACCATCAGCAGCAACAGCAACAGCAACGCGACCTTCTTCTAGCCATAGACGCTCTAACAGCAAAGACCTTGATTCCCAATTTGCAAACCTCTCTTTGAAACACAAGGATGCAAATGCAGGTCGTGACCCTGTAACAGGCACACTTCGCATATAGATGTGTAATGTAGCCAGAGCTGTCGTTTGCCTCTACTCTTCTCCCATTGATATTGCCACGCCTGACCAAGTTCATTGCCTCCCTTGTGCGGGATAGGCTGAGCTATTCCACTCTTGGCGTCCTCTCTCCTCATTTTGTGCAATTTGATTTCACTGTTTATCCCCCTTCTCTGTTAAGTTAATATCGGTGCACCTGGTAGTCATTGGCCAAAGTAGTTCTACTTGGGGCAGGTGACTTACCGGAGGTGGTAACTCAAAACAGGTTCGGTATTTCAATCTTTATTACGTAATCATGATTCATAAATGTTGTATGTTCCATTTTTTGCCCATTGCAGATTTCAACATAGTACAAAAGATCTTTTGGGTTAATTGGATGTGCACTACTTGTAATGCATTATGGTAGGAAAATGTGTACTCGTAACATATGTTTCAAATGAAATCTGTAGTTTCTTTGATTTTGTTCGTCAGTAATGAGAAATTGATTGGATGCACATTTGGCACCTTTTTATTTTTATTTCTATTTTTGTCATATGTCACCTTTTTATTTGAGGAAAAAATATATATATGGTAGGGGGAGAGACCGCTGGCCGTGGGACGGGGACTGCCGCCGGCACTGGGTGTTTTGGGGGCTGCTGGGTTTTTCCTTTCTAAAGGAGGGGGTGTAGAGAGTATTTGGGGGTTTCAATAGAATTCCCCTTCTTTTAATATTTGCTTTGCCATGATGCTAATTTCGCGAATGGTATTAATTCCTCGAATGCATCGTTACCTCTTTCGTTTTCATTTAAACTTCACAGAAATATATTGTGTCCAGAAGATTTTTCCATTGAAATTTGAAATTGTCAACCAGAAATTTATATACTTATTATGATTATTAAATATATAACATAGTGATCAAGCTGCATCGCCAACTTTCCGCTCACCGTGAGAAATTATAGCGGGTGCGGATATACTACGTTGGCGTGTGATACTCCAACTCAAATATGGCATGTGTCCCTTTTTGAAACAGAAATTAACTGCTTTTGACAGCTGGATTTATTTCTTAATTTTTATCGTAAGCAATAAAAGTACAAAATTGAAAAACTTGAGAAAAAGAACACCCCTACTTATTTTTAGCCGTTATTTTGGCCGCAGTGGTGAGTTCACTAGTAAAAATGGGTACATTGGCAAAACAA
Organism: Prunus fruticosa; assembly: GCA_018703695.1. Lineage (NCBI taxonomy): Eukaryota > Viridiplantae > Streptophyta > Magnoliopsida > Rosales > Rosaceae > Prunus > Prunus fruticosa. Next base: position 63,391,993 of record CM031917.1, on the reverse strand, counting down.
AAAGAAAATCAGTACACCATGAGAAAGAAATGTCCCATTTTTCAATCCATGACAAGTTTTGGTTTTAGTTTGTGCATTTCCCTTTGGACTGTCAATATATAGTGAAACGTCCGGGGAGAAAGACCACTAAGACATTCAAGTATTTCTGCAGTACTACAACACTAAAAATAAATAAAATTGAATCTAAGTCATGAATCTAAAATCACCAATTTGCAGACTTTTTTTTTAATCAGAACACAAATGCAAGGATCAAGAATGAGAAGAAAACTAAGGAAGGCCTTGATGTTGTTGCACTGTTGGGAAGTGTAGGGTACTCATCTGGAGGGGGCATGACACATTCATCACCATTAAAGGAAATTCTTCTAGGAAAAGTCCATCCTTCCCTGAAAGTGAAAATTCCAGGATCTTTGTGCAGTAACATCTCCGATTGAGCATTGCCGCTCTGGCCGGACGCGAGTAACATGTCGTTGTACGATTTGATCCCCAAGAACATCCCTGTATCATCTGGAAAAAAAAGACAGTTCAATGTTCATTAAAACTACCCTAATGGCAATAGCTAGGGTTTTTGTATATGATGAAGAAAATGTGGGGGATTTTTGGTTTGTTGAACTTACTTATATTTCCATACGCATTGAGAGGGTGGTAGTTGAAGCTGAACAACTGAGTTACACTCCTCAAGTTGGGGTGTTGAACGACTAAGCTCCAAGACGAATAGTTTTTAACAAAATTATGATTAGTGATTGTAATCTTCACCCTCCAGTACTCCTTATAGCTTTGCTTCACATGCCAATGCACTCGAATCGGGCACATGTGCTGTGAACAAGTCACCAAAGGTGGCACTTCTTCGTTCTCCCGCACTCGTGGAAGCTCCAACAGATGTGGAGATTTTTCACCAGACCTGCCGATTTGTAAAACTTTCAGACAAATTGCTTCAAATCATAAAAAATATGATGTCAATTTGCAAAGCTCTTAATCAAAGAATAGACGACCAAGAGATGCATGTTACTTTAGGCATTTTGCTCCCGGCAGTCCTTGGCAGCCGCAGCTGCATTTCGGGCAAGGAACAATGGTACTATTGTAGAATGCAGACAAGGAAACACAGCATTTAGGAGAAGGTGATGCTCTGAACTGGGAGTACATACAGGTCACATTCCATGTCTCTACAATAAAACCACAAGGAAACATGTGTTATGCAGAAAATTAAACATTGTTTACTTCATTCATACTATTGCTACTCTTCTTCCCTATGTATCCGTCCTTTCGTTTTCATCTCATACCATTCATAGATTCCAAAAAAATGGGCATGTTAGGTGAACTTTTGTTGGAAGCACATATAGTTATCATTTAAACCTTTAACCTTACAAGCCAAGTGCATGTGTTTCTTATTCATTCATCTGAAAATGCTTCTAAGTGTTTTTTTTTATATTTCTACCAAACTTTGTAAAAACAAAAGTGGTTTTGGCCATCTAATAATAAAAAACAAGCACCCTAATAAGCACTTTTCTCATTTCCTGCCAAATTTTGTGAAAGCGTCTATAGTCATCGGATGCTCAGTGAAGTCTTGATGTACTCACCTAGAGTTTGTACCCATCGGCGGCCATCGGGACTAGACCTAGTTGGTGAGACGAGAAATGCGTCTCCACAGGTATAACCAGGAATTCCAAGGGTGAAATTGGTAGGCATTACTTCTGTAATGTTGTTGGTTTTTCCAAATCCAACATTCATCCGGAAAGCAGATAGAAACTTGGAAGAGTCTTGGATCATGGAAGAGAGCTCCCCTCCCTTGCAACAATTGGAGAACTGCTTGTTGTAAGGGGCTCCTGGCAAAAAATCAATAATCACTGGCTGCTTTTTACAGCAGTGAGGAAGTTGTGGTGAGCTCCTGAACTTGGAGCAGTTTCCTTGCTCCATGGCCTCAGCTCCCCACATGTCCCAAATCACTTGATCATCATCTTTCCATATCCAACTCAATTTCCAACCAGGCCGATCCAAATGCCGGAATTGCTGGAAGTTGTATATTGATACCTTTATCTGAAATAAAATAATCATAGTCAAAATTCATGTAAAATTGACAGTTGTAATGAACACTGAGCTGCAATTAACTCATAATTAAATTCATTAAATCCGCCTAAACCACACCACAGTGTTTCAACAATCTAGCTGGTAACAAGTGGATTTAGAGTAATCTAAAAGTTGGGCTTTTTTTTATATTAAGGTTGAGCAAAAGAACAAAAAGCAGTGTCTTTGAGTAATCTAAGTTCAGTTTTTGAAATGTGTGCATGAACTTACTAGAAAGATAGTATAAAAATTAAATTATTTACTAAATATAAAAAATCAAAAAAAAAATCTACTAGTTCATTGAAGAAAAAAAAAAAAGGAATACATGTTAATCCTTTTTTATCCACCATTTTACGGCAAGGATTATAAAATTTAAATGGACTGACACTGATCTATCAAATGGATGGCTTGGGAGTTGTTCTGGATAGACTAATATCACTTTAATGGTTTTATAGAAAAACACCTTCTTTTCCAGAATCACTTTAAATCACTATTATATGAAGATGTGCTTCTCCCCATAAGTAAATATGAATCTCCTAAATTCACTTCAAAAAAACCTAAATAAAATGTGAAGCGAAAGTTTCAACACGTCAAGAGAGGGAGAGGATCCAAATCCGCATTTTCATATCCTCAATAGTGATCGAGTCAAATAACACCATATCTAAATGATTTTTGGGTTTTTGCATTATATCCTTTTATGGTCTAAAATCAGAAAAGAAACTAAAATAATTGAATCTTTGGCACTCTAGGGGCATGGCGGTAATTTAGCTGACAAAATCAAAAGTAAACAGAAGGCAGTCATGCATAACACTGTGATCGATTCTGTCCCATCACAAAATGGTCTAATTTTCAGTGTGCTGAGGTGGCGAACAGTGATTGGGTTTCCGAACCAATTGTGATGAGCTCAACGTGAACCTCGCCCACCAAATCAGAATTAGACAAAAACAGTACGGCAGGGTTTGAAGGTTCATATCCTCGAACAAACAAACATTTTGGAATGCAAAACACCATGCATACACACATAATCACTTTTTTTAAAATTTTAATTTTTATGTGATATAAGAAAGTGATTTTGGCGTTGTTTTCTTCCATAGAGGATTCAATTGTAAGAGGGCTATTTGAGAATTGATACCAAAAATATTATTAAAAAATGCAAAATTGAATATTGATGGGGGAAATTAACAAAACCTCACATCATATGTGCTCCCAGTTTGAAGCAGAAAATCCCAAGTGATGGTTATGTTGGCATAAGGATCTAATGAATCATACCCATCTGCATTTTCACCAAATTTTCATGCCATTAATAAATTACCCCAAAACTTTGAAGAAATGAGAGAGAGAGAGAGAGAGAGAGGGAACTTACATGATAATGAGAAGGAGGTGACAAGAGAAGAGATGAAAATGATGAAGAGCACAGCATTTGATCTTTGAGCACCAAACAGAAAGAGGGGGCTCATCTTCTCTCCAAATTAAAACACCAAAATTTGGGATCAATGTTCTAATAAAACTTTCCAAACTGCACTAATTGGTATTTTTCTTTCACTTAATAAAAGAACGAACCAGTTCGAATGACAAACGCATAAAAAACTCACAGATCACACAAATGTGCTTCACTGCCTACAAACATTATGAATAAATATATATACATATAAATCCCATAGAAAAAAAACAAAGAAGTAATATGTGTGAGATTGTATGCTCTGGTTTTATGTATGAATGTATATATATCTGTCTCTTTTTCTCTGAAGTCTCTAAAAAGATGCTCTACAACAAAGAAAGAGAAAAGTAATTACCAAAATGTTTATAATAAAAAAAAACAAAGAAAAGAAGAAGAAGGAAGAAAACGAAAGAGGAAATTAAGTAATTATATTGCAATTAATGTTGTGAGAGAGAGTGAGACTGGTGTTTTCCAAATCTGGGTGCAATTAAGAGAGAGAGAGAGAGAGAGAGAGAGAGAGAGAAGAGGTGCTTAGAATGCGTCTAAAAGTCTGTACATGAGTGAGTAGGTTTTTGAGTGTAAACATTCAAAGCTCACGCGTAATGCCATCCGGGGCATTTGGCCTGCCGTTTGGGTTTAGTCAAATAATTACCATTTTTCACTTCTATTTTTCCCAATTTTTGTTTCTTGCACTTAATGTGCATAAAAATATACAAAATATACACTATGGAAATAACAATTAGGGCATCCCTTTCTTTTATTTCGGTGAGGAATTTCAATGTTAATCACCCGTGGTATCAAACAATACAAGAGTTATTTACACTAATATTCACTAAGGCTTTCAGTGTTTTTACAAAATTCTTGAAGTTTCAAAAAAATTACACCCCTTAAGGTTTCAAATTATTTTCGCAAACCCATTTCATGTGTACATTTCCTTAATATCTTTTTCACATACATTATTATCTCATATTTTAGCATTTTCCTTATATCTCTAATAAAAATTGAAAACTAAAACCTAAAGCCGAAACAAAATGGTCATTGAAGAAACAAAACAGACCTCATCAAGTGTGCCATATAGATCAAATTCCTGAAAATAGCATATCAAAATTATTAGTGTGAGGACCATAGTACTGTCATGGTTTATTGGTCTGAGGACCGCATTATGGATCAGCATCACTGGATTATTAGTACTAATAAATAGCTAAGTCAATTGACCCATTACTTCAGCATTCGTACCTTCACCACTTGCGCTAATCAAAATTGCTTGTTTTTTTTTTTTTCAATCAATGAGTGGTGGGGGAGCTACTTGATGTCGCTTTTTATGATTGTGTTTTTATACAAGTAATATTAGGAAAAGGGAATCAAACACAACACATCGAATGCAGGGTAAATGTTCTTAACCCCTGTTAGCTACGAACCCACTTAATTAATTAGTAGTCAATGTTTGTGAAGGGAATAATCACAAGCAATGTTGCTGCTTTATAATAGCTAGGGGGTTTGCTGATTAACATTAGCTGATATCGTCAAAGGAGCCTAGGGGTAGGATTGAGTCATAAAAGGAAAAGGGAATTAATAAGATCACAGCCCCACATTTCCATCAAAAGAAATCACAGCACATATCTTCATCTCATCATCAGTGGTGTGAAATGCCTGCCAGTTCATGGACTGCATGCAAAATTGCATGCATGCATCTCTCTCTCTCTCTCTCTCTTTTTTTTTTTTTTTTCTCTCCCCTACACCATTCCAAAAACACCATCTTATTAATATTAAGCACCTAAACAGAATAGTACATGTCTGTGATTACAACATGAAAGATTCTTCCTCAAATTGTACATCTTTTTCTTTTTGTTTTTTGTTTTCTGTGTAGGCTTAACTTGGAAAAAAGCAATTGGGATGTTAAAATGTCATGGTCATATATCATTTCGATTCCTGGTATTTAGTGCTGGGGACATTCATCACCAATCTGCAGTATCGTCCTTGGGTTATAATTGAGACACTACTGGAAATTTTACGTCCTCGTGCATATTTTTATACATAAAAAATAATAATACTTACTGAAGAAGGAAATCAGCCCAGAAAAGAAATATTCACGAAAAGTGTCATAATGATGGAACGTGGGCAAAGATGATAATGATAAAGCATGATTAAATAATGTCAATCTAACTCCCTTGTAAGAATAAAATCTTCTACTTGTGTTTTGTCTTCTTTGAGTAATTATAGTGTGGTACTAAAATACAGTCACATGGTATAACTCGTTCACATATTATAGCATGTTCACTTATCATGAATGGATATTTGAATTATTCAAATTTATTATTCCCTGTATTTACTGATTGACACATGAGTATTAGAATTATTCCAATTCCTAGAATTTACTAACACAAAGAATTTTTTAAAAAAAAAATTATGTGAATTTGAGGTTAAAATCCTAATCCAATACCCTAAAAACAAGGATGTAGTCAACTAGTTGATCCAATTCCAATTCCTAAGCTCCTCGATTCATCAATTCTTTCATTCCTAGTAAGTAAATGTGTGGTAAGTGGATACTCATTGATAATATACCATAAAAATAGAAAATCTTAACCATGAGCGTATTTCAATACCATACAATAATTTCTATATAAGTAGCAATCCTATGAATAAATTTAGGTCCAGAACGACTTTGTTTTAAGCTCGACTACAATGCAAGCGCTGAAAATCGTGAAGTTTTTAGCCACCACAATGTCTTCCTAATTCACTCATGTTACTGTATCAAAGTGGGATGGGTAGAGAAGTGTTGGGGAAAGGCTACAATAAGGGGTATGGATGAGATACTCAAGTGAGGGGTTCAATCCAACCATTAAACTTCAACATTTTCAATACAATTTTTGTTTTCTTTTGTGAAACTAGGGGCTCAAAAGCCCAAACAACTCAAACATGAGAAAAAAAAAATTGCCCAATGGGCTAGCAAGGAGTAAACCAATATCTCAAAACATGTGATTTAAAATGAAATTTTCAAAATATAGATGGTATACCACTGTAATTTTGAATTCGCATTTGGCATTATAAATTATGCTACAAACATACAGAGCTAACTTTTGTTTTTGAAAGAAAATGATTTTACTTTTGTTTTTATTTTTTCGCTAACTTCAAATTTTTTTTTAAAGGCCTGGACAGAAGCAATTTTCAACTTCAAATTCAAGGGAAATAAGCATAATTAGATTTTAGATAGATAGCATAAACGCTAGGCGGATACAATTTCGGGCGGAAAACAGTGGATGGGAATAATTTTATTGACTGTGTCTTTGTTTACACTAATAATCAAGACTACTTCATGTAAGATAAGCATGTGCTTATGGCTCCAAGGATATGCTACGGTCCTAACCGCTGGTTATACGTAGAAATATAGGTTTAAATATTAAACACACTGCCCTTCAAGCACAAACTATATGCTCTAACATTTAAGAAGATATTTATACAAATCTGGAAACAGTGAGTATCAGTTACTGATGATCCCATGAAAGGCTTCGAAGTTACTCAGCTCATCCCTGAGAGGAAGCAAATACTGCCAACCCTGAAATGATAGAAGATATATTTGGATGTGAAACATCATATTGCTTTGAAACATTGCAAATATGATGATCCAAGAACAAAGAAATTGCAAGAATTTAAAAGGAATCACATTTAAGACGTACAAAGGCTCGTCAAAAGTTGAGGAAGAAGGACCACCCAAAAATAAATAAAACAATTAACTTGTGAAAAAGGGTCGAAGCTCACACTTTGGAACATGGGGAGAAGATAGACTAACACAATTGAAAATATATTTAGGATAAAAGAACAGTTGGATAATTTTTAATTTTTAATTATCAAGAGAACAGTTTGATTAGGAAAATGATATTAAATGAAGTTACCTCTAAAGATCATTGATGCCGACGTCTTTTAACATTGTCCTCACTAAATGACTGCCAGTTATTATGATCAAGGGTGCTCAAGTCATCAAGTTCCGCAATGGCAAGCAAGTATGTTGTGAGTTTCATAAGCTCCTGATCACTGTCTCGGCTAGAATGAGCCCTCTTGAATGGCTTGATGGTTAAACCATTTTGTGGGTTCATCACAAAATTCCTTCGCAGATCATCAAACATTATAGTGTTTTTTGAACTGTAGAACTGAACACAACAAGAAACCACTAGTCATCACCTAACTGATCGTTAGACAGCAGAAGAAAATCACAATACTTCTATACAATGCATAGGAACTGTTATCCATCCCCAAATAAATGCTATTGATAAAAAGACAAAATTCATTACTGTGCCTGAAAATTATGGGAATCCATCTAGAAAGAAAATTAATAATAATAAATCCCCTTACAACTTGTAATGGGCAAATTATAAATGATGGTATTGTGTCTTCATACGTTATGCAAAGGAGATAGCAAACTCTCAACATCACTCAGAAGTTACAAAAAAGGAAACAAGAAAAATAGCAAAAGGAGATAATTAATAAATCCATAGTTCCATACCTCAGGGAATTGAGCCCATATCAAGCCTAACGGCTTGCAATCAAAGATGCCACGGGAATCTGATTGAACTGTGATCATTGCTAAATGGTCTAGAAGAGCTGTGATTTTGTAGTTGGGATTGCTGAGTACACCAAGCTCAGCCATCTTCAGTTCAACCCATTTCATGCTGTAGAAAGGAAATATATATATTATATACATTAAAATTAAGTGAACAGATTATAAATCTATGACCATAGTTATTCATTATTCATTAAAATTCCCTGTAATCTACTAATAGCAAGCAGTTTGAAGCCTTTATTTGTTTGTATACTTAAGCTTCCAGATATAACATTACATAAAACTGAGAGGGAAAAAAAAGACTAAAGCAATTTTTTATCAGTTCAAATTAATTCCTTTGTATCTAAGGGAAAAAACAAAGCCTTAAGTGTTTTGTAAGAGTCCATTCACATGCAAGAAGAGGTGGCGCTTGAGTACTGAAAAGCAATTTAAAGGAAATCTCTCAAACTCATTAGTCTCACCAACATAAATGACTTCTCTAAAATTTATACACGCATAGACACAAACATATCTGGCAGACCTCTTGACACATTTCTAAATGCCTAATTCACAGTCTAGCAAGATAATATGATAGAAAGGTTGAGATAACAAATTAGATTTCATCCACTATTTTTATCATTCTTATTTATCAATGTATTTATCATCTGAGCACTATCATAGCATTTAGCCAGATACAGAGGCCATTGTTTTCCAGAATAAAATATCCATTTCAAAGAAAATTATGTCAAAGATCATAAAGGAATAGAAAGAGAAAGGAGAAATTCATTCAACAAGAGTGACAGGAACCAATGTCATTTTGATGTTGAATTTATTTAACTTTATTTGTATCCATCGATAAAATAAGTCTTGTGCTGCCAAAACAGTTCAATTTGGATGAGGGAATTTATTGGTATACTTGCTGAAATCAAGCGGTTTAGTTGCTTCAAATGAACCACAAAAATCTATATGCAAGTGACTGTAATGGGAGGCTTCTTACAGGATTTGGGATTGATAATGATCAACAATACATAAACAACAAAAGAAAAGGACAGTTAAATATCAGCAAATAACCAAATAATTCACTTCCAATGTTATGCAACAATCTCCTAGTTAGCAAATTAGCATAACACTTACAAACATGGGAAAAAATAAGGGACATATATATGTTGCAAATTCTTAACCAGTAGAAATTGTATAGAAATTTTGATTAATCCATCACTACCTGTGCCTTTTTATAGAATTGAGATGGCAATGGAATTTCAAATCGACAACTTACCTGGTTGCAGACCATATCATGATATCATATTCAGCATAGGCAGCTGCAAGAAACTCGTGAAGAACTACAAAATACAGTGTGAGAATGTTAAATTGGAGACACATGGAGACTCTTGAAAAGTAGAAACTTGCTATGGCGAATATACTCACAAGGCCGCATAAGCTGAAGTGGGTTCTCTGCTGGGGACCGGTGATCAAATAGAGTATAATCAATATCCAGCACAAGCAGTTTCTTTCCTTCCCGGCATGGATTCCGAAGTTCAATCTATAATCCAATGCAAAGAAAAAAAAAAACAACATATATTCATCTGAAATTGGGTAACTGTTTACCTAGTTTATTTATTTGTTTCGTTTTCATAAGCAAACCGATTTGCACACAAATAAATTTGAATTTGAAGCAGAAACGACCAAATAAAATAACAGCAATTACTTTAAAAGTACAAAAATAAATAGAAATAGCTAACCTTGTACTGACTTATGCGCCTCCTCAACTTCTGCTTATTGCCATGTTTATCTTTAATTTCAACAGCCTCATCTTGGGGAAGCTCAAAATCATCAACAATGTCTGGAGACTCCACTTGATCCACTATAATGTCATCCTCCGTAGTACTAATTTAATTCAGCAACAAATTATCAAACACTTGGTGTGCATAAAATCATACAGAAAGAACATATAGAGAAATGTGAGAGCGAGAGCAGACCCAATCATGGTCATTTTGAGGGAGGACTTGAAGGGGAGAGAGGAGAGCAAAACGGCGTCGTCGGCAAGCTTTGAAGGGAGGGTTTTTGGGTAGAGAAGCTTTTGACGTTTGGGCAAGACGTCGGTGGCTTGGCAGATTCGGCGCTTGAGCTCGCCCACCGTGTCGTCGCCGCATACGCGAACCGTATACTCCTTCCCGCTCCACTTCACTGTCAGTGTTATCTCCTCCTCCGGCAACGACGTCGTTGAGGTTGAGCCTACACCTACTCCTGCCATTGCCATTGCGCAAAAAACAACTGCTTACTTTCTCAATCTCTCGGTGTGCGTCCCTCTCTCTCTCTCGTTGAGGTTTAGACTTCAGGAGAAGCTACCTATTTTATATTCTGATTCTTATTTTGTGCTAATTTTCATTTTCTTAGAATTAAATTTAGAGCCCAATCCAAATATTGATATTTTTTTAATTTTACAACTTACAAAGGCTAATATGCGGGGTTTTGCTCCTGGATTATACCATAATTGTTCAATTTAACTCTTAAGTAATTTTTTTTGGTAAATTAAAGACTTAAATTATACTAGCCTCTCCTTACACGTGCAAGAAAGGTAAGGATTCATACTCTATTCTATTAATATTAGAAGTTAAGTTTGAACAATTGATGGAAATAAAGGTAAATATAAAATTGAACGTGTGCTGTCAAAAGAAAATTATATATTAACAGGAAAATCTCCAATTTAAAAGTAAAAACAATTCAGTCAATCATCATCAAGTGGAAGGGAAAAACAACTTTTAATATGCGTATGAGAAGACTGGCTGGCATAAGTGATGGTACGAGGAACAATTCCTCGCAAATACTAGGTAATTACACTCTGCTCTAACTATAAGGTGAGTTTAAAATAAACTTCACAATGTTTCTTTTATCAATGGCAACAAAGCCGGATCTACATCATCTTTAGACAATAAATCAACGATCAATTCCCTAGCTGATGCATCTGCAGAGAAACCCCTTCTACACCATTTGTTGAATAGTGTCAATCACAATTAGTGAAAACAATCTTGGCTCAAAATGTGCTAACAGAGTACAACTCAATACTACTAGAGTGGTCCTTTTTCCTCCCATTCATCTCTTTTTTTTTTTTTTTTTTTTTTGTTGCACTTCCATTTTGCTCTACTACAAACATGGTATTGATATAAAAATAAAAATAAAAAGCTGGAAAGTGGTATAAATGCCTAACTGCATTGTCCATTCCAAAGGTAAATTAACAAAAAGAAATGGCAGTAGGTGGGTTACATACAAAGTGCCTCCATGTCCATCAAGAGAAAAAGGAAAATAAAAATAAAAGTGCCTCCCTGTATATCTAGTCTTCGTCCTCTGTTTCTTCATCATCGTCATCATTGTTTTCACCATACCTCCAACCATCCTCAACATTGTCGCGGTCCTCCTCTGTCTCTTCACTATCTTCTTCCTCGTAAACTACTTCATCCTTGACGGGCCAGGGTTTTTTCATTGTGTTCATAGTGGCAGGAGATGGAGTTGAGCCTTTACGCTGAACAACTTTTGCAGGCGGGAACTTTAAGTTTGGTTTGGGCCTGTTTTGTTTCTGGCTCTTGCCATTCACACGTTTTCCAGCATAGGCATCTTGATCACTGGCTTCATCCATCTCATTGTCAGCATTATTAGGCGCATTCTCCGCATTCTCATCAGACATATGGCCAGGATGCTCTCTCCTGAGATGTAGTTTAAGCTTGTATTCATGGATGTAGGCCTTTTCACACCCTTCATAAGGACAAGCATAAGGGCGATCAGATGATGCAGAGCCATAAACCCCTGCAGGAGGCTTGGGAGTTTTGATTTGCTTCTCTGCAGGTGGGGTAGCATATTTTGGCACATCCACCATCACACTCTGTAAAATTAACAGTAATATTGAGAATCAAGTCATACTTCCTATGTTATTTAAGTCTAGCAAAGTATGAGTGACCAAATTGAAGGCAGAAAGTTTGGCCCCATTTTCAGATATTTCTATTAGCAAGGACTGTCCCATGCCTATGAATTCAAAAATTCTTATCTTCTGTATCAAACCCAACACAAGCTTTTGAATTGTACAGAAAATGGCCTTTACCTGCTTTTGATTTGGACTGGTGAATCTAGAAGAAGATAATTAGATTTGAAGCAGCAAAAAGAATTTAGAAGCTTTAATTTCACATGTCAATTAAATTCTAAACAGGATGAATTCCAACTATGTGAGAAAGATGTGCTACTTCAAATTCACTCTCAAAATAATTTGAATCAATTTCCATCTATTACAAAGAGTATCAAAAACTATACTTTTATATTTCTTTCAACATTTTAAAGCAAATTTAATGTAAAAAGTTCTATATAAATCCCTCATATTAAATCCACACATCTCAATACAACCTAAATGAATTTGGGCCAAAAAACAAATTCCACATTTCAGCTAACACTATATTCAGTATAAGAAAGACGAAAAAATGAAGAAAATAACGGCAAAATATTTCATAAACAATAAAAGTGGAGGGAGTATTACCAACCTTCTCATGGTGAGCCGAAATGTGGTTTTTAAGCTTGTATTCATGCGCATATCTCTTTCCACAGTCTGGGTATGGACAAATATGATAGTTCTCTTGCGAATGTGTTTTCATGTGAGACCTAAGGTTGAAATCCAGGGAGAAGGCCTGCAGATGTGAGATTTGAAATTAATGACAACACAAAAAATAAAAAGTTCTACATGTCACACACACCAACAAATAAAGGAAATATATGAAGCCCAAAAAGCTAGGGTGATAGTGGGATTTATTTTCTTAATTGGATGTGTAATATTTGATTACTTGTATGACAGTAATCATTATCTTAAGAAGCCTTCGTTAAGGATGCCCATAACTGTAATTCATGACCGTATTCTGTTTTGCTGATCCCATAAATTTCACTTTTTTTTCCATTTAAATAAAATTTTAAAATCTAGCATCGAAGGTTGTGAAGGAGGCTCATAGGATCTAGTCAGGCCTATATTAGATATACAACTTGATTCATTCTGAAAAGGGAAGGTGAGACAGACACCCATATTGAAAACTGCATTTTTTGACAAACAATATTGATCATATTTTGTGGGGGGAAACGTACAACCAACCATCACAAATTCAACATTAGATGCCAGGAGAACAATGAAAGAAAACAGCAAGGAAAAACTATAGCAAAAGGTTTTAATAATGGAAAAGATGATACCTTACCACAGCCGTCATAAGTACACCGAAAATCTCTCTCTCCAGTATGAATAAGAAAGTGTCTTTTCAACTTTGAACTATCCAAAAATTTCTGCAACATTCACAATATTATTTTTCTGATTGCTAAGCAAGATATTAGAAATTTTGCTGGAAGATCAGTATCCATCCATTGATTTTTCTTTTTCCCTTTTCCCCTTTTCCCCCGAAATTCCATTGGTTTACTTACCACTATACCTTAATTTAAAGTAACACTACAGTGTGATGAGGAACTATAGGGATTGCATATTGGGACTGCACAAGACTTTTCAAGTTACAGAAAAATAAAAAGTTACAGGCCAACTACTTACAAAATACTTTCTTCTTTTTTTTTGTTTTACCAAACTAATAATCCTGAGAGGAAGAGAAAGACAACATAAATTTCGTTGGAAAGTCGGTACCAACCACTAATTTTTTTTCCCTGAGTTCCATTGATTTACTCACCAATATACTTAGTTAAAACTAAAGCGGTTCAGTTCAACAAGGAATTATAGGGAAGTGCATATTTGGGACAGCACAAGACTTTACAACTTCTAGAAATAAGTTATTAGACCAAGAAACTGAATAAATACTCTCTTCACGTTAATTGACTAATAGTAGACCCCACTTAGCAAATACTTCCTTAAGCCCAACCAAAAAAGTTATTAGACCAACTATTTAATAAATACATCCTTCATAGTAAGTTAATAATGATAACACATGGGATTTAACTTCAACATTCACCTTATCATCTGAATTTAAAATAGTAAGCTGATAAGTCTTCTCCATTTCTTTTGACAAGATAGTAACTTTCTATATCAATTCCATAGCTTTACTGTATCTGTGTAAACAAACACTACAAGGAAAGCAAAAGGCTGGGAAAAACATCATAAACATTGAAAATAATACCTTTCCACAACCCTCATAGTGACAAACATATTGTCTTTCCCCATGGATGTGTGAATGCTTCCTCAAAGCACCAGCATCAATAAAGGTCTTCCCACAGCCTTCATAGCTGCATAGAAAAAGCACTTCGGTTGTTGGTTCTGGCTCTGGCTCTGGTGCCACAGTTTCTTTTGATTTCTCATTCAAAGCCTTTATTGTATCCGCTAACAAAAACACAAAAAATGAGAAACAAAAAATCAGGCCAAACTGATGGCTTCATAAGGACAAAGACAAACAACAGCTCTCTTTTCATGTCATTCCAAGATGACTCCCTTAAGCCTAAACTCATTTGTGATCCATAAAGTCTCAAGCCTAAAGTAAAATTAACACATTGAATTAAAATAACGCATCACTCACATGACATATCAAGAAACTAAAAGCTAAGGATAAGATATTATAGGGCACATGACAACACAAACTCAAGAAATGTACAACCCAGAAAACACTTTAGAAATCAAATTATTGACTGACAGAAGATGCATTAGCACTAATGGAATATGAGTACTAGTGCATACAACGATGAAAGTATATGACCTTGATGTACTAATGGCCTATTCATTATGTAATATATATATACAATCACAGAAAAAGAAAGAATTGAGTACACAAGAAAGCTTCCATGACTTCTATGATGTATTAGATCAATCACAGCTTAGCATGCAGAACGCACACATCATACTAAAGACTGTACTAATTCCATATGTTTGTCTCTTTTTTCCTTTTTTGATAAGAAACTTGCTTTTCCTTTTTTTTTTTTTTCTTTATATTCATAAACACTTACTAATTCTATATAATAATTTTGACTCTTGCAAAACTCCTGCAAAATGACTTGCAAAGTAAAGTGGCTTAGAAGTATGTTCAGGAAGCACACTATAGAACACGGTAGCAAAGAAGAAGTAAGATGTACCTGTGACCCATTTCAATAGAGAGCACTTCCCACCAGTTGCTACAGCATCTTGGGGAACCCTAACAGAAATTTTCATCAAACTATTAGCCAATGCAGGATAAATACTTCAAAATTCCATTTTTTGGTAGAAGGATGTCAGGGGGATCAATTTTGGCCTTGGGTATGAGGGTAAATGCTTACTACCACAGGACATACAAGCCCACCACACTACAGTGGGCAGCTTGCTTCTAAATGAATTGATCTTAATCATTATACAGAAAAACAAAAGGAAAGGGTTCGATAAACTGATTTTTCTACTTTGAGAGTTCCTAAGCATTAAACTCAGGGGGAAACATAAAATTAGGCGATTTAACTCAAATTTTACAGTAACCAAATGATGAACCCATTTCATGGAGTGACCTTTTATGTTTACTTTGGTTTTGAAATTGCTAAACAAAGCATTGAACAGCGTCTTGGCTTAGATATTGCTACTTTTCTTTCAAATTATCACATAACCAAACCCATCCTTCTCACTTCTCAGCAACCATCAACAACTACAATTGAGTCCCATGAAAGTACATTGCTTCAGTTTGAAAGAAAATTGAAAATATAAAACTAAGTGCACCTCTATTTTCATATATTTGACACCAAAAATACAAAAATAAAAATAAAACACAACACTCGAAGCAGTGATTTTCAGAGAGTGAGAAAATTGAATTTGCACTAAAATTCCAACCCAAGAAGTTCAAAAGATTGTATTTCCTATTGTTCATCTAAGTTTTCTCGGAGACCAAACAAAATCAGTAATTGAGTCCTAGAAACACAATTCATAAAACATCAAATTAAAAATTAAAGAAAAGGAAAAATAGATACCATTCTTTAAACCATTTAACAGCGGGAGTCTTGGATCTAAAGATGGGGCGCCTCTCGAAGTAATTGTGATGGAATTGGGTCTCCATCTCGTTCTCCTTTTGTTCGACCCCCTTATTTGAATTCCAAGACTAGGATTAGGGCAGATATTAGGGGTCGTAAGGAGATTAAGCGTTTGGGGCAGGGATCATTCATGTCTGTTGCGGATCGTGAAGGGCCTAATCCAGCTTACAAAATTTATTTAAGCTTATTTTAATTTAAGCGATATTCTAAATTATTCTAAAATGAGCTGAAAGGGGCCGAACTCAGGTTCAACGGCCGGAAGCCTAACCAGTCTGTTTCTTTTTCTTTGGTCATGAATTTGTTTATTTTGTTTTTAACAAAAATTGTATCAACCAAGGGAAATAGTTATTTTGCATATTATCATAAACTCTGTATTTTATTTATTTTGAATTTCTAAATGATACTTAAATTCATATCGGTGGCAATTAGCAGTTGGATGGCTAAGCGTTAGTCATTTATGCTTGAGATTGTGGGTATGTCCTAGCAGTGGTGGTGAGAGTAGACAATCTCTCCCTAAACTTTTGTTCATCCAAAAAAAAATTATAGAATGATACTTCAACTATAGAGACATGTATACATCTAAAAAAATATCGACGTCGATAATTTCTCTCACATTTTAACAACATTTGGCCAAAATATCTCTATAATATCGATAATATCAAGATGATGAAGACAATGAAAAATTTGAAGAGTTATTTACACTAATATTCCTTGAGTTTTGGAAGGTTTCTTGTGTTTTCACAAAACCCCCTCAAGTCTCAAAAATTACACGAACACCCTCTAGGGTTTCAGTTTGTTTTCACAAACCCTTTTTCGTTAATTGTTTGTCCAAAAATGTGGAAATTGATGATTTTATTGAAAAAAACAAACTTATGCATATGATAAATTAACCTCAATGAAGTATATGCAATCTAATCTTGAAGGCCAACTTTGTCATTTGGAGAATTTTTTTTGTATAAAATCATCAATCTTTGGATGAAAAATCAATGAAAATGAGTAGTTTTGTAAAACAATTTAAAACCTCATGAGGTGTTCTTGTAATTTCTAAAACCTCAAGGAGTTTTGTGAAAAGGCCGAAAACCTCAGAAAGTGTTAGTGTAAATAACACAAATTTGAACCTTATAGGAACTCTATGTGGTGGTACTAAGTCACTCATGTGTAATGTATAAAGTGTAAATATTATAGTAAATCATTATAAATAAATGATTATGGTGTGTTTAATCCTCTTTCATTAATTACTACATATTTTCTACATTCCCATTGTTTGTTAGCTAGTTATATAATCAAATTAAATCAGTTAAACCCATCATGCAATGTATTTTCTTCCAATTTTTTATGATAAAGTAATAGATAATTAACTAAATAAACATCCTCCAAAGTTTCAAGAAAATTTTTCAAGTTTTTCTTACAATTTTCCGTTTGTTTTTATTCAATTTTTATCGATATATTTACGTTAACGTTGTTCACAACCAGGCCGGTCTTGAGGGGTGGGTGCAAAGGGGGCGATGAGCATGGGCCTCCAAGTAAAGAGCGCCTCAGTTGACGGGGTCTTGATTAGATATTGGTTTTGTTAAAGCACCCTTTTGTACTTAGGTGGATTTGTATTTCTTCCTAATCCTTGTCCGATGTATCATTTTTATGTTTTATATCAAATTGATGTTTTGCTTAAATTTGTTTATCTAACTAAGCTCCCATTTTTTGTAATTAAAATACTTTTGTTTTGATAATATCACAAAATCTGAAGAATTTCTGTTAAATATCGTGTTGTTTGAGAACTTGTCTAATCCGTTAACAGATATGTTGAATCACTTGTCATAATGGAAGCACAGAAGATGAATTCATGCTCTAAATCTCTGCCACAAATGATAGATTCATGCTTTATGAGCAGTAGAAACTCCTATAGAGAAAGCTGACTACATAATGCGGCTGCACTGTGGCAATTGCTATAGAGCACAAAAATTTGTGCCTTTTAAGAACACAAATAAGAATTGTGTCTGAAGACAAATAATGTAGAAGTAACTTTACATCCATGGAAGTTGCATCTCTTTATTTATTTCATTCTTATTTAATTTTTGTTAGTATTTTAATGCTGAGTGTTGAAATGTTTGATTTACCCCTTATATGAGAGTGAAATATTCGGTTTACTCCTAATATTAACATAAAAGTTAACGGAATTTACAGTAAAGAACGAAAATGACACAAAAATTAAAATCTAAACACCATAAGATTTAAAAACTAAATTGGAAAACCAAATTGAAACTTGAGTGCAAGTCTTGCTGCCCAACATAGGTTTCCAAAGGTAATTTAACATCAAACGTAAAAGGTCTGTCAACATTCTCTTGCGTTATAAAATGAATATATATATATATATATATACAGAAGCATCAACAACCCCATATATATAATGGGAAATAAATTAACTGAAAAACAGAGAATAAGCATCAGCACAGAATGACACCCAATCAAAACAAAATCTTTGTAATATTCTCTGCCCACCTAATTTCTGGGAATCTTCTATTTGGACTTTGGAATGCATGCCCTATATATATACGAAGAAAAATAAAAGGTATAAAAATAAAAGGCATGCTGCCCATTGATTGACCAGGCCGAGTTGCTGACTCAACTGAGTCCTAGTGAGTTAACTCAGCCAATATCTGCAGCATCATCCAAAACCTGCCACAACAATAGCTTCCCACTTGGAACATCAGCAGCATCGCTTTGCTCTGTTGCACACTTTGCCTGCTGCAAACTTTTTGCTAATTTTTTCATCCTCGTGGGCACCAAACTCCTCAGCATGTTACTCCAAATCGGTAACCTAACTCGTTCGATAAAACAATTTTCGATCTCCTTAACAACGTCCGTCATTGTTGGACGACATGCTACATCTGACGAGACACAGCTTGCTGCCACATTTAACATGTGCCTTATTGTGCTTGACATGCACGCGGGCAACCCTAGCCTTGCATCACAAATTTGTTCTATTCTTTGCTCTTTGATTAATGGAATTGCCCAATCCACTATTGAAGCTGGTGATTTATAGATGTCAATGACTTTCCTTGAACTTATAATCTCCAACAACACAACGCCAAAACTAAACACATCATTCTTGGTACTTAGTTTGCTAGGAGTGGTGTAACAAGGGTCCAAGTATCCAATAGTACCTGCAGCGGGTTGACTCGCGTGACTCGGCGAGTCGACTCGCAAGAGCACGGCAAGTCCAAAGTCCGCCAACTTGGCATTCCAATCTGAATCGAACAAAATGTTTGCCGACTTGACGTCTCTGTGGATCACCATAGGTTCCCCTTGGTGGAGAAATTGAACCGCCCGGGCAACACGAATGGCGATTTCCACACGTTTAGGCCACGGAGGGGGTGTGGATGCAACGTGAAGTAGGTCATGGAGAGAGCCATTGGGCATGAACTCCATGACAAGGAGCTTGTTCTTGTTTGAGTCCTGATGACTTGTTCCAAGAAGGCTTATAACATGTGGGTTTTCGGGTAGAGAAGACAATACACGTATCTCATTGTCGAGCTTAAGGAGAGATACTTGATGGGCATGATATTGATCAAGTGGCTTCTTTATGGCAACCAATTTGTTGACTAATATGGCTTTGTACACCATGCCATGGCTTCCTTTGCCAATGAGCTTAGTTGCAGAGAAGCTTTCTGTTGCCTTCACAAGTTGATCATAATCAAAGTCCACCATTTTCTTCTTGATGAAAAAATATACCCAAGAAATTAAAACTTTGATGAGTTTGGAGAGATGTGGAGGGAAATGGAAATGAGGGTTTTATTTGTTTGATGGGTTTCATGTAGGTGAGAGTGGGTAGGAGCAAAACTGGAAGAGCTTTTGGAGATGCCAGCCAATAAAGAGGCTGTGGGGGACCTCAAAAGGAAAAAGCAAAGAGTAAACAAAAAAGAAAATGAAAGAAAAGAGTTATTGAGAAAAGGAAAAGGTAGCAAGCAGTGTGCTGAGAGAAAAGCAAAACCCTACAACGAAAGGCTTCTGACCAGGGATGAGATCGATGATGCTCCATCAGATTAGATATGCTAGTTGGTTTGATTTCCCTGGTTGTTTGGCCCCTCTCCCATCCTATAACACTTTTTTATTTTTCAATTGTAATTTAATTTAAATCGAGTTAATTGTAGCAGTGCTCCCTGAACTATTACCCGAATGTCGTTTTAATCCTTAAATTTGTTTTTTTTCAATTCTATTATCCTGGTTTTATTTTCTTATTCAATTTAGTCCGTCCTTACCATTAATTCCCTCAAATTTTTCTGTCAAATTTAGGGTAAGTTCCTCATTTCACCTGTCATTTTTAAAGAATTAATAACTTGAAGAAAAAAAAACAAATGAAAAAGGCATTCTTATGCTCCAAGGAGGAGCAGCGACCCATGGTGGACTTGTAAAGACAGATTGGAGTCAAGCTCCATTCACAGCCTCTTCCTGCAGTTCAAGTAGTGCTGCTGCTACATCATCTGCATCCACTAGTGGTGCTTGGTTTTCCCAAGATAACAGTACAAATGAGGAAAGATTGAAAAGGGTGCACAACAGCTACATGATATAAAAGATAACTGAGAAATTGGGGGGGTTTATTAAATTTGGGTTAAACGGTAGAGAGCGCAGTCTAATGTGTTGGGAGATAAAAATCATGAATGCTCTTAGCTATATAAACTTATCCTAATTTTCTTATTAGGATTGGGCGATTTTAATAGCGTGAGATTGTAGCATGTGCATGCAGTCCCTAATTGGAGGTATAAATGTCGTCCTCCAAGTTCTGTCACGCACATCAGTGTTGCCCGTGTCGTTTAATTCCGTTACAATTATGTTAGTTTGCTGGCATGTCATGCATGTACAACTCACAAATCTATGAAATAAAAAAAAAGCTTTAAAAAATGGAAAAACTTTGAATTTAAAAAAAGAAACCTGCAGATGTAGAAAATAAAGAGAAATAAAGAGGGAGAGACGAGAGAGGGGGTTGGGGTCTTAGGTCGGTGATTGGATCGGGAGGAGACAGAGAAAGAGGGTGGTGATTACGGCACATGGTGGTCGGGCTGGTGGCTACAAGGGGAGGGGGTAGGGTGTGTGCAGGACAAAACGTAGGGGACAACATTGATTGCTTAAAAACAAAAATGAGTAAAATTAACTATTTCGCAGACATTAGGGACTATTTGTGATAAAAATCCTAAAAAGATAAGTGCATTATAATTGAGCACAGGAAAAATATAACGGAAACAAGTTGAACCAAAAAGACTCAGGAAACCAATAACTTTGTTAAACAAGTTAAAAAGACAAACATCACATGGACAAAAGAAGAAGACCTCCAAAAGCATACCAAACAATTGTCTCTGCATACGATAATTTCAGAAATCCAACCATTTGGTGAAGTAGACACACGTCCTTGGAGGAAATAATACCATCTGGCGTACATTGACTTATCCGCGGACAAACTCCACATGGAATGGAAGCCATGGCCCCTACTTTGGGTTCCCGTTTTGTACCTCCCTTGCTTGTGGATTTATAGCAAACTTTCCCAACTGGAAATGAAGCAAACTCCCCCATCCCAGTGCTCTTCACCTCTGTGACCCGTTTGTCCAAAACCAAAACCCTCAAAATCTCCTCAATTTGCGGTCTTGTGAACGAAGTTTTGAATATTCCACTCTTTTTAACTTCATCTGAAATTCCCTCCAAGGTTGCAACCTTGAGCTGATATATGATCTTTGCAAACCCGTCTTTTACACAGGTTATGTAATATTTATCCAGGGTCCCATTTGAATACCAATCCCCACCGGTTAACTCCTTGGAGGGCTCAAACTCTGAAGCCATATAATGCTTTCTCCCCTTGCTTTGGACATTTACAACCTCTTTTATCAGGTTCTTGGCTTGGAGTGATTTTATGGATTTGCCAACCAGATTGTCGGGGAGGTTCGCTTCTTTCTTCATGTCTCGTGTCCAAATTCCCATATCTTGCTTGCTTCGGATCACATTATATACGATTTTCTCATGCTCTGTGAAAGACTCCGACGGGGAATTAGAGTCTGGCTGTTTCCGTTTGAGTGCCGAAGGTCTGCTCATCTTATGATCCTGTCCAGGGGTAAAGAAAACAACAGAAGAAAATTTAATGACGCTTACATCACAAAGCTCTATGACTTTTTTCTTTTCTGAGGTGTTAAAAAATTAAATCATTACTTTCTATGGGATAAGATACAACAAACATAAAATCCAAAGATGTATTCACTTAAATTAGAAAGACTATTTTTGGCGGCAGAGAAACAGGAAATGAAAGCAAACAAAAACACTCAAACAAGTTAATATCCTTTGGAAACAATTTGCAACAGAAAAACGCAAAATTTTCACTGAATTTGGTTTCGTAAAAAAAAAGTCAAAACTTAGGAAAGTTGATGAATGGCAATGTTCTTCTGAGTCTAAAGTTTCCTTTTTTCACTTCATCTACAGTACCATTATTTGATTTTCTTATTTTTCAGACTGTTTCTTAACAACCAAAGACAACGGATGTTTTTTTTTATTTAAGAAAAACTGCATATACCCAAAACAATCAATATGCAAACTAGAAAACAGTGGTTTTTTGTGTTTCATTGCTAAGAACAAGTAAGAAATATAAGAAAGTAATGAATGCAGGTGTTCTGAGTCCCAAGTTTCATTTTTTTCACTTTCAAGTCAGAAAACAGGAAAATCAATGAATCGCAGTGTTACTGAAAGTTAATAAATTAAAAAAAAAAAATTTGACTTTTTTTTTTTTTTTTTTTTTTTTTTTAAAAAAAAAAATTTTTTTTTTTTTTTTTTTTTTTTTTTTTTTTTTTTTTTTATATAAAAATTTTTTTTTTTTTTGAAAAAAAGTAGAAAAGAAGAAAATCAAATAATGGTAGTTAAAGTGAAAAAAAGAAACTTTTGTTAGAATTTGCCACTTAGACAATAAATGAAACCTCTAGCACCAAAAGAAGATTCAAGACATGGCATAAATACCAAAACAGATTCAACAGATGCCACTCATACATTACAATCCTTGAAAAAGAAAAAAACAAGAAATGCTAGAAAGAAACTGGAAAAGCCACATGATTCATTTTCAAAACCAGGAAATGCTTGAAAGAAACATCTTTCAAATTTTTACATTCCCAAAGCACTTCTTATTGATTCTCTAGCCAAGAAATATAAACTTATAAATAGCATGTAATGAGAATATTAAAAACTACAAGTGTATGATTACAGCCTCAACCAAGCCCGATTGCATAAACTCAAAGTCCCACTGCATATTTTTGAGATTTAAACAAGCAAATCGCATATCACAAGCATCAACAAGGACTGATTTATCAATTGAACCACAACACAACAGATTCTATTAGATTCATCAACAAGGAACTGATTTATCAATCGACTTATTGAACACAACATATTCTATTACAAGCATGAACATAACAGATTTATCAATTGTGTCGATGGAATCCCATACAGTTTGTCAAAAGCGAGATGTCTCTTTGTTTTAACTAGCAGCGGTTACATTATTGCTCACTTCATTGAACCAAAAAAGGGGTCGCTCGAAGAAAAATCAAAACAGTGGCAACAAATGCAATCCTGACCCATTTTGTCAATATATTTTTACATATACACAATTATGATGCAGGATGCATTTAATGAATGCTATAGCAAACGAATTTGCTCTGTTTTTTACACATCTAATTGTTTTTTTTTATTTTAACCATCGGGCAGGAAACTCAATCCAACAGTAATGAATCATTAAACCATATATTAGAATGTATATTACTTGCCTTTTCTAAGGAGAATCAGTCTGTTTCTTACCCATCATTTTTTCTTTTTTGCAGGAAATTAGGGAGGGTGAGCAATCAGAGAAATAGACCACAGGGCTTAAGCAAGATTGTCCAGTAACAAAAAATACAGACCACAGTGAATGACCAAAAAAAAAAAATCAAACAAAACAATCAAAAAGTACCCAGGAAAAAAAAAACCGAAAAACTAACCAAAAGTAGCGAGCCAGAGATGAGAGAGTGTGAGACGGAGTCGCAGAGATGAGAGCCTCCAGCCGGCGTGACGCTGGACCGATGTTGTGCGCCTCTTCGGTTATGGCTTCGCGTCGACTGAAAGAGAGAGAAACGGTTCAAGTCGACGGCGCCGGAGGGATGAAACAGACGGAGTAGCAGAGGCGTGCGGCGAATGATGAAACGCCTTTTTGTTTTTTCACAAGTTTAAGTGGAAGAAGAGGAATGCCCTTTTCTGTCATTTTCCTATATTTTTTTCTCTTATAATATTAGACTAGCCTCTTAGTACACGTGTGACAATTGATTGTTTTTTTTCTGTTTTTATATATTATATTATATATATATATTATATATAAAAAGATAGTAAGTAGTTATGTTTCATAAAAATAAGATTTATTATTTTTAATTTTTAATTTTTTTTAAATATAAAAAATATAAATTTATTATATTATCTTCTTTTAATTAATAATTTCAATTTTTAATTTTTATATTATTTATAAGTATTTTTTGATATTTTAAAATATTTCATTATTCTCTCCATTTTGCTATATATATGTGAATAAATAAAAAATAATTTGTTTATAATAATGTTCAGGTGGTTTCGAAATTATTATTTTAGAATTGATAATTGTTGTTTCCATAAAGAATCCATTATCCATATTTTCTTTTAATTTTAATTTTTTTAAATATAAAGTGTGAATTTATCATATTATCCTCATTTAATTAATAATTTCAATTTTTAACGTTTACATTAACCAAGGCATTTTTGTATTTTGAACGTTTTTTTGTTTTTTTATATATATATATATATATTATTTTAATGTTTATAAAACAATATTTTAAATTATTTTAATATATGTATAAGGATTTAACTTGGAGGCAAAGTCCCTAAAATAATCCACCCTTGAGTGCATATTATTTTAGGGACTTTGCCTCCAAGTTCAATCCTTTCCTACATATATTAAAATAATTTAAAATATTATTTTATAAAATAATAATAATCAATTTATCATGGATAATAACATGCTAGTCAATGGCATAATAAAAGCCGTTGTTCACGAGCCGATTGGGCTTTAACTTGGACCTGCTTAGGCTCGTCAGTGGGCCAGTTTGGTTTAGTCCTTTAGGTCCCATTGAGGGGTAGCTTTCCGTGCATGCTTTTTGGTTGTCATATTCATGTTCTTGGAATGGAAACAAAACAAGGATGGTCATCAATGTTAAACATGGTGTTCTAAAGACTTGTTAAACCATACATTCATATGAAAAGAAAAAAAAAATTCATAATTAGATATTCAGATTGATTGTTTAATAAAATAACACGTTCAAGATAGGTACCAAAATTCTGAAATTGAAAACGTGAATACAAAGGCCTTCTCCAACCCATTTGGGGTTAAACCCAAATTTTCCCCCTCCAAAAAGTAACTATTTGGATTTTGCTCAGATTTCAAACCATTTTTCCCCCAACCCTTCAGACTCAAATTTTAAGTCCACAACTTTATTAAATTATTTAAGATGGTTTAAGTATAATTTTTTTAAGTGGATAACGTTTCTTCATTTAATCTTTTTAAATAACTTTATAATTTTTTATTTTTTTAAACAATGTAACCTAAAAAAATTGAAATTCCACAAATATAATTTTTGGTGGATTATTTGAGAAATGGGTGGGTATATATAGAGTTTTGAGTGAGTTTTGGAGTTGGATTTGATTTTTTAAAATATTATTTTTACCATTAGATTTAAATTTCAGCTTCTTTTTTTTTTTTTACCGTTAAAGTAGCATGGATTTAATATTGATCGTTGATTTTGGTTACTATTGGAATATATATAGGGATGTTTGAACCAACGGCAACATCATGAGCGCATGACGTGTGGCGCTACAAAGTCTGCAGCTGCACATGGGCTGCGTCAGGCTGCGTGGGCTCCATTAGAAAAAAATTCAGTCCAGGCAATAGCTGGACTAGTATTTGGCCCCAAGTTTGGGTTTTTCCAAATTTTGACCCTTTGATTTTCTTGGGTTGGGAAAGGAAATGAGCTAAAATTTCTGATATTTTAGGTTTGGCCTCATGGATTGGAGATAGCCTAACATGCTTTAAGGGTGTAAGTCCAAGATACTAAACTGAATTGGAAAGTGATTACATTTTGAGATTGGCACACCAAACCATATACTATTGAAGAAGATGCTCTAATAAAAATGGTAAAACTCGGATTCAAAGAGCCCCTCAGAAAATTGATGTTTCTGAAATCATATTAGTGAAATTAGCCCGTAGGCCATAGATTTGATTTAGATATTAGGAAGGTGAAGGTCCTACACACACCCGTACATGCATGTACCGCATATGCATGTGGAACCCTATCAATGCCGATGGAGACGCATGAAAGTTTCTACCTATGGTGCAAGGTACAAATAATGTACCTAATTGTGGGGGTTACCATAGACATCTAAATAAAAACAAAACATTTAATGCAAATAATTTAAAAAAAACCCCATTTCATGCAAGCAAATTTTGACTTTTTAAATTCATTCAGGCAGCATCATTAAAAACAAGAAAAATCTGAATATCACGAGAGCGAATGTGCTCCCCCATTCTACACTTGAATTATTCATAACTTTATAGTTGTTTATCTAATTTTCAAAGGCATTTACCAAACTATTTCCAATCTCATGAGTTGGGCTCTAATTATGCATGGTCCCGCCCAGATAGACTGCATAGTGTGATTTTATTCCTTAATATGTTGCATGTTATAACTAGTGGTTAGAGCTAAGACTTTATTGTACTGTCGAAGCATAGTAACTAATATATACAAGACAACTTCATGATGCATAATTAATAGTTTTGTATTCTTTTCATGTTAGGAGAGTTTCATAGCCTTCCCCTCCCTATTGCCACAATATCAAGTATGAGACTCTTGAGTGAGAAAAAATAATTAGGTCTGTCCCGGTCAAGAAATGAGAAGATGAAAGATAAGAGGCTTATAGCTAAAGTGGTTAAGAGTCATGCATATGAGATTATGTATTGAATCTCAACTGCCCAAATATCACTTATGTAAAAAAAAATATAGAGAGAGAGAGTATTTTGGGATGATGGAGGTGGAAAAGAGAATTATTACTTTTTAAAAATTTAGCTGATGGGAAATTCGTTATTTAGAAATAAATAATTATTATTTTGAAATTCTCATGTACGCGGGACTTTGACTTAAAATTGAGCGGCAGATTCAGCTTTTATGTTGTTTTTACCGCTTACTTTGTTTGGCAAAGAGAAAAGGTTAATAAGTGGAGGGGTAAAGGTTAAAAGGGGAAAGTTAATGGGAACAGAAAGAAATGAAGATCAGCACTGAAAATTTCAATGATGTCTGACGGGAGACGGTAAATATAGGTTGACAGCGGTGCACAAAATCTGAAGCAAACAGACCAATAATTTAATGGCCTTAATTAGGAAAGTCGTCCAAGTGGGTAAGGAGCCTCAATATTTTCTGACTTGGCCTGTGAGCTGTGACACAGCCATTTTGGAATTTCATGCTTTAAATAAATTGAAATCAATTTTTATTGGTTGGAAACTTTGGAATTGAATTTAAGACTTTCAAAAAAAAAAAAAAAAGAGAAAAGAAAAAGGCTTGCGACGTGTCTCCATCGAGAATCCCTTTTTATACGGAGAACCAAACAAAGGGGTATAATGGATCAACAGTAATTCCCCACTGTGACCACTGTCCTTTCCTAACAGGCGCTACACTGAAATTAATGTAAGCAATTACCCCTATTTACACTTTTGCCCTTCATGTATACCTATATTTCTATTCCAACCCACACCATACATATTACATATTCCACGTTGTTTATATCATTGATGGGATGTGTACGTATCATGAATTGGATATTGAAATTATTGCAGTTCATGGGTAACTATAATTATTCCAATTCTAATACCTTTAACCTCATGTTCATCCAATTCTAATTCCTTAATTTCCTTGTTCTCCAATTCATTACTTCCCTCATTCCTAATCTATGAACAAAGTTTGTATTCCATCTCAGAGAATTATCTGTCCCTAATGTCATTTATGTATTAAAAAAAAAGACTATTGTAATTGTTGTAGAGTAAAACCACTAGTCTCATTAAACCCTAAAAGAAAACAAACACAAAAAGTTTGAACTTCTCTAATACGAAACAATCCCTCTCATGCCCTACTTTGTTGTCCTAATCCCCCTTTTCACATTAAACTCATTTCCTCATAATTCTAAATTAAAATAATCAAGTTCTACAAAACAAAAAAAAAAAAAAAAAAACCTAAATTTGAATAATCTGGGCTCCAAGCATTGCTAGAAGTCTCGTTACTTATCAATAATGACTAATGAGTATTCGAATAATTCAAATTCCTTATAAACTTGTGTTTAATA
This sequence comes from Prunus fruticosa, assembly GCA_018703695.1. Classification (NCBI taxonomy): domain Eukaryota; kingdom Viridiplantae; phylum Streptophyta; class Magnoliopsida; order Rosales; family Rosaceae; genus Prunus; species Prunus fruticosa. The sequence goes on along the minus strand of CM031917.1, from coordinate 63,363,572 downwards.
AAAAAATCATGGGAGTTTCATGGTAAAATCCGTAATAATGTATCCTCAAAACTGGTAATCATACCAACTAGCAAGGGCGGATGTATGGTTGGGCTGGAGTGGGCTCCAGCCTAGGGGAAATTTTTTAAATATTAAATATAGTTAAGTTTATTCCTACTCCAATATACACTATATAAATATAATAAACTAATAATAGCCCAATTTAAGTAAAGTAAATAATAGCTTTATTTAAAATAAGCCAACTCCTAAAGCATATATGAAATAATAAACATCAATCCAAACCTATATAAATTTGATTAGAAGTAGAACTCACGCTAAGGCTCTACCAACTTGACCTATTCTAATCGTATTGATATTGGGCTACATCCACAGAGAGCAAACATAAAAAAAATTCTTCTAGCCACCCAAAACGCCATATTTGAACCTTAAGAGCCTAGAGGAAATAGTTCTCCTCTATAAAATTGTACCAAACTATCTTCAGTGGGTTCTTCAATCTCGGTAAATTTTTCTCTTTTATATATATATATATATATATTCAATTTCCAATTTTAATTGTTGTTGTTAAATTTTTTATGATTTACGGTTTGGGTGAAATTTTTTGGATATTGATTCAGATTCAATAATCAAATATTTTGATACACTCAAAGAGAGAAGGGTTCCACTTCACTAGGTAAGCTCTTTAAATTTTTTTGCAATCGAACATATTTTTTTGAAGTTGGACAATGTGTTTGATTTGATATTTATTTATATTTTGTACTTTTTGTGTTATATTTGCTTGTAATGTGACTTTGTTTGATTTATAAAATTTTATTTACATTTTTGTTTCAAGAGAAAAAAAGCTTATAATATATCCCCTCTAAAAAAAAATTATTTAGCCTACCCCTATAAAAATTCCTGAGTCCGCCATTGCCAACTAGAGGAGAGTAGTTGATCCGATTCCTATTTCTTATTCCCAAATTCTTAAGTTACAAAATTCATGACACTTCTTTTACAATTGTAAGTAAACATGAGTGTGTTCAGCTATACATATATATATATATTTATATTTGTTGTAAAATGATAAGGTTAAGGTGGAGCCCACATGTTGGAAGGAATCTTCATACACCTTCATGGTGGAAGTTTTTGCCTATAAAATAAGGCCTCCTTCCCATTTGTAAGTGTAAGAAAAAGAATCAATGAAAAATATCATAAGAGCATTTCTATCGCTATTTGAATTCTCTAAATTCTCTCCTCAATTTCTTTAGTTTTATAACACGTTCTCAGCACGAATTCGCTCTCAAAATACCAGCTGAATTCTCTAATGAAACCCAGATCTTTTATTCTCTTTCTTCTTCCTCACCACCATCATCATGGGGTGATCTCTGCTTCCAAACCTTCATACTCGCATACACACCCTGTCAGGACCTCGCCGTCCTTTTTCTCTCCTTCTCTGTCTTTCCCTTTTCTCTTTCACTCTCTGTTTATTTCTAGGGAAACTTCAGAAGAGAAAAAAAAAAATGGGTGTGGTGAGTATTTTTGCTTGCCTTGCCTCTCTCTCTCTCATCTCACTCATATGGGTGGCTAAAGCAAGAATCCCACGGGCGTACACTGGGGGTGCATGGAAGCAGCTCATGCCACCTTCTACGGAGGATCTGATGCCTTTAGCACCATGGGTGGGGCTTGTGGATACAGGAATCTCTACACCCAAAGCTATGGCGTGAGCATAGCTGACTGAGCACGTTGGGCAGTGCTTGTTGGGTCTTTGCTTGGTGGCTCGCAGAGGTTGTGCATATGCCTATCACCTCCATGGTTCAAAAGATGATCAGCACCTGGGTCAACCTTTGCCAATAAGGTGGCCATGGCTTCCATAAACATGAGACGGGATCTGCGCATGCCCTCAAGGAACTGGAATTGTCCCTGTATCTTACCGTAACAAGTACTAATAGGAAAAAGGGATGTGAAGCAGAGCATGGTGGCTTTACTTGGACTTTGCTTGCAATATGAAAAAAGTTGATCAGGAAAACAACACCAAAAAGGGATAAGTTGCTCTCAATCCTTATCTTTCCTATTAATTTATTATTTCTATATACAATTTAATACTCATGCTAACGTTTCAAAGCTGGTGAAGTTTGCAGGTGAAAAGAAGAAAAGCCAACATGATTTGTCTAGCTTTCAAACTAATATATTAGTATAATAATATTATATTATCTTATCATGATGTTGATAAGATTCCAACGAAAAAAAAAAGGGTGAAAAAAGCTTCCTGCAACTTTTAGCATTATTGCTAGAGGTTTTTCTGACCATACTAATTTATTATATTCATACATATATACATAGTAATTCTATGGACGGTTACACCTTGCGGTGGTTTTTAACCCCGCATTTATTTTATTTACTGTATGGTGTATGTTTATTACCCATACAACAGTATTTATTTAAAAGTGTGGCGCGGGTTTATCGTCCACACAACTGCCTTTATTTAAAAGTATGGAGTATAATTAGTGCCCATACAAGCACATTTACTTTACCGTACATTTACTTTATTATTTAAGGTATGGTGCGGGATTAACGTCCATACATGAGGCAATTTAATTTATGAATTTACTTTACCGCACATTTACTTTATTATTTAAAGTATGGTGCGGAATTAACGTCCATACAACAAGCAATTTAATTTATGAATTTACTTTACCGCACATTTACATTTATTTAAAGTATGGTGCGGGTTTATCGTCCATACCAGCAATTTATTTTATGAATTAATTGTGTGGTATGATGAGTTTTTACAGAATACAGAGTTAGGACCAGAAGTTCCTTGATCCTCATCATACAACTACATCAGGACTTGAAAGATCCTTGATGATGATAATGATATAAGAGTTGGCAGTCTCTCCGGTACTATATTTGTAAGCAAGAGATCGGACTTGAAAGATCCTTGATCCTTGACATGTAAATAAGGACTTGGAGTTCCTTGATGATGTAACAGTACCGTATTGGTTAATAGTGCCGTGCATATGAATAGTAATTGTACTGGCAAATGTACTGTATGCATGAATAGATACGTATTCATGACCTGATGAATAGTATTGCATACATAAATAGTGATGTATGGATAAATATTAACCATTTTGAGTACACCGTCACTATATACAAAGGGAAACCTGCAATTCCTTAAACTCATGGATGAGCAATTAAATGAGATGCCAGAAGTTCCTCAAAATATGGATAATTATGTAAAGGGCTGAAGTCCCGAAATATGTACAGGAAATTATAAAAATGTTCATACCATGAGAATATGTGATTTTGGCTAGAAGTTCAAAATCTGGCAATATTGAGAACTTGAAGTTCCAACAGTCAAATAGACAACTCTTGAGGTATTATTGCAAATTGTGGAACACCACATATTTCTTTGGCATAAGAAAATGATGAATTTGATAAAGTTCGAATTCTGTTATAATCGACACCTCAAGAAAGAAATATATTTTGTGAATTCCGGTTGTTAAGAATACACCGTGAAATGGATAACATCAGGATAAACCTCAAAGGATGAATTGAGGCTCCTCGCATATTTTGGTATATTATATGATCTGGGCCGGAAACCCATGGATCCAAATATATGAGAAATCCCGAACTTGAAGTTTTGGGTATACAGTAGTTAATGCTCTTCACTACTATATTGTAATATTATCATGGCTTTTACTCAATTCATATTTCATGTCTATTTGAAAAGGGCAAATAAATTTTGAAGTCGTGTTTAGCCCTGGCTAGAAGTTCCGGACTCACATGCATTGAAATATGTAGTTTGAGAGATTTGTTGTGGTTATTTGAACCTATAAGGCACAAGGCTTCAACCCGTCATTTTGAAAAGACGTAAAAACCACAGGTGCAAGTTTAAGGATTTGCCCAATTATTATAAGAGAAAAGGAGCATACAACAGATAGATTTTCTTCACCTGCAAGAAAGGAGCAGGCTCTGTAAAATCTATAAAATTCCATTATGATCTCGAAGCCTCTCCAGGAAGAGGACGACGCCTCTTAAGCTTAGCCATGAGCCACTCGTGTTCTTCCAGAATCTTTTCATTGGAAGTCTGCAGCATGTTAAGCCTTGTCTGCGTATCTCAGTGGAGTATGAACTCACCAGTTTCAACAAGGCATTATTCTCTTCTTTAAGTTTCTCAACTTCCTGTTGAGACTCATGAAGCTTTCTCTCCAGAGACGAATTTTCAGTGTTCAGCTCCTTAATCTCGTTTGCTCTAACACGCAAACGACTAGCCATATTAGAAACAGAAGCAGCACATGAACGCTGAAAGCCATTGAGTCATCAATAGCCTCTTCATCAGACCTCGATGATAACAGCATTTCATCCATAGGAATAAGAAGATTCCTAGCTCCTGTGACAGCAATCGAATCATCCATCATCACAGAATCATTAACCGTGAGATGACGATTTTGGGATGCAAAGGATGGTTGCCAGATTTTAATATCACGAGTTGTCTTGGGGTCAACATTTAAATCAAGTTGATTTGGGCGGGAAGAAGAGGAAGCCATTTTTAGAAGGTTTTGAGGAAAGCCTTGGAAAAACTGAACTTTCAGAGAATGAAAGGGAATTGAGTTGAAATGCAGTTACTCCAATCAGATGTTGCAGATGCAATATCTATAGGTGGAAATGTGGCACCATATCCAGGATCCCAATATTTCCCCGGATCCCCATATTCTTTTTCTTTTCCCAGGTTCCAAAACTTCACGTGGTCTCCAGGAATGTTTGTCGGCACTTTCGGCGTTTTCAGGATTGTTTTCGTTAAAGCTCGATCTTGCTTTGCGGATTTCACGGAGCTACTTTTTCAAAAGCTCCCCAGAATCTCGCAAATCTCTACGGTTAATTTGAAATTCACCGGATTTACTTATTCCCCTTATTTGTGTATAAATATGTTACTAACGAAATTTCGTTGGAGAACACACTCAGTTTCCTCCAATTTTTCTTCATATCCAATGATGCAATATCTACTTGTTTTTCATATCAGTAAGCCCTCGATGTGCTTTAGAAGCGAGACTATCTCTGATCATCCATTCTGGAAGCGAGATTATCCCTGATCACGCTTCCGCTACATCAGGGAACTTGCAAGAATGACCACATACTCTGATCTCCTGAAGTTCTCCTTGACTAGGAGAGATGAGAGTTCGTGGTTTGCTCCCACCAGCTTCCTTCCTTGATTGCTTACCTTACCTTACCTTGCAATCAATATCACAACTTTTGTATTTTTTCTTTCTTTTATCACTCTCTGGGATTCTATTTCCTTAGAATGAACATCCAAAGAAAGAATCCATGTAGTGATCCTAACTCTGAGGGTTATTTGTTTTGAACAGAGAGAAGAATTGTGATTTTTGCTCTTGCAGGATATAACCAGATCATCAAGTGTCACATCATATTTGCAGAGCCGATACGAGCTGGAATGATACTTGAGAAAAGTTTCTCCCACCTAAGGATGTAAGAAATACTTGTGTTATTTCATGCTTGTACTATTATTTTGATATTTTGTACTGCATCCTTAAACGTAACCAAATGATGAGATAAGGCAGTTCCAGGAAGAACGACTTGTATTATGACCATTCTAAAGGAATGGCTTGTATCGTTCTAATATGTATCCATGAATTATTAATGCAAATTTCACAGATTGTAAATTGGATACATTGATAATACACTGCACAGATTAAAGTCCCATAAGAATAGAATATGGGTATAGCAGTGATCAATATGATGCACGCCTCTTGCGTAGCAAGTGATATGGATTGAAGTCCCGGAAGGACAATCCTTTAACATGTCAATATTAATACAGTGCACGCTTGATGCGTAGCAAATTTTATGGTTTCAAGTTCCAGAAGGACAATTAATTGACATGTATATATTAATCTGTGGCATGCCTGTAGCATGACGGATATATGGGTTCTAAAATGTTCCAACTCCTTAAATGGAGATTATCCACGCCCTCCTGTAAAATAACGCTCCATTGGAGGTTATGATCCACATTCTCACATAATTCATTCTATAAGATATGTCTGTCCTGGAAAGAGACAATAAAAGCCCCTTGAAGTGGCTTGGGTACCCAAAAGCAAAGAAATGCTTATAATTGATGCATGCGCATGCACATGAGAATGGTGGGATCATGAATTGATGAATGAAAATTTTTGGTTTTGGAGTAGCTACTCAAATCATCAATGAGCTGTGTTGATTGGAACCACGTTCTATTATTCAATGTCGACAATATCATTGGCCAAAATGGAAAGAGGCAATTCCATTCCAGATGAAATGAACGTGAAAGAACAAACCCATAGTACGAACCCCAAAAGATGTTATACTGAAAGTTATACTTGGGTGTTCAGAATAAATGGGAATATACCCATTTTTGAATGACACAATGTTTCTGGCAGAAACAAGGAATGTTGGGTTTCTCCATATTTACAGATGCAATTGTGCCTTCTTATTGCACATTTACGGAGACCAACATATTATCTTTAAGGGTTATTAAATGCACGGAGCATATCGCTAGAAGCGATTCCCTAAAGATGTATAAGCAAAACAAATAGCTGGATATAAAGCTATATAATGTGTCATGAAGTATAATCTCTTAAATCCATGAAGGATTGAAATTGCATGAAGCAAGTCCATGAAGGACGTGTGCCTGAAGCACAAATTTGTACTCAATACTAATATGTATAAATTGCCTCAGTGAGTACACTGATTAAGATATTGTTGCAACACATTACAACTCTTAAAGAGTTGATAATTGATCAAAACTCCTAAAGAGTTAATACTTGGTTTAAAACTCCTGAAAAGTTCAAGTAACATTTGTCTCGGCTTGAAGATCGAGCATTATGCCAACGAGATTCTTGCTTATACTAAGAAAGTATTGAAGCATTTTATGTGGATTATCCGTTGGGCACTTAAATGATTTTCCGGAAATATCCTGGACCGGACATTGTATTTTCCTGATAGAGCTTAGCTCATCACCACCACTTTGGGATGATGTGAGGCATATTTAATGCTATCTCCGCATAACACCATATACGGGCATATTCTTTTCAAGTGAACTTACAAATAGCCCAGGTTTTGTTAGATAAGCGGACTTTGGAAATTTCTATGATTTATATAGAGATAGCTCACTGGGAATATATTTACTTACTCAATTACATGAATTATTGGTGGCTACATCATTCACTCAATCCGAAAGATCTTTTCTCTACAAAGATAGTCATGAAGATATCTAGGGGGAGATATTATTAAGGGGAGCATCCAACAATATTACAAGATTGACTCACAGAAGCAATGTCAACTATAATATTCAGATGATTAGCAGTATGGCTTAAAGATATTTTGCCAAGCATCAAGGGGAGCGTGCTGTCAATAAAGATTTTCACACACTGTACTCTTTTTCCTTCGTTCAGGTTTTTATCCCACTGGGTTTTTCCTGGCAAGGTTTTAACGAGGCAGTGTCGCACGCGCATCAATATACACAGATTTTTATGTTACACATGGTTATGTACTCTTTTTCCCTTCGACCAGTTTTGTCCCACTGGATTTTACTGATAAGGTTTTTAACGAGACATATTCCATACATGGTGGTCTCCAAGGGGGAGTGTTGTAAAATGATAAGGTTAAGGTGGAGCCCACATGTTGGAAGGAATCTTCATACACCTTCATGGTGGAAGTTTTTGCCTATAAAATAAGGTCTCCTTCCCATTTGTAAGTGTAAGAAAAAGAATCAATGAAAAATATCATAAGAGCATTTCTATCGCTATTTGAATTCTCTAAATTCTCTCATCAATTTCTTTAGTTTTATAACAATATTACACTTCTCTTACAAATTGATGAATTATCGCAGTATTTTCCCCAAGTTGCATGAAAATTTGTGGAGCCCAACTGAAGTTATAGGGGCAGATGACCCCAAGGGCTTATGGTGGCTCCGCCCTCGGTATTTATATGTCTCTAGACTCTAGAGATGGGAGAGGGGTCAAGTCGGCTCTAATTTATAATCATGTTAAGGGATTAACTTATATGTTTGTTGAATTAAAAATTGTCAATCTGATAAAGATAAAGATGTGGGTTGGGTTTGTGTGGTTATTAATATAATTAATTAAGATGGATGATTATCTGTTCAAATTAAAATAGTTTATGTAAGATAGTGGGTCCAAGTCAAATTGCCTGGCTGATTAGTGGCATGAAATTATCCCTTCGTTATTCTATTGTAATAAGTTGTTGTTAAAGTTGAAATTGATTTGAGCACCCAATAAGGTCAAGTTTAACATTTATTTATACAAGCAACAGTCTAAATTACTCTAATTTACGAAAAAGAGATCGAACTCGAATACAAGGAGGAGAACAACTAGGACCATAACCCAAATTTGTATATGAAACCCTAAACGCTAAGCATACTTAATTATGAGTGGAAGAGGTGCATTTGCTTAACTTTGTCATTAGATTCGGTTGTTCTTAATGAATAACGTCTTAAGTTCACTTACATTAAGCACATATGACTGCTTAAGTAACCCTGCAATTCTGGTTCAATTTTAAATGACTATATAAATTTTCCGTCGATTGTTCAAATCCTATGTAAGTTCTCGAACACTACTCATCATCTTTACTTCATAGTTATGTTTTGATCAATAAAATGTAACACAATTATATAAAATAGTAGTTATATAAATGGCTTTTTGATGTAAGGCAATATAGAAATTGCGGAAAAGTAAATGGTTCAACACTAGAGAAAATGATGCAAGAAAAGGCAACAAGTTAGTTTTGGATACTCGAATACCCATTTGGGAAAAGATTCTTTTTCTTTTTAAGCGATATCAAGGGAGGACGGAATCAAATTTAAAACCTCGGGTATATGTGTAAATGCTCTTAATCGCTTGAGCTCAAAGCCCCCCAGCAAAAAGTCATTTATTTTATTTATCTTTTTCGGTTTTTCTTGCATCCTAAGTAGGTTTTATGATATATAATTTTTGTTTTAGAACCCCTTGAACATAGAACCAATCAGTTTAGAGTTTGAATTAGGTATTAATTAGAACCGAAGTCATAAAAGCCTTTTTAAAAAAAGGGGGTTTGTGACGAGGATCGATATATTATCATAATTTAATTTAACCATAAGAATAAACGAAGAAAAGAAGATAAATAATATAAAGAAACTATACTTTTATGTCCGATTGTCATTTAAGCATATAATATAGATGACTTGTTGTATTTTCAAATCGTGCATCCCTATCATCATCATTGTTAGTAATGATGCTTTATAATCACTCTCCAAATTCATTTGCAAAACACCCTATTGTCAACCTTATAATGGCAGTTAGGGAGAATTGCACCGCCCTACTAATTAATGGGAAATTAAACAAGTGCATGAGCCAATGATCCAATTTAAATACAATGCTAATTATTTTGTATCATGATTGACATACCAATAGATAATTCCTCGTATATACTAAGCATCAACTCTCACTTGCCACACAACTAATGGATCAAGCGGTCAAAATAATATCGTAAATTGACTCGTAATTTAAGTGATTATGAGCATTTATCCATAATATAAGTTGTAATGGAAATTTAAAATATAAAAATGATACATCTACAAAAATTTGACAAAAAACATATAATCAGAGCTGAGTTTTGTGTTTTGTTTCCACTAACCAAAGATGATCTTATACGACTTACACAAAATGGGGATAATATTATTTTGCTATTTTTCAACCAATAAAACTTAGACACATGTGATAATATTTCCACATGATATAACATTATTAGCCGAAAATAACAAAACATTACTATCCAAATTACAACTAAATTTTTCTCCTCCAATTCACCAATAGAATTATAAATAAATATGGCAGGAGGGTGCCCAACAGAGAAAAGAAAAATAACATAAATAATAAATAAATAAATACTAACAAAAAAAAGGAAAAAAAGAAACAAACAAAAACAGTGTAGGGTTGGATTGGGATGAGCTGTCCTACTGCATTAGATGCTTTATCTGATGCTTACCTGCGCTGTCTTGCTGCTTGCTGCCCTGGACTCTGGACTCACCCTCTTATATTTACCATTCAACCACTGCTCTCTCTCTCTCTCTCTCTCTCTCTCCCTGCAGACAGACACCAGTTTCTTTTCCTCACCTAATCACACTTATCGGTCTCCTCTGCTGGCCTCTTTTGAATTAATTCTCAACTTTTTCTGAGACAAATTAATACTCAAGAATCATGACAGTTTATGAAAAGTTTACTTGCTTCTTCTTCTGGATTAGGATTTCACAAGAAAATGGATTTCAGAATCTTGTTGCTCCTTATTCTGGTCTGAAATCTCACAGAGAGAGATGCAGAGAGAGGGAGAGTGGGTGGTAAAAAATCCGGAGGACAGCCTTGAGAGAGGTAAAATCTCAGATTTTGTGGGCACCTCTGCAATTGTCAAATGGGCTACTTGAGTCATGAAAGGACCAATTTGCCCACAGAAGAGGAGGTGATGATGCAGGACAATGTTGGCTTTTCAAAGCCCAAAAAGAAAAAGAAAAATGGAAAGAATGTCTTTAGAGAGAGAGAGAGAGAGAGAGAGAGCATAAACAAATGTTCTCATAATTACTGGGGTGAGGGGGCATAAAAATCCGAGTGTAACAAAGGCTGATTTTTAACATTCCTTTTACGAGAGACCCCACGAGTGGGCTAAGGCTTCTCCCCTCGTATTCTTTTTTTTCTTTCCTCTACCACAAAGGTCTTATTAGGTCCCCCACCTGCTGCTTCTTCTCTATATCTAAGTCATCTTGACCTACTCAATCAAAACCCTCTCTTTCTCTCTCTTAGTTTCTCTCTCCTGCTGCTGGTGCTGGTGCTGGTGCTGCTGAGGGAAGGGAAGGACAACAGTTAATCATAGACCAAGAAAGAACCCCACAAACTCTTAGTCTTAGCTTGGTCCAACCCCTGCAAACATTTTAAAGAGATTCTCACTCACTCTTCCTTTCTCTCTCCAAAGTCCAACCCCAAGAAAGAGAAAGACTTTGAGAAAAAAATAAACAAAAAAAAAGAAGAGTTTTATTGGGAATGACTGGTGAGTTAGAGAGAGAGCAAGAGCCTAGCTAGCAAGAGAGAGAGAGAGATGGGGTTGATCAATCAGACAGCAGCTGCTTAAAACCCAAGAAAACCCAAAGAAACATAAAAATAAAAAAGATATCCCTCCAAACCCCTCACCCTTCCCCACCAAATGGACTTATCAAATTTCCAAAGCACCAACAACAACAAGCAGCAGCAGCAGCAACAACAGAGCAACACTAGTAACAACAACACAAGTCATCACCAGCTCCACCAGCACCTTCTTCATCCTCATCATCATCATCATCAACAGCAACCAAAACAGCAACAGTCCTCACCTTCTTCCCAGTTTGTGGTCCCCTTTGATGGCAGCAGATCTTCTTCTGGAGCAGGAGGAGGAGGAGGAGGAGGGGGAGGGCCCCCTTTCATGGGCTCCATCTCAATTCAAGCTGGCCTCACCTCTACTCATACGCCAACAACAACTTCTGCTACTGTTTCTGCACAACCACCAGCTCCTTCCTCCTCTTCTTTGTCTTCTTCCTCCTCCTCCTCTCCCTCCTCCACCTCCACCTCCACCGCTCCTCCGCCCCACTTGGTCGACGCCTCCCTCGCCATCGCCACCAGATCCGACTCCCACCCCTCAACCCGACCCGCCCCGCTCCTCGACTCCGCCAAGAAAAACCAAATTCATCAGCAGCAATTGACAATTTCACCCACCAGTACTACTACTGCTACACCACCAGCCCCACCAGCCGCAGCAGCAGCAACTCAAGTAGTGAAACGATCCACTAAGGATCGGCACACGAAAGTCGAAGGTCGAGGCCGCCGCATACGAATGCCGGCCACATGCGCCGCCAGAGTCTTCCAGTTGACGAGAGAATTGGGCCACAAGTCCGACGGCGAGACAATCGAGTGGCTTCTCCAGCAAGCCGAGCCTGCGATCATCGCCGCCACCGGAACCGGGACCATCCCGGCCAATTTCTCCAGTTTGAACATCTCCCTGCGTAGCAGCGGATCAACGCTCTCCGCTCCGCCTTCCAAGTCCGCCTCTCATTCCTTTCCCGGCGCCTTGGCTCTTTCCCATCACCCTAACTACGACGAGGGTTTTCCCCATTCGGGTTTGTTGGGGTTTCATCAACAACATCAACAACATCAACAGCAGCATCATCACCATCATCATCAGCAGCATCAGTCTCCTCTTATGACCGCGGATCAAATTGCAGAAGCGCTTCCAAGCGGCGGCGGAGACAGCGGCGGTGGAGACTCCACCGACAGTTATATGAGAAAGCGCTTCAGAGAAGATCTGTTCAAGGATGATAATCAAGGGCGAGGCGAAGGCGGCGGAGGCAGCAGCGGAGGAGGAGGGTCGCCGTCTGGGAATAAGGCTTTTAAGAGTAGCGGAGGCTTACAATTGCAAAAACAACAACAGGGGTCGGAGGGGGAGGCAGGACCTTCAGGGCTTCTGCGGCCGCCTTCGAATATCCTGCCACCCACTGCCATGTGGGCAGTGGCACCTGCTCCGAATAGCGGTGCTGCTGGCAGCACATTCTGGATGCTGCCAGTAACCGCTGGTGCTGGTGGACCATCAATGCCCACCGGGACGTCTGGGGCTGGTCCTTCCGAGGCTGCACAGATGTGGACGTTTCCGTCCGCACCTGCCAGCCACGGGAGTACATTGCAAGCGCCATTGCATTTCATGCCGAGGTTTAACCTTCCAAGTAGTCTTGAATTCCAGCAAGCCGGCAGCCGAGGGAGCCCTCTCCAATTGGGTTCCATGCTAATGCAGCAACAGCCATCACAGCATCTTGGGCTTGGGGTCGAGTCGAATTTAGGCATGTTGGCTGCTCTGAATGCTTCTTACTCTAGAGGTGGTTTGAATATAAATTCTGAGCACCACCAGCAGAATCATCCATTGGATCATCATCATCAACAACAACAACACCAGCCTCAAACTACTGATAGTGGAGATGAGGCCCCAAATAGTTCTCAATGACATAAATATTGGTTAGTTTTATTTCTTCTTAATTTATATGTACGTCATAAAATGCAGCTTGGTTTAGTCCTTCCCAATTTTTTATTAATTATAGGAGCAGCAGGAACTAGAGATTTTTGGGTTTGTGTTTTTGCAGATTTGGAAGTTGAATTTGAGATGATGGGTTGAGAGTGCTTGAAAATTTCCATGGGATATGGTCATGTCATCTGATGAAAAAGATAGGTTTCCTAGTTCTCATTTGTAGCATTGTTCAGTTTGAATTTCTTCAATTTATTTTCTAGATTTGTGTGGAGAAAAAACCCAAGATTAGTATGTAATTTGTTAGTGAATTTGGTCCAAAGGGACTCAAAGGGAACAGGCAGAGTGAGATTGTATAGGAGGATATTTCTGTTGAGTGTTTTTTTTAATTATATATTTGTTTTGTTTGTATTGAGGAGAGAAAAATGGAAAACAAGCAAAAAGAATTTAAAAGAGAGAAAAATTCGATAAAATTTTATTCATCTCTTCTCTTTTCAGTATTCACACATTGTATAAAGCATCTCTTTTTTCCCTCTCCAATGGCAAAAGGCTAAAGCCAACCAAAAAAATCTTGAGCTTCTCTTTATGAGATGGAAAGAAGTTGCCAGATGCAGAGACCAGCTCAATGCCTGAATCAACCCTTTCTTACAAAACATATAGGACAAGGAGAAGAAACCCAGCAACCAACTATGTTTGATGTGCGTGTGGAGAGAGAGAGAGAGAGAGAGAGCAAATATTATATAAACTTTAATCAATCCAAGACAGAGAAGAGATAGATTAAAACAAACCTGAGAAGGCATGCATGTTGGCTTTTACCTTCCATTCCACCACTTTTCCCCTTTTTTTAATACACAGTTTTATCCCAAAACTTTTGTGTTTGTCCTCCTAATTTATAAATGTATGTGATAATTATGGATTAAAATATATACCGTGTCCATGAAGCTTTCCCCAGGCATGTTTGATTATGTCTTTTAATTATATTAAAAATTAAATTAAATTATTTAAGAAAGGATAAGAAAACTATGAAGAAAACGAACCGAACCAAAGCGTGCGTAGTTTTCAGTTTCAATCTCATTTCAATTTGAAGAGTGAATCATACCGTACCGAACCGAACTATCTTACCATCCTATCCCTAATGGAAGAGGAAAGACATAATTTAAGTGGTTAAAAATATTTACTTTTACACTTGAGTGATTATCACAATTTTTTAATAGCACTTGTATTAAATTTTTTTTTTGAAAGGAGTAAAAAACAAAACAAAGTACTGTAATTTTCTTTTTGGGTATTTGGAAAAGAAAAGAAAAAAGTATTGGAAGCATTTTGTGGCCAGAACAGAAGCAAGCCAAACTTCGAGCGGAAATTAATCTCACCCTTCAAATGTGAGATACCTCTACGTACTTATCCAAAAAAACAGCATTGCGAAAATGAAAGAAAAAGGGGCAAAATTAATATAAAGCTAGCTGTGAAATGAAAGGGGAAATAACACAGACGGTGAGGTGACTTCTGTTTTGACTTGTACAGTCAATTCAGATGACTTTATCGTTTTCATTGCTTAATCATTTTCTACCATAATTAATATATATATATATATATATATCTACACGATGTGGATTTTGTATAGGGTCCCCTAGATTTTATTTTCTATTTATATATGTCCCCACCAAAATTCTGATTTTTGTTGTTTTTTAAATGAAAAAGAATTTGCATTCATAATTCAGCTATAATGGTTGATACAAAATGCATGAGGAATTACCTTTTTAATATAAGCGATAGTCTAAATAATAAGGAGGGAGTTTCTTACACATACGCTGCACTCCTATGATGTCATGGAGGTTTGAACTTGAGTGAGACCACTAGTTTGCAAATTAAAGCCCTTTTTCATTCTAGCTAGACCTCCGTTGACATCATTCTTTTTAAAAAATAAGATATTAAGGCATCATTTGGTAAACAAATTTTTTAGTAAAAGAATTATAAAAATCGACAAACGAAGAAGAAAAAAAGACTCAATTGGTAAACAAATTGGTTACGAGACTAGTGATGAATAATTCTAATGTAATTTTCTTCAAAACATTAAACACAAACCTCAAGTGAACCCAGTGCATTTGAAGCCCTAGGATTGGTAATGGGCATAGGAGACAAAACTCAACTTTCACCCAATTCATAACAAAATGTTAAAAATACAATTCTAATCTAAGCACATTCACTTAATCATAATTTATTGTGTTTGGGCAATTGGCAACTAGCAATTAGGCATCGGTGAGCGCTCCACTAATCCCGCAATCTACGCAAGATAAAGCTAAAAACTGGGATTAATTAATTAAATTTACCCAAAGCTGTAACCATAAGCATAAAAAAGTGATTAATTATATCTCTATATATATATATTATGGTATATAGTTTGACTTGTTTGTTCACAAAAAGTTGCGGAACTATTTTTATAATTTAAACTTTTAATCTCGAATTCTTATGAGGAGGGAAAGAACATGGGATGGGATGGAGCGATGATGACTCATCATGAGGAGGAGGAGAAGGGGAGCTTCTATAATTTAAGCTTATCGGGTCAATGGACGGTCAGGATTGATTTGTCATGGGAATAAATCAGATCATTTATTTAATTATGCGCCCACGCGCTTCACTTGCGCCAATCATATGTGCTGTAAGTGCGATTTTGGCGAGACTGGATGGTGATAAAGCGCGTGGGTCAAATGACCACGCGACCTACAATTATTTCTGAATATTAACGGTGAAAATATTTCAAATTTATACTAGACTAAGTAATAATATATATATATATAAAGCAAAAAACAGAGAATGACAAAATATTTAAAATATCATAAAATGCCTTTAATTAATGCAAATATTAAGAAATAAAATTATTAATTAAATGAGGAAAATATAGTAAATTCACACTTTTTCATATTAAAAAATTAAAAGAAAAATCAAATAATAAATCTTATTTTTATGGAACACACATATCCATTATCTATTTTAATTCTAAAATAAATTTAATTTTTTTTAAAAAAAACCTATCGCAAGAGCGCGGAAGCACATGCAAAGACTAGTATGCACTAAGTGCCAACAATAATCACTCCATGAACTTAATCTGTATCATGAAAATTTGTCTTTAAAAAAAATTTATTTGTCTTTCATTATTTTAAAGAGGGGATAGAGATTCAAATTTAGAACAATTTTTAGTATTAGAAAGAGAAATGCAACTAAATCAAGAACTAGTTGGTATACAAATTAAGTGGCAAAAGGGACTTCGTAACGAGTAATTATTTAATTCACCATATTTGTTTAGCTCTGGAAAAGAATTTTTTGCTTCATGGGAAAAATGAAGGATGCCCTCCATCTTGAGTTTCATTCTCCTTTCTAATGAAAAATCAAGGCAAACATTAATTGTATTTTATGACCAATCTGCCCCTATTAGTTACGTGTGAAGGTTAACATAAGTTACCGTTTGCATATTTCTAATTTAGGGGTATAATTGAAAAACTGAACACACTATGTTTTAATTTCCTACACAAACCAGACATGAGAAAATAAATAGAACAATATTTATAGTTCTTTCTCAGTGTCACCAAACTGGAGATAGAAATCTTCCCCTGAGAAGGATATTTGAATTCATTTGACATGAGTTTCTTTATGCACACCAAACGCCCATAGTTTGTGTATTATAAAATTATAAAGTTCCAATTTTAGAGGAAGATAATCACAAAAAGATAGAAAAAACAAGAAAGAAAAAAAAAATGAAGTCAAAGAATGGCTGACCGCATTGCCGTTTCATTTCACATCGACGACTAATGCTGCTATAAAATGATGTATTTGTCTATCATTAAGACGACAAAGCCTGTACTTTTTTTCATTATCCAACTTGAGTTATTAATGGAACTTTGCTTATATGGCTGAACAAGTGCCAACAACTTTCACTTGATCTTTTGTTCCTGGTCAGACTCAAGACATGGACCGACCAAATCCACTGAATTCCGCATTTGATTCTAACAAAACATTGACATTGCATAACAAAGTGTTACTTGACAATGGTTCAAAACAGGAGAAACAAATTTGGACAGCAACATGTATAGTAATGCAAGCTGAGCACCACTTATAACCATTTGGTCAAATTTGAACATTGAAATTGGTCTTTCATCACACTATTCTGTACATAAGATAACCATTTAGTAAAAACCTACTTTCTATGTACAAAATACGAGAAAGACTTCAAAGAGAAGGGGATAACACTATTTTGTTATCCTTTGCCAATAATGATGACACACGTCATAACACGTCCACATGACATAACATTATTGGCCGGGGATAGCAAAATAGCGGTATCCCCGTTGCAACCAAGTTTTTCTCACAAAATACAAAATGGAAACATCAACCCTTTCTGATGCTTTTTCTTGAACCATTGCACTTAAATTATGTACATATTGGAAGGAATTGATGATCCTGTGGCAACAAACACAAGACTAAGAAATTATTATCATATCAATAAAATACACACTGCAAGGCAAACCCAGTCCACAGTTTTGTGGTTTGAATGGAAAATTCAAGAAATAGCATCATTGCATAAGAGCACAATGTATACTTTATATCCAAATAGTAAAACTTTGACTTACTATTTAAAACTTGTGTAAGCATCAAGCCAAGCTTCTTAGCTGTCTTTCTTTTTCTGAAGCAGCTCCTGGGATTCCTGGGGAAACAGAGACAAAACCCTCATCCTGTAGAAGATCAATCAAGAGTCAACAAAAGTAGAACTGTCACTGTTCCATGACGCCATTAGAACTCAAATAATGCTAGTTCTTCAATTTCTGGACCAACCATATGAGATTGAAAAGATATAAATAATTTCATTAAAAATAGCAGGTTTAGATATCAGGACCCACAGCCTTTCGTATTGAAGCACAAGGTTATAAAATATAAATACTAGAGTTCTAAATTTCAAGAACAAAACTAAAAGAGGTAAGGGCATATATTTCAACTTTTATAACATAACTAAGTATTATAAAACTATCCAGCAAAGAATTAGTTCCATCTGCCATGTCCTTCCTTGGTTGGAAAAGAAATATTACTTTTTTTTCCTTTGCATAATGCACATGTCCAGTACGTGTCCAACAGACATCATACCTGAGTTCGAGTCCCCTGCAAGTGTCAAATACACCTGAGGAAATGTTTGTGGTTTTTGGAGTTCTATGCATAACATCCATTTTCAATGCATATGCTCAACAGAGAATGTTCCATATCCATCGCAATGAAATTAGGATACATTTTTCTACAGAGCTATCTCCACAAAAATTAAAAAAAAAACATGAAAAACCAATACATATTTTGAGCACAGAGATCATAAGTAATGAGGATAGCTTACGATAAAGTATCTGCAGCATTAAATATTGGAAGCCTTCCAAACCCAGCATCTCCCCATTTTGTTCTTTGAGAAGAAATAACTTGCTCAGCCTCTGAACCTGTTGCTGTCAAAACAAACTGGAAAAATCTACTATTACCATATATGTGAATAATAGGAGCAAAGTGAACTTTTAGGTACAAATCCAATCACCACCAAATAAAAATAGAAAAGTATACCAATGGAAAGAGTATTGCCATAAACCCGTAGCTCACAAGAGGCGAGAAAAAGACAACAGGCAGAACACAAGGGCTTCCTGCAGAGCCATTGAAGATATTAATACCTCAAAACAAGTAAAAGAGTTTTAAATATAAGCAATATAAAAAGTGTGAGCATATAAAGTCTCTAAAACATATTCCCATGTGTCCTTGGAGTCTAAATTCAAAATATTGGACTTTGAGATGTGGGTTAACGAATTTGAGACACCTTTAGATAATTGTCTTTATACTCAGCTTTATCTGCTTATAAAAAAATCATGTTTCATGCATGAGGAAGCTGCAGAAGCAAAATTCTAAGAGAAGCCATTTAGATCAATGTAATTTTCCATGTGGAAAGTGTACAGAATAAACAATAACCAAAAATCGTTCACTTAAAAAAAAATTGCAAATCAACTGAAACAATGACTCCAGAAAGGAAGCATATTTACCAAAACCAGCAAAAAAAGCCCAGTTAGATTCAAAGAAGTCCAGCCGTTTGTCCAGACGAACTTCAGAAAAATTCCATTTGTACCTAAGAAAGTTCAAAAGGTGCATTAACACACACTTATCTAGGCAATTACAGTAAGTTCAAATATTACAACAAAAAGGTATATGCGCCACATACTCAAAACAGTAATAGGCATACATCCAGGAAAGAAGTAGAAAATTTAGTGCCTTTCCCACATACGGTATAAAGCCTGTCACATATACCTGCAGAAGCCATCAAGTCTGTCATCCAAAAGTTGACACACAAGCCATGGAGAATATTGCAAATAAGCTCTCCCTCTCTCTCTCTCTCTCTAATAATTACAAAATCTAATGCCTTTTTCCCCCCTCTATGATTCCAGACACCCAAGTAAATACATAATAAAACATATAAATTACCTCTAGGAAGAAACAGCTCAAAAGAAGTAATGAGTACACCTGCTCTCCTATTCCAATCATGACCCTGCAAATTCAACAGATGCATACACAACTCCTATGATACATAACAAAATTGAAGTCTCTATTTCAGAACCATCAACCATCAACTAATTTAATTACCCTCCCAGGCCAGTAGGTCTTTCCGTACCAGCTCCAATTTGTAAGGCCAATGCCTCATTTTGTCTGACAGGATCCAATGTGGTTGGCCCAGATCTCCCCATTGCAGCAAATCCATACTTAGCAATGTCATTGTACCTTTGGTTAAAATAAAATTGTAGATTTGAGTTGGAAAGAGAAAATTGCAATGAACAGTGAACACATCAAAAGACATGCTGGCTTGCGTTATACAAAATAAGAAACTAATGCATAAAACTTTGGGAAACAAATTATCATAAATTAATAACTATTGTCACTCCAATCACGATGTAACAACTAATGGGATCAAAGGGACCTCCAGAACTTTAAAAACTCTGTATGCGGGTGCTAAGAATGAAACAAAAGGGGTTAGTTTGGTAGGTACCAGATGTTGCTCAGGATAATGCTGAATACATACAATGGGTAGAACCAAGTTACCTGCAAAAGGAAAAAAAAATCATATAAATGCTCAACAATTCCATTTTTCAAAGTTAACTACAGCATACAATTAGTCTTAACACCTTAAGAACATGATCCAGGTTAGGTGCAAGGAAGATTTAAATAAACACTAAATTTCCAATGGTAAAGTTTTATCAAGTTACCTTAATAAAGGTTTCCTTTTCAAGAATTGCAGATATTTTGGTAACCAGGAAAAGCTACTATGCCTGCAATTTGATGGAGGTCCTAAAGGAAATTCCAAATTAAAGATGAAAAAGGATGCAAGCTGAGTTTGCTGCAAATTTCAGCAAAATTGGGCTTTATTCATTCTCCAATAGATGTTTGAAATTGTACTAACCATCTATGCAGAAAAAAACAACTTTGCTTATTTCAGGTATAGGAATTAGGTAAATTTCACTTGGTTTTTATTTGAAGTTTTTACTGATTTAAGTTATCTACAATTTCATTTTTAATTTGTACGTTCTTTGTTATAATTTATCATTAGCTCCTATATGAACATTAATCAATTTGTGTCTTATTCAAGTCCTTTCACACCACAATCTCAAAAACTTCAAGAAAAGCATGCGAAGTACAGTTGGAATGCACAGAAAATCCGAGCCAGCCTCTAAGTTTGGGGATCTCTATTAGCTTAGTGGTAATCATATTTTTGTGTGTTTATTGCCTGGCGAAAATGAACTATAATAAACATTGAGTTTGTTTTGGTGGGCATGTGTGTCCTTGTACTATTTGACAACTAAAGTAGCATGTTGATTATTCTTGTAAGCCGTATGCACTATTTTTTTCATACCTTGGTTCACCAGTTAACCTAACCCAATCAGCAAACAGATAGATAGTTTTTTTTTATAAGAACAAACCAATAGGCAATTCATGTGTCTATAATGAAAAAGAGATACTTTATAAGATAACAAACTTAGTAGCATGCCCAAAACAAATTTTTTTATATAGACAGATTAGCAAACATAATTTAGGTAAGATCTTTATAGAGAGCATCCATTTCCTACTATATAAATATTCAATAGAATCCCATCCAAGCAGTGAGTGAGGAACACTTCAACTGGTTTTCAAGAAAGCCACACAGTTGAAATTACAAAAATGAACTTGACATAGACTGCAACTTACATAAAAGATTTGTATGAGCCCAAGACGTAAGAAGGAATAAAATTTCAATATACCACCAAATGAGCAGAGTTCTTGAGAACTAAATTCCGGGCACCTATCAGGTAATATCCAGTGTAGAGCTGGGACGATGACTGAGTTAAGGATAATTATACTGCGCAAAGACAAATTAGGAATTCAAATTTCAAGTCTCAGACATGCAGGATTTAAAATGCACTTGTCCATCAAACCACTTAAAGCACTCTTATGAGTAGGTTCTACTTTACAAATTTGTTAGCAGAGGTCATACTGGGAAATGAATCAACTCAGGCAACCAGATATAAGCATCTTCAAGCTTGAGAGCATCCACATTAATAGTAATAAGAGCACAACTTCAGCAGAAAATAAAAATAACTAGACTATTTAGATTGATAGAAGAATGGAAGCAAACTGTGACATGGAAATCATTGATTTAATTGATTCTTTTAGACCTCAATATTATTAGACATAAGAATCACATGTATCATCACGTTAATCAAATTCCTTCATTCAGTCCAGTTCACTTTGATGACAAAAACACTCTTCTTAACCAATGTGGTCTTTGGAAACAACCCAGTCTGTAAGAAAGTTAAAATATTGATTTCTTGAATGCAGAAACAGAAGAAAGTAATTCACAGGGTCAGATTAGCCCTACAACAGACAATGGATATTCTGAAAAGAGAACAAGGGTGGGATTCCAAGTCATGTTGAGGGGTTCTAGTAAAATCCCTTGAGCCTTGGAGAAACATTTCATGTGGTCTGAGGTTCCTGGTTAGGCCCTTTTGGGGTTCTTTTATCATTCTTATCCCTCTGCTTTGATCAACATTATTCATAGCTTCTACAATAACAGAATTACATCTTGACCTAGTCCTAGACCTAAGCACATCTTATTAGAGCAAGCCCATTTGTCCTGCCTAAATTGACATCTTTCAGTCGCCTACTGTTACACAGCCAAAGATAAGGGCAGCATCATGAGATGAAATGGAAAGAATGCAAGATCCAAATTTGAACACCAGTTGCTCACCTTTATAGAGTACTTTTGCGGATAGTAGACTGTACAAACTGTCTAAAGACTAGTATAATCATCAAAAAGTGTTTATTTCAAGTAATTCTAGAGATTTTTCACTCCTCATGAAAAGATCAAGAAAACCTAATTTGCATCTTATATTGAGCACCCTATAACTTCGCCAAAATAATCAACTCCTTGCATCTCCCAAATGTTGTAGGAATTACCTTTGAAGATATGCAGAGATCCTAAAAATACTCTAAACAGGAAAAAAAAAAAAAAACACTTTGGAAAACAATGAAACATATTCAGTTGGGGTTGAAAAAGATACTCCTAATCAAATGCAAAACTCCTAAACATAAACTAAGATCTAAAAAGATCTAAAAAATGCTCTAAACTACTACGAGGGGGGAACGAAACCATACTTAGTTTAATCAAACCATACTCTATTGCCAAAACCACTTGCACCGTGAAAAAAAAGAATAATCAAATTTACCAAATGAGTAGTCTAACACATTATAATCAATGGAAAATTTTGAACTGTGGAACAATGTAAGGCAAGCAGAACAAATTGCACAGATTTATTACTTACGATTCACAGCAACCCCAGTAGCCGTTGCACTGTTTTCAATTTCAGCCACTACATTAATTTATTTCTTTCTACTCCTTCTCATGCCATTTTATTCAGCCTATATCACCTATTCTTCTTCATTAATTTTTATTTATAAAGTGACAGACTTCTCTATTTTTCTTCCATGGAAGTGCGAGAAAAATCTCAAGTACCCAATATATCAGCTATGAGCAGCTCAAATTTTCACAAGTAATAACCCAAGTAATGAAACGTATCCCAGATACATTCTTTTATAACTAATAAAGCCTAACATACACAGAGAGCAACAGAAAGAGATTACCTTCCTAAGAAAATGAAGCCATTCAATAGAAAACACTGTCCTGTACGTATCAAAAGCTTTCTCGACCTGCCATCAGAACTTAAATTAATACAAACTAAACCAAATGAAACAAAATTTATGAATTTTTTCCCCATTGGGTCCTTAGAAAGTGAAGTAAAATTTATCCAACGCCTGGAGGCGAAGAAAAGGCAACCAAAAAGGATAAAGAAAAAGAAAAAAAACCCTTTATTTTTCTCTAGCTTGTTTCGTTTTCTCGCCAACCAAACAAGAAGTAGAGGCAATTTAACTAAAATAAATTGAAACTAATTAAAGCGTGCAATTGAAGTAATTATCTGAAGAGAGATACCTGTGGCAGAGGATGAGGACACGGTGAAGGCAACAGGCCTCTCTGAAGCCCTCAAGCCAAAGCAGCGTGGCCTGCTTTGATTTTGTTCTGAAAGCGTTTATCAATGGCTTTGCAGCTTCCATTCTTTTCAGAATTGAGTTGAATTAAATTACTTGAAAACGAGAGACACAACACAACACAACACATCCACAACTAAAACTGAGTTTTCTTCTGTGACAGATACTTCGAGACGGCCTTTTTAAGGAGGAGGATATCTTCGTCTGCTGTTCTTTAACGGCGTCAGCTATCATAATTGGTTGGTGCCACCAAATAAAATTGAGTAAACTTATTTTTTTGGTTAGCCCAAGTTAGAAAGGGTACCAATTTGAGATTTGCGTAAGTCAATGCCTTATTACTTTGGGGGTGGCAATAAAATTCTCCACTGAAAAAAAACAGATGAAATCATGATATGAAACAAAAGTACAAATTTACCAAAGAATTAAAACATTAAATTTAATTAATTTTTTTTTAATACTAGTGATATTTAAGAAGTAGAATCGAACTTAAGGAACTCGGATGCAGAATAAATACTTTTTTTTGGGTTAAAAATCCAAGTGCTTCTCGAATTGATTCCATAAGAACCATCTGTTATGTATTTATCTACAAAATGTTTTTATGATCCATATAAACATTTTTATTATTGAGCCGATACATTTAATTGTGAAAAAGCGCATGTAGAGCCACCAAAACTCAAAAAAGAAAGAATCGCATAAAGCAATTGCTTAACAGTAGGAGGCACTATTGGAAAGGTCGGTGGTCGGTCGCGCTTTAAAATAAGAGAAACCGCAAAAGCTGCCATTTTCGAACGCAAATTGATTAGAAATTAGAAAATAGAGATGGCGAAGCAAGAAAGCATAGAGCCGTGCAAGAAAGAAGCCTGCTACATTCAAGCATGTCTCTCCAAGAACAATTTCCTCCCTCAAAAGTACGTCTTCTTTTTCCGCCTAATTAATCTATATCTGTTGTTTGGTTGCCGAGAAAACAGAGGAAACATCAAATAACATTACTGAATGCTCTTTCCAATTTTTCCACGAAATGAAAATTTAATTTCATTGTCGAATATCTCTCTCTAAATTCTGTTTATTTCTTTATCTTTCGTTTTGGTCTGGTTTATTTTGTACATACATGGATTGTGATATTTAGCTGGTTAGGGGTTTTTTTCTTCTTCATTTCCAATGTTTGCTTTGGATTTCTTCTTCATATATATATTCTAGTTTGGTTTTTTCAAATTTATACACTTAATTTGGTTTCATCTAATGAAAACCCAAAATTCCCACAACATTGAAACATGTATCAGAGAGCTTGTTGTTTACTGTTAATAAATAAATAAATCAAATGTTGTATAAGTTCATCCCAAGTAGGATGATAATGTAATCGCTCAATATAGAAACTTCCACTCAATTTTTTTAAAAAGAAAGATCCCAAAAGAGTGGTGCTTTGACACAAAGTGGGAACAATTCGAGGCAGAATGGTTTAGCTTAGTTGTTTCCTTGGCAATGTTTTCTTTTAGGACCATGAAAGTGTGCATCTGTGATCTCCAACAACAGATGGAGTTATACTCGTACTGTTTGATATCCAGCTAAACTGACTAGGAGTTGTGGCTCTATGTTAGTTTCAAATCTTGGTTGGTCGCTTAGCTTATGCATATATGACCAGCAAATCACCCTTTTCTTTTAACAAAATAATGAAGGAACATTCTACCATTTCCAGCTATCTTAGCAGGTCTTTAGAAACAGTGGTTCATGAGGCATACATTTTGTCTCTATCTTTTCCTTTTTTCTTTTTTCTTTTTTTATGAAAATTGAGTTTTGTGTGGGTTGACACCATCTTGTATTTCCAATTGGCACAAATGACACATGCATTGCAAGTTGGATAGAACAGTGTCAAAGATTCACCATTTATATCTACTTTTTTTAGAGTGTAAGTGCGGTTGATCAAGGAGATTGAATATTAAGTTTCAGTATGTGGCTTTTCAACAGACTTCTCTGGTACTTAGGTGCCTGTTTGACATAAACTAGAAGGCCTTCCTGTTCAACCTATCAATTGAAAATAAAAATTATATCTGGTTTTTTATAATAGTTTTTCCAGCTTACTTTACTTTAGATATTTGAGCCATAATGATGTGGAGTCACCCTGGTAGCTAGGGTGAATAAAGTAACTGGTATGCTAAAGCCACCTTAAAGTCTTCTTTGATCATGATCATAGAAATTGAGTGTCTGGTACGAGTCATGGAGAATAATATGGGGTTACATTCATAAGTTCTTATCCTACTCAGACCATTCTCTTCCAATGTCTTTTTTTACCTTTGGTAGCTGTTTGAGCTAACTTCTGTCAATATTTCAATGTCGAACTCATATAAAATACATGGTCTGGTTGTCCCGACATTTGTAGTTATTGCAGATTTAAGGCCTTATCCTGGTTGTCAAACTAGAAGCATCATGATCTGGTCTAGCAAGCATTTAAGTAATACTCATTTGTGCTTTTGAATATGCTGGATTTTGAGTATGTTTTATGGAACTTTGTTAGTTGATTCCTGCTTTCTGCTGACATTCAGAAGTTGTGTCATAAACTTGTTTGCATTCAAAGCTAATTGATGGTTTCCACTTTGAAGTGTGTATCTGTCCTTTTCATATCATTTATAATCTGTAACTGGCTATATATGTCAGAGTTATAGTCAATATCAAAGTTATGCATTCGTGATTCCTCTCTTCTCAGGCATTTCCTGATTTCTGTTATTACTTTTGTGATTAGTGTTTATACTTGGCAGGTGCATTACAGTCATTGAATTGCTGCAGTCTTGCTGCGAGAAACACAATTACAATTCAACTCACTGTGCTTCGCTCTCTGGTCTTTTGAAGCAAAAGCCGAAGTAGAAAGTGTTGTCAATTTTGCACTTAATGACTAAATGTAGCTCTACCTCTATCATACTCCAGGCAAAATACCACAGCGGCCAAATGCTTGATGTTTTTATGACTTGCCATAAGCTTCTCTTGTTGCGAGAAGCTTATGGCACATTAAATGCAATAAAAGGTTTGGGGGAAACAAAAATAGTGTAAAGGATGCTAGAAAAGTTTTCTGTTGATGTCTTGATTGATACACTTGTGTGCATAAGGTTTTATTTTCATACATGTGAATCGATCTAGAGCTGGATTCTTTTTCACGTAAAGAAAAGAAGGCAATATGTCTTTTATTTATTTATTTCTTTCTTATATTGGTTTGAAATGCAATATGCCATTACATTATAAGCTTACAGTTTTACTTGAACTATTTTGTATCCTGAAATCTGGTAACCAGCATTATATAAAGATTGGTTTTATGGTTCTAAAAACGGTTAGACTATGAGAACAAAGATTGGCAAGCAGTTGGACCCTCCTCAAGGAGAAATACTTCCCTATCCCGTTGCATTGATAGGGAAAAGGGGCAATGCAATGCAACATTGATAGGGAAAAGGGGCGAGGCGATGCGATCCAAATGGGGTAGGGAAGTTTTTCTCCTCCTCAAGACACTTGGTTATTCCAACGCAACAGTAGCATACTATTTATGGTACTTTGAGAGCGATTTTATTTGCACTCAGAATGTGTATTTGGGTACTTGATTTCTGTGGACGGTCACGCTTTAAATTATAAGTTCTCATCACGGACACTAAAAATAAATAAATTATATATATATTAATAATTTTTAAAAATACCAATTATTTCATCAATCTTTAAATCCAGCCATTCTTCATACTATAATGTAATGGATTTTATTCCAAGTTGTCACAAGGTTGAGGTTCGCGGCCATAGATTACCGCTCAGTATAAACTTGTGCGACTTTGGTTCACCACACATGCTGCAAATCGAAATGGCAATGATCTCTTGCTTGATTAAGGGGGCACGTGGAGGTAGAATAATCCTCATTATTTTATCACAAGGCAAGATGGTGAGGGGAAATTGTAGGACATCCATAAGCCATTTAATTATTTTTGGATAAGAAATCAGAGTATGATTAATTAATTAAACCCAAGTTTAGATACTAAAATTAGAATTGTTATTGCGACAAAACGTTTTTCTAAAGATTCCTTTTCCATTACGACTACAAATCCTTACGTCTAGCACTCCAATGTAAACCAAATGGTTCCTTTTGGCTTAAGTTTCAGACCCTGCTGAAGGGGTGTTTTGCTTCTCTTCTTTGCTGTTAATGCGAGCCTTAACATGCATTCCCCCCAACCCCAAAAAAAAAAAAAAGAGCCATGGTTGACCTCTTGAGATGGTGGCAAGGTATCTCGGGGCAACCATGGCTTTTTCTTTTTGGGTGTCACTGATCAAATTCTTCGATGTATTTAGAATTATTTATTATAAAAATGAAAATTACAACAAAAGAAACACGTGCTGTCCGAGCAAGGAAAGTTCATGCGGTGACTTGTACACCAAGATATCAGACAAATATTGGCGCACAATAACAAGTATTAACTCTCTAGTTTTAAAAGTGTTTGCTGCTGGTGTTGTACAAAAATTCAATCAGCCAGATTCGCTTTGTGTGTGTGTGTGTGTGTGTGTGTGTGTGTGTGTGTGTGGAGAGAGAGAGAGAGAGAGAGAGAGAGAGAGAGAGAGAGAGAGAGAGAGAGAGAAGCCCATCTCAGATTTTCTTTAAAAATCCATTGAATGGCAAATGTTAGCCAAGAAGATACACTGCAGAACCAATTTGCGTAAAATTACAATTGGCCAATCTCTTTGTCAAGGAGTGGGGGGAGAGAGTATACAATGTTATTGCTAAAAGCAGTAACTGTAAAGCCAACCAGCGAAAATAAACAAAAAGGGGGAAAACTCTTACCAATCTTTGAAGCTATCCAAAAAAATATATAAGATTGGGTAGGAGGGGTAGATACGACGCTCCATAAAGTACAGGTACACTTAGCAACGTCCCCCAAAAATAAGCATGCAAGCTTGTGGGAATGGCAGATGTGAGCTAAAGAATGCATCATGGTGATCTCGAGCTATCCTGCCGTCTAAGAGGGATGCCTTCACCATCAATTCCATCCTCGTCTGCATGCTTTGATAGTCGCATGGAGGACATTGATGTTGGCAAACCTGTATGATTCGATGGCATTACCAATGCATGGTTCAGTATGGGAAACATGAATTTATTTGTTCACACAGTGCAAAAACCGTGCAGGCAAATACCAAACACCCAACCATAGGTTCCTTGTTAAGATTGACGATAATCTATCAATGATAAAAATAATAAAAGGAAACATACCATCAACCATATCCTTCGTTCTGTGAAGCAGAAAAGTTCCTCCAAGGATAGTCACAAACCCACACATTTCCGTGACAACCTGGGTTGGACTCTGTCTGTCCCAATCCTGAAAGTACAGTAACATAGGAAAACTGTAGACTCAATATCACCCCATCATAATAAGAAAAAAAGAAAAGATTTGGAGGACTAGCTTATAATTAAAAGCTACAGAGAGGGTGGCAGCAATGGACACCTCTATTGAGACTGAAGCGTTTCATGACAGACAATTTTAAATCTAACTAACCAGAAAAATATTTACAAAGTAACAACAAAAAAAGAGTATCAATATAATCGCAGGAAGAATATACCTTAAACATGATAACGCTAGCCAGAATAGTTAGTGATGTGAACATAACATAGTATATCGGAGATACCACAGCTGTGTTGAAAGTATCAAGTGCCTGCAATGGAAGGGAAAAAACTATCATAATAATTCAAGGAGCCATTAGAAAACAGTAACAAACTAACAATGAAGCAAAAGGGTAAAACATGGTTCCATTCTACAGAAACGTACAAGAAAAACAAAAAGGAAATAGAAAGTGACTACAAATTCAAAAGGAGGAAATTGTAACAGGTAAAAACAAGACCCACAATCAAATAATGTGAACTATTATAGTTTTTGTCACAATTGACAAAATCTGCATATTGTTGCTGAGGATCTGTCACATAATGCATCATAAGGCTGGTTTTGGACATCAGTGAAAGCAAATGCTGAAGCACAAAGAAAGGTGCAAACTTCATGATTGGACTTTTTCTCAAGTTCAGGCCCAATACATCCTTTGTTCCTTTTCTGATGATTGGCATTATCATTAAGTTTTTTTTTTATTTTTTACTGTCTTAAAATTTGCTTGGGTGAAAGGAAAGAAAGGTCAATCAGAAGCAAGTTCGATTGAGTTAAAGTTTAAACATACAAAAAGGGGGCAGGATTCCACCAATAAAGAAGACCAGAAAGTACACGTTATGGGAACACGTATTCTCCCATGTTAGCTGAGGTCACTGTCACTCAAGAAAATTGTTAATGGTATGGATTAAATTTACCCACCACCTGGGTTGTTGACAGCTTCGAAATGATTGAATTAGAATATGATGACATCCACCTGTTGTTTAATGGATGTAACGAAGGATAAATTTAAAATGGAACATTCTACCCTTTTTATAGGACTAATACTTTTGGTTTTTTCCAAAGAGGAAATAGAAGATGATTATTTAGAAAACTTTAAAAAGTATTACAAATTTTAAAAAAATAAAAGAATAATGCAAGGACAGGAAAGGACTAATACTTACCTTGTTCAAATAATTCATTTGGGTAAGCACACATGTAATGACAACTAAAGTGAAGACCCAAGTTTGGGGATAAACTAGTTGATTCATGCCCGATAATGTCAACTTCAAAGCAATTCCAAGTGCTTTGACACTCATGACCTGTCAAAGGACACCGTTAGAGTAAAAAAAACACTTGAAAAGAAGATGACATTGAGAAAGAAAGTTAATTTCAAATTAACAGAAGTATATAGCAATGCATACCGATAAGGAACCTACAAGGGAACAAACTCCAATGTAGACCATTATGTGTGTCTGGCCATATTGCGGGATAAAGTGGAATATAAGAATAAACACAGCAGTTATGACCAAAGCTGCATACAAGAGAAAACCTACCAACAAACAAGTATGATTGTTAAAAAAAAATTGTTTTCCCTCCAGAGTAGTCAAATGAGAGTAAACCATGCAAATTAAGAATCAAATAGTCAATAAAAAGACAAATGGTTGTAGAGAATAAACCAATTACCTGGTTCCATGGCAAGATCCCAAACTTCTGTTACAGATTCAATACCACGTTCTTGAGGAGCATGTAACACAATTGTTGTTGAACCCACAACACATAGAGCGCAACCAAGAATCCCAAAAATATGAAGTCTCTCACGTAAAATAATATGTGCAAGCACAGCACTGCAAGACAATATTATGATCAGCACTCAATACTATGAAGCAACCATATTCATGTGCGAGTTTTTATCATGCCTGATAATTATGCTGAGAGCACCAAGAGGAGTTACTAGTATAGCTGGCGCAAATGCATAAGCCGCAAAATTAGCAATTTCCCCAACGATCACTGTCAAAAATGGCAATTGTCTGTCAGCACTTTCTTTTATAAATATGGTCATGAATATAAGACGCACAAATAACCATTTACTTCCTTAGATTAAAAATGTGATCAGCTATAAATTAGCAGGTAGATACCACAATGAAAAATGGAAAATCGTACTAAGCCAGCCAGAAGTTTTTATGGGAATGTGAAATTTTAAGCACTCACCGCCCGGCCTCCCCCGAAAAAACAAAAGGAAAAGGGTCAGATCCTCTGTTCATCAATTGAAACGGTTGCGTTTTGATGTTTCACAAATACACGTTTAGCTTTTTTATTTATTTTTGGTTCCCAGGAACTTTGTGATAAAATATAACAAAAAAAATACCAGAGCCGAACTGGCTTATCTCAACAAACTCCCCTCCCACCACAATCGCAACGTCGCTGCTCCACTCAGTCCTACCGGTGATGGTAAAAACCCTTCCACATACATCGTCCCATTACTAAAACTCACCAAATCTTTCCACAAAAGCTGGCACTTAGCAAGAAAGATTGGAGGGTCTCATGGAGGATGTTCCATGGCTTCTGCCTGGTCAAGAAGAGCAAACGCAAACAGCATATTTGGATTATTTAACTGTACCAGTTACCAGTCAACAGGTCCAATGGCAATGACTTGTATCCGTCGCCATTCGACCACAGCATCCAACTAACTCCTTCAAACCAAAAAATCCCCCAGAAACCCAATTTTACATGTACCATTCACTGAGGATGAAATTTACTAACCCACATTTTGTATCTGTAAGGATGCTCTGAACAGGGGCAGGAAAATGAAAATTGGGGTCCAAAAATTTTTCAATTCTGAATAGGACGTCCATCATCATTGTGATAAAAATGTTTTCCCATCGGATTTTCGCATGGTGGGGATGGGATTTGGCTGTACTATACATGAGTGGTGGATGCATCGTTCTGGCTAAAGAATGAAAGGTGGGTTTGTGAGCCAAAACTACAAAGATGACATGTTAAGTTGGAGATAGTCAGAATGACGCTGTACCACTTATCAGCCTGGGATCTGCACTCATAGCATCAGTAGAGGATCCAAAGAACAAATTCTTCTTATACACTTACCTCTTGTGAGGCTAATGCGTAAACTGTAGTTAATTCCCATCAATTAGACTATAAATCGAATCCATTAGTCTATTGTTTCCAGCAGGGAAGCAATGATTTCATGGTCAAGGCTCTCTCAAATGCTAGAATTTCCCTCACCAAGGTTAGTCAAAACTAGAATTATAGCCTTAAATTCATTGATCGTAAAGACATTTTCAAAATTACTATTTAGGAATGACAAGAATGCCAATTTATTCATGTCTTATGGTGCAAAAAGGCTTTCCCTGTAAATTAGTATCTTGTAGAATAAACATAAGTTTGACGCTCTTCTGAAGGTTCGCCAGTTTTATTGTTTCAAATATCTGTCAACTAGGATCCACATATTTGTGTGTACGTGCACGTTAGAAAATGTAATCAATCAGAAGCCATTTTTTTTTCTATGGTATTCAAAATAATCACCTTCAGTACATTTCAATTATATAAATAGAAACTACAATCCTCAGAGAAAAAAAAACAATAATTGATCTTCATTGATCACATAAATGAAAAAAGAGAACTATAACTCACTTGTTATCATGCCCACCCACCAAAGTGGCTCATAGAGGTAAGAATATCCTCCAACTCCTGTTGAACATATAAAATGACTCAATTCCAATTATTCAATGTGGCAAATGAAAGAAACACAAGAACATATAAAGCATAAGAGAATAGACAAGCAACAAAGGCATGGAAAAAAAAACCTGAAATAAAAAAATAACACATGATACAGACTAGCTTCTCTAAAAACTAACAAATAATTTGGCACAATTCACCTTAACATTATTTAGAGTATACTGAAACCAACTACTGTCTATATGTTGTCCATATACTGAGTTGTTAAATTTATCACAAACGAGAAACTCATTGCACACACATCACTGTGATACAAAAAATAAAGAACTCTAAAAATTCAATGATTAAAATAACAAATATATGAAAACTTCATAAATTTATCCCTTAAATGTATAAGCTTTTGATACTGAGCTTCTTCCGCCATAGGCATCATACATGCACCATGCATGCGACTGCTTAAGATATGGTAATCATACATTGACAATTAAAATTTGAAATGGCATGTGGTTAATGTCAACTGATACGTAGGACTCAGTAAGAATTAAGTGAACAATTTTTTCAACAAGAGTAATATCACCTTAACTTTGAACTACTAATCTACTAAACAAACCAAATTGCCAAATGACGGAAAATCTTTAAACTCAACAACTTTATGAATCAATCTTCACCATATTAGTTATTCATCCTATATCCATTTCCACGTAACAATAAAAAGTTTGAAAATTAAACAACAAATTCTAAAATCACACAAAACTGCTCAACATTAAACAATCTTGCATAACATTAGAAAAGAAAACACACATATCCAGACACACAATTGGCATCATATGTTGACAAGGTGACTTTAAAACAACCTGAGGGTCTTTTAAGTTTACATAGCTTCCCAATTGATGAACTGAGTAAAATTGGGTTTAAAAAAACAAAATAGCAGATATCAGCAAGAATTTAACAATCAGCAACTAATAGCTAACATAAATTAGGGTCTAAACTTTCTTCAACTTCAATCTACTAAATAGAACACCTTTGGGCACCAATCTGGACTGCCCTTTACAGTTTAACCCATTTTCCATTTTCACTCAATTCCGTGTAAACTTTGAAAATTACAACAATTTAAACATAAACTCAAACACCCAATCGCTCTCCATTGACAACAACCCGCATCAGAATAACAAAAAGGGGAGAAATTGAACTTTGAAAAGTGTACCCAGAAAAGCATTTGAATTACGAACCTGCTCTGATGCCAGAAGCCCCGGCCTTTTTCAAACCCTTCTTTTTGACAATGAAACTAGCACCAATAAACAAGCTCGAAGACAAAGCAAGAATCAAACCCTTGATGTTGTCAGAGGACATGCCCTTGTAGGAATCTCTCCAGCTCATATGGTGGCTCTGACCCTCAGTCGCCATGGCTGAGAAAACCCGGAAACAAAAACCCTAAAAAGCTTCTCCGCTCACAGGCTTTGAGTGTATCATTACTGTTACAAAACTGCAAATACCCAAATAGGCGAGCGACTCGGAATGAGTTGAGAGAGAGAGAGAGAGAGAGAGAGCACGTTCGATCGAGTTTACAAAGAAATAACACAGAGAGAGATTTAGATGGAGAAGATATTGAAGATAATGTCGGCGCTGGGAGTTGGCGGTGGGTACAGAAATGTACAGCTGTTGTCTGTTGTTGTTGTAGATCGGAAGGCAAAGGAGAACAACAAGAAGAAAGAAGAAGAGAGGGCGTGTCGTGTGTGTTAATGCGAAACGAAGATTGGATTTTTATTATTTTAACTCGGTTTCACCGTAATAACGACTTCACTCCGACCAAAGGTTGATGAGTGCTATACTCCATCTTTTGATCTTCTTCTTTTTCTTCTTAATTGTTAGGTTTCTTTAAAAAAAATTGTATTTTTAAGGGTACATTACATATTAATCCCAACTTTTTCGAGTCATTTCAAATTGGTATCAACCTTTCAAATCATTTTAAATTAGTACCCGACGTCATGAGAATTCTATGTTAGGTAAGCTCCGATTAGCTTTCGTTGTTAAATGTCTGTGGTAATTGGGTGGACCTTATTTTCAATTTACATGGACTCAAAATGTGTGTCATGTGGTAGAGCTCAATCTCACAACTGCATAGGCACAAACAAATCGTGAATCATAGTTAAAACGAAAATATTTACAAAACGGCTTGAGTCTTTATCAATTGTTGTGTTGAAAATGATTTGTCATTTCAAGGCTACAAAAAGTTTCTCATACCTTGGTATAACAGTTGTTACAATTTAAAATTCTTCAAAAATTACGTGTGGCTTGATTCCTTATAAAGAAAAGGTAATAGTACAACTAATTAAGAGCTAATTTGGTATTGCGATGATTTTGGAAAGAAAAAAAAGATTTTTTGTAATGCTATAAGAAAAATTAGAACTAATGTAGTTGAGTGTTTAGTACACTATAATTTAAAAAGCGCTCGTAGTATAAAAAGCAATATCATAGTTTATGGTAAGTTTTATTGTAAAAGTGTTAAGATTATACATAACGAGGAAAGTTATATTTTATGGCTTTTTACTTGAAATATTTGTTTTAATATTTACCTTGACTTGCATAACAGTGGTCTTAGGTTCAAACTCTCATGTCATTGTAGTAGTGTATGTGTGAGAAGCTCTCCTCCCTCTTGTAGTTTAAATTATCGCTTGTATTAAAAAAAAAAAATTACTTATAAGATATAAAAAATGACCCTTAAAAAATTATTTTTCTTTTTTGAATAGTAGTCATTTTATTTTTCAAGAAAGTATTTGTTTAAGATTTCGATAACATAATGTCTAAATTGATGTTTCCAAACACGTGAATGAACCAATGTGGTGTTAATTGGATTGGCCAAGGCTTTTGGTGTGCTCTCAAGTAATCCTGAGTTCAAATCCCCACGTACGTACGATACATGTATGTGTGAGTTTTTCCCCTTTCCCATTTCTAACTTTGGCAACAAAAAAAAACATGTGAGATGAAGCCAAGACTATCTATCCCTCCAATACCTTAACAATGGGTCCAATAAAAGTATGAATTATTATTATTTTCCTTAAAATAAAATGAAAATAACATATTTTAAATCAATATCAACATCTACAAATATATACATAAATAAAAACCGTATCTAATGATCAACACATCTCCAACGTGTTGCACAATCCTTATTGCTATTTGGGATAGATTTTAGTTTTTTTTTTTTTGGGGTCAATAGATAGATTTTAGTTTATAGTCTTACTAGGAATTGAAAATATCAGTACATAGTATGAAATTCAATTTTCTTATAGTGAGAGAGACATTGAAAGTTGAAACGCTTGTGACAACGAGAATGAGCAAAACCATGATGGTTGTGTATTTTATCACGAAGACTAGAATGAGAGAATAACACCTATTATAAACATTGTATTTGTAAATTTTATCAAATACGATGAAATTTGCTTTCGAATATTAAAAACTTGATTATATTAAAATTCTTATAATTGTAAATTTGTTTTAAAATTTTGATTTCAAAGACAATTCAAAATTGTGTTCTGATTATTTGATCTCTCTATTTTTGTTTAGGATTAGAATTGTGGGGTCGTTTACTTACCATGAATGGAGGAAGTAATAAATTGGGGAATTTAGGAATCGGGGAAGTAATGAATCGGTATGAGAAGAATCATTCCAACTAAGCTGTTTATTAACCATATGAAATCAACACGAGAATGGAGTTGAATCCTATTGTTATTGTTTACTAATTCTATCAAAATCCAAACTAATTTGATTACTAAAATGTCCTACACATATAAATATATATTTTTAACCTAAGTAACTTGTAAAAAAGAAAATTGAAAAAACTTTATTTTATAACTAATGTATAATATAAGATATGATGAGTGATGAAAAAATTAGTATATAATAATATAAGGAATATAATAGATTAAAAAAAAACAAATATGACATAGTGAAAAGAAGAATAACAAGACAAGGAGTCTAGCAAAGCAACCAAGGTGAACAGGGGAAAAATTTACTTTTCCAAAGATGATTAATAAATAGTCATTGAATTATTTTTAAAGCTTTGCGGTGTTTTGAAATTATTGTAAAGTGGTAAAGGTATTTTTGAAAGGTAGTAAGGGAAAAAAGGAATAGAAATCGGATCAATTACTCCCCCTAATTGATTTGATCCTTGTTTTTGAGAGAATATGATTATGGATTTTGAAGTAGGGTTCACATATTTTTTTCAATTCTTATTGCAAGTAAACACTGGAAAAGTCAGGAATAGAAATAATTTCCTTTCTTTCCATACCCATTACCTGATAATAAACATTCCCAAAATTCCTCTAAAATTAGGAAGTAAAATCAGGAATCCTCCGCATTCAATTCCTGATTTGAATTCAAACTCCTACTTTGTAAACACATCATAAATATTAGAATATAGGTTATTCAGTTAATTTTAAGGTTTATTTAACACTCAATTGAAATAAAAAAAAACCTGTCGTCATCCTAAAGAACAAAAAACAAAAAAGAAAACGCCGTCGCCATCGCCGCCGCCTCCTTCAGTATCGCCTCCGCCCTCGTCGTCGTGCCACTGATGTCTCCCGGAATTGAAGAGGCAGATGTCATAAAGAAGAAGAAGAAGGAAACAAAGGTTCTCTGTTGCTTGTTTTAGTTTTTGGCTGAGGCCTTGTAGGCCTGGTAAAGTGTTGTTTACTGAAGAAGTTGTTATGTTTCGTTTTTGTTTTTGGGCAGGCAAAAGAGAAAGAGTTGAAAAAGCAAAAAGCTTTAAACAAAGCTGTCAAGCTTCAGGTAATGGCGGTTCATGTAGTTTGGTATAGGTCTGTGCTGGACACCTGCATCATTCTGAGGCATCTAAAACTGAAAAAAAAAAAACATTCTTTCTTCCTTTTTTATATTTTCCATTCAAGTGTCACTAATAATCTGAAGTCAGTATGCCCCCTCTCCCTCTCTTCTTAATTTATTTTTGAACCTTTTTTTTCTGGTTTTCTTCGGCTTTTTTCTGTCATCAGATAATGTAGTTTTAGCAGAGCAAAAAACTCAATCCTCAGTTAACCATTTAGTTTTCTGTGTAAAAAATTTGGCTTTGGTGAAGCATTGTTAGTTCTCCGTCACAGAATAAAAATTATTCTATGATTTTCTGTTTTTTTTTTTCAATTTCTTTATAGTTTTCTGAACAATTCTTCCAAGATAACAAAGAACCTGTCTTATTGTTGTATGTCAATTTTATTTTGAAGAACTTAGCAACTCTTCAATGGAAAAGTGAGTGAAAAAAAACTTGTATACCCTCTCGATTCCATGCCTGGCAAAGGGTGGTAATAAGTCATTACATAATCAATGATGGATTCATAGTAAAATCCTTCCATGATTATTTTATATTATTTTATACTATTTACAATTTTTGGGCTGATAAAGGAATCAAATGGTATAATTCTTTTGTTGGTAGATCGGAGGATTAGAAACTTGACTATTGCTTTCCAATTGGCTGTTCTTGCAAACTTGTTTTGGCCCCAGGGCGCCTGTAGATGCAATCTGGTCTTAGATGCAGCTTTTGTTCACATTATCATAGAATATCAATGTAATGATGAAATGCTAACGTGTATTTATTTATTAATTTAAAAAAAAAATTAAAATCATCAAGGAGCAACAAGCATGTCCTTGTACTTCTAAGACGAGTAAAAAGAAGATTGTGAGGCTTTATGATGAGGAAGATGAAAATGCAAAGGACCCAGAGACACCATTTGGCGAGAAGAAACGGATGGCTGGTCAAATGACGAAAATCTACTATCCAAGTGCTGTAGAGAAATCGTGAGTGTGTTGTTCTTTTCACGATTAATTCTCCCCTAAATTGTACTTGTAGTTTCTTCATATTTTCTATACTTGCTGATTTAGGTGGTATGAGTGGTGGGAGAAAATGGGGTTCTTCTCGGCAGATGCTAACAGCTCCAAACCTCCATTTGTGATTGTGAGTGTCATACTGCTCCAAACTAACTTCTTGGGTTTTCATTGATATGGTTAAAGAGAAAAAAAGTGTGAGAAGATTAACCAGGTTTGATATTTATTGCAGGTTTTGCCGCCGCCCAATGTGACTGGTACCCTTCATATAGGCCATGCTCTTACTGCTGCTATTGAGGTCACATCTTTACATAAATTCCTGAGTTTGTGCTCTCCATCTCTTAGGATGTTTAAAGAAAATTGTATGTGGTTTTGCTATATGCAGGACACTATCATTCGATGGCGTAGAATGTCCGGTTACAATACCTTGTGGGTGCCTGGGATGGATCATGCCGGGATAGCAACACAGGTTGTGTTCCTTTTCTCTACTAAATGGTTGAGGTTTGTTTTTTCTTTTTTTGGTGGAATGGAAGCAAATGGTTAAGTTTTTAAAAATATTACATTACCATTATGAGCAAAACTAGTTACTGCATTGCCTTCATTCCAGCATTTCACAGAAATTTAACTTAACCCTTGTGCCACAAGTATATTAATCTATTGTATATTTGGCCTTACTTTGGGTGTAGGGAATACACCCTTTCTTGTTAGAGCAGTTTCTTATAGCCCATGGCAATGAATTATTAATCTAATCATATGTTGACCATACATATATGCATGTACTTTTGCTTTTCATGGATCTGGATTTATCTTCATTACATATGTATTTGTTGCTGGCCATAATGTCCATTTGCTTATTATAGGTTGTTGTTGAAAAGAAGCTTATGAGTGAAAAAAATTTAACCAGACACGATATTAGTCGTGAGGAATTTGTGGCTGAGGTAAGCTTGAACTGCAATTGGCTGGAAATAGATCCCTTAAATAATTTTGATGTTCTCAAAGTTTCTGAATACGTTCTTACCTATTCATACTGTTGGTTGGTTAACTGTTGTGAAAGGTTTGGGAATGGAAAAAAAAGCATGGGAGCACCATTTTACAGCAGTTGCGCCGTTTGGGTGCTTCACTAGATTGGTCCCGTGAGGTAAGGATTTGAGTTACATGGAGCTTGATTTGACTTGGTTCGGAACAAAGTATTAGTGGTCTCATTGAATTGCTTAAGTTGTTTACTAGACTGAGTCATGGAGATCTCTGTATCTCTCTCTCTCTCTGTCTGTGTTCTTGATTTAGCCTTTGTTTTTCCTTTGTTTTTAGTGCTTCACGATGGATCAGAAAAGATCAAATGCTGTGACAGAGGCTTTCGTAAGGCTTCATAAGCAAGGGCTTCTCTACAGGTATGCTCAGCATATGAGAATATTAGGGGGACACTTCTTTTCTTATTGTGTGTTTCCCAGCTCAGAGATCTATGCTAATCTGAATCTAACCTTCCTTGATAAAAACAATATATAGGATATCTGAGAGGAGAAGATATTACTGTTGTGTTGTTCTAGGTTTAATATTAATTTGGCAGTGGATGCTAGCTCTATCTTTCGGGTTCTTGATTGACTTCATTTGTATATTTTGTCTAGTTATATAGTTCAATTGGGATAGGGATTGGATCATGATAATAGTGTACGCCAATTGACTTATTCAGTCATCCACACATATACCTCATCCTCTTGTCTTTGTCTTTTTCTTCAGTTTGGTTGGTAAGCTTACTGGATTTGTCGGTATGTTTTGTTTTGCAGGGATAATCGTATAGTGAATTGGGATTGTGTGTTGCATACAGCAATATCTGACATTGAGGTCAGTCTTCTCCTTTTACCATCATATTTTCCCTAATTTTTTTAGCATTTATGGAATTTTCTTGGTGTGTGTAGGTGGATTACATTGATATAGAAGAAAGGACACTGCTGATGGTTCCTGGATATGAGAAACCTATCGAATTTGGAATTTTAACATCATTTGCGTACCCTCTGGAGGATGATTTAGGTGAGATTGTGGTGGCCACCACAAGAGTGGAAACTATGCTTGGTGATACTGCTATTGCTGTACACCCTAATGACGAGAGGTATCGGCATCTTCATGGAAAACATGCCATCCATCCTTTCAATGGAAGAAGGATTCGTATAGTATGTGATGAAATTCTTGTTGATCCAGAATTTGGGACCGGTGCTGTGAAGGTATAGTTTAACATATAAGTTGCGAGTGATTGCATTAAATTTATTTTCCTAGTTTATGTTTCAGGGATGTAAAGATTTTTTGCTCTTTCTCTTTGCCTCCTGCAGATTACCCCAGCCCATGATCCTAATGACTTTAATGTTGGAAAGCGCCATAATCTTGAGTTCATTAACATCTTTACTGATGACGGAAAAATAAACCAGGAGGGTGGAGAATTTGCAGGAATGCCACGTTTCAAAGCCCGAGAGGCAGTGACTGAAGCACTAAAGAAGAAGGTATCTATTTTGCATTACTACAGTGCTTTGAAACCTATATACTGATCATCGACATACTTTATAGTATCTATGTGACTGATAAATGCTTAACGAAGAGATCGGTATATTTGTTATTGGTGGTGACCTCCTGAGCTAGACTGTCGCTGGTAGAAGTAATATCTCTGACACTTTGACCGACACTCTCCTTCCTCTCTTTAATACTCTTTTCCACCTGGATACTCTGTCAAACAATGAATTTTGAAACTGAAATTGTTTGCATTCCCTTCATCCCATACACTTCACAGAAATTTAACATAATTTGTAATTGCATCACTTATCAGCATCACCAGTTTGTTGTTGCACAATCTTGCTAGTTGATGGAGGGTACTGTCTATTTGCATCGGTTTTTCTATGGTGTTATGATGTTTTGGTGACAGTTTTCTCATGGCATTTAGGGCCTCTTCAAAGAAGCAAAGAACAATGAGATGCGCCTTGGAATTTGCTCCAGAAGCCAAGATGTTGTGGAACCCATGATAAAGCCCCAATGGTACCTGAAATGTGGTGGTATGGGAAAGCAGGCCCTTGATGCTGCCATCGATGATGAAGATAGAAAGCTTGAGATCATCCCCAGACAGTATACTTCTGAATGGAAGAGGTCTTATCCTTTGAAACAAGCATGCGTTATTTATTTTATTATTTTGTTTTTGTCTGTTTTTGTTTCTTCTCTTTCTATACTTCATCAGTTTCCTATAAAAGAAAAAAAAAGAAGTTTTTACTTAGTTCTGGTCTAACTATCACAGATGGCTCGAAAACATTCGTGACTGGTGCATTTCGAGGCAACTTTGGTGGGGTCACCGTGTTCCTGCGTGGTACGTTGTTAAGGAGAGTGATAAGCAGGAATATTTTGGAGTACTTGATGCGCGATGGGTGGTTGCAAGAAATGAGGAAGAGGTTCATGCGCAGGCTAGTGATACGTATGAGGGGAAGTTTCAATTAATTCAGGATCCTGATGTCCTTGACACATGGTTTTCTTCTGGTCTCTTCCCAATGTCTGTGTTGGGCTGGCCAGATGAGACTGAAGATCTAAAGGCATTTTATCCGACTTCAGTTCTTGAAACTGGGCATGATATTCTTTTTTTCTGGGTTGCCCGTATGGTCATGCTCGGAATGACATTAGGTGGCAACATACCTTTTACCAAGGTGTGCATAATTTTTATTTTATTTTATACATATTATAGATGGGGATCCATGCTATAAACAGCTTTTAAAAAAATGTGGAGCGAGGCGCACCTCATAGCAACGCATCAGGATTTTTAAAAAAAGCATATTTTGTTTAGCTAGCTTCTTCTCATAGCAAGAAGCTGAAAACAAGCTCTCTCTCATTCAAATCAGGAGGCTTTTTGTTTATTAATATATATCTATATATATTTCATTTCGTAAGGGTGGGTTTTAAACAAGCAAGTGGAAGTCAGCTGCAAGATTGTGCACTTTATGCTCTGATTTTATGCACAGAGAGCTGAAGAATGAATACGTGTTCTGCTATGTATATCTTCCTGTGATGATTTTTATTTTATGTTTTGATACTGAAGTGACAGTGAACTTTTGTTGGTCCGCAGACATATTTGCACCCGATGATTCGTGATGCACATGGGCGTAAAATGTCGAAGTCGTTGGGAAATGTCATTGATCCAGTTGATGTTATAAATGGTGTTACCCTTGAAGGTCTACAGAAGAAGCTTTTAGAGGGAAATTTGGATGCTAAGGAAGTAGCTTCCTCGGAAGAAGGTCTAAAGAAAGACTTTCCTAATGGGATTGAGGAATGTGGTGCAGATGCACTGCGTTTTGCTCTTGTGTCTTATACTGCTCAGGTTTAGACTTCTGTCTTACTATTTTATTCAAGTAATTGTTCTCTCACATGGATCTAATAATCTATTTCATTGTCTTGTCAGCATGATAAGATAAATCTGGAACGTCCAAAGGGTTGAGGGCTATAGTATCTGGTGTAATAAATTATGGAATGCAGTACGATTTGCTCTGAGCATACTTGGGGATGAATATGTTCCACCTTCAAGTGTAAATCCAAATGCGTTTCCATTTAGTTGCCAGTGGATACTCTCGGTACTGAATAAGGCCATATCCAAAACTATTTTGTCACTGGAATCGGATGATCAGTTATCAGATGCAGCCACTGCAGTGCATGCTTGGTGGCAGTACCAGTTGTGTGATGTTTTTATTGAAGCTATCAAGCCTTACTTTTCTGGTAACGATTCGAAATTTGTGTCTGAAAGGGGTTTTGCACGAGACACGCTATGGTT
The DNA here is from genome assembly GCA_018703695.1 of Prunus fruticosa. NCBI lineage: Eukaryota > Viridiplantae > Streptophyta > Magnoliopsida > Rosales > Rosaceae > Prunus > Prunus fruticosa. The sequence goes on along the minus strand of CM031917.1, from coordinate 63,320,279 downwards.
ATGTCTTGACAATGGGCTACGGTTGCTCCATCCATTTATGCCATTTGTCACAGAAGAACTGTGGCAGCGTCTTCCATCTTCAGGGGGTCACAAGAGGGCAACATCAATTATGATATGTGAATACCCATCCACTATAGAGGTTAGTTTAGTTTTACTAAAAGAGAAAGGCACAACAGAATAAATAAATAGTAGCTTTCTTTGAAGGTGCACGTAGTAATGTGATATGATATCCGATAAACCATAGTATAATTGTGTAAAACCTTCGGCTGATTTTACACAGCGGCCACAAGCTAATAATGCAGGCCATGTCCCTTGTTCATATGGGTCATGGTTTGTTTTAAGTTCTTTCAGTATTCACTTGATAGTTTTTTTTTTCTTATGTTGTTGTGTAATAAATGAGGAAATTGCCTGAGTTTTTTTTTTCCTCTTGTCCTCTTTTTTAACTTTTAACAATGTTGCTGACCAGCCTAAACTAGAGGCAAATGGTCCTGCAAAAAGTTCACTTGCTTCATTACTCTTCTTAAGCCATAAAGGACTGCACATACAATGTTTGACTATTGATCTGAACTGAGTTTGTGTAGTAACTGCCTTTCTGTCATGTTATTCTTCCAGTACTGGACAAATGAAAGGGTGGAGTCTGAGATGAACCTTATAGAGTCTCTTGTGAAATCTCTCCGTTCACTTGCAAAAGAAAGTCGTGAAAGGTACATGCAGTGTGACATCTTTCCTGTTTCTTAAGATCTCTGAACTTTTGATATGTCATGTTATAAGTTGGATATAACTAGTTTCTCATTCTCTTTCTATGTTTCTTTTAGGCGATCAGCTTTTGTGCTTTGTCAAACGATTTTGGATCGGCAGATAATATGCAGCCATCAACTGGAGATTGAAACTCTTGCCTATTTGTCATCTTTGACGGTAAATGATCTGCTTTGCTTTCAAAATATCTGCTCTAGCATATTTTCATTCGACAATAATGCTTTGCCCCTTGGTGCTGAACAAAAGGATGCCTTATTCTTATCCCTACAGGTAGTCAACCCGAATGATGGCTTTCCCATGCCAACCGAATCCGATGGATTTGTTATGTCTGATGTAAATGAAAACCTTTCGGTTTTTCTGAAGGTTCCAAGAGTAAAGGCAGACCCTGAAAAGATCAGAGAGAAGATGGAAAAACTCATACTGTAAGCACATGATTCAAAGATTTTACTTGTGATGCATTGCACTGTTCTATTTATCATTTGTGATATATGAAAATTGGCCTTTGATTGGTTGGCTGCTTATTTTGCCAAAGTTAGGAAGGGGGAGAGGGTTTTCCACACACACACTATCAAGGTGTCATGGGTTCGAACCTAGGCCCCATTGGTGGTTGGTTGCTTATTTTGGAGTAATGGTTCTTAGGGATGTTTTCTTAATCACAAGGCAAACAAATTTTTTCAGAAAACTGTGCAAATCTTGGATTTAATGTTATCAAAAGATGGGGCAAAAGGTGTTCTGGATTTGGATTATTACCTAGGATAGTTGTCAATCTGGTGTTTTTGGGTAAATGGCTTTGAATTTTGCATTGGTTTCTCTCCGCTGGGGACTTCAATAACACTAGTCCACTGGTACGTACTAATTGATTTTATTATAACTAACAGGCAACGGGAAAATCTGCGGTTGATGATAAGTGCTCCTGGGTACCAAGAAAAGACCTCTGAGAAGATTCAAGAGTCCAATGCGCACAAGCTAGCCTCCTTGGAAAAGCAAATGAAGTCTTTGAAAATGCAGTCTTAAAAGGGACGCTTTGATATTTATAATATAGTTATTATTATTTTTTAAATTTGAGAATTGTAGTTAAATTTGCAAATAGGGTGATTATGGCATTGTTCCATAATTGCATCTCACAATTTATTTATAAAAAAATACAAGCGATAGTCTAAACTACAAGAGAAAGGTTTGCAAGTCAAGATCCTTTTTCTTTGGGCTAGACCTTGTTGACATTGCATCTCACTTATTAATGGCAAAGTGTCACTTTTGGTCTCTGTAGTTTGTCACTTTTACCACTTTTGGTCCCTGTCGTTTCAATTTGATCAATTTTGTCCCTGTAGTTTCAATTTGAAGCAATTCAAAGACAATTCTCAACTTCTGTCAAATTTTTTTAACTTCCATTAGTTGTAGAGGGGTAATTCGGTCCACAAATTATTAAAATAAGAAAAATAATTTTAAAATAAGAATAAAACATCTTTCTCCATTCCTCCTCCCAACCTCGATGCCCACCAACAGTCCCCACCCCAGCCATTGGGGCAGGCTTGGTTGGCTTGGGTGGCGGTTGGGTTACAAGAGGTGGTTGCTGGGGACTTTTGGTGGGTGTTGGTGTTGAGGATAAGGGAAAATAGAGGTTTTATTTTTATTTTTAAATTATTTTTCTTAATTTATATTTATGGACCGAATTGCCCCTTTAGAAGTAATGGAAGTTAAAAAATTTTGACAGAAATTGAGAATTGTATTGTTTCAAATTGAAACTATAGGGACAAAATTGACAAAATTGAAACGACATAGACCAAAGTGTTAAAAGTGACAAACTACAGGGATCAAAAAGTGACTTTTTGCCTATTATTTGTACATGATCAGACTATTTTTAAAAAGGGTTATTATGGCATTGGTCCCTCAACTTGTACTTGATTTGTACTTGATTTGTACTTTGCTCCCTGAATTCAGTTATTGACTTCTCTTGTCCTCACGCTTTTACTTGTCCCACTTTCGTCATTGTTATTAAATTATGTCAAGTTTTTTGTTTATTTTAAGAGTATCCACGATAGTTGTTCAATACTTCAGTGCAATAGTTTAATAAATTGAACTATTTTGGCATCTATTGAATTGAACTACAGTTTTACTTGCAACGGTGCAATTCAATAGCTTCAGATCAATAGCTATATTTACTTCCATGTTTTTTTATGTACTCAAATAAAATAAAAGGGAGAGTTAAGGTTATGTTCCCTAAACTTGTAAATGAGTTTTACTTTAGTCCCTCAATTCAATTAGGTGTTGGTGGGTTTTGGGGTGGGAGCAGACGTGGGGATGATGTGGGGTTTGGGGCAGCTGAGGGTTGGGGCTGGATCGGTACGTGTGTTGGGTAAGAAGAAGTCAATGATGTAAAGTAAAATTACCAATTTACTCATTCGAATTGATTGAAAGGATGAAGGCAAATCAACAAACAAAGATTTGAAGCACATTTGGAGGATACATTCCAAATTCAACAGACAATTTGCAATATGATATTTTGCATTTAGAGTAGTAACACCAGTTGGTGACTACAGCTGATTGAATTCATTACCAAGTGGCTTACACTGTACAGTCAATCGATAACAACATACTGGAAGTTTGACAATGGCCCCCGGCAAAGATTTCAATGAACAAAGAATTCGAGCTGCTCTCAACGAAATTCAAGCTTATATTTCCTTTAAGTAGTGCTCCACTATTGCATCTCACTTATTAACTGTACATGATCAGACTATTTGTAAAAGTTTGCAGAATACATCAACTCATATCTGCAGAAGAATGTAACGATATCATCTTGTGTTCCTCTGTTTCAGCTAAAAAATGTTACAGTAGCTGAACTGCCGCAATTGATGGGATTTTCTCTCTTAATTTCTGTGTGACAGCAACCCTAACAGTCATTACCCCGGCTGCTGGACCTGTGATACGGACTTTCACTATAGGCTCCTCGATTGTTACAAGTTCAAGAGATCCACCTGCTGCCCCTACTAAGTAGGGTCTAATTTCTTGAAGTACCTGGACATGTATACATAAGATGGCATCCTTCAAATCAAGCACAAAATTTCTCCCATACTGTTAAACAGTAGGTAAGCTAAAGAAGAAGCAAAGTAATGCAATTTAGCAATATGCGAGGTTTTATTGGATGTTGATAACTGGAAAAGGGTTTCCGAAGCCCTAGAAAGGACACAAACAACACAGAACAATTTTCTTAAATTTTGTATTGGTTCAATTTCCCATATCAAATACATATAATAAACTCAGAATACTTTTTTCTTAAACCATAATCCTTTAAATAGCAGTAGGGAAAATAGCTACTTAGACTATCTAATGAAAACCCCTTCTGTATGTGTGAAGAAGTAAGCATGGAAAGTATATCCAGTATAATTGTTGAAGGGGAGTGAATATTTCGAATGAAATAATACCTTCTCTATATTTTCTTCATTCAGCTCAAGCCCTGTTTCTCCATCTGCTATTGGTTCCACTGCAACTATTTCAGGGATTTTTTCCATTAAACGACGCTCAATACCCATTTTCATTGTCATAACAGAGCTTGGACAGGAGCCACATGCTCCCTGTAGCTTCAAGCGTACTACATTTCCATCAATTTCATGTAATGCAACATTTCCCCCATCGGAAATCAGATATGGTCGGATTTCATCCAATACACTTTCAACATTCTCTGCAGTCAGTGGCAACTCGACTGCTGAATTTGGAGTAGCAACTGCCTTAACAACTGTACAGTAATGAAATAGATGACCCTCAAACATCCAACTAGGGATAAGTAAAAAGAGACTTAGGGTTACAGCACACCTGTTACATGGACAATCTTAACACCTCTACAACAAAAAGAGCATTACACACATATATTGATATGCGATTCTCTCGACCTTTACAGTGAGCTATTATAAGAACACACCAAAAAAACAAAAATTCGATTGTATGGTTTCTTTCTCTACTCCACTGGATGCATGCTTTTGGGATGTAACATAGTCTTAAAATGGCTGTTAATCACCTTTTGTTTGGGCTTGGAACGGTCTGTGAAATTCAAAACAGTGTGGCATACGTGGAGTTCATGTCCCTTTTGAACCTACGTATGATCTTTGATTATTTTTCATATCTGGAATAATACAATTGTCAATATTGCAAATCAAAGAGCAAGTTTGGACATCCGATTCATCTCTTCTTATTCTCAAGGCTTCAACATAAATAAATATAAGAATTCACAGGACTTCTATCCCTAAACCTTCCAATAAACACCTACATGTTTGCCGTTGAACTAATTAATCATCAGTTTAAACCTAATTCAATTTGGGAATTATTTTGATATTGTTGCATTGAAGCAACACGAGCGGCACAGCGCTTGAAAAGCATGGCAACCATTAACAACACCAGTTCGTATTAGGACAAGATACACAGAGATACAAGATATATATTTTCAACAAAAACAAGTACATAGTAGGCCAATCCGTTTTAAACAGTGTCTCCAATACTTAAACACAGCCTAAAGTTCAGTCAGTACATGTGTCTAGATAATTCAGTTCAAATCAAGATTATAGACATGTTGAACTTGATGATAGGTTGCAATTTGAAATAATTAATATTACTATCTCAAAATTGCACACAAAAGAAATCAATTTTGGAGGACTCTGAAATCTCTGAAATTCAATATTAAATGATTGAAAAATACAACTGATGCTTCCAAATCAAATTCAGACCAACTGATTCAGTCTTGGAATGTAAATATCCCTAATTTCATAAATACATAAGAAAAACACAGAAATCGATTTCCAAATTCAAAGAAACTAACCTAGGCTGCGTGAAGCTGAACGCAATCGAACCCGTGAGCAAGGCCGCGCCAGATTATGCCCTCCACTGAACGATACATGGGAGCCTCCTAAAAATAAACTCCAACTCTGCAAACAAATTTGTAAAAATTAGAAATGAACAAAAAATAATAATAATAATAAAGCAAATTCATTTATATTATTTCTATAAAATGAAGGGAAATCGAAGAAAACCGTGGAAGGTTGTTGCTGAAGGGCTTGTTGGGGTCTGCAGTATGACGGTGAAGTTAGAAGCATGGCTCTCATCGCCGGTTCGAATCCAAGAAGCTGAGTTTAAAATTTGCTCCGTTCTTTTTTGATTTTCTCTTCTTCTTGAACTTACTATTTTGGATTTTCTCAGAAACCAACAAGTACAGAAGAATACTCTCAAGTGTAAATATCAATGAAAAGGAATCGGAGCTCTCTCCTTGTATCCGGGTGTATCTTCCTTCGTTTGCCGCCGTTGATTTTCTTTTTCTTCCCTTAAATTATATATGCGGTTTCCTCCTCATTTTTCAAGTCGGTTTAGGCTGAAGCCGGTTTAAGATTTAACCCGATTTGGGCGGGTTAAAACTGAAAACATTTTTCGGTTAGGGTTGACTTGAGGCCCTCCCAAATCCAACCTCAATCCAAGCCCAATTTTGAAACTCAAATTGAGTTTTCTTTTTGCAAGCGGTGTATAGTTTAGTTGATTGTGCTCTCTCCTCTCCCAATCGTTTGTATTAAAATAATAATAATAATCAATGGTAATAATAATAATAATCAATGGTAGTATGTCAGGAACTTGTAGGTCAACTGGTTAGAGTAAGTCATCCAAGGTCTTAAGTTCAATTTCCTCTCCCCCAATATCACTTGTATAAAGAAAAAATAATAATGGCGATAGTGTTGTTTTGTACTTTATTTGGTCGAAACTTTGAAACAATTCTCGTAATTTGCTTTAAATTTTAAGTGGATGTTAACTTAATGTTGTGAAACTGAATTTAAAGTTTGTGTGAATCAACAAATTAATGAGTCGGCATTTTAATAACTCGTTTAGTTTTGGAATGAATCAACAAATTATCCCTCTTGGATGAAAATAGCGGCTGAAAACATGGTATAGGCCCGCAGGTTGTGTTTACGAGTTGAACCCGACCAAATACAGTTGAGCAATTAGCTTGTAGGCATCTAAAATCCCAACGATGCATCTTGCTCGCATCATACCAATATCTTGAGCATCATTTTCTGAATTTGCATCCCTTTTTCTTCACTGTGAATGGTTAACTTTCCTTGTCCCGCTTCAGTCTCCTTCACTCGTAAAGAATTCAATCTCGAATTCTCCTTAAACTGAACTTGATAACCCCTAGATGCATGCAAATAAATTCCTCAACTTGATATTCTTCGCACTTAGAACGTAGAAATATGAGCCCTAGAAAGCATTCGCCAAAAATCACAACTAATATGCTTCCAACTTTTCTGTAACATATTCCATCTGGCCTGAAACGCGTGTTCTCTCAAAGTTCAGGCATGCCCTTCCCTGTTTTAGCATCGTAAGTCTTCTCCAACACGACATCCATAGGCGTATCCTTGGGACCTGCTGCAACCAAAGTTTCTTACGGAGAATCAGCATAAAATATGGTAAACGAAGATATCTTTTACAAGGAACATTACAGATCTTGGGACTTCTGATAAGTACCAACAGTAGGTCTTGGAGTAGTCCTCATCTTCAAGATCTCAGGACGAGGGATTATAGATCCAGATGCACCTAGTCCCCTAGATACTCGAACTTTTGTTCCATCCTCAAGATATTTAACCCCGACCTTAACAGGCTTCCTGCACCCACACACAAAAAATTTAATCACCACATTGGAATAGTAAGACAAAGAAGAACAAAACACCAAAAGTTGTCGAAACATAATGTTAACAATACACGAATACCCTGTAACTGGATCAACAACTTGCACATTTGAGGCATGAAGAGGAGCTTCAACAGTAAAAATTCCACCTTCATGACCTTGGCCTTGCTTGATATGTTTCTTTACCTACAAAGACAGAGGACTTGTTCAACATAGGAATAGCCACTGAACATTTAAATGAATGATAATAAACTATAAGGGTCAAATACTATGAACATTAGAAGAGCTTCCAACCAATAAAGATGTTTGTCACAAATAACCAAACAGTTTATAGACAATCAACCATACACACTGACCCAATTCCGCTTATGCAAAAAGGGAAAAAAATAAAGACCCGATTCTTAACAAGTTTTCTAAAAGCTAAACTAAAGAATGAAAAAGAATAGAAAATTGTACAAAGAATGTAAGGCAAAATCAGATAGGAACATTATTCCAATAATACGGATAGATTGATACCAGATTTTTGCCTTCCACAATGACACGATTCTGAGAACGAATCACTCGCTTGATGATACCCGTCTCGCCCTTGTCTTTGCCCCTTGTTATCATCACCTGTAAATGAGATTGGAATAGTTCAGTTATAGATATAGATAGATAAATACGCAAAGAGGTCAAGATCTTCATCGCCCTCACATTATCTCCTCTGAGAACCTTCCAGTGCCTGATGAGTTTCTCAGCCGCTTTCCAACCCATTTCAAACAAAGACAGCTATCTGCAGAAGCCAATAACAAATATTAACACCAAAAGATGTGTATTTCAATTGCCGATTAGCATCACACTCACATAAAATCTAATAGCATAAGAAACAAGCACATTCAAATTCATTTCAGTTTCATAATAACTCTGTACGGATTCTCAACGCTCGAGGTAAAGGGATTTCTACTCCAGCGGCAGAAAATTCAGTTCACCCTTGTCGCAGACTCGCAGGTTAGATCTACCTGTTAAGGGCATAAAAGAAACTGAGGCAATTTTGGGCCCAACTAAAGACAAGCCCATTTCGAAATTCACAGCCCAATTTAACCCTTTTAGTGGTTTTTCCCTGGGCTCACTCCTTTTCTGAAATCTAGATCTTTTAGTGAACCGGGCCCAACTTGTGGGATTAAAAAGAATAAGAATTCTGACTCCAAGCCAAACAGCGGGTGTACGGCAGATAAGCTGAAATCAAAAACCAGATTCTTATCCATACATGACCGAGACTTTCAACTCCAGATTCTTTCCCTCCTGCAAACAGAGAAGGAAGCAGGGGCTTTCCAACGGGACTGGCTCACATACATGACCGACTCTCTAGTGCAAGTGATCCGATGCAGACTAGCTCCCTCCCTCAAAGCCCATCGATGACAGAGAAGATGACGACGATGTTTCATCGATCTGCCCGGAATCAGTGGATTCAGTGGTCAAAATACCATCGTCAGAAATCTGAATTCATTGATGAAATATCTTCGAACGACGAGAAGAAAAAATAGATGCTTTTGACAACGAAGAAGGAATCCTTCATGAGTTGTTTGACATTCCGATATAATCAACAGTGCAAATGGGTATGTGGGAGGCGGCTTTCCTACCAATACGCAGTCATATGATCAGATGGGATTAGAAGATTATGAAGATGAAACTATTGTCCCAGAAATCATTCCAGAAGTCCTGTACTACTCCAGAAAAAGAGGAAAACGAAGAGGCAAAAGACGTAAAGACACCTTACCTAAATCATTGTTGCACAAAATGGATATATCTTTGATGCCCCTAAAGAAGAACTTGGCTCATAGAAGACATGGCAAACTTTGTGTTTCCAACGGTGATTCGGGTTCAGGGGCACTGGAAAAGGTAAAGAAAAGATAAAGGACTATACTTCTCATTAATGAAGATAATTAGCTGGAATAACCCGCTCAACCTATTTAATAAATGGGTCGTTTTGCAGAACTACAACTGCAAACTATAATTTTTAAACTCTCACGAGAAAAAAAAAATTACAAATAGAAACTACAAACATGCAAAAAAACTCAAAAAGAGTTGATGCACTTATAACAAACAAAAACTAAAAGACACTAAGTAAATCACGAGGTGGAACCTGAGATCTCCACACAAAAGAACTAAAAAAAGGTAGCCACGTCGTCCCCCAACAAATCAAAGCTCGAACCCTATTTGGAAAAAAAGAGAGAGAAAGGAGTGGGAAGGTCAATGGCGGACCCACGTCGGAAAAAGCTTTGGAGGTGCCGAGTTGCCCCTCTCTCTGGTGCCCACCAACTGCTCGAGCAAATGCCTGAACCATATTCTTCTTTCGCTGGCTAATGTTGCTGCGCTGCCTGGGTTGCGCGCAGCGCCTTACTTTTTTTCCAAAGGTCCTGCCCAAAATGCATCGTTTTGGGCCAGGAAAAAAACCAATTTCAAAAGTAACCTGCAAACTGCCGACATGGAACAGAAGCCTCCCAATCCAATTTGAAGAAGCCGTGCCAGGTGATATCATTGACATGCAGCAAATCCCAATTTGTTTTTAATCATGCAAGATACCCATCCCAAATCCTAATATGAATTTCAACGGAGATGGAGTCCTTGCTTTTGCTTTAAAATTTGAATTTCAGCAATTTTAGGTCTGGTTCCTTTCTTCTTTTCCTTTTTTTCTTTTCAAAAATGACAAGTTTATTATTATTTTTTTATTCAGTCCTTGGCCTATCAAAACCATTATTGTTTTTTTTTTTTGAACTCTAAGTCTTTTATAAAAACTAATTGATCGATTAAGTCTCGTGCTAAGAAAGAAAATATTGTATCGATCAAGCTTTCAAAGTAAGTTCGAATGTAATTCATAGTTAATCTTGAAGAAAAAAAAAATGATGAAACATGCTGCCCTTTTTTTTTTTTTTCTCTTCATCAACTGTCGCGCCAGTTTAATTTTCGGCATATGAATGAAATTGGTATTGTTTAAATTATAAGGTTATTTGGTTGTCAAATTTTTTTTTAAACTTTTAGCCTTTCAAAATTGCACCTATGCCGAAAAATTTCTGGGTTCGCCAGTGGGCAAGGTGAAGGGATATTCTAGGGGGAGGTGGGGTGTGAAGAAGATGAGAGGACAAGAGAAAGATAAGTAAGGGAGGGGAGGAAGAGAGGAGCGGGGAGTAGGAGGAACAGTGACCTCTTCTCTCCCCCTCCCCCTTCATGATATGTGCGGAGTGAAGGTTTTCATCAATAGAATATAGATTTACATTTAAGTTTAAATTTATCCTTTAGTATTATCATAAGTTCCTTAGTATTTATGAGTAACATTTAAAAAAAATATTTGAAAATTTAATAGGTAAAATGGGTAGATAATTCAAATTTGTAGCAGTCAATTATTAGATTTCACAAAATAAAACAATAATAACATTTTGTTTTTCATATTATATTGTTAAATAATTAGAACGCAAGAAAAGGCCACGAAAGAAAATATGACCGTTGGAACGCTTACGCGCTTTCTCTATATAACGGAAACCCAACACCACCAGGAAAAGGAAATCACGAACTTCAATCACCGCGTCAAAGTTAAGTAGAGAGAAAACCCTGAAAAAAAAACGTTCGCTCGAATCTCTGTTCTCCGTATCAACGACATCATCGTCTTCGTTGATCACCCACTTCTCTGCTTCGTCTCTTTTTCTTTTACCCATTTCCATTTGATCGATCGTTTCTCCATCTCTTTGCTTTTGTGAGACCCAGACCCAGAATCAAAAGCTTTAATTTTGTTTCTGCAAAGTACGAAAAACAATGGGTTCATTGAAGCGGAAAAGAGAAACCCTAAAGGAAGACGAACCAGAGCTTGTAGAGAAGAGTTTTTTAGTTACTGGGCGTGAGTGGGTTCGAGGGCGGATTCTCGGCCAAGTAAGATTTGGGTCGGTTTATTTGGCCTCTGTTAAGGGCACTTCCGCGTCACCCTTGCCATGGCAGGGGCTTCACTTTCATGTGTTGCCCTTAAGTGTTCCTTCCGCGTTCCTGCGGCGTCTATTCAATTTTTTATTTTTTCACAAATTTATTTACCTAACAATTAATTTGGATTATTTCGATAATTTTTGGTTCGCTTGTCATACTTGAGTAAGTGAATATGTGAATTAAGAAATATATGAGGATTTGTGTGAAAGTGAAGAGTTTTGGTGGTATTTATAGAAAAAAAATTACAGAATTTTTGGGTATTTTAAAAAATCGATTTTTTAATTTTTTCCAAAATTGGCTGCCGTTGGATTGGAGGAAAAATTCTGATCGGAGAGCCCAGAACGCGACACTTGGCAGAGAGATGTTGGCTGCACTGTAGCAGAGCACTGTAGCGCGCTGACGTCATCCAGCCCGCAGGCAACAGCTCGGGCCCCCTCCCCCTTCGGGCCAGCCCAGGCTCATGGCCCCCACAGCTTGCCCGGGCCAACCCCTCCTGCTGGAATCAGTTTTTGGGCTACAGTAGGCCCCCAGCCCTTGCCTTTGGGCTCTGCTGGAAGTGGCCTAAAAAACACAAATTGGGTAGCGAGGGTTTTCCGGCGATCATGGAGGTGAAATCGGCATTGATGGCTAAATCGCTTGAGCTGATGAGCGAAAGGTCACTTGTTGGCAAGTTTCGTGGCTGCCCTTTTGTTTTCAACTGTTATGGAGAAGATTTCACGGCTGGTATTGGATATAATTTGGTATACAATATGTTCTTGGAGTATGCTGATGGAGGAACAATGGGGGATTTGATAAAGCAATCTGGGGGGTCCGGGCTCTGTGAATTACAACTGAGGAAGTATACAGAGTCGATTTTGAAAGGAATTCAGTTCATTCATGAAAGGGGTTTTGTGCACTGTGATTTGAAGCCTGAAAACATCTTACTTGTGACCTCTGGTTCTGGTTTTGTGCCCAAAATTGAGGACTCGGGACTGGCAACGAGGGCTGTGGGCAAGCGTTCTTGTAGAGGCACTGCAATGTACTTATCTCCTGAAACTGTGCTTGATAGCATTCAGGAGAAGCCTTCTGATATTTGGGCATGGGGCTGTGTTGTGCTCAAGATGCTCACTGGGAGGCACCCATGGGATGCGAAAGCCAGCGCGAAACTTCATGACCTAAAGCCTCTGATTGCTTCTAGAGTTCCTAAGGTTCCTGGTGGTGTATCAGAAGATGCTAGAGATTTCTTGAAGAATTGCTTTGCTTGCGAGGAACCCTTCACGGAGGCTCACAGCAGCTAAGCTATTGGACCACCCCTTTGCTCCCTTTCGGCAAGTCTATTACAAATTTTTGTTAATTTTTATATCATGCGTTGCGCGTGATGGCACAATTTTATGGGATAAACATTAAGTTACTCTATATGACTAAAAACCCCAACACCTTTATTCAATTTTTAACAACAAGAGGAGAAGTTAGGTACGAGTGAAAATGGGGTCTGAAAGGGAAGAATAAACCAAATCATAACTTCAATGGACAAAAATACCCTTAATTTGATGGAGCAATTAAGATACTTGACAGATTGGGTCACATTGACGCATTTTGAAAGAATAAAAAGTTCAAAACCAAATTGAAAGTTAAGAGGACAAAGTGAAACATGGTCTATAAAATTTAGGGAGGATGTTGCTAAAATTTTCTTTTCGGGTGCATTTTGGTTCAGAGGCTTGGGGAGAACCAAACTTATAAAGTGAAGACTAAGAAAACCATGTGTTGAGGAGATTTGTATCCAATAATTAATTTAAAATTTAAAATTTAGATTATGATATTACGAAGCATAATTTTTATGGTGTGTGATTGTATAATTTGTAGGTATTGAGAACTTCTTTGTCAATTTCGCCTAGGATATGAAATCTCATTACTGACTCTAATAAAACTGAATTTTAAAAAAAATTATAAACAATGGTCTAAACTACAAGAGGATGATGTTCTCACATACACTACCAAAGTGTCAATGGGAATTCCAATATAAGACCATTAATCTCAAGTTAATATCATTTTTCATTCAACCATAATTAAGGTGAAAAGTAAATATGAAAAAGTGGCAAAATCAAAATGTTGTAAGCTGCTTTCAGTTGTCAGGTTTTTTAAATTCTAATTTATTTTTTAATTTTATTTAATTCACCGTAAAAAAAAAATTAATACATGAGGCGGCCCATGCAGTGGGTATCAGGTCTTCATCCACCTTAATTCACACTCCTTGAAGTTTAAACAAACTCTCTTTCTCTCTCTCTTGTAATTTTGAAGTGCAAGCAAAGAAAGCCCATGCCAAACCTACCCAATCATCATCAAATATATTCACTCCTCAAACCCTAATCTCCACCTTCGTACACACAGCACGTATCCATGGAATTGGAAACCGAACATTCCCAGCTTCCTGAAGAAGACGCTAACAACAATTACCAAGCCAATGTTGACACCTCCAGACCCTTCCGCTCTGTCAAAGAAGCGGTGGCCATCTTCGGCGACCGCCTCCTTCTTGGAGAAATGTACTCATCCACCAAGCCTCATGGCAACAATATTGTCCAAACAACTCCTTCGTCGTCATGGAAGTTGTCGCCGATGCCTGCTAATTATAAAGAAAGCGAAGACGATAGCAGTTATGGTGATGAGGAGGAGAATGCAGATGATAAAGTAGTTATGGACACTCTTAAGAAGCTGGAGGCTGAGCTTGAGGAGACAAAGGTGGAGCTGAAGTTGCTGAAGGAGAGAGAGTCCGAAACCGAGGTGGCGTTGGCCTCCTTGAACGCAGAGCTTCACAAGAACATGTCCAAGTTGGCTCAGGCTGAGGCAAATAATGCAGCAATGGCTAGCAATGTGCTGCACGTGGCTGCAAGATCATCGCCATTTACCGGTACCAGTCATGGTTTGATGAGGGAGGAAGAGAAGAACAAGAGGGAGTGGATGATAAGGATGGAGGATTCTACCTCTTTGGCTCAGATATTGAGCATTGGCACTCAGAAAAATGGCGGAGGAAAAAGAGAAAAGAAAATAATGAAGAAGAAGCCTATTGTCCCTCTTGTGCAAGATTTCTTTTTCTGGAAAAAAGGATCTTCAACTCCTCTTCGTAATCTTTTTAATTCTTCTCCACAGCTCTACTATTGATGGTGAGAATATATGCGGTTTTCTTCGATATATTTCCTTTCCTTTGTATTTTTTCTCTTTGTTTTCTTTTAATTATTTTCTCCATCTAGAGTGGAAGAAAAACGTTTCATGGAGTATGCATGTACTGTATATTAATCCAATATATATCATCTAAACATTGTTTTTTTTTTTTTTTTTTTTTTGGTGGCGAAACTGAACCAGCTTGGGAATCATTAGGTTTTGCTCAAACTATTGTAGTTATTATAAATGGGAGCAGTTGAAGATAGTTAATTAATTGGGAGGAGAGAGGATCGAAGAGGGGAGGAAGAAGAAGAGGGGTAAAGGGTTTTCCAATTAATTGGGAGGAGAGAGAGTAAACGGGAGTGGTTGAAGATTTATTCATAAAGTTAGTAAAAATATTTATTAATGACATATATATTGTTTCAGATGTCAAAAGAGTATTACTTCGTATTTTTTACCATTATAATCACATACTACCAATATATTTTAGGGAATTTATTATAACACGCGTCCAAAGATGTATCACGTGACCGTATTACTATAGAATATTCTATAATCTCTCTCACCTTAGCTACAAAGGCAACTATGATTACGTATGGCATTAACATTATTTATTTCATATCCATGTTAGAGGTAGGAATGTAGAGAAGAGAGTCCCTCATTAAGAGTGGTGAGGAGGAGCAACTATATCCAAAGAAATATATACCCACATCATATATAGTTAATTTTTAAGTTGACTCTGATGCGCAATTTGGCGAGCCAAAATCACGCCATTAGGCATCGGTGCGATGTAGCATTGATGCCCGTCGGTGCTCAGGGTGTTGAAACTACCTCCAGCCTCAAAAATTAAATTAACCAACCAGCCGGTGAATTCCCCAAGGAGAAAAGCTCCTGCAATGCCAAATATTATTCCTACCATCACAACGGCGACAGGATTTGGGCAGACACAAGTTGCCAGGGCAACCCCAACTACTTCTCCCAGCAACAAACCACCGGCTGATGCTGCAATCACTACAGCTTCATGTGTTGCCTTTTCAAGTGGGTTCTCCGCTGTAAATATTTCCCATACCGTCAGGCCTGCAACGAACAGGTTCACCGCTATGCCGGCAGCCCTAAAGCCCTTCAATGACCGGTTAATTCTAACACTTGCCCTCCCGCCAGATGCCACTACGATTTCCTCATACACCTGCACATGCATATGCTAAAGTGATCTAGTCGTAAATTTGCACATCGAGTTTGTCTTAGGAATCATTAATTACCTGTATCTTTTGTACATCTTTCAGGTCCTTGAAACGTCCTTGAAATTTAAGCTGCGCCTGATACCTGCATGAGTGACATTGAAGGAACCTCATTAGATTAAGGTCGGCAAATGACTGTATGTATGTGAGGACTATACACAATGTCGCAAAAGCAATATGCATTTGCATGATGACTCACAACTTCCCTTCTCAAATATATCCTTCCTGGAGTGCAAAGAACAACTAGCTACCTTAAAATAACAAAATCATGCATTTAACAATCACGAATATTTATGTAGATGTTTTTCTACTATTGAGTCTTGTTATTTATAAAAGCGATGCCTATACTAACAACACTGATTTTCTCTTTTATCGATCGATGCGTATTATCTGAAGTAAAATTTGGCATAGTGAGTTGTCTACTACGTATGCTTGCAAAAATCATCGATCGAACTTTGAACATGGAGTGTGGAGATAAATATTATCCACACCGTCTCCATTTATCATGATTGCAATATATATCAAAAATCATTCGCACGCAATATCTAATCTTGATCATACAATTTGACGAGAGCATGATATATTTAGTAAACACAAAAGTGATCATCATTTAATCAAATGACTAAAGAATTAAATAAACATATATATATACCTTTGCACAAGGCCCTCAAACTTAATGCCGCTCTCCTTGAGCCATCTTGAGAACTGGCGTGATACTGAACCACCACTAGCTTGATGCCTCCTGGTGTACTCGTACATAGCTCTCCTGTATTCAGTCGCTTCCTTGGCCACATAGACAACATCATTCGCCACTTCCAGTGCATTGCCAAGCATTTCCACATGCTCTGTGATTTTCTCTACGTAATCCTTTCGCAGGCTGTAATTCGGGACGCTCTGGAGTGCATGGTTGGTGCCGTTTACTATGTAACCAAAGATTTCCCGAGCAACAGAAGCCCGAGCATCGTCGTTTTGAAACCTGCCTTCTAACGCATTTCCGGCGTCCAAAAGGCCTATCAATGACTGGTAAGTAGCTCTAGAGTCCCTTAGGTATTTCGCGCGTTCGGGTTCAGATCTGAATTTGATATGGTGGATGGCCTCCGCTTCTTTGTAGTAAAGTATAAGAGCGAGCTGGCGCAACTGCTCATGGTTGAGAAGGGTAAAGTCTGCAGCCATAATCGGAGTGAGGCCGATTGATGTATGCAGGAAATTGTTAGGATAGATGAGCGTTTAGTTTAAGCGAAGGGGAACAACAGAACCCACTTCTCTCTCTTTTTTGACACAAATTGCATGCAGCCTACTTCTATTTTCTTCTTCAGTTGTTTTCACTTTGTTTCAATTCAATGCTTGAATATTAAGTTCGTAAAGAATATAATTCCTGCTTTTTATTTTGTTATCATATTCTCTTTATTAATTGCATTTTGATTAAAAAAATTAAAGTTAGGGAGAACACATTATGTACAACATGTGTACCACCTCTCTAACAGAGGTAGGTCTTGCCAATACAAGTCTCGCCTCTAATTAAAAAGATGGTACATAATAGTAATGCGAGTAGAATGTTTATTTTATGTGAAGTATTCGCTAGAGAAGTAGCATCCACCAAACAAAAATTTCAAAAATTTCAAGCTCCTATATTTTTCGATATATTGGGCACAACATCAATGCCATCTGCTTCCTCTGGGGATGAGCTAAGAATCACTGACTGACCTACGTACCTAATGACGAGAAAGGAAAAAAATACATTCAGCCATATAGATTATATTGCATAAGACTCTTTAGTTAAGCCATGAAGGATGTTTTCGTTGCGTCAAGTGTTTAGCGCCCACAAGGCCCACCCAATACATAAAGCTTTCAAGCTTATTTTAGACCAAAGCCCTATATTCTACCAAATTCTGCAGTCCAAAGAAATTTAAAAATCGTTACTTCAATTATTTTTACAGCTTTGTTCCATTCTAGCCGATGGTTGTTTGGGACACATGAGGTGAAGCGGCTCAGTTGCCCAACGAGAGAGAGAGAGAGAGACCCCTAGGCGCCCCAATTAGGAGGTGTGGGAGCAAACTTAAGGAAAATGGCATTGGACATGAGATTTGCGAACATGATACATAATCGTGTAGAGAACAATGGATGCTTCAAATGATTTAGATTTAGAGAGGAAGGTGAATTGTGATTTGATCCCAGGTGGAGATTGTTAGGCTTGTGGATTAAATACAAATGTCCACATAAAAAATGTAATAATGGATGTATTTTGAGATTAAATTCCCGCAACATCATAATTCATTAGTTAATAGTTTGTATTCTATAATTTCACAAATTGTAGAATGTCATTAGTTTAAAACTCATGGACACGGATAAATATAAATATATATAGTTTCTTTTTATTGAGGGATCTCTCAAATAATTTTATTGAGGGAACCATACAATTTTTTTTTCAATGATCCTAACAATTTATTTTTTAAGTCTACATTCATGGATTATCCTTGCAAAAAATGAGACAAATCGGAAATTTGGACACATCCAATTGTGTCTTATAAAATCAATGAACACAGTCCTTCAAGAAAGTATAATTGATTTTTTTGTAGATATTTTTCCAAAGGACTATTCTTTGCTCGTGAATCTGATGCATTAGGATAGGAATTTTTCTCCTTTATATTGGATGTGACCGATCACCAATATAGATTGGCAGTTGCTTTTTTTTTCGTTTTTTGTTTATTCTTCTTTTTATTCACACCTAATCTTTTTTCTTTCTAAGGGAGACTAATTGTTTAGTGTGAACTGAGCTTCATCGCTCAACTTCATCAGTTTCACCTTCATTACATTTTCGAACCTCAGCTAGAACATATTTGGCCTTAAAATTGACAAGTATGCCAATGTTATGCGGACATAGGAATATTTGAAACTAGCTTCGGCAGATAAGATGCTCTTTCCATTATGCAAATTGTTTTTGACATACGTATATCCCTTCTCTTGTTTTCATCATGTTCAACTGGTGAGGCAATATAGTTTTTTTTTTTTTTTTTTTCAAACAATATTGGGGGAGGGGGAATCGAACTTAGGACCTTAGGTGCAAGGGAATGCTCTTAACCAATTGAGAAAATTCCAAATTTTAATTACACAACTAAGGGCATTTGCTGGATTCTGCGAGGGTCAGTTATCCCTTATCCGTGTACGTGTGCGTGTTGTGTATAGATATAGAGAGAAGATAGAATAAGATTGTATATATAGGTGGAGGGGTGGAGAACATATAGAGCCAGAGCCAGATACAGGGATGCCTTCTAACGTGTTTGGCACCCCGGTCACAGACCAAACTGTACAGGCTCTGCCAGAGTATATAGGTAAGAAAATAGGAAGAAAAGAAAGGGCTCATGTGGCTCTTAATATGAAAAACGCCGAGGGGAAGGACATCAATGCCCGAAATTATGTGGAGAATTTGAAGAAGCAATCTGGTTATGGAGTTTCCTCACTTTGCCTTGTTTACAATGCCACTGGGGACACAATAAGACTTGTTGATAATAAGGATTGGTATGGCAACATTGGGCACGCCCCATACCCAACACAGATTGCAAATGGGCAGTGGGGTGCCTTTTTGCATGTCAAAACCAGTGGTCTGGCTTCTGGATCGGTTGCGGCTGTTGCGTATCGCGGTAAGAACAACAATGGTAATGACTGTGACTGGCTGCTGGCGTGGAGGAACCCGTGGAATCGACACCTTCACTAACACGGTAAGTCAATACGTCTCAACTTAGGTCATGGGTTCAAATCTCATGCCCTTAACAAAAGAAGCGTTTACAAAGTTGAAAGAATCTCTTTGTGCAGGTCTATACTGAGATCCGCAAAGCTCGCCACTATGAGCCGGCCGGAGTTTGGCCCATACTCTATGATCTTTTGGTTAACTCTGGCGTGTATAGCTCTGACACTTGGAATGGATGCTTCTCAACTATATCATCTGGCTGTTTCACTTCCCCGACAGTTGAAGCATTACTCACTTTGGAAGATGCTTGAGTTATGCTTAGCATGGAAGCCCTTTAAACTTGCCATTACCTTGATTTACTATTATAACAAAACTTCAAGAGCCAACATTAATTGTAACCATGTTGTATTTTGGATGATATGTACCTGGATTTTAAATATTTATATATAATTTAATACTCATCTGTCTGCACGCCCCAACCCAGGGTTTACTTAACTTTGGATTAAGACGTGATTCACACCTTAATTATAGAATTTTGTAAAAACTATAACTAAAATGTGAAGAAACATTTAAATAAATAAGGTAAATATTTCACATAGAATATTCGAAAACAAAAACAACATCTGGAAACTTGAAATAGTTATATTATTTTACAAGCCAGGAACTCCTGAAGAGTTTACTAAAAGAGTAACTCATTATTTATCCACAAGCTATGTACACAGTTCACTCTTATAAATATGCCAAAATCATCACAAGCTTTAGATTTCAGGTTCGGTATCTGCAAAATCTATTAGGGGTGAGCGAAAACCACAGCTGAGGAGGGACATAAACCTTTTTACATGAAATTGATATAATTAAATTAAGTGACAAACAATCACACAGCCAAATATCACATTATTAATAATAATGCATGAATGAATGCTCTTCATCCTTGAAAACTTTCACTAAAGTCATTGCATTCCCAATATCTTGGTCTTTCCTTTGTAATGCTTGTGACAAGTAATTTGTGGCTCCCAATATAGATCTCATGAAAAATAGGTGAAATACAAACTCAAACGATTGTATCTCTCTCAATGACCTATTTGCTTCACCTAGATTATCAGTGGAGCCATCCTCAATAATCAATTTGAGCACTTTCACCACAGATTTAAACATGGAGATGATACTAAGTAATGTACCATAATGTGAGTTCCAACGTGTATCACCGGACGCTTGAGACAAGTTTCTTGATTTAAGCCTCGCCCTGTTGGAAAAGTATTTTTTTCAAGAGCTTCCGTAATATCCTTTTGTAGTTGATCTCTAAGCATGTCACGACGCTTACACGATGCTCCAACAATATTGACCAAACTATTGCAAGATGTGAAGAAAGTGACAATATCAGCATTTCCCTTTGCCACGGCCACACGAGCTAATTGAAGTTGATGTGCAAAACAATGAATATAATAGGCACAAGGATTTTCTCTCAAAATCTGGGTTTTAAGACCATTGAACTCACCCTTCATATTACTAGCTCCATCATATCCTTGTCCTCTTAGCATGGAAATGCTCAACTCCTCTCTTGAAAACAATGTGTCAATAGCCTCCTTGAGTGAGTTTGATGTAGTGTCGCTAACATGTTGAATGCCTACAAACCTCTCAATTACATCTCCACTTTTGTCCACATAACGAAACACCACCGCCATCTGTTCTTTTACTGACACATCACGTGATTCATCAACTAATAAAGAGAAGAATGCACCATCCATATCCTTAATGATTTTCTTAATAGTTTCAGTGGCACAAGCATTCACAAGATCTTTTTGAATTGTTGGAGCAATTAACTTGAGATTCCCGGGAGCATTTTCTAATACAACGGCTTTAACTTTCTCATCATGATCAGTAAGAAATTGTAAGAGCTCCAAATAATTCCCCTTGTTGCTTGAAGTGTCACTCTCATCATGCCCATGAAAAGGAAGACCTTGCCTCAACAAAAATCTCACGCAGTCAAGAGAAGCTGTCAAGCAAATACGATAATCAATACGAGCTTGCTCTGATTGCTTTATCAAAACTGTTCAGATGTGTTGCTTTTGATTCATAAGATCCACACAATATTGTCTAGATTGATTATGAACACTTCCAACATGTCCAACATGTTGCCTAATCTTCTCTTTCTTCTTCCAATTCCTAAAACCCATTTCTGTGAAGGCGTCACTACACCCTTGACCAATTCTGAAATTGAATTTGAAGAGATAACAATAAAGGCAAAATGCAGCATCTTTACTAATACTGTACTCCAACCAGTCAAACTCATCAAACCACTTGACATTAAAGCGTCGATCATATCCTGAAAGATCAGTTTGTGGAAATGTATGATCCTTAGGCTGACATTGACCTTTTTTTGTAGATATGCTCTTCGAACTTCGTCTCTAATGTTAGGATCATAGTCTAACATTTGAGGCCGAAGTCCGGGGTCTCCAATAAGATTAGCCAAGATATCTTGCAACTCACTTTCTTTCGAACTATCCACATCTCTTGAAATTTCCACATCTCTTGAAATATCCACATTCCTCGAACTCGAACTACCCACATTATCCGAACTAGAAGTAGTTGATGCGAACCTTCTCTTAAAATAGCGTTCCATAACTATATTCATAGAAATAACCAATATAATAAAAACTCATACTTATGCAAAGTAACCAAAATAAAATCCCAACAACCAATCAAATTTACCAAATATAATCTAACATAAAACACTAATTTATTCAAACTAACTAACCAAAACCAAAAGCCCTAATTTATTCAAACTGACATAAAAGTATAGCCATGATTTATTCAAACTAACATAAAAAGTATAGCCATAATTTATTCAAACTAACAAACCAAAATCAAATCTCAACAACAAACAACCACAAGCACAACTAATCAAGAATATAAGAATTTTTACTAATTATTAAAGCATAAAGAAATTAAGATAACATACTTTCAAATTTGAGAGACAAAGTATAGCCATAATTTATTCAAACTAACAAACCAAAATCAAATCTCAACAACAAACAACAACAACTAATCAAGAATATAAGAATCTTTACTAATTATTAAAGCATAAAGAAATTAAGATAACATACTTTCAAATTTGAGAGACAAATCCAATCCAACTTTGAAATCAAATTGAATTTGGGGGACAAGAGCTATTCAATTTTCTGCTGCCCACCACCGCCGCCGGATTTTTAGGGGGAGGAAAAGCCACCGTTGAATTGGAGGTTGGTTGTTTTAGTTGAGGTTGGGAATTTAGGGTTGAGAACTTGAGATTGAGAAGTTAGAAATAAATTAAAACTGATTGGGGAGAGGGAATTATCGAACAGCTTTTTTTTTTTTTTTTTTAAATCCTGCCCAAAACGACGTCGCTCGTTTGGCCAGGTTTTTTAATAAAAAAAACGTAAGTGAAACGACGTCGTTTGACGTCCAGCGAAAAAAAATATATATAAGTGTAACGACGTCGTTTGACGTCGAGCGAACAAAAAAAAAGACGCGCGCGCGCTGCGCGAACTCCAGCTGCACAGTTGCCCCATTGGGGCATTTCGTCGAACAGCTTGTGAGGGTCAAGTTGCAGGCTCTAATGGAGGATTTCAGAGGTTGCAGGGGTCAATTGACCACCCTTGCTCCTCTGTGGATCCGCCCTTGGTTGGACACAAGATCCAAAGGATTGTGTGAGACAAGTGGAATGACATGCAAATGACCAATTTTATTTATAATTAATACGAAGGTATGAATCCAATAGGAAGAAACGAACAAGCAAAGTGCATATACATGACAATGTATTCAGACTCCATAAAGCATACATGAACAATTTTGATGCTTATTGATTCTTAAAGCCATATGCCTTGGTTCACTCCTAAGAGTTTTACACCTAGAGTAGAGACTCACTTATAAGTAACTCTAAATTTTACACTATGTGCTTATGTGGTATGTATGATGCATGTAAGTGTAATAGCATCTTCAACAGCTTTGGAATTCTAAAATAGGTGAGTCACGTCAGAAAAACTCTCTCCAACAACCTCTTCAACCTCAATCATCAAAGCTGCTACATCTTTTTCTCTATTCATGACTGATGAGTTGACTTTGGCTCTTCAAATATTGAATTTTACTTTGGAAAAACAAAATCTACCTTGAAAATGTTTTTTTAAAACATTTTCTCTTTTCAGATAATAAATACATACACATTTTTCACATGCTTTCATATTTTTCATTATTTTTCATAATATTATATTAATTAAATTGAAGAATCTATTAAAGCAAAAATTATTCAAGTATCCAATAAATCTTTTCAAATTGCTGGTCAACAAATTTTAGTTTGATTAATACATTTTCTGATTTGACAAAAATAACCTTTAAAATTGCAATTATTACACCACTGACCATTGAGTCAGTTCACCATTTTTCTCAGCTCTCTCACCATCGTTCAGTTTCTACGACATCGGAGAAAAATTGCAAGGAAAAACGAAAAATGGCTCCGAAGAAAAAGCAGACGACGAAGCAGAACAGCAAGCCTAAAACGACGTCGTCGGGCCCGAGGCTCCAGATTTCGGCCGAGAACGAGAACCGGGTCCGCCGACTCCTTCTCAACTCAGGCCGGTCCGCGACGCCAGCGGCTCCGGTCGACGAGTCCCTTTCGAAAGCTCAGAAGACGAAGAAGCTAAAAGCCGTGTACGAAAAGCTTTCCTGCGAAGGCTTCACAAATGATCAAATTGAACTCGCTCTCTCTGCTCTCAAGGTAAACATGATTCTATATTTATTCAATTTCACACCTGTTTGGACGCCAGTGAATAATAATAGTTTGTATAGTAATAATCGGTCCTTGCAATTTTAGTTGAATGCTATTGATTTTAGGTGAATTTTAGGGTTTTACATAATATTAGCATTTTAGAGTTATTGCTTCTACTAGTTTGCTTATGCATATTTTTGAACTCAGTAGCTTGTGGGCATTGTATTGAATGTAGGAAAGTGCTACATTTGAGGCTGCTGTAGACTGGTTGTGCTTAAATTTGACTAGTAATGAGCTACCACTGAAGTTTTCTAGTGGGACTTCTCTGCATGGAAATGAAGGTACGTTTAAACTCATTCTTGATTTGACGGGTTACTGTGGCAAATGTGCTATGGTGGGTATAGAAGTTGATTGTAAATTTAATTTTTTGGGTTTGATGCTATGGCCCTGTGAAAATGTGATATGTCAGGTGGTTCTGTTGGCATCATATTGACTTCTCGGGATGACTGGACTCCCTCGGTGGATGCATCTACCAAGATTGATCAGGATGCACCGGGAATTTCTATCAGAACCAAGGGACAGTGGGATGATAAGACTCTTGATTCGTTTCAACCGTCTCAGGCAGATTGGATTAAACAATATGTCGAGCAACAAGAAGAGGTAACATAGATAGAGCCACTAACAGATTCACCTCCTTTTTCTTTTTATTTTTGAGAAGAAACAAACTTTGTCAATACTAAAAAAAAATTTACACCCGGTGGACAAGGAGTCCACCTAGAGAACAAGCATGAAACAAGAATGCTAACAGACAGGTTATCAAATCAAATGTACAATATTTTTTTTATCCAAAACCATCCTAGACTTCCTAACTGTTCTGCTCTAACGCACTGCAGCATTCCAATCTAGTAGAATAGCATGGAGAGAGCTATCTTTAAATTCTGTAGAAACTGAAGCCAATAAAAGCTTACCAAAATCTGGTCTCTTCCTAAAGATCCTCTAGTCCGCTGAAATATTAAAAAGTTATTTTTCTTTCCATCCATACAACCCAAAGGATGGCTAACACAGTGCATCGCCACACAACTTTGTTTATTTTTTATTTTTTATTTCCACCTTTGAAATGTCTTTCATGTATCAAAGAATGACAGTCTTTTGCAATTACCCAGCTCACCCCAAACTCTCTAACCCGATTTATCCACAACTTCAATGCTATTGGGCAATGAATAAAAAGGTTTACAGTTGACTCCCAATCATGTTTGCACATGATGCACCATTGTGGAGAGAAGCACACCCATGGTCTTCTTTTCTAAAGCATCTCAAACAAATTGAACTTAGCATGGGCTACCAACCAGCCTAGTATCATTACCTTCGGTGGGGCCCTAAATTTCTAAATCACTCTTGCTGCTTGAATATCTGAAGCATCTTCATCATGGCAAAATTTTCATTCAAAAGAGAAAGTTCAACAGGGGATATATTGCATCCTTCACTAGATGATGCAAAAGGTCTAATGAGTAATGATTTTCAGGACGAGTCAACCACGTGGGAAGATGATGCAGCTGATGAAAGGGCAGAGAAGGTATTTCATTTACTTGTGGTAATTTTAAGTTTATGAAGGAATGGAAGATTGCGTAATTTTTGTCAGCATTAGTAAATGATTGGTCTGCTTTGTTAATAGTTCTTTATGCTCTCTCTCTCTCTCATGCGCTTATTAAGTAGTCATCAAAGACATTGTAATAATTGAATGGTGAGTGATAATAATTGGGGATTGAAGGAATTTTGTGGCCCTGAGATTTCTGCCACAGTGTGCAATAAGAGGCAGGACTGAAGATTCCACCAACACTAACAACCACATTTTGGATTGAAAGAGACAAACAACAATCTGTGAGCGTAGTCATTTTCAGCTTGGTTAACTTTTTTTGCTTTTTCTTTAAGACGGCAAACTTAAAAATCAAATTCTTATGATGGCAGGCCTACATTAAGAAATAAAGAAGCATAGCCTGGAGTAGCATTGGCAATTAAGTTTTCTTGACTGTAAATGATCTGGGTTTGGAAGTTCTGTTCAAAATTTTAATATGTTATTTTTTAACCGGGTGTTTGTTATTCGGGTCGTGTCTCTTTGCTTGGTTGTATGCAAATGTGTTCTAACTGTTTTTCGTGTAAGAATTAGTTTTCTTTCGACACATAATTTTTTTTTTTAATCTCTTGTCCTGAAGCAGTTTTTTTGTTTTTGTTTTGTCAAAATTTAGAAACAGTTGTGAGGTTTCTACAGTTTTTGGTTTGCTGGTGGAGTAATTGCAAGCATGCTATTTTCATCATGATGCTAACAGTTCTGGCCAAACGTCAACTATTTTAATAGGTCCTTAAACCAAGGTCTTATGATGTTATTGCTAAAGAGTATCGTGCTGCACGGTGGGAAGCTGCAAATGCCAAGCAAAAAGGGGACAAGAAAAGCCAGGAATGGGCAGGCAGCATCATCCGCAATCTCAAGCAAGAGTTATCTGCTCTAGGTTAAACTTTCACTTTTCTTCTGATTCAAGTTAACCTTTCTGGTATGTTATAACTTCTCTTATATACTTCTTCAACTTATGAATCAGGCTTATCAGATGACCTCTTGGCATCAGAATTTGCGAAGGATACTGCTTTTGAGGACACATACACTAATCCTTACAAGTGCTCTGAAGAAGTCCATGCTGATGAAATAACAGTTGACGGAATTGATGTGGAGCACTGCAGCTCCATTCATTTTCCAGTCAATTCTACTCTTTCAAGTGACCCTGCGCAGGGAAAGATTATTGCAGAAGAAGAGACAATAGATGTAGAAATTGGTAATTTCTTCTTAGAAGATGGGCCATCTGGAGAAGTTCTGCCTCCTGAAGTTTTGGAACTACAGAAGAGAGAAAGGATGAGAGAAATCTCTAGTGAGAAAAATTTGGAGAAATTAGATGGTATTTGGAAAAAGGTAGTGCTTACAATAATCTTGTTAGACTTATAATAGCGCACCTACATTGCTGGTTAAATTATGCAATATCTGATGCCTTCCTTTTCTTATATTTCTTGTTTTTTGATTTGACTTTTTATAGAAAAAAATCTCAGGAACATCTAGAGTACAATAAATTGTATGCTTATCTTTTTGTTAAATAATTCTGAACTGTGCAATACTGAATTCATAATTCCTAAGCATCTGCCTTCAAATACTTAATGTTTTCCGTTGTACTTTTTATGTGGCTTCATAATGTATGCTTATTATTAGTATCATTATTGTTTTTTTAAGTAGGAATCATGTGTTGCTGCTATTAATAGATGGTTGAATTGGTACCCCATGTTATGCCATTTCATGATATGGTCATATAATTACAGGGGGACTCTCGAAAGATTCCAAAGGCCGTTCTTCATCAATTATGTCAAAGATCAGGGTGGGAAGCCCCAAAATTTAATAAAGTGCGTGGAAAGGAAAATAATTTCTCTTATACTGTCAGTGTTTTGCGTAAAGCTAGTGGGAGGGGTAAAAGCAGAAAGGCTGGGGGCTTAGTGACCCTTCAGCTTCCTGATCAGAATGGAACTTTCGATTTGGCTGAGGTAATCACATGCTCCTTTTATATTTTATAATTAAGCACTTTCTTGAATAGAATTAGTAGATGTTGAGGTCGATAGTTATGAAAAAAATATGTACAGAAACAGAGGACAAGAAATCTACTGCACTACATAAATCCTAACAAAAGCTAGAAAATGAAAAAGCAGAAAACAAATCCAGCATAACAGAAAAATCACTAGGAAGCAGCAGCTCTCGAATACATAAAGATAGCAAAGAAAAAACTGCCCCTAAACTCTGAAGATACTGAAGCCCAAATTTGAGCCCTCTCTGACAAGTATTCATTCTCCTCCCTGTAGAACCATCAAACACCCTTCTATTCCATTCCCTCCAAAATAACCGTGAAAACAGCAATTAAGGACATATCCCCAGGACCACTCCCTCTTGTGCCCTTGACATAATAAATTTTGTTGTATGAATCATGAATTTTGACCTTTAATACCCCTTAGTTCCCTTAAATCATGTTGGAAAACATGTCTACCATGTGTTATTTAATTATTTTCTTTTATTCATGTACTTTATTACCCTTTATTATTCTTTGACATTTAAGGGAATGTTGGTCTGAGTCATTCAAATATATTTTATATATTTATTTATGTTCTCACATTGAGACAAGTTTTAACCAAAAATTACTTACGCCACTTTCAATTAATTACATGATTTTTGTATCATAGGATGCTCAAAATAGAGTGGCTGCATTTGCTCTTTGTCAACTGTTTCCGGATCTCCCAGTTCACCTACTAATTATTGAGCCTTATGCTTCTCTGGTCATTCAATGGAAGGAAGGTGACATAATTATGGGTGTTTTTCCATGTTCTCTAAATCCTAACTCATTTATCTGATGATTCTGTTGTAGTTACAATTTTCCATAATGTCTAAACTCAGGAGAATCATCAACAACTGTAGAAGATAGTCAGGAAGATCGAAGGGCTACTTTTGTGGACTCTCTATTGAGTGCTGATGGTTCTGCTTCAACTTCTGCTGCTAATGTTATGTATGATATTCTCCCAGAAGAGGTTCAAGAACTCCATGTTGAAGAGCCTATAAGTTCAGGTGTTGCTCGCACTGATCCTGTAGCTCAAAGTATGTACTTTCACTCCTCCTTTATTTGTTGTATTGTTGAACAAACCTCGAAAAAAGTGTAATTCTATCTACTGTTTGATTTTTCCCCGAACTTTTTTCATTTCTATATTGCAGGAGTACATCATTTCAAAGAAGTGGAGAGCTCTTATTTGAGACAAGAACTTGAGAATAAACTGAAAAATCCGAAATTCAAGGTTAGTATATTTTTGTTGCATTTTGTTTCTTTTAAAAGAGACTGGCATTCATTTATTAATTCATGTTTGTCGCCTGGAAATGGGTGGTCACTGGTGTCAGTATATCATTCGT
Organism: Prunus fruticosa; assembly: GCA_018703695.1. Lineage (NCBI taxonomy): Eukaryota > Viridiplantae > Streptophyta > Magnoliopsida > Rosales > Rosaceae > Prunus > Prunus fruticosa. Next base: position 63,291,149 of record CM031917.1, on the reverse strand, counting down.
TAGAAATAACTGAGGTTCAGAGTGGGCCCTCATTTGAATAAATAGAACTGTTTAAGTACTTAACTGCTGTTTTTAGTATATCACGGACCCATCAATGGATGAACAAATTTGGGGACCCTATTGTTTCTTTTTTGGTTCTGGTAGAACTGTTGTTTAAGTACTTAACTGCTGGTTTACCTGTTCTAGGACATGTTGAAAACTAGAGCTGCACTTCCCATTGCTGGTCTGAAGGGTGATATATTGCGATTGCTCCTTGAAAATAATGTTCTAGTTGTTTGTGGTGAAACAGGTTCTGGAAAAACAACTCAGGTGGAAATTTATCTTTCATTGGTTTTTTGAAAACTTTTTAGTTACATTTTAGCATATTGTTTACATACATTCTAATTACTTTTGAATTTCTAAGGTTGTGTATTTCCTCCTTTTTTGATATTCTTTTATGTTTTTCTTTTAGGTTCCGCAATTTATATTGGATGACATGATCAAATCAGGACATGGTGGACACTGTAACATTATATGCACGCAACCAAGGAGAATAGCGGTGGGTACATAATCTTTTTTTTTTTCATTTTTTTTTTCAAAGCAGGTACATAATCTTCTCTGCTGAAAAGTATGGCACTGCATTAGGTTGCTTGTGTTTAAACTTTAAACCAAGATTCATGTGACATAAGCGGGATGAATATCACTTGCACTGCACCAGAAGAATTATTTTTTCATTGCAGATCTAAGTAATTATCATTAGGTGATAGAATTCATACTGTGAAGGAAAAGAGTATATTTCTATTACTATTGATGATAGGTTACAGTCAATGTATCAGTCAATAAAGACTGCCGTTTTCCTTTTTATCAACAATGGAGGTAAAAGGTGTATATATATACGCAAGAGACTATACAGGAAACCCTAGGACAAGGACCCCTGATGATGACTCAGCGGATAAGAATAAGGAATATGCTTGTCCTTGTGTTGAATATGCCTTTGTGACCGTTGGAGCATAGCAGCTGTCATAGCATGGGTGTGTTGACCATTTTCTGGTTTTTGCTGGGTGTGATGATCATTTTGATCAACCATAGAGTTATGGCTAATATTAGGTTCCTGGGTTCTCCTCTTTTTCTTTGTGTTTTTTTTTTTTTTTTTCACACTAGGGCTGCGCTGCAAATATATCTGTCTTGTTATCCTAGGATGTTTCTAAAACAAATGAGGTATTATTCTAGTAGTTTGTCCAGAATAAACATTTGTAAATGGGCAGATAGATCTTTAGAATAAAATGACCACAAATATGGACATTTTCACTGATAATGTCCATTGAGATTCCTAAGTTTCCATTGAAGTTTCCGTTTTTGAAGCCACTGATATTGATTATAGGTGGAAGGATTTCACCAAGGAGTTGGACTTTTGTGTTGGATAATATTCCTTATTTATAAGATTTTAATTTATCCATTTCGGATGAATGTCAATGTTTCATGAAATTAACAAATACAAGTTACGTTTTTATAAAGGAAAAAATTGATAGAGCTTGAAAATCAAGGTCAGTAAAAGCATGAATTTCCTTCATACAATTAGTCTGTATTTTCAGTGGATCCTGCTGATACCATGTTGTGGAGCTGCTGTGGCAAAATTTAGAAGATATAATGGTTCTAACTACTTGCTAATGTGAGTATGCTTTGTTTCTTTGTATTGTAGGCTATTTCCATGGCTGAAAGAGTTTCTGATGAGCGCTGTGAACCTTCACCTGGTTCAAGAGGTTCTTTGGTTGGTTATCAAGTTCGTCTTGATAGTGCAAGGTGTTCATTTTTGTGACTTGTTGCTTTCAAATCCTCTGCTTGTTTGCCAAATTTTCCATTTACTTTAATTTCCTTATTATTATTTGTATATTGGTGAGTCTCTGTCTTATCACCAACATTTGTATTCATGTTTTATGTTATCTCAGCAATGACAAGACAAAGCTTCTGTTTTGCACGACGGGCATTCTTCTGAGAAAATTGATGGTAAGACTTTATTTTAGTTTTCTTATTTAGTATGCTGCTGCTCATGCAGCAAACTAGAGGATGGTGACTTTCATTGCAGAATATAGTTTTCAGTTTCTTTGACATTATATGAGATAAATAATCATGTACTGGTTCTAAATTCTTGTTACTTTTCCTGGTGTTCAATCCAAGTGCATTATTATTATATTTGGTTCTGGTTTCTAATATTTAGTATTTGAGATTTAAAGTAAATTTTTTTGGTACTCAATGAAAGATAGTTGTACTTTGCATTTGTTTATGTGTGTAATTTCATGAGTGTGTGCACTGTGCTTGTATGTGTGTATGTTGGCTTTCCAAAAAAAGAAAAAGGAAAGGATATAACAGAAACCCGTTCAGTTTGTTTCAAATGGGATTTCAGTCTTGGATCCAAAAAGGATCCCGCAAAATCATGGGTTTGGTTTCACAACTGAAACCTTTCAACTCAGATTTGAAGGGCTTTGGTTTGGTTCGCATATGTGTGAAAAGTGGATTTTGGTTTGGCCCTCAAATTTGCAAACAGTCAACACCCTCCTAAGAGATTTTTTGTTTATGTATGTTTGAATCCTACTTTTGTCTCTTACTCGTGACTACTAAATCAGTGGTCACCAATAATAGGTTCAAAATCCAATGGCTTATTTTAAAAATCCTGATAAAGTACTTGTATTTCTGGAATGAATGTCAACTGTTGGATTTTGAACCAATGGGTCATTGAGCATTTCATGCTCATTGGTGAGTGCGACATGATGATTATTTATGTATCTTAAGCATTACACTTATTGTGTGGCATGACTTGTGAAACTTGTTTTCAGTCAATGCTACATCTGTTGGAATTCTCATCCAAGGAATCTAAGCAAATGTAATCCTTATGTTTTTTCATTTACAGGGAGATAAAAACTTGACAGGTATTACTCATGTCATAGTTGATGAAGTACATGAGCGGTCTCTTTTGGTGAGTTGTAGATTTAGTATTTTACAGTCATGTCCATGGGCGTTTTGAAAAACATTTGTTGGCATGATGGAATGCAGGAATATTCTGTGGCCAAAAAAGAAAAGAAAACGAAAAGATGTGTTATAATGATTTTATTTTATTTTTTAAAAATATAAAATAAAAAAAAATTAATAGAAAAGAGAAAGAAAGTACAACAGAGGCTCGTCTCTTGGCTCCTGTGCTATAATTTCTTTTTCTTTTCAATGAAGATCTTTGTTTCTTATTAAAATGTACAATAGGTGGGGTGGGGAAAGGGGAGATGAATGATGGATAGGTGTTATAGAAGAGAATATTTTCATTTTTTTAGTTTTACTGGGTTTTACAAATCTTTTTCCCTTACTTAGAGTGTTGCAAGAATTTCATCTCCTGGTAAAGGGGTTAATTAAGAAATAAGGACTAACAGATAGCATTGCATATATTTTCTACTTCCTAAAAACAGGGTGATTTCTTGCTCATAGTTTTGAAGAATCTGATTGAGAAGCAATCAGCTCTTAGCACACCAAAACTGAAGGTTATTCTGATGTATGTCTGTTCTTCAATTCCTCGAGTTTGTGTACAAATAATTTTTTTTTTATATGTATAAATACTTTTACAAATTGTATTAATTACCTGACCTCCTATTTGTTCAGGTCTGCAACTGTTGATTCAGATTTGTTTTCAAGATACTTTGGTAATTGCCCTGTGATTACTGCAGAAGGTAGAACACATCCTGTCACAACTTACTATCTTGAGGATATATATGAAAGCATTGATTATCGGATTGCTTCGGATTCTCCAGCTTCCTTGGGATATGGACCTTTGACCAAAGAGAAGGTGACCCAAAGTTGCACAGTTCTCTTTCGCGCTGTTCTGTGTTCTATGAGTTATATAAGAAGCTTCTGTTTTTACCAAATTTATCTTTTGTCTTTAATTGTCCTCCTATGAATTTGCATGCAGTAAATTCTTAGAATATTTGAAATATCACATATTACATAGCTATTTGGGTAAATAGGATCCTCTACTGATCCTTTTGGTGCTAATCTTGTGCTTACGATGAAAACAACATTGTTTTGGGGTTTATGGGTTAAGAATTTTGGAATCAGGGTTTAGGATTTAGGATTTAGATTGGAAAATAATTATGTAGAACAATGTTGTTTTAGACATAACCACAAAATCAACACAGAATTTGAACTCCTCTTTGGAAACCATGTTCACGAAGTTTTAGGTGACTTGGTTATTGTCATTTACTATTATTTGATTAGGAATATTTTAGTCAGTCGTCCAAATATTTCTAATATTAATATTTACACTTGGTCAAGTGAAATAAATGCAGCCATATGATTCCACAATTGTTTTTTGAATGTCCTTGAGATTATTCTATGGTTAAGTTAAGCAGTGACATTTTGATATTCATTACCTGATTTTCGTGCATTTTGAAAACACCAGGCTGGTGCTGTAAACAACCGCAGGGGAAAGAAGAATCTTGTTTTATCTGCTTGGGGTGATGATTCTCTACTCTCTGAAGAAAATATTAATCCTTACTATGTTCCAGATAGTTATCAATCGTACAAAGAGCAAACTCGACAAAATTTGGTAAGTACCTTTGAGATTTTGCTTCTGAAAGTAGCGTGGTTTTTCTTCATTTTCCTAAGGGGACCCTATAATATGGTAATCAAAATTATCTTACAGAAAAGATTGAATGAAGATGTCATTGATTATGATCTTCTTGAAGACTTGGTGTGCCATGTTGATGAAACTTGCGGTGAGGGGGCTATACTTGTCTTCTTGCCTGTAAGCCCATCCGATAGTCTCTTCGCTTTTTTTAGGCATGTTTGCCTCCCAAATAATAATAATATTGTTCTTCTTGTACTTAAATAATGTATAACAGGGAGTATCTGAAATTTACACATTAGTTGATAAACTAGCTGCTTCTTACCGATTTGGTGGACAAGCTTCTGATTGGATTCTTCCACTACATTCATCCGTTTCATCAACTGATCAAAAGAAGGTGTTTTTACGGGCTCCAGAGAACATAAGAAAGGCAAGTTTTTCAACATAAGTTGTTGAGTCTATTGCTCTAACTTTTCAATTTATTCTTTTGTCCTTTTGTAGTGGTTCTTCATTCGATTATTGTGTATTCAACACTTCTATTTTACATGCATGTAGTTGTTATAGAAAATTGCATGCAGTTTTTTCAGAAACCACCATTTAAATTCTGCATAAAAGCTGAAAAGCATTTTAAAATAAGGTAATGATGGTTGAACTGTATGTTAAAAAGATTTTTCATATATACCCAAGTGAAATTTCTGTTTTCTCCTGGATTGACTGATACCTTACTCTCATAACAGTGGATAGCTCTTGGATATTAGAGTTCTCTGGTTTTGGGAACTTGGTATTATATCTCTTGGGCTATGGGATTGTAAATTCCAATGGGGATGTGATATAGAATGAATTTTCCTTTTTTGTTAGTTTGCATAAAACTTTTCAGATAGACTAAGTTAACTGGATCTTTTCATTAAAAATTGGATGACTTTATGTGGTTATAAAAAGTTCCTCTCCTACTGCAGATAATTCTGCCACCCCATGAATCCAACTGAAAGGATAAGAAAAACTTAAGGCGAACCCATTTTCATGGAAATGAGAATTTGAAAGGAAACTTGAAAAGGAATGGCATTAGAGTTCAGCGCTTATACCCTGCAATAGCTTTTCACATTGTAATGCATAAATCCTTAATGTTTCAGGGGCGTAACCCAAGTAATTAAATTAGTGGAGAGAATGGAGTTGGAAAAATGATTGTGGGTGAAAAGTTTGTGTTCATTCATATAGTCTTGCTGATTATTCTTAATGAGGGAGGCAGATGTAGATGGATCGTTTCACTTAGATTAATTTGCTCTTTTTTTCATATAGGAAATTGGAACTTTATTATTGAAAAAAGAAGAGTTACAGAAATACAAAAGCCAGTCAACCTAGGCAAAGCCTGCTATAAACACATAACAAGCTAAACAACAATTAACACAGAGCGCTGGCTCAGGCAAGATGAACAACAATAAAAGTCTGTAAAAGGCTTACATCAATTTACTCATGGATTGATAGATATGTACATAATTCCTTGTGCCTAATGTTTTTGCTTTTTGTTTGACTTCTTGCAGTAAATTTCATTGGTATTTTGTTTCAATATCTTATGTCCCAGGTCATTGTAGCCACAAACATTGCAGAGACCAGTATAACAATAGATGATGTGGTATATGTTATTGATTGTGGAAAGCATAAGGAGAATCGTTATAATCCGCAGAAGGTTTGTGCTTTTAGTCTCTCTAATGAATGATAACGTGGTACTTTTCATCCTTTTCATATAGGCTGTGACTGCTGTAGTATTTATAATCAGATAAACATTAGGGCTTTCTCCATATAGTAATTTCGGCACTCTGTTAGATCCATACTTTATTGTATACTTGTTTCTAGAAACTTAGTACTGTATGGAAGGAACAATTTTTTTTTTTTTTTTTTTTTCACGCTGAACATTTCCATTTCCATGGAGAACGATTTATACATTCTAAGATTATTGGAATAAGTTCTGTGTTTTCATAGACATCGGTGCTAACCTTGAATTTTGAGACTGAATAGAAGACATCTTTACTTGTTCGTGTTCAAACTGTTATTGCAGTTATCTAATCTTTAATACTTAAAAAAGAAGAATATTAATAAGTTGGATGGTGACCTCAAACTTCTTCTTTCCAGCATTCTTGTGAAAATCCTTCTTTTTCTCTGCTCCAACCGTCATCCATGATTTGAAAGGCTACTGTACCTCTATACCTCCTAAGGTACAAATACATGCTCGGATAATTGCTCATGGAAGGGCTAACACCTGGGACTTGATTCATAGGAGAAGACTAATGTTTGTCTGTCCCCCTCTTGGTGTATTATTTGGGGGCATTGATCATTTGTTCCTCCATTTCCCAATAGCTTTAAAATTGTGTCAGAGGCTGTTTAAGGATGCTGAATTAATCTGGGTAGTTCCAGCGAATGCACGGCTCTATTTTGTGAAAAGCACAAGGCTTTTGGTGGGGGGATGAAGGCTAAAGTTTTATGGAATGTATGTTTTAATGGTGTTTTGTTTGATTTGGTTGGAGAGAAATAAAAGGATTTTAAACTATTGTGGGGAGGGGCTGCACATTTGCGGTGCACATTTTATGCGACAAAGTCAGATCTTGGATTATGGGCATCAGTTTCTTCTAATTTCAGGTTATACCATTCTTTCATTTTGGGAGATTGGAAAGCTGCTGCTTGCTAGGAACGTTTGTACTTAGTTTTTTCTGTTTGAGGGACAGAGTATTGTTCTATTTTTATTGATGTATTGTTGAAGTGGCCATCTTGCCCACTGTGATTGTTCTCTATTATTTTTAGAAATAATTTTTTTCTATTAAAAAAAAAACAAAAAAAACTATCACACACTTGAGTGACCTAGAACTTCATTGCACCCCTTCATTGTATGTTTGTATGTCCACCTGATTTATCAGCAGTTACCACATTGTAGATGTTAGAATACTTTTGGTGGTGCTGGGTCTAATACTTGGATTGGTGACAACTGCAGAAATTGTCAAGCATGGTTGAAGATTGGATTTCTAAAGCAAATGCTAGGCAACGACGAGGAAGAGCTGGACGTGTGAAACCTGGAATTTGTTTTTGTTTGTACACACGTTATTCGATTTGAAAAGCTCATGCGCCCTTTTCAGGTACTTCTGCCCAAAATTGAAATTTAAAACGGGCAATTTTCATGTGTTTTCTACTGTTATTCACTTGATCATTGTTTAATGTTTTATATATAAGAACAGTCAACTATCACTTCATATAATTTCTAATTGTTATGAATGCCAAGGTTCCAGAGATGCTTCGGATGCCATTAGTAGAGCTGTGTTTACAAATTAAGTTGCTTTCTCTGGGTTACATAAAGCCATTATTATCCAAGGTAAGTAATGTTATATTTGTATAACATGTTTTTTAACTTATGATATCATCTGATCGGTTTGGTTTGTTAACTTTCTGTTTATCAGGCTTTAGAACCTCCAAGGGAAGAGGCTATGACCACAGCAATTAAGTTATTGTATGAGGTATAGTTTTTTCTCTTAAAATAAGAACCACAATGCATACTGATGATTGAATGTATGAATAATTGCCTAAAACTCTTCTTTTTGTATTCATTTCTTGCTTTCTAACGTACAAACACTATCAACTTTATCTTGGTTCTACAATGATGTATTATTTCATACTGTTGAATTAGAGATAGAGAGGAATAACAATCCCTAGGCCATAATGTTAGCAACCCCCAAAATAGGTGAAAGGGCAATGCGTGAACACGTGATCTATAATATCAGCACAAATTGTTAGGAATTTTGGAAAAATTCTTTGTCCAAGACCGTACAATACCAATAGAATAAAGATGAAGAAGAACTATAATAAAAACACACAAATTTGTTAACAAGGTTCACCTCAAACTGGGCTACGTCCCTGGTCAATGATGATGACAACGCCCCACTAAGAAGGTATCAACTCTACAATGTAGAGGAAATAGTCTCTTCAATCACACACTTCAGTAATTTCACTCCTCTTAACCCCTTTCAATAATGAGTCCCCAATACACCCTGACACTCACAACTCAATCTCTAAAGTTCGCCCCTTGGTCTATATCAACCCTCAAACCACACAGGAGAAAACCATGGGCCTGAACAATTCCACTAACCCCTCATTGGTGGCTCATGGATCAAAATTGAGTTCATTGTTTTCCTTTTCTCGTTTTTATTTTATTCTGGAAATAGGTCAATCTGTCATTTTCTTTATCTCTTTTGTTGCCATTGATATGTCTTTCTCTGTGTTCTGTATATTGATATTCGCAATGAGACTCTTGTATTTGTCGTTATTCTTCATACCCTTTTTTTTCTTCTTTCTACAGGGAACTACTATGTTTTCATTATTCTGTATATCTGCAATGAGACTCTTGTATATTTCTTACTGTGTAACCACGTTTTCACAAAAAAAAAATTATCTCTTCAGTCTTTTTGTTTGATTGTTGTACTAAACTGAACACTACAAGTTTCTCTTTGTTTGCGTTAATCACTGTAACATGATAATCAGCTTTTGTGCATATGGTGAAATTTCTTACAGTTTATCTTTGTGTAAGCTTGTAATTATGCTCGTATACGTAGAAACAGCAAGAAGGAATGCCAACTTTACACAGTAAGCTGATTCTGTACAACCGGGCTTATTTTATAGGTTGGTGCTCTTGAAGCGGATGAAGAGTTGACTCCTCTTGGGCATCATTTGGCAAAACTCCCTGTTGATGTATTGATTGGGAAGGTATGCATTTGATAATTTTCTTTTCCTTATTGGATCCATGCAAAATAGCTGCAGCCTCAAGAAATTTTTTGTGTGTGGAAAGGATACGATTTTCGCAGCCTCAAGAAATTAAATACAAAAATTATCAGTACTACTTGTGTAGTATTGGGCTTGCCGGTGTTTTGACTCTTTCCCAGGATTTCAATACTACTTGTGTTGCCTTAATTCCTTAAACAGATAGAAAAAGCAATTAGATTGGCATTTACATTTTGTATTTGTCTCCCTTCATTTAACATTTAGCTAATGGGGTGTTGGCACACGTACATGTGCAAACCCTTCATTAGGTTAACTTTCTTAACATTAGACCGCTGAAACCAAGATCTTGTGAGACCAATTTATCATGCTGCTTCCTTTGAACTGCAGATGATGCTATATGGGGGAATATTTGGTTGCTTGTCGCCCATTCTCTCCATTTCAGCATTCTTGAGCTACAAATCTCCATTTGTCTATCCCAAAGATGAGGTCCCTCTTTCAGTGCTGAAAATAAGTTACTGTTTATTTAATATTTCTAAAGAAGAGAAGAACTTCAGTTACATACTTATTCTCTATCACTGCATTTAAATTACAGAGGCAAAATGTTGAAAGAGCTAAACTGGCACTGTTGACTGGCAAGCTAGATGGTCCAAGTGAATCACATGATTCTGACAGGCAATCCGACCATCTCATAATGATGACTGCTTACCAGAAATGGGAAAAGATTCTCCGTGAGGTCAGTCATCTATTTCTTTGCATGCAAGCACTCAAGTATGCATGGGCACACACACGCACACACACGCGTGTGTGCGTGCGCGAGTAACTTGGTTCCTGAGGCAAAGACTAATTCCGATCATATGTTAAGATACTATTTGGTTGTTTCATGCCACTATCATACCCATATACTTGTTACGGTCTGCCTAAAGCAAATATGTATGCGAATTCATGCTTTCCATCAGAATGCACCGCATTGGCCATTCTTATACCATTACCAGTGAAACAGTTAAGTTGTTGAATGTATTTTCACAATTGTTATTGGAAGAACACAATGTTTACTGATGTAGAAAGTTTGATTGTTGCAGAAAGGGGTTAAAGCTGCGCAACATTTTTGCAATTCGTATTTCTTAAGCAGTTCAGTTATGTACATGATAAGGTGCAGTTTCTATTCTCTAGATCTTATGTACCAATGAATCTGTAAGTCAATGTTGATTATGACTTAATCTGGAATGGAATGTGATTAAATTATAATATTTGATTTTCTTATAGCACTGCCCCTCGAGGAATATCCCATCATAGTGGAAATAGTAATTTTTATTTCCTATGGTCATTTGATTAAATGGTGATCATGGATCCGTTGGATTCTTGAGATCAGTGAAATTTTCAATTATGATTAATGGGAGGCTGGGAGGGAGATTTAAAGCTCTAAATCTTAATGGGATCAGTGAATTTTTCATATACTTTTTTAAAATTTCACCTTGAAAACAACTATATCTGAAAGTCTGTTGGTGGACGTCTTGAAGATAAGATTTTGGACTCCCTAGCTAACAGCCTAGAGGGGTGGTTTATGAGTCCTCGGTTTTTAAGAAATTGTTGGTTGGAAATGAGACTAAAATTTGTTTTTTTGGAAAGCATTTGATAGATGACTCGTCCTTTCAATCTTTTTCATGTCTCTATTAGTCTTGTTTGAATGACCATATGGTAGTCTCTCCTAGCTTTGTCTACACTGTTGAGTTATTTCTTGGAATTTAATCTTTAGAAGGTAACTGAATGGTTAAGAATTCAGAGTTCTCAGATTTATTGTCTAAGATAATAATATCTCATTGAATCCTGTTCAGTTCAACAAATGAAACCCCATCACTATTCATGTATCAAGGATCTTCTCTTGTATAACCTTTTTTGTATCTATGGTTGAGCACCCAAGTCTTCCTGTGTTCCATCTGTAGAAGATGTGGAAGACTGGTGTACTTACAGATTCTTTCTTGGCTTGTGGCACATTTGAAATCAATTACTTATGTTGCACTACGCAAAAGAAGAACTTATGCTTCCTGCTAGAATATAGAACAGTTGTTGCCCACATCCTAACGACTTAAGCTTTTAGGAATTGTGGTAAACCTAAAAACTTTATCATGTCATTAGAGCAAGAGATCTTGTGTTCGAAATTGCATTCCCCTGATACAAAGTAAAATTTCGCGTGTGGCACATTTGAAATCAATTACTTATGTTGCACTACGCAAAAGAAGAACTTATGCTTCCTGCTAGAATATAGAACAGTTGTTGCCCACATCCTAACGACTTAAGCTTTTAGGAATTGTGGTAAACCTAAAAACTTTATCATGTCATTAGAGCAAGAGATCTTGTGTTCGAAATTGCATTCCCCTGATACAAAGTAAAATTTCGCGTGTTGGACTCTAATACTTGGAGAGACCCACATGTGCGGGGGAGTGTTAGGATATAAAATTGGTTGTCCATATCCTTTCAGCTTAAGCTTTTATGAGGAGTGGTAAACCAGAAAACGTTATCACTTCCTAGCATCATAAGTTTTAAGGATCATTTATACCGTACGGAGAATTGAGATGTATAATGTTTTTGGTCCCCTTGTATAATGTTTTTGATCAGATATACACTCAATTTAATCGATTGATGTTAAATCAGAAAATAAAAAACAAAAAGACATGACTGGAATATTCATTTTAGTATTCAAACTTCAGTTCAGTTAAAATTCAGTAATCTAGTTGATTTCAATATTTTGAACAATATTAGATGACCCTCATCATGAAATCGTTGCAGGTTCATATGCACCATGACATCTATTTAAGGACCTTTTATCATCGTTTGCTCTCCTTTTTCTTCTTCTTTGTTTGGTGTTAATTATTTTGTCTTTAATTTGTCATAATTCATCAACTCTTTTCTGCTTATGCTTGATTTTTCAGAGACATGAGGATACAGTTTGGAACTTTGCTAGCAGATATTGGGCTCATTGCTCTTCCAAAACAATATCAGGTAGTTTGTGTCATTCATTTAATGTCAATTATTGCTTCACTTAGTATTCACATCCTTTGTAATTCAGTAGTCACAGACTTGAATGATTTTCTCTCTATCTTCCTCTCTAAAACTCTGCTTATAATAATCTGTCTTCTTATTCTATTACCATTATTCCGTCTATTTCTCCTTCTTCCCCTTCTGTTCTTCTTCTCTTGAGCCCTCATTCCTCGTCTATTCTAAATCCCTCGCCAATTTCTAAATTCTTGTAACTTGTTTGTTCTACATCAGTTTCCCTCCACCCAAAAACACAAGGTTTCTTGAAAAATGAAGAAATACATGAAGTTGGAAGTGATCCAATTCAACCTTGAGTCACTAAGTAGTTTGTCCCACTATCTCAAATCTATGGAACAGTCTGTCTCTATAAAACTCCAAAGTTCTACTGATGTCAAGATGTAGATATGTTCTTCAGCCTGTAGGCTGAATTGTGCTCCCATTCACTGATTGCTGCTATGCAAGGTCGCTAGGTTTCTATGTACAAAGGTAAAATAGATAGTTATAGTAATAGATATCTGCCAGCCAAGGGTAGTGTATACTTGTTTCCTGTCAGAAACTAGAGTTCTTTCGAACTTTTGAGTTCAATTGTGGAAATGTGTTCTAATTTCAGGTTGATGGAAGAAAGAAAGAGAATCTTGACACTTGGTTTTCAGATGAATCACAACCATTCAATATGTATTCAACCCATTCATCAATTGTAAAGGTAAAACTCAATGGCTTTAAACATATGTGATCTCAATGAAGTTCTTTCTGGCTTGATTGTGAGAAAGTGATACATTGATTTCTGTCTGCTTACACATGGATCTGCACTGTCTATGGTAAAGTTTGGTCATTGCATCGAAACTTTTATCGTAAAACCAGTAGAAGATTGTTTGACACTCCTCACGTCATGTCATATATCATGTTCTCCTTATTATCGTAATTATTGTTATTATGTCGTTTCTGTCTTGAGTGTGATTTCAAATGATTCTTAGGGACTATTCACTGATTTATTTCAACACTTAATCATAATAAAGGTTTACAGAGTCGTACATCATTGGAAATGAAGCCTCATAACATTTGTAAACAAGCAGGACACTTGGAATATAAAAATCATCCTTTAATTTCATAAGAGTTATCTTTAAACTATTTTTGTTGGAGTTAGAATTTAAAGTCTGACCCTACTCACCCTACGTAACTCCATTATCATTTAAGCTAAGGCTTGTGGTGAAATGAAATTGAACTTGTTAGACTTCCACTGTACCCAAAAGCTTAACCTGCTATGGAATAGGCCAACAATATATATCAAGCTAGCAGGCTCCCTCACAAGCAGTCTTATCACGTGGAGAATTATACATCATACATGCAAGTAGAAAAACATTGTGCAGCCTATCTGATACTGCATATAATTAACAAATAATTGGGAAATGGAGCTGAGTAGATTCAACCCCAGGTCCTCTTCGAATGAAAGCTCTGAAACAATATTAGACTACCATTACAGACCAAAAACATAAGCTGGTACGAAATTGGCTAAATCTGTAGGTTAAACTAACAAAAATTGTCTCAACATCCTGCAGATTCGTTCCATCCTATGCTTTTTCCTTCAATACTTATATGCAGTTTTAAGATCTTATTAGTGAGATTTTAATCTCTGTTATATATGCAGTCCTGATACATATAATGCTATTATCATTATTCAAGTGACAATCTGCAGTAAATTAATTCCTGTCGCATAGATAACTGAGGAGTTCATATCAAACATCCGATTTTAAATTGATTGCTACCACTTTTCCCTGTTCGAGACAATGAATCTAAAAGTATTTTTGCAGGCAATATTATGTGCAGGTTTATATCCCAATATTGCAGCCACTGGGAAAGGCATTGCTGAAGCAACTCTCACTAACCTTAAACAATCTGCCAGTCTGGCAACTAAGGAACGTCCAATCTGGTATGATGGAAGAAGAGAAGTTAACATACACCCTTCTTCTATCAACAGTACTTTAAAAGAATTTCAGTACCCCTTCATTGTCTTCCTCGAAAAGGTTTGTGCACTGTTACTTGTTTACCTTTTCTCACAACAATACGATGATGGTGATGACAACAACAACAAAAGGAATAAACTAATAATTAATATTTCATCCCCTTGTCTCTCACTAAGAATTACCAACTGCAAAAGATGTAGTACAATAAAGAAACAACTATTTACCCTGTGGTTGCAGAAAGGAACATAATATTTTTTGCCGCATACCTTTCTAATTTCTCTATTAAGTGTAGTGGCACACAGTAGAGATAGATATAGAAAGTTATGGATTGATGCAAAGTTATTACATAATTTCGGAACTTTTATTGTTCAGCCTACTAATTCATTATTCTTAGGATGTCAGTTTAATATATCTTATTCACAGGTCGAAACAAACAAAGTATTTCTCCGGGATACAACAGTCATTTCTCCCAACTCTATTTTGTTGTTTGGTGGCTCCATCAACATCCAGCATCAGGTATCTTTTTTATTTTTCATGTTCTCCGAGTATAAAATATGTGCATTTCAAAGCCATGCATTTGAAACGTGTGCATCTGAAATGTAAATGCTGCCAACTGTTGTTAGTTGATAGGCAAGTGTTCTTTCTGACCTTGTCTAATAACATAGTCTTGTTGTCTATTTTATGCATTTGTCTAATTGAACCAAAGTATAAATGGCCAAGTGATCCTTGTTCAAAGAAGTCCTGGCTTCTATAATCCAATAAATAATCATTCAGAAAAAGTCCTGGCAAACATTCCCTTTGTTTTAAGTTTTAATAACCTATCAAAAGAGAGTAAAAGAAACAGAAAAAGAAAAGGGTGCAAAAAACAAAGCAGTACCGTTGGGCATTTGTACGGCTGGCTTTTCTCTAAGCGTTTTATCTACTTGAAGGGAAGTTTATGTCTACATCCCCTGAGGAAGTGATGTGCATAATTTGTTAACTATTGTATCAGGTTGTTTAACACGACATTTACAGTCTGTGCTTGATGATTTTGATGTGTTTATGTGGATCTGTCTTCGTATTCCAATTCTTACTCCTAGTTCTTGGCTATCATTATTAGGCTGCAGAAGAATTAATACATTTGCTACAAAATGAAGCATAGGAAGACCCAGCTATTGTGTTATATATTGATGTTTCTTCTTGCAGACTGGACTTGTTATTGTTGATGGATGGTTAAAACTGACGGCACCAGCACAAACTGCTGTCCTGTTCAAGGAACTCCGATTAACTCTTCATTCCGTTCTGAAGGAATTGATAAGAAAGCCAGAGGTAACTTTCATGTTGCTTCTAAATTGCAATAATTTTTGACTTGTCAGTTGATACAAATGTATCCTTAGCTTATTTATATCTTGTCGTGTCGTTACTTTTAACTTGTCTCTAACATGCTTCTCTGATGCATCAAGAATGAGTTGTATGTCTGCAGCTGGATTTCAATGTCCCATGATACCAAAAACGCATTTCTCTAAAGTCAAGTCATAGCATCAATTTAGTTTGATTTATGCTATTGTATATTTATTATTGTAAAACAGTTGATCTTAGAGCTGCTGCCCTTGAAGTGCTTCTTCTGTTAACCAGAATATTTTTGGCATCTCATTCTTTGTTATTTTGCATGAGACAGATGTCAACCTATAATGATTTGTTTTTGCATTTTAAACTGTTTCTCAGAACTCCACCGTTGCTTATAACGAGGTTTTAAGGTCTATTATCCATTTGTTGTTAGAAGAAGATAAGCCCCCACAGTAATATATTGTCAGCAAGGTATGTCTTAGTGTCCTTTCTTCAAACAGTTGATCGATCATAGATACACTGTTGGGATGCGTGCTTTTCTCTTTATGATTGTGGCTAATTCTTCTCTGATTTGCACAAGGAATGTGCTTGACTGCTCGTCACTCAAGTAGTCAAATGTGTGTCCTTTAGCACTTTGTCGATGTTTGGTGTTCCCATCCTATTCGGCGGGTATTCACTGCATCTCTGGGTTTATGCATCATTGCAAGGTTGGTTCTTTAAGGACAAAGAATCTGTTACTTGACCTTAAATGTCTGGCTGAATATTGTGCTCAATAGTCATTCAGACAAGGTATATTGCCGTTGACTTTGACGTAGTGTTAGGCTTTACTCTTCTTATATGAACAGGTTGATTTCATTTTTGTTCCCTCCTATATATACTGTATGTAATGTGATAATATGGTTGTAGTCAACGGTAGCTGATTTGGCCTTGCTCACCTTTTGGCCTTGACTAGGGCCAACACAGGAAAATTCAATTTTATATGTAAAAGTCACCTTTGGCCATAACTAGTTATTGTCGAATGTAATGATAATTTGCCACATAAACTTGCCATTTCTTCTCCAAGATGTTCCTTCTCTGCACTTGGGACATTTACTGCTTCCATTGTAGTGTTTTTGGATGGAAAAAGGAGCATGTCTTATCAATGGATAATTCTGGGAATATTTCATTTTTACCAAATACGTCCAAAATGTTATTTTAAATGTTTGAATTCTTGGCGTGTAACGAAATTTATTAATAAATAAATAAATAAATGTGGTCGAGTGAATAAATGGGTAGAGCCCTAATTACAGTTCCAATTATACGGAAATAAAAGGTAACGAGCTTCTGTTATGAACACATGGGTCTAAGATTTGTACTTCCATGGCACCTTAGTAATATGTGTGAGAATGCCCCTATTCCTTCCTAACTTTGGCAAAAAAAAAAAAAAACAAACAAACTCAATAAATTGAGATTACAAACAAAAATTAACTCAAAAGAAAAATAATGGTGAAATTCTGAAGTTATAACAATTATTTAAATATTTAATAAATTTGGGATATATATTTTCGATAGGAGTGATAAAATTTAAACTACACGGGGAGGGGGTTTCTCACCACGCTACTAATGCCATAGGGGTTCGAGTATGAGACCATTAGTCTACAAATCAAGTCACTTTCTCACTAGATTAGACTCTATTGACAACACTGTCAAATATTTGTGTATACATGATAATTGTATTTGAGTTTGGCATTTTTATAAATATCTATTTTTAGAATTGGAGGTGGTGAGGTGATCATCAATCCCATTCGGTATAGGCGGATTTTCAAAGATTCGAATCCTTTGGTATGATTTTCTCTATATGCTTGACTCTCATTCTCCACATGCCCTCTCATTTTTTTTTTTTTTTAAAAGTAAAAAATTTGAAGTTATAACAATTATTTAAATAATTAATAAAACTGGGGATTTAAATTTTGAGATTGCCAGAGTAGGGAAAAAAACTCACATTATTATGTACATGAATAATTGCATTTTAGTTTGACATTTTTTTTTTTAGTAGTGGAGGTAGTGAGGTCATGATCAATCCAATCCGATTCGGTATAGGCCGGTTTTCAAATTATTATTTTGCGGTTCAATTTTATGGTCAATCAAACCAAAGAGTACTACAATTCGAATTGGCCGGTTTGATCAGTTGGACCGGATTGCACTCCCTCGTATTCAACTCCTGCATTAGATAATAATAATAACAATAATAATAAAAAATCTAGTTATTTGATTCCTCTTTCATTTCTAACTCGCGTACACTTCGTCCCTTCCCTTCCTTCATGTAGGCTCTGCAGCAGCAACAGCTACCAGCAAGCAGCAGCATGGCCTCACTCTCTCTCCTTCCTCTCCTCTCCCTCTTCCTCTCCCTCTTCCTCCTCTCCCATCTCTCCTTCTCTCCCACCGTCGTCGTCGCCGACTCCCACTTCGAAGGCTTCGAAGACGCCGACGGCATCGACGACGCCGACGACGAAGACTCCTCCCTCCCTCTCTCCATCCTCACCCGCCCTTCCCAAACACCCCTCACCACCACCCCCTCCCAGCCCGACTCGCCTCCCTCCCCGGATCCCTCCCAACCCGACCCGGATCCCAATCCGACCCCCAATTTGGACCCTCCGCCCACCGATCTTCCCAAACCCTCCTCCACCAGCTTCGAGTATTGGGACGAGGACGAGTTCGAAGGCCTGCCCATCCAACCTGAGCAACCACTTCAACAACCGCTCCTCGACGACCAGAAAATTACCGAAAATGCCACTCCCTCCTCCGATTCCGATCCCAAACCCTCCGCTGACCCCAAACCCCCTGCCGCAACTAGATCGTTCGTCGTGGAGATTGCTTGCGGAGGGTTCCTGATCGTCTTCGCTATCAACTACTTCACCGGAAAGCGGGTGAACGAGGACATCGCCCTAGCTTGGGCTGCGAAATTCGCGACGAAAGACTCGATCTTCGAGAAGAACTTCAGCCTTTTGGGGGTCGGAGACGGCGACGACTCGCCGTTACTGTTGAAGGAAGGGCAGAACGTGTTCAAGTTCTACGCGAGTGGGCGGAGGTGCTGCCAGGGGCTTTTGGCGACGATGGAGCTCAAGAGCCGGCACGATTTGATCTCCTCCATTTTCAACTTGGTGGTGCCGAGTAGGGACGAGATCAATATCGAGGTTTATATGAATGATGATGCGATGGACCACGTTGTTTTCGCAGTGGCGAGGAAGAAGGCGGCCAAAGCAATGCAGAAGGAGGTTCCCGACTTGCAGAAGTTTGCCGGGATCCTGTCGCCGCCCACTGGAAGGAAGTGGGTTGCTGAGGACTTGGCTGTTATCTCCGAGTCGAAGGAGGTAGCTGGGGATTTAATCACCGAGGCTGTGCTTGATCAGGTTGGTTTATTTTCTTATTCATGGCAAATTTGTTATGGTTTTTTTATTAATGTGGTTTATCGTTGCGTTTAGATGTTATTTGGTTTGAGTGGTTATTGTTTAATTTGGGCTTTGCACTCTTACTTGCTTACAAAGAGTGTGCTTTCAAGTGTTTAGTTTTCTTGATAGTATGAACTGCATTCGATCAAGTGATTATGTGTTTGAATATATTGGGTAGGCTGTATATGCACATATATACAGGTGATAATAAGATTCTGTTTTACTGCAATGATAATGCTGAAGACCATATAAACTGCAAAACTGAAGAATCACAAACAACTTATGCTTATTTTAACAGTTGTTTTTGGGTTCCATGTGAATGGCCAACCATAGGATTGAAGGCCCATGATAGGCCACTATCCTGAGTATTTCACATGTATGGGGTGGTAGCGGGTTAGTTGAATCCTTAATTCTTATCTACTGTTCAGTTCATGAACTCAGTTGTTAGTGGTTAAGTGTTAATGTCTCTAACTAGTGGTAGTTATTGTTATTTTTGTGTATATATATATATATATATATATTTTTTATTCCTTTGGCCCAGTTCATTAGGCCAATGATTGAATACTCTCTATCTGATTACATTTACAGGTTTCTTTGTCAGTGATTTTGTAAATTGTTCAAGGATTTTTGACCATTTTTCCCTGTTTGTCGGGCTTTAATGTGTTGTCTGCCATGAGTGAATGAACTCTGTTTTAGATTGCTCTCATGTTGATGCCTACTTTTAATAGAAGTGTGCTCTGAACTAAATGTTTTATGCATTATGTGTGGGAATGCATAACTGTTGCAGAATCTCTGGATAGGTATTATTTCTCCTTTAAGGTTTGATATCGTAATTAGTACCGATGAAGGTGGAATTTGTTTTGTTGAGTCAATTATGGTGGCTGAGAATTATGTAATGCGGATGAGAAAGTTGTATTACTTTTGCATTACTCTCACGGAGTGTTGGATTAAAAGATGGTATCTTAGCCAACCTTTCAATATAATGGGGGCACAAACTGCATGCTTGTATAAGTGTGATCTGCTGGCGTTTCCAAAATCGGATCAATCTTTTTAATCTAGCAGCAGATGAGAGATGCGCAAGTAATGTGCAAACTCTCATATGTGTTAGAGAAATTCTGTTTGGTTGTTAGTCACATTATGCTTTGTTATTACTTGCAACTTTTGTTTGTAATGTGGGGTGCATTCCTCATGGCCCTTTGTAGGAGAGGCTGTGAGAATGATAAAACACCTTTCCTCCATCATAATTGCCATGGAAAAGTGCTGTTCTTTATTTATTCTTCTCTCGTAATCAAATTTGTTTTTGTTTTAGTTCTCTCTCTCTCTCTCTCTCTCTCTCTCTCTCTCCTCTCTCTCTTATGTCACTGCTGATTTGCACTTCACAGGTTTCAAATCAAAGAAGAAGATAATACTCTAGGAACAAAATAAGCCCCAGTCATTTACCCCTTTAATGAGTCAATCCCCTCTCTTATCATAGTTTTAGCCTAACATCCAATACGATCTTCCTGATTTCTAGGAGATTGAACCTGGATCCACTTTGAATCTATATTTGAGTCTTGATCCGGCAAGATTACAGGGCAGGGCAGGGCAGGGCGCTCTAGGTGCCCTAATTAGCCAGTTCAATCCCATACCTAGATGCAATTGGGAAGAAAGGAGTGTTGCATATTCTCTCGGTCCTTTTATCATTAGGTTTTTCTTGGGCACTGATTGACTTCTGTATAATGTATTGCATGATCAGGTTGCTGGGGAATTTAAAATCTTATTCAACCTTTTAACCAGAACATCCAAGTTCATTATGCTTCTTAGCCCTATAACATTGTGCCTCTTTAAGTCCCAATTCCGTCTGAGTTGTCCATTCTGTTTCTTGATTCCCTAAAATTTACCTTTTGATGTGTGGTTTCTTGATTAGCTGTTACCTTTCTTTCCATTCATTCATTTGTTTAGACATTGTGGTGTTGATTCTAGACTTATACAACATTTGTTGGATCAATCACAGAGTCGGCAGAAATATTTGATACATCTGGTATTTGCAGGTTTTTGGTGAGAAAGCTTTTCAGAAATTCGGAAAGGGGTTCATCTACATGCATTTTTCAGATCAACATCCAGGGACACACAAGAAGATGCTTTTGTTCAAGTTTGCCCTACCAGATGCCAGTAACATGGCGGATATGACTCGTTTGGTGGCTCTGGTACCTTATTATATTGATTTGATTGGGCGCTACAAACTAAGTAGTCAGGTTGGTCGGCTTCCAGTTATATTGTGGAATCAAAGGTTAGAACAAAAGTTGCCATTTGGTCTAATTTCTAATTCCGAAATGTTCTAATGCAGGCTCGATCAAAAACAGAAGCAATCAGATCAAAGGCTGCTCAAGAGGCTTACAAGGAACTCCAAAATGCTAGGCAAGAGGCCTTGCAAAGAAAGAAGGCAGAGAGGAAAAAGATGATGGAGGAGGCCGAGGCTAAGCTCAGCGCAGAGAGTATTCGCAAGAAAGAAGCAAAAGAGCGTGCTCGTCAGATGAAGAAAGCAATGCCGAAAATAAAAATGACCCGTGCTAGCTGATTCTTGAATTTTACTTGTCATTGGTTCCTCATCCTCTTCATCTTCTATTTAATATCCTTGTGATATTTAGCTGAGTCTTGCCTGCCATAAGTTTTGGTTCCGCACCCTTGCAGCCTTGTACTGTTAATTGTCTGAATTAGTTTGCCTCTAACGTTATCACATCAATAGGTTTTGAATGTACCAAAACTCAATGCCGCAAAATTCCAAGCATTTCTTTGTTGACATTTTTCGGAGCCACTCATCTTTGTGGGTTAACAGTGTACCCAAGTTCATTGCTGCAGAAACTCTTACAAAGGTCTTTCTTTACAGAAAATGTTCATTTCTGCACTCCAATGCTGATAGTGGCAAACAGAGACCGACGACAAAAATTTGAGAAAATTTTGTGTCAAATTTCCTGCTACGAGGGAAGAAGAATGACTGGATTGATTTGATGTTATCATCCCTTTCCCAGCACAAAAAACAAATAAACTCAAAAAATTGAAATCAATCAAACTGCAAACCACCAACGTTCTACAAAGGATAGTGCTCTAGAGGTGGAGTTCAAATGAGCGTCAAATATGGGTAATTTGAAGGAGTATGCCCCTTTCCTATTCTCGCAATATGATAATTTAAAAGGTATAGCCGTCCGGCTATACTTTTGAAAATTTCTATATATCGCGTATAGCCATGCGGCTATACTTTTGAAAACTCTATATGACATATAGCCACCTGGCTATACTTTTGATAAATTCTATTTTTGAAGTATAGCCGATTGGCGATACTTTTCAATTTTTTTTTTCAATTGCACCAACAATAAAAATATGGATTTATATTTGTCGGATTAGACCTTTGCCAATGAAATTTCGTCAAAAGAGGTTTAAAAAAATAAATAAATATAAACTTAGTATCTTTAATTCAATAGATTTTTTATTTTATATAAAACTTTCTTTTTATTAATTGAATCATATCTTAGCCTTATTTAATTACTTTCATAAATAATTATGTTTTAATTATTATTTATTTAGTGAATAATTGGTATTAAATATTTTAATTAACATCACAAATTATATTACTTAATAAATAGTAATTAATATTTTTAATATAATTAATATTTTTAATATAATAATAGTTTAAATACTAATTATTCACTAGGTAAATAATAATTAAAACATAACTACTAACTAAAGTAATTAAAAAAGAGAAAACCATGTTATGATATTAACAGATTCTAGCCGAGCGGCTATAATCTATAAATAGAATTTTAAATGGTATAGCCGCGGCTATATGCTGAAAATAGATTTGAAGTATTGCCGGTCAATTAAAGTACAGCCGCGTGGCTAGACCCTGTAAATATCATAATGTGAATAATTGGCATTTTTGTTCACTCCTTTAAGAGCATGTCCAGCCTTGAGCCAAGACTGGGCAAAAAGCCTCCCAGGCAGCCTAAGAGCTCCAGCGAGAGAAATGGACCGGGCAAATGGTGGGTCCCATCAATGTCACATCCCTGGACCAACTCCGCCGTAGCACGATATTGTCCGCTTTGGGCCCCTCTCTGGCCCTCACGGTTTTGTTTCTGGGAGCTCACGACCAACTTCTCAGTGGGTCACCCATCATGGGATTGCTCTGGCTCCCAACTAGCTTAACTTCGGAGTTCCTACGACTCCGAAGCCAGTGAGCTCCCAAAAGGCCTCGTCCAGGGAAGACATGGTGGGCCCCATTCTGCCACAGCACGATATTGTCCCAGCCCGGGCCTCGGCCTCCTGGGTTTTGTTCCCTGGCTCACCTTCCACTATCTTACCCTTGGGCTCAAGCTAGGGTGCCAGCCTCAAGAGGCCTCGTGCTAGGTGGATACGGGTGTGCACATATAAGGTACATCACCCCTTTCTCCGTTGGTCGATGTGGGATCTCACAATCAAACTGGGCAAGCCCACGAGCAGAGCTTGCCTGGTCTCCAGGCCAAAGGCGCTGACGTCAGGCACCGTTAATTCAAATTTTTTTTACCTTTGGCGCTTGAATTTCACCCGCCAACAATAAAAAAATTTGACTTCCGCCCGCGACGTCGTCGCTTGCCAGCCCCAACGGGCAGAAGCCTCGTGGTGATTCCCCAGCTCTCTGATCCTTTTTTTTTTTTTGTAGAAATCCGACGATTCTCACTTTTTCCGCCAAAAAAAATGCAAAAAAATCGAAAAAAATACCAACAAATTCTGGATTTTTTCCCTATAAATACATAACCATTTTATTCACTTTCCACACCAAATCTTCTCCTTCCAATATTTTTTACTTTCCATTAACATTTTTTTATTACAAAATTTCATTTGTGCAAAAATATAAATGGCCTCTTTCATCGAAGCCGAAGGGTCATGGACAAACTTTCGAATAGGTTAAAATATTGGCGATGAGGTAAAAAATAATAATTTCTGTTTTATTCAATTTAATGTCATATATATATTTCTTTCTTGCATTTCTAATTTCATTTTTTTGAAAATAGATTATTGAAGGCAAAACAAAAAAGAGGAAAACCATTACACATGGCTCCTCAAGTGAGCAATGCCCACATCGGTTCCAATGGTGCATTCCGTGCGGAAATAATGGCACTATTACGTCATTCGAAGGAAAATACTCCCCCACGTCGTGATCCGGTGGAAACGCCTCCACCAATGATTGATTCGTCCTTATACTCAATTATGTCGGACTATGAAGACTGTGAGTATTTCAATTGTATGATGAGTAAGTAGGTATTTCAATTGTATGATAAGTGAGATGTGAATTTTATAATAAAAATGGACATGTGGCAACCAAAAATTTTATTTGAAAATCTTATCCGAAAATGTTATCTCAAATTTTAGGTGAGAATTTTATAATAAATAGTGACACATAACAACCGACAATATTATATAAAAAGTTTATCAAAATTAATGGTTTAAAGTATTAAAAAAAATAGAAAATAAAGTACAATGAATAGTATTTGCCCTTGCCTTTGCCTTCCAATAGTGGAACCAACTAAGTCAAGGCTGCCACTACTTGCTTTAGAGCACTTCCAACAGCCCCCTAGGGCTCGGGGGGGGCCGCAAGAGCCCAAATTTTGATTCCAGGCAACAAAGGCTGGCCCGAAGGCAGGAGGAGCCTGAGTGCTAGCCCGAGGGCTGGTGCCACATGGCGACTTCTGGGCTGTCAGATACATTTTTGTCTTTTAATCCAACGGCAGAAAATTTTTTCTAAAAAAAAAAAAAGAAAAAAGAAACCCAAAATTTGAAAATTGGAACCCAAAATCTTATCTGAAAATATTGTCCAAATTAATTGTTTAGGTAAACAAATTTGTTAAAAGAACAAAAAAATGAATAGTATTTGCCCTTTGCCATGGCAACTGTTGGAAGTGCATTTTACTTTTTGCAAGAGCATGCACTATTCATATAAATAGTGCTTGCTATAGTCCCCCCTTGCTATGACAAGGGTTTCACTGCTGAAGTGCCCTTAGCCTTCATGGATGGACATGCTCTAAAGGGTGTATATTCATCACCAACTCTTAAAGCTTGACACATGTCCTATAGTTAACTTTTATATGAAAATTTTAAAAAGAAATCAAAAAAGAGCCCACAGCCCGATCCTCTCCCACTTTTTCCTCCTTTTGATTTTTTTTAAATAAAAAATTTATTTCCTCCTCCTCCCCCGACCCTTCTCTCTCTCTCTCTCTTCTCTCTCACTCTCGTATCTCTTTCTCCCTCAGTTTAAATTTTGATTACAGGTTCCTGCATGGTTGATCTTATTGAGGTTAAGCATTTTGTGATTTTAGTATGATTAGATTGTGTTGATGCTCAAAATGGTTGGGCCAAGATTGAGTCCAACTTAGTGATGAGGTGTGATGGATGATGGATGAAGGTTTGGACCTTCAGCATGTATGTGAGGACTTGGCCAATTTATAAACATATGAAAGACAAGATATACGTGGTTCACCCTTAATGAATGGGCTACGTCCAGAGAAGATGTTCTCATTATGATATAGTTTACATTTGTACAAGGGGATTAGACCCGAAGATAGATGGAAGAAGGCCTAGGGCCTAAGGTACAAAGCTAGGAGTCTGGAGCCAAGGGGGCAAGTCCCCGGTTCTGAGACCCAGGACCCGAAGGCTGGACTGGCAGGAGAGTCCTGAAGAGGGAGCCCCCAACTCAGTTTTTCATCCCCCCTCAAGTGGAGAGTGGTATGCTTTTATAGGTGAGGGGGAGTCTTCACTTCTTGTTGTTTTCCGATGTGGGACTCCTCTTGCTTTGCCTAGAGTTCCTTCTAGTTGCTTGGTCAGTTATGGTGTCAACAGTAGTCCCCCAGTTCGCGAGTAAGAAGGTACTTCTTATTTGGGGATTTGTAATTTTAAGTGCACTGGCCGAGCAACACCGTAGTTTGTCTTCCAAGTCGTATAGTGCACTATCCCTAGTCCCCCAAGTCCCCAGGTAAGAAGGACTTTGGAGGGAGAGAAGTTGCAACAAAAACCTAAGTGGTTTGGAGGGAGAGAAGGTTTTTTTTTTTTTTTTTTTTTTTTTTTTTTTGTGGTTAGGTCAGCCATTGGCCCGCTTTTTCCTTCTGCACGCTGCCTACCGTTCGGCAGGTGCAAATTTTTTTTTTTTTTTTATTTTTTTTTTTTTGTGGCTAGGTCAGCCAAGTATGCACCTCCCCCAAATTTCCTTCTGCATGTAGCCTACCGTTCGGTAGGTTCAATTTTTATTTTTTATTTTTAATTATTTTTTTTATATGGCTAAGTCAGCCATTTGCTTTGGTAAGGGAACAAAGCTTGAGGGTTTAGCTTCCTTGCCGAACGTTAGGGAGCATGGAGAGGAAAATAGAGTCCCATACGGGCTTAAATTTTGAGCTAGGCATTGGAGCCAACATCAAGAGCTAGCCCTTTAATTTTTCGACAGGAGAGCTAGGCATTTAGCAAGGGCTGGGCCGCAAGGGTTTCGGCAAGGAGTCTAGTTATAGTTTGGGCTGGCATGAGTGTCCAGAGGCTGGGAGTTTTGGAATTTGGAAGGAGGCTAGGCTTCGCAAGGAGCCAAGCTCGAGATTTGGCTAGGCCTGAGTGTTGGGCTAGGCGGGGGACCAAGGTGCCGATCGGTAAGGGCCATCCATGGCTTTTATTGAGCATGTTTTGCTCAAGATAGGGCTAGGTATGGGCTAGGCCTGAGTACTCAGCTTGCCTTAGGAGTTTGTTGTGGAGCTGAGCCTTCGGAAGGGGGCTAGGTCCCTTGGGTACTGACATGATTTGGAGTTGGGATGACGAAGGCGATATAAAGCTTTGCGTGTTGTAAGGGAATGTGCCTAGGCTCGGGTGCCGAAGGTGGGCTTAGGCACTAGGGTGCCGAAGGTAGAGTGGTTTGCCAAATGCACAAGCTTGCATGTCGCAAGGCAATGTGCCTAGGCATGAAGGTGCCAAAGGTAGGCTTAGGCATGGGGGCGCCAAAGGTTGGCTTAGGCACGGGGTGCCGAAGGTGAGCTTAGGCAAGGGTTTGCCGAAGGTGGGCTTAGGCACGAGGTGCTGAAGGTGGGCTCAGGCAATAGGGTGCCGAAGGTGAGCTTAGGCAAGGGGGTGCCGAGGGTGGGCTCAGGCACTGGGGGTGCCGAAGGTGAGCTTAGGCAAGGGGGTGCCGAAGGTGAGCTCAGGCACCCGGGGTGCCGAAGGTGAGCTCAGGCAATAGGGTGCCGAGGCGAGCTTAGGCACGGGGTGCCGAGGGTGGGCTCAGGCATCCGGGGTGCCGAAGGTGAGCTTAGGCACGGGGGTGCCGAAGGTAGGGTTAGGCAAATAGGGTGCCGAAGGTGGGCTCAGGCAATAGGGTGCCGAGGCGAGCTTAGGCACTGGGGTGCCGAGGGTGGGCTCAGGCATCCTGGGGTGCCGAAGGTGAGCTTAGGCAAGGGGGTGCCGAAGGTGAGCTCAGGCACTGGGGTGCCGAAGGTGAGCTTAGGCAAAGGGGTGCCGGACGTAGGCTTAGGCATGGGGGAGCCGAAGGTGGGCTTAGGCACTGGGTGCCAAAGACAATAGGGTGCCGAGGTGGGCTCAGGCATCCGGGGTGCCGATGTGGGCTCAGGCAATAGGGTGCCGAAGGTGAGCTCAGGCATTGGGGTGCCGATGGTGGGCTCAGGCATCCTGGGGTGCCGAAGGTGAGCTTAGGCAAGGGGTGCCGAAGGTGAGCTCAGGCAGCCGAAGGTGAGCTTAGGCAAAGGGGTGCCGGACGTAGGCTTAGGCATGGGGGAGCCGAAGGTGGGCTTAGGCATTGGGGTGCCAAAGACAATAGGGTGCCGAGGTGGGCTCAGGCACCGGGGTGCCGAAGGTGGGCTTAAGCAAGGGGGTGCCGAAGGCGGAACAAACTTGCATGTGGCAAGGGGATTAGGCTAGGCACGAGGGTGCCGAAGGTAAGCTTAGTGAAGGGGTTGCCGAAGTTGAGCTTAGGCACGGGGTGCCGAAGGTGCCAAGCTTGCATGTCGCAAGAGGAAGTGGCTAGGCACGAGGGTGCCGAAGGCATAAGACTTGCGTGTTGCAAAAATGCCGAAGGGCATCTGGGTGCCGAAGATGCCAAGCTTGCATGTCGCAAGAGGAAGTGGCTAGACACGAGGGTGCCGAAGGTAAGCTTAGTGAAGGGGTTGCCGAAGTTGAGCTTAGGCACGGGGTGCCGAAGGTGCCAAGCTTGCATGTCGCAAGAGGAAGTGTGCCGAAGGGAGCCAAATGGGGTCTGGGCTAGGCAAGGAAGCGGTGAGGGCCTAGGGTCTGAGCTCAGTTCGGCAGGAGAGCCAAGGTTGGGTCTAGGCTAGGTAAGTGTCGTGCCTTGTGGCATGAGCCTTCTTTGTGGGTCTTGGCTTGAACTTCGCCAGGTTTGGGGAGCTGGGGCTTCGAGAGGCAACAGGCAGGCTGAGCTGGGCCCTGAAACTTCGACATGTTGATGTGATGTCTGAGTTTGACTCCTGATTGCTTCGGCACAAATAATGCTGAATGGTTAAGGATGATGATTGGAGGGGTGCCGAAGGGCATGAAGGAAGGGAGAACGATAGAAGCCTTTTGTGTCGATTCCCAGACGGCGCCAAACCGTTGATGCTCAAAATGGTTGGGCCAAGATTGAGTCCAACTTAGTGATGAGGTGTGATGGATGATGGATGAAGGTTTGGACCTTCAGCATGTATGTGAGGACTTGACCAATTTATAAACATATGAAAGACAAGATATACGTGGTTCACCCTTAATGAATGGGCTACGTCCACAGAGAAGATGTTCTCATTATGATATAGTTTACATTTGTACAAGGGGATTAGACCCGAAGATAGATGGAAGAAGGCCTAGGGCCTAAGGTACAAAGCTAGGAGTTCTGGAGCCAAGGGGGCAGTCCCCGGTCTGGAGACCCAGGACCCGAAGGTTGGACTAGCAGGAGAGTCCTGAAGAGGGAGCCCCCAGCTCAGTTTTTCATCCCCCCTCAAGTGGAGAGTGGTATGCTTTTATAGGTGAGGGGGAGTCTTCACTTCTTGTTGTTTTCCGATGTGGGACTCCTCTTGCTTTGCCTAGAGTTCCTTCTAGTTGCTTGGTCAGTTATGGTGTCAACAGATTGATCAATGAAATTTAAATGCAGATTAGTTCATATAAAAAAACTTCCATTTTTCTTGTTCTTATTAGGAACCAACGTAAATAAAGTAAATATGTAATTGCTAATCGAATACTATAAAGAAGTTGCATATGGATTTCAAACTGGAAACAAAATACAAAAGCTTCGCTATACTAATGGAGTCTCTAATTTCCTTCCACGAACGATACTAATAGTAATTAATTATTAAATTGAAAAATTTAATATGATTACAAGAAAAGAAAAATTGCAATACAGCTAATGATGAAGAAAAAATTAAAGGTGGATTCTGGAAATCCGAATGGAAATATTCAGGCGGAGAATGAGAGAGGGAGAGAGTGTGGGGAAGACGAAGACAGAGAAGAGAAGAGTCGGGGAAGGAGGAGGAAAGAAATAATATTACAAAAAAGGAAATGAGAAAAAAATGGGAGAGAATCAGGATGTGTGCTGGGCTGTGGGCTCTTTTACATTTTTTTATTTTAAATTTTCATATAAAAGTTAACTAAGTTTAACTATAGAACATGTGTCAAGTTTTAAAAGTAGTGGTGAGTATATACACCTTTAGTTCAAGTGGTGAGTAAAAATATTCAATTCTCTGTAATGTCATTCCCTAAAATCTCTCATAAATTTCCTTGCTCCTAATATCACCTGCAATAATAGTTCACTTACTTGTATTCATGTATGGGTTCCCTTTTTCGTAGATGAGATTAACTTGGAATAGTTTAGACTATCACTTGTTCCAACTTTCCATTAGCAATTTATGTGCAACATAAAATGACAGTTCCTTAGTTACTGGTTATGAATAATGGAATGAAAGTTTTTTAGTGTTATTTTCTTTGTTCATAATAGTGGAAGATGTTTCAAATTTGAATTCGTAATTTTAAAGATGTCATAAATTTGAATTTGCAATTCTAAGTAATTAGAAACAGAAGAAAATAAATGAGATTCAAAACGACTCAAATGAAATATGGCCCTTAAAATTTTTGAATTGTTCAAAAATTTTGAAATATGGCCCTAGACAGAAATAGTGACCACCGCCACCAGACCAATCAAACTGGAAAGAAGCATAAAAAACCGTACTCCCTTTTTATCTTTCTTTTTTATTTCCGGGCCCACCTTAAACACCAGTAAAATATAGAAACCATATCAATTCCGTCACTGCAACTCCGAAGCTCAACATGTCTCTCTCCCTCTCTCTGTCTATGAAATAAAACCCAAAAAAAAATGCTTGATGGCAACGAAGAGCCCTCGAAGCCCAACAAGGCCGAGAGCCCACCACAGCTCAAGAAATCCCGGACCGTCATCACCACCGCCACTGACGACGCGGGACCCACAACCCCAATTTTCCCAGGCCCACTCTTTCCCGCTGTCCGACGCATCTCCACCGCCGTTGCCTCCCGCCCGTGGCCGCCGCCCGATCGCCGCGCCTCCAATGCTGCCGCGGACCACCGAGACTTCTCCGACCGCGACTGGGTCTTCCCTTCCTTCGTCGTCCCACAGAACACTTCCAAACGCGGCAAGAAGCTCGCCTCCTCTGATTCGCGTACGGCTGCGGCGCATGGTAGGCTTGTCGACGCGTCGCACCGGATCGTGTCCCAGTCTCCGCCTGCTGCATCGGTGCCGAAGCCGGAGGCTGAGAGGAAGAAATTGAAGGTGGTGCCAAGTGGAGCTCCGGCCACTTCTTCGAGTGAGTTGGCTCGGCCAATTTGGAGGCGGCCTGGGGAACGTAAACGTTATTTGTTACTAGTTGTGGTAAGCCGTTTGATTCATTTTCAGAATTTGCATCAATTTTCGTACTCTCTAACTTCACTCAGCTGAGCTCAACTACTAGATTTTCTGATTTCTGTTGAAACGAATGTAGGCTTTTGTAATATCTACGATACCGTTTTTCAACTTCCCCTAGATTCTAGGAAACAAATGCTTTAAAAACATCGTTTTTTATGTTCTCATAAACCACTATTTTTAGGTAAAAGCTCTTTTTTTAAGGGGAAAAAAATGCATATCTACAATTCTATACCAAATTATGTTGAAGTTTACGTATGTATAAGGTTTTCAATCGGTTGAATGAGCTACTTAAAATAACATAATGCTAATTTATTTATGACCCAAGTCCGTCCAACAAAAAAGAGAGAAAAAAAAAAACTTTAGTCCTTGCAATCACACTGTTCCCATTTATGCTGCAGTTGTATGTTCGTTTCATCTGCTGTTTACGGAAAGAAGCTGTTTCTGTATTAAAGTTACCGAAAATGCTAAAATACTATGAGGAGAAGTGATGTGCCTATGTCTACGTCATATAATAAGATGTACTACCATTGTCTTATTCTTGAGTTGTTTAGCTGCTCACTGATTACAGGAATTTTTGGGATTTTTAAGAAGTAAATAGTAAATGATGTTAATTTATCAGCACATCCTTTGCCTTTCTTTGTGCAAAATCTATATAAACCAGATATTGCTTCTGATGTTGTACTTTTGTATTGTTGAAATTACGAGTTTAATAATTTTGTATAAACTTCTTCTGTTGCAGCTTACTTTCACTTGTATATTACCTGTAACTTATGTATTTTATCTGCGGCAGAGAGTTGCACAACTTGAGGTATGTTTCATGGCTTCAACCCTATTTTGGTTCTTGGTTTGACATTCTCTATAGTAGTCTCCCTAATAATCAATTATGCTGCTTTCAGGAATGGTGTACCGAAAAAGATATCAGTTCAAATAGCAGCTTTAGTCTTTTTCTGGCTGAGAAGAATCCCTTTTTTTTCCATTTTGCTAATGCTGAAAGAAGAACTGTTGCTTTGTATGCTGTGGTCATTATACTTACCATGCCAATTGTATTGTACAAACATCTTGATTATCTTTCCCAAATAAGGAATCTCTCAAAAAGGATGAAGAGTAACGAAGAGGAGGTTCCCATAAAGAAGAGGATTGCATATATGGTGGATGTGTGTTTCTCTGTCTATCCATATGCGAAACTGCTTGCGCTTCTGTTTGCAACAATATTTCTTATAGGGTTTGGTGGATTGGCATTGTATGCAGTCAATAAAAATAGCTTTGCTGAAGCTCTTTGGCTCTCATGGACTTTTGTTGCTGATTCTGGAAACCATGCCGACACAGTAGGCCTTGGGCCAAGGATAGTTTCTGTCTCTATAAGTTCAGGAGGCATGCTAATATTTGCAATGATGCTTGGGCTTGTTTCTGATGCTATATCAGAGAAGGTTGATTCACTGCGGAAAGGGAAGAGTGAAGTCATTGAAATGAACCACATCCTAATTCTTGGATGGAGTGACAAACTGGTAAACTCTCGACCATTTTTAAATTGGATACACCTCTATCTAAAATTCATGGTTTATATTCAAGTGATATCTCAATCTTGCTTTCCCTTTAAACTTTTTTCTTCTTTAGATCTCTAATTTTGTTTTAGATTTGGGATGTGATTCACAAATTCTGGGATGCCATACGACTTGAATTTCTTCAAAATTGTATTGTTGGGCATTTACTGCATGATGTGAAACACGAACTTAGTTGTTAACACATACCAAAAAGAATAGGGAACTTAGCTGTTTGCATGACTATTAGTCTTCAAGTGATATCTCCATCTTGCTTCTTGAATATGCTTTTAGATTTGTACTTTTGGCAGTTAGTACTGTATGGGTAATTATAGTTGTCTCTAGGGACTCATTTTAAGTTCTTTGTTGTTTCATTTCTTCTGTATTCATTTTAACTGGTTTCACAGATAGATTCTTGTAAGTTCATGTTTCTCTTGCAATTGAAAAACAATCCTTAAAGGCCCCTAAACCTCGCTTTCCTTATCGTCTATGAAACTAAGCACTGTTTAATCTTATAAAAGAAGTTCTCTGTGTGAGCTTTATAGTTAAGGACTCAAACAGGAAAGAAAGAAGAGGAATTAAAATTTTCGTTTTTTGCTGCTTCAGGGTTCACTTCTAAAGCAGCTAGCAATAGCAAACAAGAGTGTTGGTGGTGGTGTTGTTGTTGTACTTGCTGAAAGAGACAAGGAGGAAATGGAGCTGGATATAGCAAAGCTTGAATTTGACTTCATGGGGACCTCTGTTATATGCAGAAGTGGCAGCCCTCTTATACTGGCTGACCTGAAGAAGGTACGTTGGGTGTCTTTGATATTCCTCTTATATACTACTAGTACTAATGATTGTAGTTTTGTTCGTTGAAGGGTTCAATACTATGTATTTCATTTTCTCAACTGCTGGTAGTATTATTTTGATTGGAACATATACTTTTCAAGGTAGTTATAGGTGCTTCGTCCTCTTTTCATATTGTTATTCTCTCTCTCTCTCTCTCTCTCTCTCTCTCTCTCTCTCTCTCTCTCTCTCTCTCTCTCCTCCTCTCTCTCTCTCCATGGTTGCTGATTCAGATTGGGTTTTGTTTTGTCATTTTCAGGTCTCAGTTTCAAAAGCACGCGCTATCATTGTATTGGCATCTGATGAAAATGCAGATCAGGTTATTTCTTATTTCCGATGTCCTCTTACGTTTCTCGAAGGTTTACATTATTGCTCATCAAACTTTAGTTACATTGGTTGTATTATGTTTCCAGAGTGATGCACGTGCTTTGAGGGTTGTGCTCAGCCTAACTGGGGTGAAAGAGGGTTTGAGGGGTCATATTGTTGTAGAGATGAGTGACCTTGACAATGAGCCTCTGGTGAAGCTTGTTGGAGGAGAACTCATAGAAACAGTTGTAGCACATGATGTGATTGGAAGGTTGATGATACAGTGTGCTCTGCAGCCTGGTCTTGCACAGGTAACTCTAGGGAGCTGAGCTTTAATTACACTTCTTAAAACTTGTGCAAGTCATATAAGACTAGTTCTTTCCTTCTGTGATTAAGTTTGTTTTCGTGAGTTCTGATAATATTTTAATTCCATTTAAGTATATATTTGTCTGGTGAGACAAGGTTCACTGGGCTGAGTAGGGCTGGAAAATGGCCCAGGGAACAGTGCGCCAGCCAATTTGGCCCATGTTTTGGGCCATGAATCAGCATGACCCGGCCCAATACCTAGACCGAGGCTCACACTATTACTTAAATAGTTTTTATTTTGTTTTATTTAATATTGTTAGAGTTGTTAAATATTGCTTTATTATTTTCATGAGTTATGTATATATTTGGTTAGAACCTAGTTACATTAGGGGTAGGAGTAGCTTTCTACAAGGAATTTATATAGTTTACCACAACGGTTCTACTCTAAATAGGAGACATTATTTGTGCAGAACCTGTCAATTCTTGCCACAAACTGAAGAGTGAAACCTATGTGGAAAGGGGAAAACCCAAGGAAAAAGTAATGCCATTTAATGAGCATTTTAGGAAACATTCTCAATTATTAAGTTTACAGTTACTGATCATTCCAATTGTATGGCTGAAAATCACTCTTTGTTGAGAACAACAAGAAATATTTTGAAGAGTTGAGAGAAGTACAAAACATGATGGAGAGGGATTCATCAGAATCACGTAAAGATGCAACCAAAACAGCAAGTCCCCATACCAAACCAAAGCAAACAACCCACACAGTCTAAAATGGCAGACCAATCCGAAGGATAAGGCAATTGGAGTGCAGAAACAAATGGTTCACGATTTCTGCTCCATCTTTGCACATCACATACCAATAACATTAAGGAAGAAGACAATGAGGAATTTTTATTCCTTGAACCTTAGAATAAGCTGTAACCCTAACATGAGTGACCATCTGTGCTAACGCCCAAACCTCATGAGAACATAGACAATATCTCTCTTACATTATTTAAACCTTGCGATTCTATATTATCTCTTTTGCATATCCGAAAACCCATATATGCTTTATATTTTTCAATAAATTCCTTTTTTCACTAATTTATTAATTTTCTTTGGTCAGATATGGGAGGACATATTGGGGTTTGAGAATGCTGAGTTTTACGTCAAAAGGTGGCCTCAATTGGATGGTCTTCGTTTTGCAAATGTGCTTATTTCATTTCCTGATGCAATTCCTTGTGGAATTAAGGTTGCTGCAGATGGTGGGAAGATAATCTTAAATCCAGATGATAATTATGTTCTGAAAGAAGGGGATGAGGTTCTAGTTATAGCAGAAGATGATGACACTTATGCTCCATGCCCCTTTCCAGAGGTTATCAATATTTTCTTTATGTACCAACAATATACTGTAAAAATTGGAAAGTTTCAAAACTATGTTTTGTGCTATACTGCTGCTATTATGCTGATAATGATATCATTCTCAGATTTAATAGTGAAGTAAGCAGTTACATTAAGCAACTCACTCGTTATTTTTGATTTGTAGTTGATGAATCCCCATTATACAGGATTAACAACTGAACAAGAAATTTTTAAGGATTAACAATCAAACTAGGTTATCTTTGTTTGCTCTGTCTCTCTGTCACTCTCCCCCCTCCCCCCAATTTGTATGGGTTTTGGGTTCACCTATATGACATGCACCTGGCATAGTTACTAGGTATAAATTTGCTGGTTTAGAAGCACAACCAATGGATTGCTGTTTAACAGGAAAGCAAATGGTTAACTAGGTCCATACACATTCACTGTTTTCTCGCTATACTTCTTCCTTTTCTTTTGTCGTCAGACCCGCATAGCTTTCCAAAAATTAATGTAAAATTATCTGCTAAGTTTACTGGATGCCTTGGATGCCATTATTATATTTGCCTGAATATATATAAGAAAATTAGGAAATGATGACATTTGACATGCATGAGCTCATGTTGTGTCCTTTGTGCAGGTATGTGTGCAGGTATGTGCAGGCTCTTGTCCAAAGACAGTTGAACCTCCCAAATACCCTGAGAAGATATTGTTTTGTGGCTGGCGTCGTGACATAGACGATATGATTATGGTAACTCAGTTAATATTGTCTCATAAACATGATCTTTTCTGCAAAAAAAAGTGTAAAAAGCAACTGTACTAGTCAACAAAAATAGCATAGTAATCAGCAATATCCATGGGGAATAGAAATTAACTACATTAATTGGCGTTCAGCGTACAAAGGGAACAATTTTTTTTTCATTTTACTTGAAACATGCAGAAGTTTTCATTTACAACAAGGCTGACACAAAAGCTATGTCGAATCTTGATACCTCAAAGTTTCAGTTGAAAAGGTGCCATTTAGAACAGTTTCCTTAAAAAATATGGTGCTTCCACCAAAATTGTGGTGTTTCTGTGGATTCAGTGTATTGTTCTACTTTATCCGGGGAACGATTAGTGGCAGAGTTGAAATCTTAGCTGGATCAGACAATGCTGACTAAAACAATCACACATCTTCCTCTCTCTCTCTCTGTCTCTCTCTGTCTCTCATTTATCTCTTTCCTGCCTCTTATTAGTAACCTTTTCTCACTTTGGGTTGGGCTGTCTGGGACTTTTGGACTATAGGAATGGTTTCGTCTGTCTCTTTTCCTTCCTTTTTTGTTGGGGGGGGGGGGGGGCGGTGGTGTGGTTTCTTCTTTCCTATCTGTTAATTATGAAAGGTCACTAATAAACTAGTAATTTGGAATCTCTGCATAATTCAGGTTTGAGCTCCAACTTGATTTGTTGCTGAATTCTGCTTCTCAGGTTCTAGAGGCATTCTTGCCTTTAGGTTCAGAACTTTGGATGTTCAATGAAGTTCCTGTAATAGAAAGAGATAGGAAACTTACAGATGGTGGACTGGATGTTTCTAGATTGGAGAACATAAAGCTTGTCCACAAAGAAGGAAATGCTGTTATCAAACGGCATTTAGAGAGTCTTCCTCTGGAGACTTTTGATTCTGTAAGTTCGAATCTCTCTCTCTCTCCCTCTCTCTCTCTTGTCTGTATTTTCTTGTACTTCTTTTTTCCTTTCTGTAATCAAAGTTTATATTTCTGATGAAAAAAAAAGAAAGAAAATGAGATATCACATCTCATATTTCAGAATTTGGCCCTGACCTTCAGAATGTTTTAAGCTGGTGCATCACTGCTAAATCTAAATTTATTGGGGAACGTACTTCGTATCCCTTGAAACCTAGTGATCTAATAGGAAGGACTTCACTAGAAAACTTCTTTCCCCTAAGCCACAATGCCAACTTATTTGAGTTAACATAATTTTTCGGAAGAAACATAAATTTTATTAAGAATAATAAATCTGTACAAAGGGTGGGGCTGGACCAGAAATCCACCTGAAAGAAACAATACAGAGTATCTGATTCTCGACCATAATTAAGACACAGCTTCCCTCCAAGCTAATTCAATATTAGAAAAAGAAAGGTCATCAAATTATGCTGTAATAGTAGCCCAAGGAGCTACTTTAGAAATTCAATAGAATTCTATTTTGCTTGGACAAAATGAGTCGCTTTGAAACTTTCTTGTGTAGACTTTCTTCTTCAACTGGTTACTAACTCTAAGTGGACAGATATTAATTCTTGCAGATGAATCACTAGAGGACTCTGTTGTTCATTCTGACTCAAGATCCCTTGCGACTCTTCTCCTTATACGAGATATACAGGTAACTTCAATTGCTGCGTCCTGCCATAGGCGTGTAAGAGTGGTGATAAAAAAATCTGTCATCACTGATGTACGTACATGCATGTATGCATATGTAAGGGAAAGTTCAGACAATCAGGCATAGACTGAATGAGCTCTAGTCCTGATGACTCTTCAAAAATTGATTATCCATCACCGCCAGTTAATTAACTCTTGCAGCTTCATTCTTCAGAAATTCCTCCCTATTGATCTGAATTATTTTGTCAAGGTTTTAATCCAATTTGTAAACCTGTCATTCCTAGTAATCTAATGCTTTGGGACATTCTTGCTATTTGAGATAAATGCTGTTTTCTTTTGTTCTCTTTTCCTTCGTTTGCTTTGGTCTTGAGGTTGTTTACTTTTGTTTTGCTCTTGTGGATTCCTTATCCACTTGCTTGTTTCTTTGTTTATCTCTGAGGGCAGTAACATATCAGATTAATCCTCATGAAGCTTATTGATTTTAGGATTGTCAAGGGTTTTCTTAGGCTTAATTACACCTATTCCTTCTGAACTATTACACCTCTCTTTATGCCTCATTTTATGCCTTAACTTGTCCCGGTATTTTAAAATGCCCCATTCGTCAACCTCTGTCACTTTGTCCCTTGTATTGCTGATGTGGCCCCAATGTGGCTAACAATTTTGTGGGCTGGGACCTGTGTCCTATCTTCCTCTTTTTTCTTCTCTCTGTGTCTCCCTCTCTAAACCTGGAGGTATAGCTTTGGAGCTCTCTCTAATGGCAGATCTTTAATTTTAACCGAACCACTCATTGAGCACCTGAACAAATGAAAAAGAATGAAGCCCCACAAACTCGCAGTACCTCTGCTCTAGATGCTCCTTCCTAAACATGTACCCAACAAAAGTCTTAACCTTCATTCCGGAGCTTTCATCATCAAAACAAAACCAGAAATGCTGGATTTCTAAAAGAATAATCTGAGTTCTATTTTTTGACCTGATCCATCTGAGTGCTGATTCTTTTATTTTAACATTTCCTGACTTCCTCAGACTCGACGCTCAATTAATTGTGGTTGCCAAGCTTTGATTTTAGATTTCAGATATTATATGTATCTCCTTTCTTTTGTTCATAGGAAAAATCAAAGTATTCGCTGTACTTGGGTTATGAATCTGATGCATCTGATTTTGCATTATGGTTAATCTTTTAAAATTTCTTGTTTTGGTTATGATTTTGGTGCATAGAATTTCAGATCATGGCTTTTTCTGTTTAGGGATTGGATTTGCTTTAGATTTTAAGTATGATTATGTGGAAGTTGGATTATGTAAATTTGGCATTGAAGATGTTGCAACTCAATAATGACTACTAATATAAGCTACTTCTTCACTTTTGGGTTGCAGTCAAAGCGTCTCCCTGACAAAGATACAAAGCCAACTTCTTTACGGTTGTCTGCATTTTCACACAGCTCTTGGATCCGTGAAATGCAGCAAGCTTCAGACAAATCAATAATAATTAGTGAAATTCTGGATTCTAGGACTAGAAACTTGGTCTCAGTGTCTAGAATCAGTGATTATGTGCTATCAAACGAACTGGTTAGTATGGCGCTGGCAATGGTGGCTGAAGACAAGCAAATCAATCGTGTCCTTGAGGAGCTATTTGCTGAAGAGGTATTCTTCATACTCTGTTTTATGTCATTATAAATGTGTGATGAATGATTTATAATTACATTACAAAGTAAGGAGCAGTTATTGGCAATCCAAAAGAGTCATCACACGCTCCTCCATTCTAAAAACTCAAGGGAGAAATTGCACTTGGAGGACTGTAGGATGACTATTTTGGAGTGCCAATAACAGTTCCAAAAAATATAATTATAATTTATGTAGGAAAGAATGTAGATATTCTATGTGGGATAGATGAAGCAAATAGGATTTGAATAGAAAGAAGTTATCAAATATAATTTGGCTGGATTTGTCTCCTTGAATGGGACCTTAGAAGTATACAGTTCGGATGAATCACATTGCAGGATAGACCACGATACTGGTCTTTTCTTTTCTTAAAAGAAGGATCCCTTGTCCGAAGTTTTATCACCCCCGCCCCCTCCCCCACCCACACACATTTTCTTGACACTAGAGTCTGGATTTTATTCTCAACTCTGCAATGCTATATTATATGTAGTGTGTATAGGTCATATGGAACGCTGAGCTTCTAAGAGGATATAAATTATTTGTGCTAACTTCTGTAGAAGAGGTGTTTTTCCAGAGTATTTACTCTGAAATTCTAATAGTTATTATTATTTTCAGATATGTTTCTATTTTAATTAGTGATTGAAATTAAAAACTAAAAGACTAAAGCTTCAGGTTCTTTGTGCTTGGACAGGGGAATGAGATGTGCATAAAACCAGCAGAACTCTATTTATATGACCAGGAAGAACTCTGCTTTTATGATATAATGCTTAGGGGTCGTCAAAGGCAGGAAATCGTGATTGGATATCGGCGTGCAAACACGGAGCGGGCCATAATAAACCCATCACCAAAGTCAGAACGAAGAAAATGGTCCCATGATGATGTTTTCGTGGTCATCTCCATAAGTCAATGAACCTAATTTAACAAGGGAGTGCTAAACTGGTCTACGCTTGACATCTGCAGTAATCAGGAGTTGCCCTTCTTTTCCCTCCCCAACCTCACTAATATTACCTATACATGGCATTAATAATTGTGTGCTATAACTGAGAAATATTTTGTATTCATTGGGGAAGCGGATTCAGTCATCATTCCGGGGAAGTGCTGGTTCTTGCTGAGGAGGATGACATCCCTTCCCACCTGAAAAGGTAGTTGTATCAATGGGTGCCTGGTGACTTAAATCAGAATATGAAGTTAGTTGGCTGGATGATTAAATTATGATTTTGTAAATTCAATTAAGTTTGACTCCGAAAATGAGAATTCAATTCATTACAGCAAGAGTTAGTTCATGTCAGTTCAAATCCTTTGTATTTATTTGGATACATTTTTGTAAGTTTTGATAATCCATTATGTGTGGTTTAATCATATGGATATCTGAGATTCATGCCAGTTCAAAAACAGCATTAGCTCTGCCCTTGTGTGGTAGATCAGGAACGTGTTCAATTCGCACTTCCAATTATATATATATATATATATATATTTTTTTTTTTTTTTTTGGTCAAAACACTTCTTCCAATTATATTAATAAAGAAAGGGGTGATTCCCCAAAAGGAGATGGTGGGCCTCTTTTACTAGTAGCTAGATTTTAGGCTTGATAAAAAGAACAAAGGAGCTTGTTTTTTTCTTTTTTAAAAGGAATTTTCTTGAATTCGTATTCTATAACTAAATTTGAAAGGATGGATGCAAGTGATAAGCAGAGGCTATTATTAGTATGTAGCATATCAACATCCGAATAAAAAAGAAAGAAAAATAGGTAACGTTTTAAGAGGTAGTTTTCATTTTTAGAGAACAAAAATGAGGCAAAAACACGTTCAATGGCCCAAAACAGAAAACAATGAGAATGTTTTCGTAAAATGAAAACAAGGTCATGTGTACTTGTAGAAAACAGAAAAAAGTTGTTTTCATTCTCGTGGAAAACGTTTTTATAAAAATAACTCACATATTATTATTTCAAATTGTACTACCAGACACGTTTTCATTGTTTTTGTTTTCTGAAGATGTTTTCTAATTAATCTACTAGATGCATTTTCATTTCCTAAAAATGCAAATTTGTTTTCTTATTTTCATCCTCTAAAATATTCTCAAAAAACATTCTCCAAAAACATTATCAGAGGCCCTAAGCCTCCTGTCACTCACCATTCTCTCTATCTCTCTTCTCCTTTAATAGGCGACACAAGGAGAGAAATAGAGAGAAGAGAGCAATAACACGATGATAAATCCTTTTATCTCTCTTTCTTTGATAGGCGACATATGTAACATAAGAAGAGATATAGAGAGAGGAGGGAAATGCCATGGATATAGATAAATAGCACGGGCATGCAAATTGGTTTAAGTAGGGAAAGTACTACTCAACAAGTGGGATCTCTTCTTTCATCATAATTTATCTGACAACCTACTCAACCAACCACACAAATGATAAATGAACATTATTATGACATAAAGCAGAGGTTTTTTTTTTTTTTTTTTTTTTTTTTTTTTGGGCTCTGGAAATAAAATTCAGGCCGTGTAATAAGACCAAATCAAGCATAACTCGAGCACTGATTGCTAGCTAGGTTAGTCCTTGATAAAAGAGTTGACATACTGTCACGTACTCTTTGTTTTTCCATTGGAAATGCCGTAGAAACTTGCATATCACGAGTGCGTGTAATTCTTTTCTCTCTGTCTCTCTCATCACGTAATGATGAGCTTACTATTTGCTCATTCTAGAAGCTAGTCCAGCTAGTACTACTGCTAGGGCTTATCTAATTTCAGCATTTAGGTTGTAAATGAATATTCATTAAAATAGAAAGTTCCGGTACAAGGCCCAAAAGAGGCAAAGCCCAACAAAGCCAAGGGCCGAATACAAACCAAAGCATTAATATACAAGCAAACCCCAAATCAGCCGAAACAAAATCCTAACAATGCAACAACGCTCTCACATGGAAATGTTCATGACGTCCATCACTAAGCCTTCCATCATCAGCGTCGCAGCTTCTCCAGAACAACTCATCTCTTGTCTTTGTTCCCCTGCATTTCCCTCTTAATTTTAGCACTTTTTATGATGAAATGAAAATTACCTCAACCGTTGATTTAAAGACTCTTATTACAGTCAGGATATTATGTACAAGGGTTTTCAATTTAAAATACAAGCGGGGGAGCGGAATCAAATCTAGGACTTCGGGGGGCATGATTGAACTACTGGAGCTACAAAACCCTTGCAATTAGGTCATTGTGTTTAAATTCCAGGCACCAAAGTAGAACTTCACCCAAATTACGAAGACCAAAAATCATATACCATTCTAGCACTAGATCAAGAACATATATTAAAGAGGCAGACCTACCATAAAAGGATGATGATGATGATGTATGGTTTCCGTTGGTGTTGGTAATAAGCTTGATAGGGCATGAGGAGATTGGAAGAACTGGGAGATTTTGACAATTGCAAATTTCAACCATGTAGCCGTCTGGATCATGAAAGAAGAGCTGGTCCACAATAACACCACCTTCTTCCACCTTGGCTGTCACATACTCTATCTTCATCTCCTCCAGCTTCTGCATAACCAGCCCCATATCTGAGCACTGGAATGAAATGTGGTTGTCCTTTGGGTTGATTTTGCCTTTCTTTTCTGGGATAT
This sequence comes from Prunus fruticosa, assembly GCA_018703695.1. NCBI lineage: Eukaryota > Viridiplantae > Streptophyta > Magnoliopsida > Rosales > Rosaceae > Prunus > Prunus fruticosa. Next base: position 63,248,213 of record CM031917.1, on the reverse strand, counting down.
TTTTGTCTGACTCTAGCAGATGAATACCAATTCCATGGTTGAACAACCTGAGATATGATGATGACTCAATTAGAATTAATCTTAGATTATTAATTATGAAATAGTAATTAGGAAAAGCATAAGCTGAGCAAAAAGTTCCACACATGGAAATAAGAAAAAAGAGAAGAAAAAAAAAGATTATAATGAGCGGTGAGTGAAAGTGTGTGTGTGTGTGCGTGTTTTTTAAATAGAAAAGAGGTTAATTAGTGGGATAAGGGTAAGGGCGGCGTACCAAGCTCCCTCAAAGTTGAAGGAAGAAGGGCGTTTAATGAGCACAAAACCTAAGACTTGCTCATAAAACCTGACAGACATGCTCACTGACTTGCAAACAAATGACACGTGATTTAAACACAGCTGAGGCAGCTTTGAAGATGAATTCCACCTTTCTGTATCCTCAAACTCTCCTGCATTCCTCATCCTCCCTCTCTCTCTCTCTCTCTCTCTCTCTCTCTCTCTCTCTCTCTCTCTCTCTCTCTCTCTCTCTCTCTCTCAGAGTTTATTGTGGTGGGGATATATGTTATGAGAGAATATACTGGGCTTATATAAAGGCAGATAAGCAGAGAGGGAGATGGGGTCCATATATAATTGGAAAGAAGATTCCATAAAGGAAAATGGTAGAGAGACCAATTTTGGTGGGCTCTACCTCTATTAGAGAGTTGGTACACAGTTGGTCTATTAGGGAGTTGAGCTTCTGCCTCCCCAGCATGACTCTTCCATAAATTCAACGAAAAATTTAAAAACAAAACTGTACCTTTCTTTTTTCTGATGTGTGAACAAGCATTTTTATACATGAGAGGGAATACGTACGGTACAGTGTGGTCGACAAAAACGAAGTTAACATGAGAATATAGCATGAAATGACCAAGATGCCCTCCACGTTAAACAAAACTATTTGAGATGCAATCTCACAACTATTTTCAAACTTGATTGACTTAATGTAACGAATTATATGTGATAAAAAAAAGTATAGCAAAATATGAGAGCATGTGATCCTCATGTCAATTTGCGTCAAATAAAACTAATGGAAAATAGACCACATGGTGGTTGAATAGGCAATTCGTTTTTAAAAGGCGAGGTGGGTCCGGAGTCAAGAATGGTTTTTAGGGGGGGTGTTTTGGTTTTCAATCAAGAATGGTTCCTGAATTTTTTTTATTTTTTTTTTCTCGAAAGTGTTCGTTTGAGTCTTCGAAACTTTCGAATCAATCAATGCCATCCTTAATTTTTTTCATCAACACATCAGATAGTCACACGATGACAATACCCATGAACAAAAAGTAAAGCTTAACGTGGTTATTTGCTTTTGTTGACCTAAATGGTGAATAGATAACGTTATTGAGAATTAAAAAAACACAAGTTTAACGACTAAAATGAGTTATATTTGGATGAAAATGCTTGTTTAAAGTTGGTGATGACATAACCAAGTTTAACAAAAATTTAGGGACTCAATTGATGTTTAGACTAAAAGATTAAGTCACATGACCAAATTTAACGAAAATTTAGAGAATTCAATTGATGTCTAGTCCAAAGGATGAAGAACTATATTGATTGATTTGAGTATTAAAAACTAAAACGAAAGACTTCTAAAAGAATTCAGGTATCATTTGTCATACAAACCCTTCTTATTTCACAACAGTCTTATATTTTTTTCTGGTTATTTTCCTATAAAATGTGAAAATACGGATAATAGTGAGAAACAAAAACCAGCATGTCTGGATCCAAGAGCCAAAAAACCAACAAAAAAGACAGGGTATGGTAGCATGTGCAACTTGGTGGGGTTGTAGCACGTGAAACAGTCCCAGAAAAATAAATAAGCACATGTTTGGTGTAACACCTGGTAAACACTTGCCACCTAAACTCTTTAAGTAGAGAGAGACAAGTGGGACCTCTTCTTTGTTGAGAGAGAGAGAGAGAGAGAGAGCAGCATTCACATAAACATTCCCATTAAAAGTAGGTTTCAAACCTACTCTTCTACATTGCTATTAATTGTACACGTTTTAATCGATTGGAACGTTGTTACCCTCAGCCACAGATGCTTCTGTTGACAATTAAAAGTAGGTTTCAAACATTTATCCAGAAATTCTCATGTGCGGGATATTTGTTGCAGGATATATTATACTCACATCCCCGCAACATTTATCCAGAAATGTTGCTTTATCTTCTTGAAAAATCTTCTTTCGCATCTAAAGTCTTTTTCCGGTGGATTAGTGCATCCAGTGGATAGTGTGCCTATAGCCTACTACATGCTCATCCCAGTCAAAGGCACCGTCCAGCTTCACGTTTCAACCTAGTATCAACTAATGAACACAACAAAACTATCTCGTGTTTAACTCGTGACTGATTATAATAGCTTAGTGGACCGTATGAACAAAGGAAGGGGAGGGCTAAAGATTTTTTTTTTTTAAAAAGGCGACGAAAACCCGAGTATGGTTCATAAACTGTCAAAACTTGCTTGCAAGTTTCAAGTCACAATAATGTGCAGACGTTAATCAATTCTATGCACAAAAGGAAAGGTTTTGCAATAAGAATTGAGTGAAAACCCCATGAGCTTCTGCACCAAAATGTTGGCAATTTAAAAACTTCTAGTCTAGAAACTTATTATAATTTATAAACTGTTGCATATGAACTTCAAATTTCATTCCCAAAAGTAAACACGGTAGGATAGTTAAAAAAAGGACTTCAAAAATCCGATTTCTAATACTTGTACTACCCAGTACCCACAGAAGATATGACAAGAGGTAACTGAAAAATTAATCATTATAATGAAATCCAAACCTTAGCATACACAAGGCAATCTTTTATAAGACATTTAAACGCAATTTCATTTGTTAGCACAGTTGAAATTATTAAGGTGATAAAGCATCTGAAGAAAACCATGTTAAGGAGCAGAAAACACTAAGTAATACAATCATCGAATTCCAAACCAGAGAACACGTAAATTCAGATTAGGCAGAGATTTTACTCCAACTAGACAGAGACTTAAAACCCTTGATGGAATAATGTGACAACCATGGGAAAAGAATGCAAATGGTATGCAGAAAAAGGAAACAAGAAAGAAAGAAAGAAAGAAAGATTCAAATTGATGCAATGTCGATGCTTATTATAATGCCACCTGCCACTTGTTTTGGTCAAGACACTCACTTCCACTATTACTCGAAACTAACTGCTGAATTTCCAACAACTCACATCCTCTCACCGGAGGTAATACCAGCTTGGCTTGCATGAGATACCGATCAGCATTTCTTACTTCTATATATTATCCAATAGATTAACTCGGCTTCTCAATCAAAATACTCAGTTGCCTTTAGCAAAACATCAAGCCTCCTAAGAATTATACTGATCGCATCAATCTCCCTACAACCTCCCTCATATTTCCATATCATCACAGCAGTACAATAATCTTAAAACGCAGCATCTGAAGAGCCATTCCCACTGTCTGCTCTCCTAGTTCTTCTTCTATACCGCCACCATCAGCAGATGGAAATCTGTCTTCAACCACCAGAAGGCGAAACAAGAGTCGCTTCATCCCTTCTTTGCATCTTATTCATTAGGTGAATGTATTGATACCGCATACCCATTAATGGGTGCTTCTCAATCAAGAAGTCCTTCCTATATGCCTCCCTTAGGACCACAGTTTGTGTCCTAATTTTATTTGAAACATAGAAGATTCCCGGGTGATGCACCACAGCCTTTTTTAACCTCGACCTTTCGAACCCCAAATACTCTCCCAAAACAAACAAATTTTCCCTCTCCATCTTCTTGGAAATCATAAGCCAAAGAACCTCATGAAGCATTGCCACCATCCACTTCTCCGCCTGATCGCTATTTGGTGAAAGATGGGTTGCATTTTCATATGGCGAAATGTATGGCAATGCTTGCCATTCCTCAACCCAATCCTTCACCCTCTTCTCCAAATCAAACCCTTTGGGAAAATTCATTGGAAACCCAATGTGCTTAGATAATTTTGCATTCGGGGCACAGCCCATTATTGGCCTTCTCTCCAATTGAGAGAAAGCAAGCTCCTTTCTCCAACAAACAAGACCCAAAGCAATCTCTACTTTACCAGTTACCGCATCCCCAACTTCACAAGCCTCAAAGTAGTCAGGAAAATCAGCAAGAAGGGTACCCACAATATCATGAGGAAGACCCAGATCCCATTTCAACCTGTTAATCAGGTGCATGGGCAATTTGGTCACTCCGGCGAGCATCAAAAGCTTAGCAAGTCGTTCAGTGGCGTTGTATTTGTTAGACATGGAGGTATGAATGGTTGACTCCTTTTTGTGGAGCGAGAGGGTTTGTGGAGTGAGCTTGACATGGGGTGGGAGACCAGGGGAGGGCTGGAATATGGAGAAGAATGAGGGGTATTTCTGGAAGAATTTGGAGGATGTGGTAGGGAGGTTGAGGTGGGGTTTGAGCAAAGAGGCTGCAGAGAGAGGGAGGGACTTGGAAGGGTTGGAGATTATTTGGTTCTTGAAGGAAATGACTTGTTTAAGGTCTTTCTCTCTTTCAACTGCGTAGTCCAAGTATGGATCTCTGACCCATTTTACCTTGGCCCGTTTACAAAGGCCCTGATGGTGTTGAACCGGTGGGGAAGCAACCTAACCAGAGGCAAAGCCATGACTGTGAATCATCAAACCTAAACATCAAAGCCCATATCAGAAATAACTCATACAATAATTTATTTATTTTTAAAAACAACCATCCATACAATACAATAGCCTACAATTGAAATATAGAACTCATGTTCTCTCCTCGGCACTGATTATTATTCTGCCTCCTTATTTTCTAATTTAAATCATCCCATATTTTTAAGAAGAGAATCCTAAGAGTGAAAATGCTTCATACAAATCACACCAACTCAAGAAAACAGTCTCTCCACTCAAACCCAACCACCAAATTTTCTAAGATTCCATATCATTTTCCCTGTATTGCATTGCAGCAACCACCCAAAAGACAATTCTAATTTTACTTGAAATGAGTGAAGAGAAATGCCAAAATTAACACTCCAACTGAGAAAACACGTAATGTAGAGCAAAACAACAGCAAACCCCGAAAGGAAACTTTGATCAGAAATATAAACATAGAGGTTACTGCATAGGAAGTTGCTTACCCTGCACATGGAGGAGCAGAGCTGTGGTCGTCTCACCTTCCACTGCCTTTAAACTTATAAAACCTTCTGTTAACAAATTAGGTGAAGATGGATCAAAGTCAATTCTCATGTATACTTTGATATCCCAGATTGAAAAAGAATCTTACACTAAGCAAAATAAAAATTATGACAAATGGTGGCTATGCCAAAAAGCATTTGATGAAAATAACCATAGCAACAGTAAAAGAACAAAAGGCAAATACATATGGTTCGCCCATTCCTCTCAAATTCAGTCATAGTTCTTATTGCATATTGAAAATACATCCTATCACTAGTATAACTCCTGTTTCAAACGTCATAACATAAGAAGAATGAATAACAGTATATCCCCTCTAAATTTCATGATGGGCAACATTTTACATAGCAATAGGTATTATAGTCAAGCAAACATGCCTTCATTGGTAACAAGCATAAAAAAGAAATAAAATTCATCTCATGCTTTCTGGTGATGGTGTTGGAGTTTCCATACAGGTAGAATTTTTCACTCTCTCAAAGAGACCGGGAAGATGAGCTTGTTTCAACTTTCCAGAGATTTCAAATTTTGTACCTAACAAAAACCTACCAAGCCTCTCTTTCAATATAGGAGACAGTGCATCACAAGAGGTCAAGGCATCAAGTGAACGGATCACTCCTTTCTTTACACATACACTAAATGATGATGACACACCTTTAACTAAGATATCATAATGTTCCACATCATAGTTGTCCATCAAAAGGAACAGAAATTCGAGAAGAGTGTGTGTTACATCAATGTATCTGGGTATAGAGTATACCATTAACAGCATTGCAGGTTCAATATTCATAATATTGTCTACTCTTTCTTCAAAGAATAGCCAATCATAAAGTAGAGCCAGTTTCACATTAGCCTCAACATAATTCTTCGTACAAGATTTCAACAGCCAACCTATAACAGCCCATCTTGGAATGACATCTGACTGAATAATTTCATTTGGCGGGTGGTGTGCACAACATATAAAACGAACAATGTCGACTATGAGAGTCTCTCTGTTTGGCTCACATAGAAACTTCTTGGCAAACCATGCCTGGTGACGCTTATGACTCCCCAACTTCACATGCGTGAGTAAAAATCTCAACTGCACCTCCATTTCTGGAGTAATCCGAAGTAACATATACTGACTTGGAGTCCTTGTGATATAGAGCTGTACAATAACAGAAAATCCCAGACTCTTAAACTCGCCCCGGTTCAGCACTAAATCCTTCCATATAGCTCTAAATTTGGGTAAATGGACCAAATCTTGTAGGAGTCGAACAAGATCCCTGCCAATCTTCAAACACAAAGGAAACTGCTCCTTTAAAACTTTAATACAAAATTCAATCTCCAATTGCTTTAACGCCTCTAATTTTGGATTACTTAACTGCCTACAGTGATCAGCTAATAACCGAAGATATGTATACAACCCACTTGTCAAGATCATCGATTCTACTTCTAAAAGATAATCCCATTTGGTCAAAAGTATGTTCACCATCTCAAAACACAGCCACAAATTTCCATCACTAAAATCCCCACCAACAATTTGCCTCAACAAACAAACCAACAAACCATCAACGCCTACTGCTAGAACATCAATCAACTCCTTAGTAACCCAAATCAGTTGGCACTTCTGTGGTTCAAGAAGTTTCTCATACAATTCATTCACAACCTTGGTGAGGAAACTAACAAACAAGCCATACCCATCAGTGACAATGGCATGCAAGTGCTTAATATGTGTTTTTCCGACATGGCATTCATATAAAACTCCATAAAGTATCGCTTTGTTGAGCAGCGAGTATTCTTGTGGCTTTGGAATCGTTAATGAAAACGGGGGTCTTAGTTTTGGTTCAAGAAGCTCAAAGGCTTGCCTTAGAGAGAGCTCTGTTGGGTTTTCGGCTTCATGGGGAGCGATTTGCATTAGTTTCAAAGCCATGTATGGTTCATAGGGTACAGCTATAATGAATTTGTGTGTGTGATTGAGGCAGGTATAACTGGTAGAGAAGCCTTTCTGCTTATTTTCAAGAACCCACCTGCACGACTAGAAAGTTCACTTGGGCATTGGCTAGCAGTCTCTTGGGTGGCGCCATTGCTCTTAGTAGCTCTGTACCCACCTGCACGAGTAGAAAGTTCACATAAGAGCTATCCAATGAACTCCACCACACTCCAATTAGTCAGGCAATAAACCAGGGTGCCATATCCGGTACAGATACTACGAGTTAAATTAAATTTGTACCGCTCTTTGTATTATCTTTTATCTTTTTGATAAAAAAAAAAAAAATTGCAACAGAAAGCAGACTACCAAAAATACTTAAGACACTACAGCATTTCAATCTGACAGTATAACAGAAAAAGAATGGTCTGAAGCCCATAAAGTAGCCCAAGATAAGACCTCTCCCACAAATTATGCACCTTCTCCCCTCTAACATCGTAAAAAATCCTTCTATTTCTTTCCCATCTCAACTAACCATCTTCTTTGCCATCTCTGTAATAGAGGTGCACAACATGATGAGTTGAGGTGGTACAATTAGTTTTTTTTTATAAATTAGATTATGCGATTATAGATGCAATTTATGATTATGACAAAAGAGGCATTTAACAAATATAGCTAAAATATAATCTCTAAGAACAAATTTATTCAATCCTAAATTTACCATAACCCTATAACAGTGTAGTAACCAGAAGAAAAAGACTATATTAATAGAATCCTATATTAATAGAAGTAAATGAAAATATACATTATACGAGACACCAATTTATAACGCTAATTATACAGTTATGTATTGAGGAAAAAAAATAAATACACCCAAATTCAAAAACCAACGAATTTTTTTATTTATATTTTTTCCAATTTGTTGGTTTTTTAATCTGCAGAGAGAGAGGGGGGGGGGGGGGGTAGAGAGCGGAGAGGAGAGAGAGATACACACCGTCAGATCTCGCCGGAAAGCGTCGGGCGACTGCGGGAACGAGCTCTGGAGGATGGAGAGAGAGTGGTTGGCAAGCTGTGGTTGGTAGGTGGGGACTGGAGTTTGGGGTCGGGGCAAGGGGAGAAGAAATCGGGGGGGAAAGGGGAGGGAGTCTGAGTGGTTGCGGGCTGGGGTTCTGGGTCCGTTTGGGGGTGGCGGTGTTGGAGGATGGCTACGGGTGGTGGTCATGGGAAATGAGGGGTAGAAGAAAATCGCAGGGGGTTTGGGGAGGAATTTTAACTTCTCATTTTCTGGAATTTTTTCCCAAAAAAATAATATTTTAATCAATTTAAAATTAACAAAAAATATATAATGCGAGACTCGTACTGCACATAGGCAACTAACGGTTTGATGAAAACCCTAACAAACAGTGGAATCACACAAATTTAAAAGATCGAATACCTAATTGTAAAAATTAAGAAAATATAAACTAATATGTCTTAAGAGTATAATAATAAGGTACTAAACTATAATTGACCCATTAAATTATTCTTGGAAATAGCATAAATATCCCAAGAACCTACCAACATAACATAATCCAACTTACGACCAAAAAAAAAAAAACATAATCCAACAACAGCAAGCACAAATTAAACCCTAGCCCCAATTCAATTTCACACAAAACCCTAGTTCAGTTTTATGTACGGGCTACCAATAAAATTAGCTCAGAAAACTCCAACAACCCCATTAAAACTGAAAACCAAAATTATTTCATCAAAAACCCTAATTTATTTAAATTAGCGAGCACATACTAGTTGGAGATTGAAAAGCTGCCCCATCGAGATGAGAAAGAGAGAGTTAGAGAAGAGGCTGATATGAGAGATAAGCCGCTAAAAAAGAGAGAGAGAGAGAGAGAGAGAGAGAGAGAGAGAGAGAGAGAGAGAGGAGAGAGGAGGTTGGCTTGAGATTGAGATGAGAGAGACGTGGCGGAGCCTGGCCTGAGATTGAGCAGCTGCTGCTGCTGCGCGTCATCGAGTGAAGAAGACCAGTGGCGGAGGAGTGACGCAGAAGCCACTTAATCGGGTGCGGCCGATTTTATGCAAAATAACCAGTTAAAGCACCAATCCTAAAGCGCCACGTGTAATAAATTTTTAAAAAAAAAGCTTAAGTGCTACACTACACCTTGAAACATTGGTCAATTCTCACTTTACCCATTTAGTTAAAGTGACTCACTTTGTCCTTTTTCAAGATTTTGATGTTCCACAGTGCCTCTATTTGTCAATTCCGTCCAAAAAGTCAGTTAAGTTTGATGACGTGACAAGGGTGTTTTAGTAATTTTGTGCACCTAGATTTTTTATTCACAAATTTGAGTGGGTAATGTGGCAAAGTGGAGCCCGCCTCTAGTATGGATTAAAAAAATTAATAAAAAATTAATTAAAATTTAAAACTTTAAAAAATTGAATCTCTCTCTCTCTCTCCGTGCAGAGTGGGTTGCGATGGGGACAAAATACAAATTCGGTATGTTTCAGACCTTCCAAAACTCAAGTTGGTGTTTATTAGGTACGTTGAACTGCAAAACCGCCAAGATCTTTTGCAATTTGATGCAAACTAGATTGTCTTAGAGTCTCTTCGGTTGCTCGGTTTAACATCAACAAAGCTACAAAGCTAGACTCTGTTGAGGGAGAGTAGTCCTACTGGTGACTGGGATTGGCCGCCTCCCCTTCCCCTTCCCTCTTCCCCATCAAGGTTTCCTTGATGGGTTACACACTTTGCTCTCCCTTTACAAGTTGACTACAGAGTATTGCCTTTGATCTTATATTGAAGTATTAAAAAAAAAATCTTATATTAAAAATATCTGGGAAACCTTGGAGAACTACTTACTGACCATACATGCAATCTAAATATATTCATAAAACCATGGAATAGCATTCTATAGATTGTTAATTGTGAAGGGCTTACTCTAGTACAATCCTTTCATTATTGGTGGGTTGTGGGTTGCCTGGGGGCAGGGGGTGAGGGAGCGATGGGTTTTTGGTGGGTGGGGGGTTACAAGGGCAGAGAAGGAAGATGTGGATTTGGTGCGACTGGGGGAGAAGGGATGGGTAGGGGTTTTTTTTTTTCTTCTAAAATTTATTTTATTTTCAATTTTATGTTTGTATTTTAATTTTTTAAAGTAATTAAAAAACCTAAGTGCACAAAATTACTAAAACACCCCTACTACGTCATCAAACTTAACATATTTTTGGATGGAGTTAACGGTAAGGGCGAATGTGGAACATCAAACCTTGATCAAGGGGGAAAAATGAGTCACTTTAACTTTAAGGGGGTAAAGGGATAATTAACCAATATTTCAAGGTGCATTGTAGCAATTAAGCCTTTCTAAAATGTATGTATAAATCATGCCGGTTCGGTTTTCTCTTCTTCTTCTTCTTTTTTTTCTGTGGGGCTAACCATTTAAAGATGAAAGATTTCTTGGAAATTCGTTCATCAGTTGGTCTGTTTCGTAAAGTGATTTTCCCTCAAATTTATTCCGTGAATCAAACAGGCCCAAGAACTACTGCACTACGCCTAGCCTACAGGGTAAGGAAAGGGGGTATTTTAGACTGTAGCCTACTGTTTAAGGCGAGTTCAGCAAAGGATAAAAAACAGCAAGCACATGGCTTCCTAGCGGTGTTGCAGCGTTTTGCCCAGGCCGTTGCCTATGGACAGCTCCTTATTTCGACAATTGCCTTGCTACCATTCGGGGGAATTTCTCACTACTGACAATTGAACAATGATAAGCTCACCCCGTAAATGCCATAAGCACATCTTATGGATTTCTATTTTTGAAACCCAAAGGCATTGCATATGCATGGGTCAAGTTTCAGATTGGCAAGCACATTGAATTTTATATTGGATTTTTGCCTCAGTTTAGGTCGCATATTGGTGTCCCCATTTTTTCACAAACATGATCCAATTGGTATTTGGTACAACAAACACAAGCAACATATACAAGTTTGGGCATGCTGCATACCATATTCACAAAACGTAGGTGGGGATAAAGGGAACCAAGGTCCCAAAAAGGAATTGCCCAAAAGATGCAACTCTCCACACAACTCTCGTCTAGGGACTTTGGAGATTTCTGTCTGTGAGGTAAAATACCTCTTGGCCTGGACTGAAGTACAAATGACCGAGCTGAGCTCTAGTCCAGGTGGTTGGGTTGAGTTCGATATCAATGGATGAGCTGGGCTTAACTATGCATTTTCTCCACCTTAGCTCATGGTAGGCTTGTAAACCCATTAGCCTAATTTACGTGGTGGTGTTCACCAAGAGGACTTCTAATCCTAGAGAAGATAAGATGTTTCAAGCTCACCAAGACGCCTACTAGAGTCCTATAGTTCGAGGATGACTAGGTTGTTATGGAGTCCTAGTTTGAGGAGGGCTAGGTTGTTCTAGAGTTCTATTCTGAGAAGGACTATGTCGTCTAGGATGATATAAAAGGCTGATCAAGAGACCCTTCCTCAAAGGTACGTATGTCATTATAAGTACCAAAATCTATTGTGCGATTTGCTCTCAAACACTCGACTGACTTAAGCATCGGAGGGTCTTTGGCTGGCAACACACCGGTGTCACCCACAGTTAGCTCTTTTGTTTTGCAAGTTATTCTCGAGGATGACTTGGTTGATTATGCTGGTCTAGTCCGTAAGAATTGCCCAACCTCGATCTCTAAGAGATCATCTTCTCTTGAACCAAATTTAAGCATTAACAAAAGACAATCCTCTCTCTTTAGACACTCAGAAGTCGATGGGTCCCCGAGGATCAGTAAGTAATGATGAATGTAGAGAGGAGAAGGAGCAGGTTAATGTAAGGTTATTGGGCATGAAAGACATTGACTAGCTAATAGTATTAGCCACTGAAGAACAGTTGAGGGACTAAAAGCACGTGATTCTCTTACCATATCATCGTAGAGGGATTTTGGCACTGTTTCTTATTATCCATGTCTAATGATAACTTATATACTTTATTTTTGCCAATATACGGCGGTATTAATGTACCTACTTTAAAATACTAGTAATGGCAATAGAGACGAAGATATAATATTCCGTTCCAAATAGCATCTTATAGCGACTGTTGTCACCTTTGTCTAAAGAAAGGGTCCCAGTTTTCTAGTAGTGCAAACATTTTAGCAAATTTCTTTAAAGCCTATTGAAAGAATACATGCCTGTGTATTGTGTTGTGTACTCATGTGCTTTTCATATCCTATTATAAAAAAAAAAAGGCCAATGAGTAAAGACACCTTCAAAATAGACATAATACTAATTGTCAATTTAATTGACAATTACAAGTTTTAATATTATATAGTTAGCGTATCAGTTAAAAAGGAAACAACAAAATATCTCTATGACCAAGACAAAAGCACAAGAAAAGAATGTCGGGCATTGCAAAGCATGTCCTTAATTTCTATCTTATATTTTTATTAAGTATGAGTGCATGATAACTTTTTAGAGTTCTAATTGTTTGCATTTTTTTTAATAAAAATTTTCAGAGAAAAATTTCTATCTCATGGGTGCATGTCTAGATGATTTTTGAAGAGTTCACACAGGTTCAAAAGACAGAAAATGTGCAGGACCAATCAAAAACTGCTAACCCATTATAGATAAGGAAATAAATGGAGTAAAGCTTTAAGTTCTAGATAGGAAAAAAGAAGAGAGTATTGAAGCTTTAATAAATGGATCATCACCCCAGTCTTGGGACAATTTAAACTTCCAATTTCCCCTCGCAGAGGGAATGTATAAACAGACATGGAGATTACCTCTGATTCTTCTGTGTCTAGTTTATGAGATGCGGCGTCTGCAAGCACATGCTTCTCAAGTGCTGTTGTACACTCCTTCAAAGAGGTGACACCAGGAATATAGGCAGCCAACTGAGCTTGTAGCCCTGATAAACGAAAATCAGGGAAAAGGGCAAAAAGAATGCCAGTATAGCCGCGCGGCTATATTATATTTAAGTATAGCCGTCCAAAAACGAAAATCAGGGGAAGGGGAAAAAAGGATGCCAGTATAGCCGCGCGGCTATATTATATTTAAAGAGTATAGCCGGCTGATAAACGAAAATCAGGGGAAGGGAGAAAAAAAAAAAAGGATGCCAGTATAGCCGTGCGGCTGTACCGTTTATATTATATTTAAAGAGTATACCGTGCGGCTATACCCGGCGATACCATTTATTTTTAAAAAAGCCCATAAAAGGCTATACAAGCTTTACATTTCCCTCGCTGCCTGGCTCGCTTCACTGAATCACACTTCACATTGAAGTCTTCAAGTTCAAGGCCAAAAAAGAGGTGGGCAATTCCTCATTTGAGCTCTCATGGCGCCTCACAAGAAATCAAAGAAAAGCAAGAAAGAAAGGAAATTGAAGAAAAACTTAAGCTTGGTTCCAGTCGAGCCTCAGTCGAGCCTAAAGCCGCAGACTCTAACTGGTGGGATAGTTTCTTCAACCCAATGTTTTTCTTTTCACTAAGCTCAGTCTCCAATCACTTGGCTTCTTGCTTTTTAATGGAATGCATTCAGATTACTTGTAGTTTTAACTAAATTATCTTTATATTTTGTTTATTTTGGAAAATCTATGATGCACAGACATCTAGAACAGGTGGTGGATTTTGTTCTGTAATGTTAAATTCGGTAATGATGTTCGTAATTAGAGCTCAAAACCTATAAACTGTGCTTTGGTTTAGTTAGGCTGTTGGAAAAATTGGCCTAGGCACTAGGCGGGTCTAGGCAGGTCCTTAATTTTTTTTTTCTGACTTTAGCTCAATTATGAAATCGCTTCAATTTCTGATGGCCGCTATACGAAAACTGGCTTTTGATTATGTGTTTTGCATCCTGAGAAGAGAAAATGTGGTCGAAAAGTTATTACTAGAGGGGGCAATAGAGATTTTAGCCTGTAAAAGTAGTATGTAATTGTTAGGAATCTGGTTTGGCCTAAGTTGGATGAGTAGTTCGAAATCCTGACTGAATCAGAATTGGGGAATATACAGACACAGAAACACATAGTCGGGCTTTGCTCGTTGTCATAGACGATGAAGCTGCAATTCACCTCTAAAAGGTTGACAAGAAAGAGAATACGTATCATAGTTTTACCCTAACTTGAATATCTGATCGGTTTCCAAATTCTAACCCTTAAGGACAACGATCATTTTGCAGGGGCGGGAAAAGTTAGGAAACTGGGGTATTCTCATTGTAAATTGTTCTCTTTTAACATTTTTTTTATGGCAAACCAAAAATCACCTTATATATGAGCAATGCTGAGTATTCAATACATAAAATTTCGGGTATATGGCGAATGCTGAGTATTGATACTATGGAGAATTCAAGAGACACTCTTCAAGAATATATCAGAAACCAAGATCCATCGGAGCTATTCATCTATAATTTTGATAGCATATTGATCGCAACGAACAATTTCAACATCACAAACAAAATTGGGGAAGGAGGATTTGGTCCAGTTTACAAGGTGATTGTTTATTTGTTTTTCTCTTTCTAAACGAAAATATAGTATCACACAGCTACAATAACAGATAAGGACATGAATGAAGTGATTAATTTGTAGGTACCCTACGAGAAGGGAAGGAAATAGAAATAAAAGGACTATCTAGTAGCTCAGGGCAAGGCATAGAAGAGTTCAAAAATGAGACGTTGTTGATCTCCAAGCTCCAACATAAAAATCTTGCTAGGATCTTGGGCTGCTGCGTCAAAGAAGATGAGAAGATACTGATTTATGAGTTCATGCCAAACAGAAGCTTGGACACTCTTCTATTTGGTTAGTTTCACTGGACTTTATCTTTGTAATTTGCCTACTAACTTAAAGCCACAAATGAATTCACATGAACTAAATGTTCGGGCACAAAGAATCAAAATTATTTTCGATTGATACAAAGAATCACTGATTTATTTGCAACACAAACAGTCAAGCAAGACATCCTGCAGATTTAATGCTCATAACTGTAAACTGAATATTGTATACTACATGAATGTTGAACTAGACCTGAAATCAATTTTGAATCTGATTACACCCTTGTTTCACTATTGTTCATACTAATGCCTCAGTATTTTCTATAGAAATTTAACCGTAAAAATCTAGTGACAGTTTCATTGTTCAATGCATAGGATAGGATATATGAATGAAACTATTGGTTATATTTCGAATGTTTGCATCTAAAAGATCCAGCGCGGAGACCTGAGCTTGATTGGGGCAGACGCTTACATATTATTCAGGGTATTGCTAGAGGGCTTCTTTATCTCCACCATGATTCTTATTTGAAAGTAATACATAGGGATTTGAAGGTCAGTAATATTCTCTTGGATGAGCAAATGAACCCAAAAATTTCAAATTTTGGATTGGCACGTATCATTCAAGGGACACAGAATATGACAAATACTCAGAAGGTTGTGGGAACACTGTAAGCGTCATTCCTATTTTCCTATTCTTGGAAGAACATCAAAACTTAAATATCAATGTTCAGCATATTGTCATTCATATTAGTATATTAGTGAATTTATATGGAAGCTGCAGAGAATCAGAGATAACATGTAGGAAATCTCGCTGTACCATTCATTTTATTTGGAACCCTGCAATCTTAACTGAAATATTAGTTGCATGCCATTAAGATATAAATTCTGTGGCACTTTTCTTAAGACCAGAAACAAAAGAAATACTGTCAGTTAATAGTAATACAAATGAAATTCCTTTGCAGTGGCTATATATATGTCTCCGGAGTATGCGGGATATTTTCTGAAAAATCTGATGTCTATAGCTTCGGGGTCTTGATATTGGAGATTATTAGTGGCAGGAAGAATACCAGCTTCTATTACTATGAACAACATCTAGGTTTCCTAGCTTATGTAAGTTCACACTCTAAATCTTATAAATTGTTAAACAATCTATATGAAGCTAAATACATATGTATGAAATTTTGTCAGGCATGGCACTCATGGAATGAAGGCAGGGGATTGGAGTTAGTTTGATGAAATATTGGTAGATTCATATTCCTCATCAGAAGTGATGAGATGTACAAGACAATGCTGCAGATAGGCCAACCATGCTAGATGTAGTTTTCATGCTAAGTAGCGAGACAGATCATCGACAACCCAAGCGGCCAATATTTACCTTCCAAAACTCAGTCTTTGATCCCCAACCACAGTCTAAAATTATCTTCTCAGCAAATGAAGCTACCATAACAATGATTGAAGGACGATAAGCAATAACAAATTTTTGCATTACAAATGTAATGACCATTGTCCAAAAATAAAATGTAATGACCTTTGGTTATTCTGAAGTGTTCCTTCTCCGTCAAGAAACTGATTATTCAATTCAATATTTAAGTTGGGTTGGGTTCTAATTGAAGGTCGATCTAATTGGATTTGAAATTTTGAAAAACCAATTCATATTGTTATGGAGTCAGATTGAGTTCTAATATTCAATGGTTATAAACAACCAGGTGTTGACTGTTGACCAGGTGTTTAAAATAGTGCATTTTGTAGTTCACAAGTCAATCTGCAAACCTTTGAACTTCAAAAATTCACAAACTAAAGCATCTTAAACATCAAGAAACACTAAAATTCAAACACAATGAGAGAAAGCAAAAGAGCAAGCATTTCTCAATTATAAAATAGAATTAGTTAATTCAATATGAAGATCAACTACGAACATAAATAACTCAACAACCCAAGAATGTTATCGCATCTCCAAAGGACTGAAGCCTTGATCTATAGCAAGGAAGCACTTTGAAGAAGAAGAAAAAACCAGAAGCAGGTTAACTTTAAGGTTAACATCAGTTCTGGAAAATAAAACATAAAACATAAAATTGATGATGTGTTATATGTTAAGTGGTTAGACTATTTGAGTGGCTGAGATTTCCTAAATGTAGAGGCTCGGGATCCACCGGTGGAGTAGATCTTTTTATTCATCTAGCACACGCAAAATTAGGTAAGTGATAAACTCTATTGCTTACACAACTCTAATCAGCAGTATTTTTCCTTTTTTGTCTCATACTTCTTGTAATAAATGTTGCAGGTGAAGGAAAACGAATAAAGTAAATGCTCAGCCTCATAGCTATTTGTTTTATCAGTATCTCGGCTGCCATAGTGTTCAGCTTGCACAGACTGCGATCTAACCAAAAGGGTAAGAGAATGAGGTCATCAGGGGATAGAAGAGTTCAAGAATGAGATGCTGTCGATTTCCAAACTCCAACATAAAAATCTTGTGAGGATCATGGGCTGCTCCGTCCAGGATGATGAGAAGTTACTAATTTACGAGTTCATGCCAAACAAAAGCTTGGATACTCTTCCATTCAGTTAGTTTCATTGCTTTTTGTTACCTAGTGATGGTCAATTTTTTCATTGTGAAGGATTGGGATGTATGAATGACATTACTGTTACATTTTGAATTCTTAATTCCAATGCCAGGAGGAGCAGTACTTGATTGGGGTCGGTGCTTCAAGATTATTCAGGGTGTTGCTAGAGGGCTTCTTTATCTCCACCATGATTCCTGTTTGAAGGTAATACATAGAGATTTGAAGGTCAGTAACATTCTCTTGGATGAGAACATGAACCCAAAACTTTCAGATTTTGGATTGGCACGTATCGTTTAAGGCACGCAGAGTTTAGCAAATACTCACAAGGTTGTTGAAACAATGTAAGCATCATCTCTTTCTTTTCCAGTTCTCGGAAATCTTCTTTAAAAGTTAAATCCTTGTGAACACATTGTCTAGGCGGGTGCTAGGCGGTCTAGGCGGGCGCTGGCGACTAGAAGAAAGAAAAGGCCATTTTGGAACTCCAAGGTCTGGGATGAGATGAGGATGGTGCTATGAGGCGAGAGAGAGAGAGAGACGGCGATTGAAGAAGAAGAGAGGTTGCATAATATGTTTAGGGTTTAGAAAAGGGCCTGGGCGAGAGAGAAGGGCCTGGGCTTCAGAAAATATAACATTAAATAGATTTTGCATTATGAAATCACTAAAGTAACCACTAATAAGTAACAAATAACAATTTAATTTTTTAATATTTTAAATCAAAAAAATATTATACTATTTGTTTAATATATAATTTATATATCCTTTTATTTTTCATGATTTTGGTATAAATTTATAATTTATAATACTAAATAATTTATTTTAAAAAGCATAGGCACTCTCATAGACCCCAATTACTCCTCTAGGCGCTAGGCTCTCGCCTACCTCCCCCTTACTACATAGTGATTTTTCGAACATTGGGATTAACATGTTGGTAAATCGAGGTGTACCAGCATTTCAATTTACAACCCTGAATTTTAACTGACTCCAATTCCCTTCTTTTTGTGTTCATAATTAACTAAAAATTAGTTGTATTGCATGGCGTTTAGATTTATACTTTATAGATATTAATTTGCTAGTTTTGATAAATATAGTTTATAGTTTATAGTTTATAGATTTAAAATTTTAATATATATTATTTTTATTCAATAGTATGCGAAAATTATGTGTATAATACGTGAATTTTGTGTGTATTATTGAAAATTTTATAAAAAATCAAGTGTATTAAATATGAAACATACGTACGTACATGTAAAACATGAGTATTAAATGTGAAAAATGCTAAACTCATTATTCGAGTAATAACTCTGGAACAATAAAAACTCAAAAGGGTACAATAGACTAGGGTATTAACCTAATAGTAATGGATAATGCTCTAAACCATCAATAAACAAAAATAGGGGAAAGACAATTTTTATAAAAAAAATCACAGTATTTATGAAAAGCGTACGGTCGGGCGGCTATGCTATTTATAAAAAATAAAAATAAAAAAAGGACCCCAGTAAATCCGGTTGGCTATACAGTTTTTTTTAAAATCCCGAGTATAGCCGCGCGGCTATACCATAAAAAAAGAGGAACGCCTGGGGCCCAATCAAAAGGGTATAGCCGATCAGCTGTACTAGTTTTTTTTTAAATTAAAAAAAAGGTGGTATAGCCGGGCGGCTCTACTATTTATTTTAAATACCATTCTGTTTGCATTAGTTTATACTTTATAGATATTAACTAGCAAAGGTGCCCGCGCGATGCTGCGGGTTTAAAACCATGTAAAATGTGTATAAAGTTATGAAAATATGTAGCAAGTTTAAGTTACAAAATAAATACTAATAACATGTTTTATATTTAGAAGGATTTTGACCTTGAGGACCATTTATGAACCCTAAACCCTTGGTTTTTTTCATTTTTAAGTTTTATGAATTTTAAGTGATTTTTTAAAAACTCCATTATTTGGTTGATGTGGCATATATGTGGAGCCCACATCTCTAATAAGATAGTTTCACGTGTATTTAAAATACAATATATATTTTTAAATAATTTTAAAAAGAAAATCAAAATTTTATGAATTTTAAATTAAAAAATTAAAGACCATTTGTGATAGGCACCTGAACCTTAAGAATGTTTTGTGATATATATATATATGTCACATTAGCAAACTAACGGAGTTTTTGATGAAACCTAACGGCAATGACTATTTGTGATCACACATACTAACCTTGAGGACCACGAATGACACAATAAAAATGGTTTGTGCTATTAGAAACTCTGGAAAATTGCTGACGTGGAAGGTAAGTGGGCTCCACATCTCCAATAATGTTGTGACACATGGATAAGATAATATATATATTTAAAAACATTTAAAAATAAAAAAATTAAGAAAAAAGTTGAAAATTCTTTTTGTTCTTTCCCATCCCCCATCTGCCCTCTCTCTCTACTCTCCCCTTGCTATTTTTCTCGCCCACCACCCCCATCCCCACCCGTAACCCATGCCATAGCTGCATCCCGAACGTGCACGGGATTGGGATGTATTAATGACATTACTGTTACATTTTGAATTCCAAATTCCAATGCCAGGACGAGCCGTACTTGATGGGGGCCGACGCTTCAAGATTATTCAGGGTGTTGCAAGAGGGCTTCTTTATCTCCACCTGAAGGTAATACATAGAGATTTGAAGGTCAGTAACATTCTCTTGGATGAGAACATGAACCCAAAATCGATTGACACATATTGTTTAAGGCATGCCGAGTCTAGAAAATACTCACAAGGTTGTGGGAACAATGTAAGCATCATCTCTTTCTTTTCCAATTCTCGGAAATCTTCTTTAAAAAAATGATGTCACAAGTTTGTCATCGTTAGCAGAAATGGTGAGAATAAAGACCATTATCCATTGTGAGCAAAAAGATGGTACCTTAAGCATTAAAGCAAGCCCAAGGTAGATCAAAACAGGAAACAGGAATTAAGAATTGAATTGTACAGATTTCTGTGTCATTGAAAATGCTTCTTCAATTTTTGGTCCCTCTACACCTTCTTGGGGGAAGAATTCATTCATTATATATTCAGAAAATTTAATATACTTCTAATAGTTATAGCATACCTACTCATATCATTTGACAAATTCAAATAATTAAGCCTATGTTGGTATAAGCGGTAGCAACCACTACACCAGAATACATCTATTACAGCGCAAAAAGCACTTCGTGAATTATCAATCACGACGCCAAACATGCAAGCAGTAAAAGCGCGTCGTAAATAGTGTTTCTCAATCACGGCGTGCATGAACATCGTAATAAAAACTTAAGACGACGCTCCTTGTGAGCCGTAATTCATAAGTAATTACGACCCGCTCTGCGTGTCTTAAAATAATAATTACGGCTTGTTCTGCGTGCCTTCTTAAATGACTAATTATGGCATACAATGCATACCATAAAAGAGTTATTAATTCCCATTTAAGATGATCATTGCACGCCGTGTTTAACTTTAATTTTTTTTATAAAAAAAACTATTAATTCCCTGCCTGCTCATGTTTCATATTTACCAATCATAATCAATTCCAACCAAAACGAAAAGTACTATTGCAACCAAACTTGAAAGAAAGAACCATTTCATTGAAAACTATATCAATTATAATCAATTCCAAATACAAACTCTATAGAGTATTAAAGAAAACACATAATAGTGCTGCCAAATCTATAATTAACTTGCACACAGCCTCCAACTCATTCACTCATAATAGTGCTGACAAACCTACAACTTAACCTATGCAAAAACCTCATGATAGCACTGGCAGTAGACATCATCTTTAGCTAGGTACGGTTCAACTTCTGCAGTATGTAACAGAACATAAAAATGAGCAATATCCAACATTTCATTAGTCATGATCTTTAGCTTGCTTGCTAAAATAGGTCGTCCTTCAGTTGCTATTCCAAATTCAAAATCCTCATTTCAGTTGCTGAAATAGGTCGTCCTTCAGTTGCTATACTATAACGCATAAATATAAGATAAGATATAATTCTATCATACAAAGATCATGAGATTATAGAAAAAACAGAGTAAGATTGACATCATAAGATTAGAGTGATCAAGATTCTAGAATACCCTACTGTGACAGATATAGCTTCTGGCATATCAGCTTCTGTTGCCGTTAATCTGCAGATAGAAAGGTGGGCTTGAAGGAGGTTGAAAGAGCAGTAGAAGCTTCAATTTGGTGTAGTGAATGCTAACTTTTATTCTGCATAAATAGAGAGAGAGAGAGAGAGAGAGAGAGAGAGAGAGAGAGAATGATACCATTGGAAAAAATTGACATCGTGAAAAAGATAACCTCAATATATGCCTTCTAAACATTCAATCTCCTACCCATCAAATACCTTACAACTTCTACAGCTTCCTTTAACTTGATAAAGTGTTATTGAGCAGTTACAAGAGAGGAAGTAGTATGAAATTGGATGGTTCACACACTGATGCTGCTGTGAGCACAGAAATACTCACAGCTGAAAGCCCAACAAGGACAGGAACTGTTGCATTCCTAAAAGGACACAAATTAATGTGCAAACAACCAATTAAAAATACCCGCAAGTGCACGAATCTAATGAAGTATAGATTATGTAAGTACGGGGTCGATCCCACGAAGAACTTGTCGGCTTCCTATAAGTTCTAGTTTGAGTACGTAAAGAACACTTAATTGACACACCACAAATGCACAAATGCAAAATGGAAACTAAAAATGAGTAAAGAAGTATAAAAGAAATGAAACAACACAAGAAAACTAAAGAAAAACACAAACAGTGAAATGAACAATACTGTAAACAGTGAATATGAACAGTGGCGACCGGTCGTGAACAATGACGACCGGTCGTTTTGCACAGAATCGTTTTTCTGTTTTTCTAGTTTCGGCCTCTGTTCAGTGTTTTGCCTATAACTTTCCAGCCGTTTATCCAAATTTCAAGTTCTTTATACGGTTAGATTTAGCACAGAAAATGGAAGAACACAACGTGGACCAAAAGTCCAAAACAATTACGGAAACAAATAAAATTCAGTAACAAAGACACATAACGTGTCGAACACACAACTCACACACACATTTTGGGGGGGGGGGGTTTGATTTGTTTCAAGTGACCTATTTCTATTGCATGAAAGTAAATGGACTTCGAATTTAAATGAGAATGGCAGATATGAATTATCAAGATGTGAAATTAAAATGTAACAAACACTAGGGTTTCGAATCCACCCTAAACAATTCTACCCAAGTTCATGAATACTCAAGTGATTCTCTCTAATATACGTAAAGTGCAGTACTAGTGCTACAATACTTGTGCCTTCCCTATAATCGAATCTAGGTGTGCTTAGTACTTTGATTCAATTACAAGAAAAACCCATTAAGTTCAAAGAGAATATGAACATCACAAGAATTCTAATAGCATGGTGTTTACATTAGGTATTCAAGAAACCAATTCACATGGATGCACTACTACATTTTAGCCCTTGCGCGACGGCCTTTTGCGCGACGGAGGGTAATTCGTCCCACATAGACGTTTTGCGCGACGGGTAAAATAACTCGTAGCGCAAAATTGTGCGACGAAATTAATCGTCGCGCAAAAAGTATTTTGGGCGACGAAAACAAAGCGCGTCGCACAAGTAGCTGGGAAAACGGGCGGGAAAATTCGTGCGCGCCAAGTTATTTTGAGCGACAAGTAAAACCATTCGTCGCGCAAAAAAGGCGCGAAGAACGTGCTACTGTCGATAGCATTTCGGGCCAAAAAATTGCGCGACAAAATATTGCGCGACAGAATTTTTGTCGCACATTGTTCGTGCGACGGATTATATGCGACGGATATAAATTCATCGTCGCGCAAAAAATCGATGTCGACAGTGCCTTGCCGCGAACTGGGAAATAACGTTTGCGCGACGGTGACGTGGGTTGCGCGAGAGAAGTTGAACTAATTATTCGTCGTGCAAAAGGAAGAATCTTGCGCGACGACATACTTATCCGTCGCGCAAACTCGTCGTCTATACTAAGCTGAGCACGTCCATGGCAGAGGCAAACTGGAGAAAAAATTTCAGTTTGCCTCTGCTGTTGCTGCATCTTTCTCAAGAGGTTTCGGCATACAAAACGCGTCATTTTCATTTCGTTTATGAGTTGAGCTACTTCTACATCTGATACGGTCATTAGGTATGCATTTTTTATCGTTAGTGTAAAAATTTTACTGTAAATTCATACTAACACCCTTAACTTCTTTGTATATAGGAATATTATATGTGATTAGCGATTGGAGGAGAACGATTTAGAAGGTATTTTCGTTGTTTTATAATATAAAATGTATTACATTATATTTATATTGATTTATGAAATTATGTTTATAATATGATGTTAAATTATGAATGTACGTTAATGTACGAAGTTAATTGAAATTAACTTTGTACATTTTTTTTTATAAAGCTTAGTTCCCGTTTCAGGTTAGTTGGACCGCGCATGGGTGGGTAAACCACGACTACGGTCCAATTAATTCTTGAATTTTCCCATTTTTTGGACAGTTTGGAAATGCATAGTTATGTCACATAGTTTACAGTTCCAGGATTAGGTTTCGAATTGTGGAGATTTCGGTGTTGTCTCGGTACGTTCTTCGGGTGGTACGTAGGTATTTTATATCTACGGTACACCTCAAGAACTGTACTAGATGCTGCAGAAATTTATCCACGTTGAAATCTAATCTCATGTAGTTGTAAATTACATGACATAAGGAAAGATTTGGTACGAATACAACATAATTGTTGTATTGTGATTGTGGTTCCAGGAAATATGAGCAGGAGGTGGATAGAGAATCCGGATAGGTGCGCAGGCGAATACTTGGATGGAATCGAGGATTTTATTGACTTTGCACGGACACACAACCCAAGTGCAACTAGAATCCGGTGTCCTTGCAGGAGGTGTAACAACATGTTGTGGGAGACAATTGAACATGTTCGATTTCATTTAGTAAGAAATGGAATGATTGAGACATACAACACTTGGAACCATCACGGGAACAAGTAGACATCGCTTCGTCTTCAGGGGCCACAAGAATGGACAATGTTGAACCTATTGTGGATCATAATGAACAAGTCAGGGATATTATACATGATGCTTTTCCATTTGCATCGACCAGCAGCACTCAGGAAGGAGAAGATGATGTGCCTACACGAATGGACAGTGCAGAGTTCGAACAGTGATGAAAACCTGTTAAGAAATGCCAACCAGGAGTTATACCCGGGTGCGAGCGCTTTTCCGTTCTGACGGCGATTGTGGAGCTAATGCACGGGAAAATAAAGTATCGTATGTCGAACTTGTGTTTCGATTACTTTTTGGGGGTTTTCAAAAAATGCTTCCAACAGACAATTGTTTGCCGAAAGATCAGGGCAGGCACAGAAGATGTTGAGTGGTCTTGGATTGGGTTATGAAAAGATCCACGCTTGCAAAAATAATTGCATGTTATTCTATAAAGAGTATGAAACGTTGGATACATGCCCTATATGCAATGAATCGAGGTTCAAACAGACATCTCAGAATAGAATTAGTAAGATTCCACAAAAAGTCATGCGTTATCTGCCCCTGAAACCAAGGTTGCAGCGATTGTATATGTCGACGCATACCTGCCACAGACATGAGATGGCATAAGGAAAAACGGGTAGACGACGATGTGATGCGGCATCCTGCAGATGGGGAGGCATGGAAAGATTTCGATCGAACGTTCCCGAGTTTGCTGCTGATCCCCGAAATGTGAGGTTGGGACTTGCGACTGACGGATTCAATTCGTACGGGGTTCTAAACCAACACCACAGCACTTGGCCGATTTTCGTATTTCCATATAATTTGCCCCCTTGGAAATGCATGAGAAAAGAGTACATGATGATGACTGTTTTGATAACTGAGGATCCTGGAGGTCAATCGATGTGTACTTAAGGCCGTTGGTTGATGAGCTCAAAGATTTATGGACAAACGGGTGCGCACGTACGATAAATCTACTTGGAAGATGTTCACTTTGCGGGCGGCAGTTATGTGGACTGTGAATGATTTTCCCGCATATGCAATGGTTTCGGGGTGGAGCACAAAGGGTTATATGACATGCCCTGTATGCAAGGAAGATGTAACTTCCGGTTGGCACGCTGGAAAAGTGTGTTACCTTGGGCATCGAAGATGGTTGCCATGGGACCACAAGTGGCGGGAGAAGGATATAGAGTTCGACGGGAACAAAGAGCGTCGCGCAAAACCTAGAGAATGGTCCGGTGATCAGATCTTGGAACAGCTTAACCATTTGGATTTTGCTCCGTTTGGGAAAACAGTTAGTCGGACCAGACCTGCTACACATATGAACTGGACGCACAAGTCTATGTTTTTTGAGCTCCCATATTGGTCGAAACTAAAATTGAGGCACAATCTCGACGTTATGCATGTTGAGAAAAATGTGTTTGACACATTGATGGGAACGATTCTAAATATCAAGGGCAAGACAAAGGACACTCCAAAAGCGCGTCTTGATTTGGAAAGAATGGGCATACGAAAGGGTTTATGGCTGAAAAGGGGCAGTGATAAAGCTATACGGGATCTTGCATTTTTTTCCATGAAACTGAATGACAACAAAGAGTTTCTACAGTTCGTATCGTCTGTAAAGTTTCCTGACGGGTATGCTTCTAATATCGCACGTTGCGTGAGGGTTGACGGGGGTAAATTTACTGGACTCAAGAGTCACGACTGTCATGTGTTTATGCAACGCTTACTTCCTGTGGGGATTCGACACCTATTGCCGGAAGATGTAGTCAAGCCAATCATATTGTTGTCCAGATTTTTTTCCCAACTG
Organism: Prunus fruticosa; assembly: GCA_018703695.1. Lineage (NCBI taxonomy): Eukaryota > Viridiplantae > Streptophyta > Magnoliopsida > Rosales > Rosaceae > Prunus > Prunus fruticosa. Next base: position 63,221,988 of record CM031917.1, on the reverse strand, counting down.
ACGGCAAAAACGTTGCGAAAGACAGACATTGATCAGTTGCGCCAAGACATTGTCCAAGTCTTATGCAAGTTTGAGATGATATTCCCTTCCGGCTTTCTTCACGAGTATGAATCACGTGATGGTTCACTTGCCAGAAGAGGCATTGCTTGCTGGTCCAGTCAACTATCGCTGGATGTATCCAATAGAAAGGTATATAATCATCATCATTTGTGTATGCATCATTATCTCATGCTTACTACTTGCTAATTTCGTTTTATTTTGGCAGGCTGCTCCTAGAGCTGAAAAAAGCGTACGCAACAGTTTCGAAGCCCGAAGGATCAATTGTAGAGGCTTGGGTTCAATATGAGGCGCTTACTTTCTGTGGAATGTATTTAAAGGATGTGGACACGGCTTTCAATCGACCTCAGCGCAATAATGACGGAGGTCTAGAAATGAGCAACTTTCTGTTTTTGCCCAAAGCGCACGACCCTTTGGAGATCCTGGACAAGGAGAATCGTTTTCCAGAAATGACATGGACGTAGCTCATTGGTTCGTGTTGAACAATTGTGATGAGATATTGGCATACTTAGATGAACATGAAGAGATGATGAAGCGAGAACATCCATCACATTTGTATTCCAAGAAACACCGTGAATTGTTTCCACAATGGTTTTTGGAATATGTAAGTTATAAGTGTTTTCTAATTCATATATATATTGTGCTATTACATTTTTCCAAACTAACATATGAATGTTTTTTTTTATAATATTAGGTGAATAAGTTGAAATCAGAGAATTCCTCCACTTACAGTGAAGAGTTATATAACTTGGCATTCGGCCCACTCCGAGCAGAATTGTTCTCAGGTTGCCATGTTAACGGCGTCAAGTTTTTAGGTCATGCACGAGATGACAAGTTGGAGGGGAAAGTACCAGGTGGAGGGGAAAGTACAGACATTGATTTCTATGGCAAACTCACAACTGTCGTGCAATTGCTTTACAAAGACCGATACCAAGTGATCATGTTTAAGTGTCGATGGTTTGATACGAACCCAAATAGGCAGGGAAGTATTAAAATCTATCATGGGTTACTATCTGTGAACATGAGCAGAACTTGGTATGATGACGACCCTTACATTTTGGCAAACATGGCAAAACAAGTTGTGTATCTAAATGACCCTAAAGCGGGGAACAATTGGAAAGTTGTTCAGCATATGGATCAGAGGAACGTGTATGCTATACCAGAACGTGACCCATCGGACAACGACGTCGACCAACGTTTGGACTCTACCATGGAAAATGATGCACATACACTTTTCGATACAAATGTTGTTCAAGAACCATTTCAGATGGACGGAGTGTCTTCAAGAGAAATACCGATTCAGTCAATTACAATTGACCTCGGTGAACTTCCGCGATACGATCCAACCATGGGGGACAACAACGACGATGATGTACTTATGGAGGAGGAGGAGGAAGAGGATTGGGAGACGGATAGTCATGATAGTGATGATAACGAAGGTTATTATAGTTCATCTGATGAATAATGTAATTTATTTGTAATTTAATGAAATGTACATGTTCATCTGAATGAATAATGTAATTTAATGAAATGTACATGTTTTCTCTTTGTGTCAGTAACTTTTCCTAATTAACGTCATATATTTGCATAGAATTTTGTAAAAAGACGAATGAATAAAGGTATGAAAAAATACAAATATAGTATGAAAAAATATAAATATAGTATGACAATTATATGCTTTATCATATAAATATATCATATCCAAACCATATAAATATATGCTTTATCACGTCCCCTAAAACAAGTTGTGATCATCTTTTGCATATATAGTAAATACAAATATAGTATCAACAAATATTTACATTAAATATCAATTTAATTTTTAAAAATAAAACAACATTTTGCGCGACGAAGAAACTAATGGCGTCGCCCAAACACCTTTGCGCGACGGTTATCTCCGTCTCGCAAGCATAATTGTCCAAAAAAATTTACACCTGTCCGGGAATAGTTTCGAAGTGTTTTTCGCGCGACGGACAACAGCAGCGTCGTCATAGTAACCCTTGCGCGACGATAATTCTCGTCTCGCAAGGTTAATTTCCCCCAAAAAACACAAGTGTTAGGAAAAAATTTTAAACCGATATTTGCGCGACGGTAAAAACTCGACACAAAAAATTTGCGCGACGGAGAGTCTTTGTCGTGCAAACAATTTACAGGCGAAATATAACACTTCGTCGCGTAAACCACTTTAATTTTTTTTTAAATATTTCTATACATGACACTTAGGAATTTTAACTCAGTATTCACTAGTATAAATAATTTGAAATGAAGATCAAACTCTGTCATTGGATACATATAGGGTGAAGGAATGTATCTGTAAAAAATCTTCGAAATCGGGGTAAAATTGACCGTTAAATCGTGATTTTTCCTTTATAACCGTTGAAAACTTTTGTCCCGTTACGCAATCTACATACCTTCTTTTTTTTCGATTTTCGGCGTATACGATCTCTAAGTAGAAACAAACAAGTGTGACGGTTGGATCGAATGAAAAACGTTTTCTATAATGCGTATATGATTCACACAATATAGTCATTAACTATTAAAAGTTTATATATAAACTTGTTAAGTACTACATAAGATTTTTTGGTATCCACTAGTGTAAATAATTTGAAATGAAGATCAAATACTGTCATTGAATTCAAGTTGGGTGAAGGATTGTATCCGTAAAAAAATTATCGAAATCAGAGGTAAAATTGACCGTTAAATCATGATTTTTCCATTATAACCGTCAAAAACTTTTGTCCCGTTACTTGATCTCTATACGTTTTTTTTTCCCTATTTTTGGTGTATACGATCTCTAAGTATAAGCAAATACGTTTGACGGTTGGATCGTTGAAACTAGTTTCGTAGAATGTGTATGCTATGAAATCAATTTGTTTCAAATTTTATAGACGAAAATTGCGCGACGGGTAACTGCGTCGTCGCAAAACTAAAATATGCGACGAAACTGTGATGGTTCGTCGCTCAATGTGATGATGTCGTTTAGGGTTTTATGTGATCAGGGTTAAGGGTTCAGGGTTTAGGGTTTAGGGATGATGTTTACGCGACGGAAAACTTTGGGCCTGCGTGAAGGTCGTGAAATATTTGGCGGTTCAATTGGAGCTGCTGCAACGACTTTGCGCGACGACGGATGGCTTTCTTCGTAGCGCAAAGTTAATATTTTCAGGATGCGCGAAAATTTTAATCGAAAACGCACCGAAGTATTATCCGTCGTGAAGATCGTGAAATATTTGGCGGTTCAATTGGCGCTGCTGCAACGACTTTGCTTGTCTAGCTGATGGTTGGATAGGATTTGTTAAATTTGTAGCGTACGTTGTCTAATTTTGTAACTAAGATTTTGGCCGGATTTCGGGATGAAATTCCGGCCACTTCCGGCCATTTTTTGGCCTATGTCCAGAAGAAAACTGCCTCTATTCGATGTCCTGGACCTAGGGTAGGAAGATTGGCCCTTAATTTTGAGATTTTTCCGCGATCGTTATCGCTTTTTCACATACATGCACTGCTGCCGCGTGTGTGGCAGCGCTATGGAACTGTAGCAAAATCACATTGTGTCCCAATGCGATCCACTAGTTGTCATGAGCGTGTAGGTGTGTTCGGTTTCCAATTTGGATACCGTTTCAGCCTGAATGAATTTCGCCTATTGTGCGATTTAACGGTTTGATTTGTTCGGACCATTGGATGAAACTCAAACTCATGTATGATGTACCTTGTATGTCTAGGATCGTATAGGATTTAACGGATTGTGGATTGGAGTCCCGGATACTCCAAAATCGCAAACCGTACGCCAACATATATGCGTTAATTAAATTTGTAATATTGTTAAAATATGCTTAGTTTATATATTGGTAAATTTGATTTATTTGTATGTTTGTTAGCTTAGTTTATATAATGACCCTAAATTGGAATAATTTTTATGTTTTATAATCAATGAAGAATGTTTTATATTTTTGTTATATTTTATTTGTTGTATTTGTTATATTTGTTATTAGACGTTGACTCTATTTTAAATGAAATGAAATAAATGTTTTATTTGTTATTAGATTATTGTTGTATTACAGTAACTATTTTTTTAAAACTTTGGTGATTGTTTTTATTGCAAGATGTCAAACCTAATCGCAGAAGTCATAAGACGGTGCAACCTTCACGTAGTTTGCCTCCCCAGACTATGATGTCACCTCCCTCTGGCCCACCACAGTTGCCCGACTTGCCAGTGGGTCCCAGTGCCCCTCATGCGCCGGCGTCATCAGAATCATCAGAGGCGCAACCAATGAGCGCCAGGCGGCGTCATCGCCTTTCCAGCACCACCGACGCTACTTCGAGCGGACCAGGTAAAGATTTCCTTCAACTACATATGTTTCGTACCAATATTTTAGTCAAATTTGTTAACTAACATTAATTTCATATTTCTTTGCAGCCAAGAAGAACACCCGGGACCGTGTCGCCAGTTGGCTACATCGAAGGTCACCCGGGTGAACAACTCACGTATCAACATCAGATACGACGATCGTCATCGGGCTGCCCCAACAGCAGACCAACATAGCTCATTGGCGCACGATGTTGGTGCAGTCGTTTGGACCTATTGTCCGATGAAATGGAAGTCTTGGAAGGCCATGCCTGATGCAGTGCATAACGAGATGCATGGACACCTGTCGGTATGTATCTTACATTTTAATTGTTTTTCCTTCCAATTTTATATATTTTAAATATTTAATGTATGTAATTATTTTATTGTAGATGAACTACAATTTAGAGAATGTCAACGATGAGTTGTTGGGGTACATCAACAGACTCTTCGCTTATAGGTACAAGCAGTGGAAGAGCGACCTGCACCACCACTTTCAGGCATTTGATGATCCGCAGGCTGCTCTTCAGGAGGGTTGCCCGAAGGAGCTTGAGGGGCGGGAGGATAGTTGGCAGTGGCTCTGTGGTCATTTTCAGGAGGCTGATTATGTGGTATTTTTTATATTAAGTTCAAAATTATTACACGTTTCTTACTAATGTTTATTTCATTTTTTAATATTTCATTTCAATTTCAAATAATACGTTTTAATTTTTGTATAACAGAAGATGGCTAAAGCAAATAAGGGCAATAGGGAGAAGAAGATTCTTCTCCATCATTCAGGTTCCATGCCCTTCTCCTATAGGATGGATGCGCGACGTCGGGTAATAATAAGTTGTTTTTATTTACTTTTTAATATGTCATTAATGTTAATTTTTTTTTTTGGTACTAACATTTTTATACTCTTGTTCAATTTAGGAGGGGTCCAAATTCCCAGAGATTGACGTCTTCGCGACGTTTATGTTCGACCTGGGAATGAGTTGGCGGAATCCCTTCATGTAAGTAGTCTTTAATTTTAATGATTATTTTACGCGTTCAAGTTTCATAGTTATTATATAAATGTTTTTATTTATATTTTATGTTATGTTAAACAGACGACCATGATTGAGAAGAGCCAGTCGGTTCTTCAGGAGTCCGCCTCCCAGCTTCCTCCCGATAGGGCTCGTCAATGGGCCGGGCCGGGCTAGCCCGGCCCAAATTTAGTGGGCTTGGGCCGGGCCGGGCCGGGCTTTAAAGAGGAGAGAGAAAATTACGGGCCGGGCCGGGTTTTTTTAGAAAATTCAAAGCCCAAGCCCGACCCATGAGTCGGGCTTGAGAAAGCCCATCGGGCCGGGCCGGGCCAAAACGGGCCTACTTCAATCCAAAAAAATCATAAACTTAATCATAAGGGCATTTTAGTCCAAATTTGAGATTAAACTCACTTAATTCCAATATTTTCACATCAAACCAAATTCATAAAACACCTAATAAAGTCACACAACTTAATAAGATTTTCTACAAAAAAGAATAAAACCAAGTATTGTTTTTGAGGTTATTACATAATTAGACCATAATACGTTTTAAGAAATAATTTTAAAAAATAATAAGTATAAAAAAAAATATTTTTTTTAAAGGATTGTATGAATAAATATGCAAATGTTTGGTGATGTGTTCAAGAAAAGCATTATTATATTTGGTGGTACGATTATGTTTCGTGATATGATTATATTTGGTGATATGATATGATGTTCATCTTATTTATATATATATATATATAATTGTTGTATTAATAATTGACACAAATTAAATTAATGTGCTAATCATCCAATTATAAAACTAGGAATGAGTAAAGAAAAGTAAATGAAATGAAACAAATTATATATGTGATTTAAGTGATATAATCCTAATCCTAAACTCTTGTTTATACATAATTATATATGTATGCGGGCCTAACGGGCCGGGCTTTTGTGGGTGGGCCGGGCCGGGCTTTCTTGGGCCTAATCGGGTCGGGCCTATGGGCCGGGCCGGGCTTCAAACACTCAAGCCCAAGCCCGGCCCGACCCAAGGCGGGCCGGGCCATCTCAAAGCCCATAACGGGCCGGGCTGGGCTTTTTTTCAATGGGCCCATGAGCCCGCGGGCCAAATGATGAGGCCTACCTCCCGATACGCCGCTCGAGTCTGTGGCTCCTCCACAGGATGCGGGGTTTCAGATCTTGACGGACACCTTGGATCAGACTCTAGGGAGGCGGCCAGGGACATACTATCGAGGGATGGGGAATGCCCGGCGGGGGACCTAGATCCCGTTCATTGTCGCAGTCAAATAGTGTTTTGACAGCAAAGGTGGCCCAGCTTGAAACCCAGATGGCACAGATGACTACCATATTATACAGTCCATGGCCCAGTCGGGCGTTCCCGTACCATCTTTTGTTCCCCCGTCCACCTCTACGCATGGCCACCAAACCTCTGCCCCTCCCCCAATGTCCACACCTCCGAGCCGCATTTGCCAGACGAGGAAGTAGATTTAGATACATTGTTTAATTAGTTTTTTACTTTCTTAATTACATTTTAAAATATCTCTTGTATATTATACACTTATTTTATGTTTTAAAAAACTATTTTCTCTTCATTACATTTTTCAATTGCAATTTGATTTAATTATAAAAATAAAATAAATCAAAATTCTTTTTTTCAAGTAAATTTAAAAAAAAAAATTAATTACTAATATTTGCGCGACGAATAAATTACCCGTCGCGCAAATCTCGTTTTAAAAAATAGAAAAACCATAAAAATATATCGTAAACGAAAATAATCCTCGGTTTGCGATGATGGATGTATTTGTCCCCTAAAGAAAATGCGACAAATAAATAATTGTCGCGCAAGAGTTTGAGTCACGATCCTTGTTCGTCGCACAAAGTACTTGCAACGACGAAATATTTGTCGCGCAAATATTTTTCGCGCAGACAGAATTATATCGTCGCATTATGTTCATGCAACGTCTTTGTGTTCGTCGCTCAAACAATAGTACGACGGATATAAGTCGTCGCTTATAGTTCTTGCAACGCCTGTGTTCTCGTCGCGCAAAATGTTGAGCGACGGAATGTTTGTCGTCTCTGAACTATTGGCGCAACGAAGTGTAATGCGCGATGATATTTCATATTTTTGTCGCGCAAGGACTTGCGTGACGGTATTTGCGCGACTGATTTTGCGACGATTTATCTGTCACTCTATTGTTTTCGCGACAGATTATTTCTTTGCGCGACGAATTTGGATGCGTCGCGCAAACGCTAAAATGTAGTAGTGATGATTCTTACTTCATCCATTTATTGCTTAGGATAACATGAAGATACACAATCCCAACAATCTCAAGAAGCATGCATTCAAAGATGATTAATCAAAGAAGAACACACATCAAGGATAGATTAATTTGGTGAATTGGAATTCATCAACAATATCTAGAAATTCATACACTCAAGCATCAAAACAATAAGGTAATCATGTTTAGGGCTTCAACCTAAGCCCTAGCTATGGAGTTTAGTTGCTCATACTTATTCCAAATACAAACTCAAAATAAAATTAGAAAGATTTTGAGAAAATGATGAAAGCTTCAAGGTCATCAATGGTGGAAGTTTTCTTCTCCACTTTGCTTGGCTGCACCTTGGCTTTCTCCTAGCTCCAAACTCTCCAAAATCTGCTCTCAATGTGTATATTCCCAGAATGAATTCATCTCCCACGTTCAAAACCTCTCCCACTTCAGATTGCAATTAACTTTTTATTGCCCATCAATTTCCAGCTCACACTTTGAATATAAAAGTCATTCTTTCCTCTAAAGCCTTCACCCATTGTCCCCTTGCCATGATAAAGCTTTGTCCTTGAAAATATGCTCTTTGTCTCAGAAAATATCTCTTTCACTAAGATAAATTCTTGTTACCAAGAGTTATGGTAACAAGAAGAATCAAGATGACACAAAGGAGGTAAAAGCTGGCCAATTTCGGATTTCCAGAGCTGTGGTAACATGCTGGATTGGTTGGAAAGGCAATACTTGTCCAATGGAGCTCAAATTTGGTTATGTTGTAGTTAACATCCATTGGAACAAGTATCATGAAGATCTTCACCTCATCCGAGCACCGGAGCATGCTGATCCAAGGCCAAGAATTTGACCTACGAAAATGAACAAAAACAGAATTTATAACAAATAATGCACTTTTAGCTCATTTTCATTTCAACCAAGGTAAAACCTATGAAAACACAAAAAGGAAGTAAAAAGCTATAAAATGTCAAGAACTAACTCAAAATAGTGAGTGAATAACATGAAAAATCATGTGTAAAAATGAACCGAACAAGAACCAAACATAAAATTAAACCATAAAAGTGGTCAAGGAATTACCTGCGTATACCAACAAATAACCAAGGACCGTCACTGATCATACAACCTACTTCACCGCCAAGATTAATTACTCCCAGGTACTGCAAAATAAACAAATACAAGCACATGAATTATTTTCCTGCCCCTCTGGATTGACAATGAGACATGTGCTTCAGTAAATTGTAAGCATTCAAGTTCAGGAACAAATTAAGAGGAAAATAAACAAGTTCATTGCCCTCTAAAAAGAGAAGTTAAAATGCTAGAAAAGTTTATCCTGCTGGATATGTTCCTTAAAGACAGAAAATCATAATGAAAATAAATCTATTAAATGTAACCAAATACTTTTACATTCTGCACGAAAATAAGAGGCATCGTCACTAACTACATCGAATTAGAAAATTACGAATAGAGCCATATCATTGTCAATCAGAACATCAAGAACTCTGGAAAATGCGCTTTATATGAGTTAGGTATGGATGTAAGCTGAAGAAAGAAACAAAACAAAACAAAACTTACCACATTGGAGGCAGTACCTCCAGAGCAGCAGCCCAGCAATATTAAACCAACTGAATGAGGTCATCAAGGGATAAAAGAGTTCAAGAAAGAGATGCTGTCGTTTCCAAACTCCAACATAAAAATCTTGTGAGGATCATGGCCTGCTCCGTCCAGGATGATGAGAAGCTACTAATTTACGAGTTCATGCCAAACAGAAGCTTGGATACTCTTCTATTCAGTTTGTTTCATTGCTCTTTGTTACTTAGTGATGGTCAATTTTTTCATTGTGAAGTGCACGGGATTGGGATGTATTAATGACATTACTGTTATATTTTGAATTCCAAATTCCAATGCCAGGAGGAGCAGTGCTTCATTGGGGTCGACACTTCAAGATTATTCAGGTTGTTGCTAGAGGGCTTCTTTATCTCCACCATGACTCCTGTTTGAAGTTAATACATAGAGATTTGAAGGTCAGTAACATTCTCTTGGATGAGAATATGAACCCAAAACTTTCAGATTTTGGATTGGCACGTACCGTTTAAGGCACGCAGAGTCTAGCAAATACTCACAAGGTTGTAGAAACAATGTAAGCATCATCTCTTTCTTTTCCAGTTCTCGGAAATCTTCTTTAAAAGTTAAATCCTTGAACACACTGTCATTCATATCTGAATAAATGGCCTAGGCGGGCGCTAGGCGGGCTAGGCGGGGGCTAGGCGGCGCTGAGGCGGTCTAGGTGGGCGCTGGCGACTAGAAGAAAGAAAAGGCCATTTTGGAACTCCAAGGTCTGTGGTGCTATGAGGCGAGAGAGAGAGAGAGACGACGATTGAAGAAGAAGAGAGGTTGCGTAATATGTTTAGGGTTTAGAAAAGGGCCTGGGAGAGAGAGAAGGGCCTGGGCTTCAGAAAATACAACATTAAATAGATTTTGCATTATGAAATCACTAAAGTAACCACTAATAAGTAACAAGTAACAAATAAATATTTTAATATTTTAAATCAAAAAAATATTATACTATTAGTTCAATTTATAATTTATATATCCTTTTATTTTTCATGATTTTGGTATAATTTTATAATTTATAATACTAAATAATTTATTTAAAAAAAGCATAGGCACTGGAATAGGCCCCGATTACTCCTCTAGGCGCTAGGCCCTTGCTTGCCGCCCCCTTACTACATAGTGATTTTTCGAACATTGGGATTAACATGTTTGTAAATCGAGGTATACTAGCACTTCAATTTACAACCTTGCAATTTTAACTGACTTCAATTCCCTTCTGTTTGTGTTCATAATTAACTAAAAATTAGTTGCATTGCATGGCGTCTAGATTTAACTTTTTTGGTATAATTTTGCTCAAGACTATAAACAAAGAAGCAATTTCGTCAATTCTCAATTGATTGTGCAGTGGCTATATGTCTTCGGAGTATGCCATGGGCGAGATGTTTTCTGAAAAATCTAATGGCTACACCTACAGCTTCGGGGTCTTGGCAATTGGAGATTATATTAGTGGCAAAAAGAATACCAACTTCTATTGCAGTGACCAACATATAGGCTTCCTAGCTTATGTAAGCTCACACTCTAAATCTTAATGCAAAATCGTATCTTTCATACAGTTTGAGCAACCTATATGAAGCTAAATGCAACAGAGTTTAACAATTCTAGCCAACATACATGAAATTTTGTCAGGCATGGCACTCATGGAATGAAGGCAGGGGTTTGGAGTTGGTTGATGAAGTATTGGCAGATTCATATTCACCTTCAGAATCTCATGGATTTCTAGTTTTGAAACCCAAAGGCATTGCATATGCATGGGTCAAGTTTCAGATTGGCAAGCACATGGAATTGCATACAATTATATTGGATTTTTGCCTCGGTTTAGGTGCACATTGTTGTGCCCAATTTTTTTCACAAACATGATCCAATTGGTATTTGGTATAACAAACACAAGCAACATATACAAGTTTTGGCATGCAACTAGCATACCAAATTCACAAAACGTAAGTGGGAATAAAGGGAACCAAGGTCCCAAAATGGAGTTGTCCGAAAGATGCAACTCCCCACACAAAACTCTGGTATGGGGACTTGGGGTATTTCTATTTGTGAAGTAAAATACCTCTTGGTCGAGCTGGGCTAAAGTACAAGTGATAAGAGTAGAGCTGAGCTCAGGTCCAGGTGGTCGGGTTGAGTTCAATATCAATGGACAAGTTGGGCTTGAGCCATGGGCGGGATGTCTGGGAATATGAGTGCATGATAACTTTTTTAGAGTTCTAACTGTTCACATTTTTTTAATAAAAAATTTCAAAGAAATATTTATCACAATGAGTCTAGCATAAGGAACAGGCCCGGAGATTGTATAAATTTCAGTTTGTGTTTAGGTTTAAAGTATTAATAGAACAACATGTCGAGGCAATATGGAGAATTGGAGAAAATTTCGAACCACACCATTTATAATATGATTCATATTCCTCCTCAAGTAAAACTATAATCTATATCATATAACATATAATTTTTTCTTTTATTAAAAAAAACATAAACTACATCTGACTGTATACATCGTCAGTCAATGAATTGGTAATTGCGTAGGCAAGAACCTAAGGTATATAAACCCTAATATCCCCTCAACAAGATCCTTGATTAACTGACCTAGGAGAAAAGTATCCTAAACGTGAAGGGAATGGTAAAAGTGAAAGTTTATCGCTTTCATTCAACTCGTTGCTTACAATTGCCTCATAATTGTCTTCCTGCTTTTTAGAATGAAGGACATAAGGAGAATTGTTGATGATCCTGCAAAAACATAAATCATGTGTAAAGTGTTTTGTAAATTGATCAATTATAATTAAATATCTTATCTGTTTTGAAAAAAAAAATTCAAATATTTTGTGCCTTCAGAATAAAGAAATATAAACCATGTTAATCTTTAAAAAAAATTCTAGGGCTCATTATATCTCCTTTCTTTTTTCTTTTTTTTCCTTTCTTTTCTTCTATCATTTTTTCTTTTGTCAAACAGTAAATTTTTTTGTTGACCATCAATTATTTGGGCAGGTATAGTGAGCAAATTTATGGGTACCAACATCGTTTTCTCTATGAAAATAGATATGATCTTCTTGGCATGTATGGATTTTTTTTTATAAAGTATGATTTTGGCACTGTAGTTTGGATGAAGTTCCAATTTGGTAAAAGTTTCCGTTCTTGCGATAGAACACTGTAGTTTATTACAGTCTACGTACAAATTACAAAGACATCTCTACCTGCCACGGCGCTTTTCAAGAAAACACTGCAAGGAATATCTTCTTGCCATTGGAAGTCCTGAAATAGGTAAAGAAAAAGACTAGTTAGGAAAGATCTGTTAAAGAAAAACTAGAGCAAATGTGATAACGTTCCTTTTGTGAAGACTAAAGATCAACTAGTAGTCGTTTCAAAAACAAAAACAAAAAAAATCAATTATAGTAGATTTTTTTTTAAATACAAAACAGATTGGGAGAGTTGGGAATCGAAGTTAGCTAGGACGATGGATGCAGAGGTAAATGCTCCAAACAACTTGAGTTACAAAGCCCTTACAACTGGTAGATATTGTAAATGAGGCAAATTATATTGGAGATATTTACACACCAACTTGAGGAGGAGTGTTGGCATGTGATTAAGGGATTTGTTATTTTTTTGTATAATTGACCTATATTTGAGTGTAATTAGGTTTTAATTAGCTTTTGTTAGGGCCCAATGTAATCCTATATATTTGCCTCCACAAGAAAGAGAATACATATCATAGTTTAACCCTAACTTGAATATCTTATCGGTTTCCAAATTCTAACCCTTCAGGACAAGGATGATTTTGCAGGGGCGGGTATGCAGGGGTGGGTAAATTTTGGAAACTGGGGTATTCTCATTGTAAATTGTTCTCTTTTAACCTTTTTTCATGGCAAACCAAAAGTCACCTGATATATGAGCAATGCTGAATATTCAATACACAAATTTTTGGGTATATGGTGAATGCTCTTAACTAATTGAGGTACATCTTGAAATGAACTACTCATACCTGCTCTTATTTTGGAAACTGATAGTGATTTGGGTTTGAGAGGTGGTTTTTGCCTGTCTGTTTTTAACCTTTCTGCAACAAGAGGTTTGACCGATGAGTTTTCACCGGCAAGACGCATAATCGCTTGTGCCTACAATGACAATATCCATGGGAATCAATATAGCAGATAATTTTATATAAATATTCACAATTTGGTAAGATATAACATTATAATAAATTAATTGTTTGAGAAAATTATTTTCAGTAAAAAGAAGTTGAACAGTCAAATATGGCAGTCACAACATAGACTTCATGGATTTCAGGCTTTGGGCACATTATTATTTGCTGAAAATTAAAAATTTGTGTGCAACTCTTTAAACTATTCACCTTATCAGCAGGAATATCGTCATAGACATTGATAATCCCATCATAAAATATTGTAAGTTGTTCTGAAGTCTTGTTGGATTGATCATCACATCTGTGTATGTACACCCACAACAAAAATTCAAGAGGACTAATTTCAAAAGGGAAACTAATGTTATAACACAAGAAATAATTAGGGTAATGATTTTGGCACTCCTTGTTTAGCTTATAGAAATTCAATTTAATTCCTTTTAAATACTCTCAATGGACGTTCTAGAAGCTTAAACGGAGAGTGCCAACATCACTACCCAAACATAATAAGCATATATAACGACGAATATAAGGAAAACATACCGCAATCCAGGAAGCAACTGTTGCTCTAGCAAAGATAGCCGGTGTCCTGGAAAATTATTACTACCAAGAAGTTTAGGTGGTAATAAAGGGCGGGGTGATGAATGCCTTTTGATAATTTCTGACTCAAATTCAGCTTCCATGCTGGTTTTAGCCACGTTATTTTGACTTTTTGTAAGAAGATACTTTCTGAAGAACCAAACACTTTGAGACATATTATTCTCTTCATCCATTGATCTTAAGCTGATGTCTCTTTGCTGGTCATCTGGGCTCCTTGCAACTTTTTCAAAACCTGAACTATTTTTATTTTTATCTTCTCCGTGCAGTTCTTGGTCTGTTTTCATGAAGAAGTCCTTTGTTATAATTGGAGTGTACATATGTTGCTCTCTCCCAACTTAATCCCAAGAAGTGAAGAGAAGTCTTCAAACCTATGCACACATGAGAAAGAAAAACAAAATTGCTGAACATCGAACCCATATAAAGGAAATGAAAATTTTATATATATAGCCAAATTCGCATCATCCCATGACTAGCACAAAACTGAAATGGTATATATATCAAACGGGCCCTAAGGATACGAAGAAACAGTTCAAAAATGCATACCAAGTTATATAGAATATGCATATATCTTGAAAGAGAGCAGATGTGTACCTGAAGAGGTTAAGGCTGGTTTATGAGTATGTGCATATAAAGCAAGCTCAGTTGATGGAGTTTGAATATATATATATCTATATATATATATATATATATATATATATAAGAGAGAGAGAGAGAGAGAGAGAGAGAGAGAGAGAGAGAGAGACGTCTAACAAAAGTTGCTTATTGGGGGTTGATTGGGAATAACGCCTTGGTAGACTTTGTTAGTAATTTACAAATCAAGCAGGCCAGGCTTTCGATGGACACGAAATCAAATTTAACCCCCACACATGTCTGGACATAAGTACTGGAGTTGCTGGCAAAAATGAGTGCATGCTTTTTCCATGCAACTCAGAGAGCTGCTGCCGACACAAAAGTTACCTATTTCATGTTCTCACATATTTTATCTATATTTACCTATATGCTTCTTCTCTCCAAGAAAATTTACTGAAATTTTCCTATATCTAATGATGCCAATATTAGCTTCACTCAAAACATATATATTCACATATAGTAAGTGGTTTGTAACTAGAGTTATAAAAAGCATTTACTCTCTTGTTCGCTTGATATGTCTTTTGTTCGATTCTCCCGTTCGCTTGATGTCTTGTGTTTGATTTTCTCGTTTGCTCCATGTCGTGTTTGATTCTATTTCCTCTAATAGTTGTTGTATCAGGAGAAATATACATAATACTAATAGAGCTCTATTTTACGAAAGCAGTGAGAAAATACATTTTCAAATTACATAAATTCATCTCATCTTAACGTTGAAGCTCCAAAAGACACAACTTTCATGCATTTGCTGGTCATTGCAGCAATGTTCTTGTCATTTTGGCTACAACCCTTGCAAATGGAATCAAATGAGGTTGGAATTTCTTATCAATTGTCACCATCCATAAATAAATAAAAAGAGAAAAACAAACATTCTAGCAATTTTTTTAATATAAAGAATACACGCACGTTTATTGTGATGTATACTCATGTGCTTTTCATGGCCCATAAAAAAATAGACCAATGAAAATGACACCTTCAAATAGACCAATAGACAATTACAAGTATTAATATTATATAGTTATAACATATCAGTTAAAAAGGAAACAACAAAATCTCTCTCTATGACCAATATAAAAGCACAAGAAAATAATGCCGGGCATTGCAAGGCATGCCATGAATTTATACCCATTTTTTAGACAACTGTTATTCACACTCTAAGAAAAACTCGGCATGCATGCTCTTCTGCAAGTGCAAAACTTTTTTAGAGTTCCATCTAATAATGTCTTACATTTTTTTTTTTCGAAAATTTTACATTAACGTTTACCGCAAATCTATTTCATTAATGTTTACTGCAAATCAGTCTAGTCTAGAGTATCATGAAGATCCCAGAAGATTGTATTTTAAGACTAGCATTGCTTTATTTTATAGTGTGTTTAGGTTTAGAGTACTTGGTTTATTAAGTTTAATGACTGAAGTCTCAAGTTATTATCTTTTTTCTTTTTGCCACAGTTAGGAAGGAAGTTGAACCGCATATTGCGAGCCTGCATGCCAACATATCTCTACCACTGAGCTAAGACCCAATTGGCAAAGTCTCAAGTTCTTGTCACAAGGCATAAAAAGAGAAATATGCTTTTGCCTGGCCACTGGAGAGAAACAACCAAAACAATGGCCATGGAAAAAAAATTCAACAGAGGCGACAACAATGGAAATCCAAATAGTGGTTGAATGTCGGCAAAAGCCATAGCCTGGCTATATTGATAAGATTGAGCTCCTAAAAGGGTTCAGGAGCCCTGGTTTCACATTATTTTCAGTAGAAGAGTTCAAATATGGCTCAAAACTAAGCACCACAAGATGCTAGAGGAAAGACCATGAGATTCTAGAGGTACATAAGATAATAATGATAAAATAGGATGCTTATTTATATTTGAAGTATAAGTGTGACCTCAAACGACATTGTTGTACTTTATAGTTATTAATTTGCTAGTTTCGACATCTCTAGAGTAGATATTGAAAATTTTCACAGTAAATCAATTTGAGAGTTCAATTTTTTCATCTTCTTTTTTGTTGTGGGAATGTTTGCCTTTGGTCTACCTCGTTCTCTAGTGATACAAAAAAAAAATTATTAAATTAATATCTTAAAATTTTAAATTATTAAATTATTTGCATTAGTTTACACTTTATAGATATTAATTTAAGTGTATTAAACATGAAAAATACGTAGTACATGTACAATACAAGTATTAAAGGTGAAAATGTTAAATTCTTTATACGTGCAATAACTCTGGAAAACTAAAAATGGGACAATAGAGACTCGGGTAATGGCCTAATAGTAATGGATAATACTCTAAACTATCGATAAACGAAAATTTGGGGAAAAACAATTTTTTAAAAAAGGTAACAGCATCCACGCAAAGAGCATAGCCGCATGGCTTTACTATTTATAAAAATGTAAATAAAAAAAATCCCAGTACACCCGCGCGGCTATACTATTTTTTTTGTTTTAATCCCCGGTATAGCCGCGCGGCTATACTATTTGTTTAAAAAGAAAAAAACCCCACCTAGCTCCTAGAGCTTAACTAGCCATTCGTCAAAGCAGGATAGCCGCACGGCTATACTGCTGGTTTTTTTTTTTTTTTAAACTACGGCTATACTACGGTTTTTTATTATAAAGAAATAGTATAGCCGTATAGCCGCTCGGCTATACTGTTTGAGTATATTATATTTAAAAGACGTATAGCCGCGCGGCTATACTATTTATAAAAAAAAATTAAAAAAAGGACCAGAGTATAGCCGCGGCTAAATTCTTCTTTTTTTTTCTAAAAAAATCCCGAGTACAGACGCGCGGCTATACTCTTTTTTGAAAAAATCCCGAGTATAGCCGGCCGGCTATACTATTTTCAGTAGAAGAATTCAATTCTCGCTCAAAACTAAGCACCACAAGATGCTAGAGGAAACGACAACGAGATTCTAGAGGTACATAACATATTAATGATAAAATAGGATCCTTATTTATATTTGAGGTATCAGCGTGACCTCAAACGACATTGTTTTAGACTATTAGTTAACAATATCTTCACATAAAAAATAAAACAAAGAATCTGAACTCCATGTATGCCAGGAAACTTAGAAAAGGCTTTTACTATCACTTAACATCAACTGTAGGAGACTTAATGGAGACAAAAGGATACATATCTCCAAGGACACCTAGACTGCTGCTGCCCATTGTATTCATACTCACAGCAGATATTGACGCGTTAGGGAAAACTTCGAAATGGTGCTATAGTTGTCACTTAACCTCAACTGTAGGAGTCTCCTTGGAGTCCGAAAGATCTACATATCTCCAAAAGAATGCCAGACTGCTTCCCATTATATTCATAATCACAGCAGACAATGCTGCAGGTAATGCAACCATCGGCGAGGTGAAATGAGAAGTGGCCAAAACCACACCCAAAGAAGAATTTTGCATACCAACCTGCAAGTGTCAAACATGTAAATGAAGGATTAGTGTTGCATGCTCACCAAAATTTATGAAATTCGACATTTCAATCTGAGTATAAAACAATGAAGATCTTCTACGGACTTACAATAAAGTTTAAGAAGAGAATTTTTATATCTTTATTACCAATTTGACCAAAGCCGAAACAAAACTGCAACACAAGGATTCACAGAAAGCCAGATCATGTCTTAAGGTTTACATTCTATTTGATTAATACCTCAATTGATATTGCTCGTCTTTGTGCTTCTCTAAACCCGCAAACAGCTGCTGATATATACCTGCAAATGAAGACTCTCCTTGATAAAAAAAGACTCCTCAAGCTGCACATTTGCACCGCAAAATCTCCAAAACAAACTAAACAAACAGGCCCAGCACCACAACCTTAAAGAATATTTGTATGAGTGCAAACTCTGCCAACAATGCTCGTACACAAAACTAGCTCCTATCTTCATATGTCAAATTAAAATCCACATAGACAAAGAAGATTGAATATATAATTTCTTACTGCAATAGCTTTTATGGATATGAAGTCATATACATACTGAAAAAAAATGCATACATTACCTTGAGCTTTTTCCACAACAACACACTTAACAATTAAAGTCACCAACAGTTAAAGGCAACTTACCCCAGAAAGAAACCAGCAATATGTACTAACAGCACAGAAAGAATAACCACCCCAACTTCTCCAGATAACATTGTCTGAGCACGAGCCATTAGAGACAGATCAGCCGGCAATGTTACAGCAACCATTGAAGCTTTGAGACGGACAACATTCTCAGAGAATACACTGGCCCACAAAATAAAATCTAGTATGTTTGAGAAAGAGAGCATATTTGGAAGGAACCACAGGCAAGACAATCATATTTTACATATAAGTAATTAAAAACATATTTATATCCATAACAAATGTACCTGCATGCAAGCAGTGATGAAGCTAGAACAGCAAAAAGTGGTGCAAAAGGTATCACAATTTTAACCACTGCAGGAAATGCACTCTGCATATAAGAACCTAACAAAATTGGAGCAACGACGACCTACAGATGACAGAATAGAGACCATAAGCCCCAGCTGATGGATAATATAATATTACTGAAGTTTATTATATTTAACTTAACCTGCATGGTGCTGATTGACAGTTTGGCAGCATCCACAGGGACGTAAGTCCCTGCCAATATCTTTGTTAGTAGAGGAGTCAGGGCTACTGCCCCAAGAGTTGTGCATAATGTCATTACAATAGACAGAGGAACATCCCCTTTAGCAATTAAGGTCACCTGAAAAGCTATCATAAAAAGCATTGAATGGAGTATCTCACAATTTGAAAATATTAAGGCATTGTGTTCAAACAACACTAGATCCATAACTAATTTCAAGTCTATATTAAAAAGAAAAACAAAGTTTTGGTAAGATTGCATTTCCAGTTTAGAATCACTTTTGTATAAAAATAAAAACTAGAGAAGTTTGTTCAGAACATAAAGGTATTGTTCAAAGATTAATGTCTTTTTCTACTAATGGTGATTAACCAGTAAGGGAGTGACCACAAAGAAGCACAGAACTTTGAAAAGTTTTCATTCAGCAAAACAGGAAGGGGAAAACAAGGACTGGAAAATATAATAAATAAGAAAACCCTAATGATGCAGAATGCATGTGATTAGTTTTCCTAACTCTATTTGGATGAATTATTATTAGCTTTCCTTATTCTATTCGGATTAGTTATTACTTCAGCTAAGGATTCCTTGTTGTTGAAGGATCTCCTATTAGTTAATTTGCTTTCCTACTTCTTCAAGTTTACTTTTCCTTTTCCTAGATTACAAAGGGTTGTGCCTCTGTAAATAGAGCAGTTTGTAATCTTTTAAGGCAGACTTGATTAATGATAAATTTCCTTACTTTAAACTCTCTGATTCCTTCCCTTTCCCTTCGTCCCTTTGATCTCTAATTCTTTTCCTCGATCTCCCTTATCCTAGACATTCTACATTACCAAAATTAGGAAAGAATTTGGGAAAACATAAAAACCTAACCTAATTGGCCACCTGGCATGCAGTCTGTCATACCACCAAACACATGATTTTAGGTAATCAATTTTTTTTGCATAAACCAAGCACAGCCGAGACAATGATTTGTGACAATTGGTCGGTAATGGTGAATTAGAATGGAAGTTAATAAGTTAGAAACAGAAAGAGTGGAGGAAGAGATGGCAAAATCGAAAACGGTCAGCCTGATAATTTGACTATACAAAATGGTACTTCTGTGAGTACAGCAGAAAAAAAAATGATGTCACCAGTTTGTTATCGTTAGCAGAAATGGTGAGAATAAAGACCATTATCCATTGTGAGAAAAAAGATGGTACCTTAAGCATTAAAGCATGCCCAAGGTAGAGCAAAACAGGAAACAGGAATTAAGAATTGAATTGTACAGATTTCTGTGTCATTGAAAATGCTTCTTTTTTTTTGGTCCCTCTACACCTCTTGGGGGAAGAATTCATTCATCATATCCAGAAAATTTAATATACTTCTAATAGTTATAGCATACCTACTCATATCATTTGACAGATTCAAATAATTAAGCCTACGTTGGTATAAGTGGTAGCAACTATCTCTAAATGTTACCAACCAACTGATCATTCTTTTGGCTTTAAGAATCCTTAACCTTGCTTCAGTAAATTCTAAGCATTCAAGTTCAGGAACAAATTAAGAGGAAAATAAACACGTTCATTGCCCTCTAAAAAGAGAAGTTAAAATGCTAGAAAAGTTTATCCTGCTGGATATGCTCCTTAAAGATAGAAAATCATAATGAAAATAAATCTATTAAATGCAACCAAATACTTTTACATTCTGCACGAAAATAAGAGGCATCGTCACTAACTACATCAAATTAGAAAATTACTAATAGAGCCATATCATTGTCAATAAGAACATCAAGAACTCTGGAAAATGTGCTTTATATGAGTTAGGAATGGATGTAAGCTGAAGAAGAAACAAAACTAAACAAAACTTACCACATTGGAGGCAGTACCTCCAGGGCAGCAGCCAAGCAATATTAAACCAACTGAAAGAGACGGTGGAAGCCCAAATATTTTAGCAACAAGTGTTGCAAACACGGGCATAATAGTGTACTGAGCAACACATCCAAATAATATCTGAACAAAAGTGACAGGCAAGAAACTATTAACAGGAGTACACATTTATATTAGCAGCTCTTTGTAGAGCAAAGATAGAGTTACACTTTCTTCATGAGCAACACAATTTATTTGACAAAAGTCAATTTGTTAACAAAGTTTCTAAACATAAAATTGAATTGTATCTGATTAAAAAGAGAAAACAAGGTCCACATAAAATGCCCAAAGGTAAATGAAATGCAAACAAACTCTAATAGATCTTGCCACAAACACATGTGTAACTTCCCCCAGTAAAGCATTCCCATTGTCAAATCAATCTACCAAGAAACCCCAAATTAAAATGCAGTTCTGTTCAAGACAAGACTTACTGAAAGGGGCCTTTGGCGGAACAAGCCAAGCAAGTCCTTATACTCCAAAGTGAGACCCATTGACAGCATTATCAACCCAAGAGACAAGCTATATGAAGCTGGGCCTCTCTCAACAAACCATGAAAAAGCAGAGGGTTTGAGGCAAGCAACAACACCCCCAGCAGTCACATAGAAAGGGTACAAGCTTGCTGCAGTGGACAGCATGTTTTCCAATCTGGGTTTTGCTGGAGACACAGCAAAGTGTTCAGAATTTTCTTGAACAGCTCTGATTGATGGTAAAGTTGTGAGCTTTGGTGGTGGAAAATGTGAAGGCGTTTTGGGTCTAACAGAGATTCTTTGGTGGGTTAAGTTTGGAGGTGAAGTGAAGCAACTGAGCCTGAAAACGAGGGACATGGTTAACTTAAGGTTATGGTTAATCGATCACTCAGTCTATAGACTAATTTTGGAAGAAAAGAAAGAACAATGTGGTCCTAATCTTCTTCTAGATTTTGCATTCGGTGATTTTCGGTTGTAGTTCTTCAGAGTAATGATTTGTGGCACTCACAGTCAGCGGGACAGGCAAAAAGGCTGCTTCCTGCTTCTGTCTTCCTGGTTATGGCCGCTAGTGGCTTGGTGGGCTTTCCTCTGTTTCTTATGCGTGTGATGTGGGTTCATTTGGGCTTTGTATATTAATTTCGGCTTGATAATCATTTCGAATTTCAATTTTTAAGTTTTTTCTTTTTGTGCTACAGAGAAAAATGAGAGTGCCGATGAGAGAAAAATAACAAAAGTGAAAATAATTTCAAATAGATTTCAGTTTTTAATTTTTGTTTTCACTTTGATTGCTCCTCCCTCTATCATTTCCTCTCAACTTCCCTCTCAATCTCATCTTCACTCTCATTCTTCTCCCTCTTTTTCCTTTATACTCTAGTACAAAAAATGAAAACTAAAAACTAAAATTGAAATGATAATCAAACGGCCCTATAATTTTTTAGAAGTCACACGTGTCTTTCGTTCTTTATTTTTCTTTCTCAAATATTTCTTCTATTTATTATTATTATTATTTACCATTGAGAAGTACTAGGGATCTTTTTTTCTTTTTTCCTTTCGTATAGGTCCGTCCTTTCCTACAATTATTTTAATTTTGTGCCCTTGAGGGTTGAAGTACAAGCCATTTTTTTACCAAGTATATAGGTCATTCTTTTACTTTGGTATAAGTCCTTTCATCTATAATTAATTAAATTGTGTGTTTTTAAGGCTTAAAAGTACACTTTATTTTGCACACGCCTTGAAGTATAGGCCTTTTTTTTATTTTTTACTTTGGTACAAAGTCATTTCTTATAATTAGTTATGTTTTCCACCCTTGAACCTGAGAATATTTCATTGTTAAACCCAACACTTTGTGGGATATTGGAATGTTTCCCACCCTCAAGTTTTTCGTTATATAATTTCCTTGCATGGCAGATTGCACATTTTATGCTGATGCAGACAATAAATTTGCACCAAATGGGAAAAAAATATATAAATAAATAAATCATAATGAAAGCCAACCATTCTTATCCTAAAGTGACTTGTTCAAATGGCTAATTACAAAAGGAATACCAACTTTGTCTGGAATGGTAGATAGCAATTATAATTTACCAAAAGTCATGCAACTTCTGAGATGCCTTTAAAAGTTGACCCTTGTTTTTTTTCTTTGACCAACAACATAGAGATGACAAAAGGAAGCAGTTGCAATAGTCTTGAAGGAATCAAATCAAACTACACATGTCATTAGTTTATTCATGATCTGCCAAAATGGACAATTGTACATGTTCCTTGCACTTTCAGCTAAACTTAATTAATAATTCAATTAATTAAGAGAGATGTCAACAAAGATTAAACAACCCTTCCACGCAAATCAGAGGGGTAGACGTAATTAAAAAAAAATTAAATTTAAGTTAAAACAACAAAACCAATGATAATTTATTTGCCAGATGTAAGAGGGTATCCAATGCCATGTCTTTTGGTGGGGAAGACCACAAACAGCAAGCTGCAAATAAGCCCCATACCAACTGGAACAATGTTCAAAACCTCCTGAGTCTCATGCCCAGGCGTAGGGTAGAAGCACCCCACAACATTCTTGTCCCTCAAAGCCACAGCCCCAAACACAAACACAGACAAAACTGCATGAACCAAATCCATGAACCTTATCTTGTACTTGCTCAAATCAGGCGGACCTGAACCTGAGGCATCCGGGTAGTCAAACAAAAATAACCCCTTGGTCGTTGCCAGGCCGTAGTAGACTTGTCCATCAGAGGCCTTGACGCTGTCGGTAAGGGACGCGACGAAACACGAGAGGGCAAAGAGGAGGAGGAGGACGAGGGTCATGGGGCGCGTGGCGGAGTCGCAAGAGCCGTTGCTGGTGAAGATTGGGGTGAGGAGTTGGAAGGCGAGGAGGGTGCCTGTTGGGAGGAGGTTGGCTAGGTTTGCTGTGCTTGTTAGGGTTTGGGAGATGGCACGTTGGGAGAGGGTGGGTTGTGGTAGCTGAGGGCTTTTCGGGGTGTCAGGTTCCGATTCGGAGCTGGTGGTGGAGGTTGGTGGGTTGGTAGTAACGGAAACTGCATCTGATATCGATGGTTGCTTGGTGGGTGTTGGTCTTGGTCTAAGAGACATGTTGGACTGTGGCGGCGGAGGTGGCGGAGGTGGTGGTGTTGGCAGCGGCGATTGTGGTGGCTTCGAGAATTGTTAGTATTTAGAGGAGAGACACTTGGCGTAATGGGGGAGGGGGGGAGATTAATGGTTTTGGTGATGGTTAGGGAGAGCTATATTATATATAGAGAGAGAACTTTGGTTAGGTGGATGGAAAATGATAAGAACGTTACGTTAGTTGTTGTTGCTTGTCTTGGAAGGTAGTTGTTTCCATGGAGTTTCCTGTTAGGTCAAGCTTTTGACATCTTCAACGTTCATGGGCTTTATATTCTCACATGTTCAAACGCGTGACGTTATGTATCTGAATGCATATGTGCAATTTTGACAATTTATTTATACAATCTTGACAGGTCATTTCCCATCTTTTAATTAAGCTAGCAAGGAACCTTCTGCTGTATATTATCTTAATATAAACTTCGTGGTCATTAATTTTTATTTTATTTTTAAGGAAGAGGATACCACTTGGTTACAACTCAGAAAAAGAAAATTAATATCATGGATTTGAGCTTGTTTCTTGCAGGATCTACTTCCATGTATAATTGTGCTTTCACTAATCTTAAGGAAGTATAATTAAAGGGAAATTATTTGAAATGTCACATGGACTTTTACACCAATTTTAATTTGTCACTTCAAAGAAAAATTTAAGAGAAACATCATTTTAATTTTTCAAAATTTATGAAATATCATTTGACACTAACATACCATCCAATTTTTCATCCAAAATTTTGCTTGTGCAAAGGACCGACATATTAAACTTTTCAAGACCCAAACCTTATTTCAAGCTCCTTATTCGAAAAAGAGGGTTGAAATTGGGGATTGAGGTTTAGCGATGCAATAGTGAACAGGTTCACCCTATGGTGAAATTAGTAGAGAGAAATAAAATGGTGACTAGTCTCACCTCGAATACCATTTTAGGTGGATAGAAATGTCCAATCGCTTTGCATTTTGGATATTTAGAAGATGTAGACCTTAGGAACAAGTTTTTTGAAGACACTTCAACAAAAGAGGAGTCGAAATTTCCATGCAAGGACAAATCCGTGCATAACACAGAACACAAGGTTGTGATGAACAGCTTGCACTCAAACTGCATTTGAGAGGTAGCTATACTTTTTTGATTGGGCTAATTTTTGGATATGTTCTATTAGTCCCAATGAACAAGTTTGAAGAAGGAAGTATTTTGTTTTTAATTGAGGAAAGTGGGGTTCTGAAGCAGTCAAAACAACTGATGTGATGAAAGAGAGTTGGAGCTCTCAACTTGGAAGAGAATGAGAAAAGTGTTGTGGTGTGCTTGTGTGAGAGTTATCAATGGTCAAACGTAGGAATCATAAGGAACATACGTGGGAGACAAAAGAGGTTGCTTTTAATAGCTACTATCAGGAGACCATTGCTTTTAAAATAATAAGCATATTTTATTTTTACCAAACACCTTAAACTACTTATCTTTAAAGTGAAGCCAATTTTTTAGAGAAAAAGGCAATCCCAAATGGAGCCTAAATGATCCATGTTCTAATTTTTAAATACCACTTTCATTAATAACTTCAAATTTAAAAAAAGAGTAATGCTACTCTTATCACATTTGTATACCACATTCTCATACCACTTAATGTGGAAGATGAAGTGGACAACCACATCAATTAAAAAATGTCAATAAATCATAAAAGAACATTTCCATATCACATTTTCATACCAACTTATGTGGCAGATGAGATGGACAACACATCAATTAAAATTAATTTAACATTGTCTTTTCTTTTATGATTTATTTACACTTTTTAATTAATGTGATTGTCCACTTCATTTGTTACATTAGATGATATGAAAATGTGGTATACAAATGTGGTAAGAGTAGCATTACTCTTTTAAAAAAATGTATTATTAGAAGAGTCAACAACTAATTATTGTACCAACAACACTTTTAACAAATAGTTTACCAAACGCCAAAATACTTTAACTTAAGAGTAATGCTAGGCTTACCATATTTTTATACCACATTGTGTACCACATCTCTAATAGAGGTGGGCCCCATGGGCTCACCTCTATTAGAGAGGTGGTACACAATGTGGTATCAAAATGTGATAAGCCTAGTATTTTCCTTAACTTAAAGCAAATTTGACAACAATTATTTTTACAGCAAACCAATGCCAAACTGACCGTACTCTTACTTCCATCTTTAATGACAATAATGTGGTTGGTTGGTTACAAAAAGTAACCATGGTTATTTGCCTTTGGTGGCCACTATGGTCGCCGCATTACCATGGTCAAGGAAAATGCAAACTAGCATTTAGCAGCGGCATGTTCCTTTAGCACACACTTGGAGCCACGAGTCTGTGTGCTAGTCCCTGCAAACCAAAACCCCAGTGAAAAACATAGTAATCAAAACCCTAATCCCCAAATGCCCAACTATTCCCAAGCCTGATCTCTACGATCCATTTGATTCAAGCAAAGGTAACTTTCTCTGTCTCACTCTCACTCTCACTCTCACTCTACATACGCATGTGTCTTCGATCTTTTTGCTTCAGATAAAGGAAAATCGTTATATATCTATGTGTTTGTATCTTTGTATGGGTGTGAAGTGAAACGGCTGCGGTTAAGCTTATTATATGCTGCTCCATTGTGACTAAGATAATAACTTTTTTGGTGACAACAAGAGTTTTTTCTTTAATTATTTTTTCTGAATGATTTTCGCTCTCTTATTTGAACGAATATAACAAACTTTGAAGCTTGTAAGCATATAATTACTGCTTATATTAAATATTGTAGTCTGTCTTACTTAGAGAGCTTTTCGAGTAACCCAGTTTGCTCTGACTGATTGGTTTTCTTTTTTAATTTGTGAAGTTTGTTAGTAGATCATGAGGCGCAAACAAGCATGCAGGGGAAGGGGAAGGCCACGAAAAAAACCCAATGTGGTCAGTGAGAGACTGGTAAGTGAGAGAGTGGTCAGTGAGAAGGTGGTCAATGAGAAAGAAGGAGCATTCTTGAATTTTGTGAGTCAAAATATTGAAGGAAATGATAATGGGTGGAATCAATCTGATGATGAAGACCATAACGATGAGGAATTTAACCCTGAAATGGAGATTGATTCAGGCAATTCTTCTGCTTCTTCAATGGGGAGTGACTGGTCGTACGGGGATCAAAATGTGAGCTCTGTGGATAGGACAGTGCAGAGGTTGATTAGGAAGTATGGTGAAGTGAATCTCCAGATGGAAAACTCATCCAAGAAGATTGATGTTGCACAAACTAAGTCATTGCAAGTCTTTGGTTCTTGGAGTAGATTCCAGCATGAGCAAGAGGCGCCTTCTCATGATCCTCGCTGTATCAAGAAAGAATTGAGTGCTTCTCTGTCGGTATGATGGAAATTCTGTAATTGGTTTCTGTTGTGACATTTTAGTTTTAGATTTAGGTTGTGTAGTCTTTTGTATATTAATAGGAAGGAACAAAATGTTTTCGGTTTTTGTAAACAATTGAAGTGCTTTTCTAACCAGACATTTTGTTGCGATAGCTTTTCTGACCATATTATCCATAATGTGGTTGAACTTACTGCTGTTCTCGAATTATTTCACCTGTCAGGTTATTAAGAGGGTTATGAAAATGGATGCAGCTGTACCTTTCAACATTCCTGTGGATCCAATTGCTCTGAGATTACATGTGAGTGTGAAATATGCATATTTTCTAAATATTTTTCTTAAGTGATAACATGTATGGTAATCGTTATGATGCACCATGCTCCAGCATCTGTCTTATTGTTCTTTGTAAAAAGAGTAATAATCCCTTATTTCTTTTGCGGGCTTCTAAGAGGGGATTGTGGGTTCTATCTTCAAGTTTATCAAGTTACAATGTCAAACTATTTCTTTTGGGGACTAGCCACTAAGCTTGTAAATTTAGTGGAAAAATGACTTGGTTGAATTCAAACATCATTTTTTTGTTGTAATAATGCGAGTCTTCTGCAATGAACTGTTATATATATGTACATATTTATATTAACTTGTTAATAACATACTATAGTAGTAATTCCAAAATTTTAAGGTGCCCTTCATGTCCAGCAACGCCTACCATATATATGGTATAGCTGTTTTATTTTGATAATCTTATTTTTAAATTCAATTCTCTTTTGATCTGGACTAGAGAACAAAGATCTGTTATCATCTTATTATACCTATCAGTTCCGGTTTTAATCCATACAAAGAAGTTTTGTGCATATTTAATTAGGAACAAACTCTGCTTTGGTTTTAAATCCATAGCTTTCAAGCTATATCTATATGTTGTTGGGTTTGCTGTATCTGTTTGCACCACGATTAGTATGCTATTTTGCAATTTGCAATACACCCAGACTTTGGATTTTAGAGAAAACAAAACCTTTTATTTTCATTCACACACACACACACACACATATATGACTTCATTTAAAAAGCAAGTCAAAAACCTGTTTTGTTTTCATTTAAGTATATATACACATCACTTTTGATTATATGTGTAATTGTATATACACATATTATTCTACTTTGTCTATGTTGCAAAATATAAGTAATACCTGCTGCATAGGACAAACATTACAAAGCCAGGGTCAAAAGTACCAAAAATGACCCTGCATTAAATGCCTGAAATGCACTTTATTCTTGTCGCATATGCAATAGTGTGTTCATGGAAGATTTGGATATTCTATAAGGATTGTACGTCTCTGTTTTTCATGTACATATATATCTGCAAGTTAATGCACATTTGGGTTCATATCATGTTCTGGACATTCTGTAGCATATCATGTATTTGAAAAGGAGAAACAAAGCCTTTATGTTAACTGCAAGGTTTTAAGGTTTTGTTATGTTTCCTGAAACAATAAGTTGGAAATATTGAATTTCTTAGGGATGATTTTAATTCTTCAGCTGATCTAATTAGACAGTTCCACAATGCAACATTGCTGTCATAGATGTCTTATCTATTCTGAAATGCATTGCTATGTTCCTTTCATAATTCTTCTCTCCCTTACTGTTTTATCTTCTACTTTCTTTGTGTTTATTTTTTCCTTTCTGGGGTGTGTTGATGGTTGGAACCAGGATTACTTTGATGTCATAGATACACCAATGGATTTTGGAACAATATGCAACCATCTTGAAAATGGTACTAAGTATACGAACTCGGAGGATGTATTCAAGGACGTCCAATACATTTGGAAGAACTGCTGCAACTATTACAATGAGGGTAACTTTGTTTTGGACCTTATGAAAAGGGTGAAGGAGAAGTTCATGACATATTGGACAGCTGCTGGTTTGTGCAGTAAAGAACCAGGGACAAGTAGTGGTAAGGGTTTCACATTACTTTTGTTTTGTTACTTCAATTTGATAGTTGTTGTGCTAAACTTGTTGGTGATAAATTTTCACTTGGGAGGCAGTTAGCATAGATAAACTTGATGGATGTCATTTTTGCATACAATACATGCCTACTTGCCAACATATCAAGATTTTGGCCACCAATATAGATAGAGGGGGTGAAACCATTTCTTTCCTGTTCCCAGATATCTTGCCACTGATATTTGGACAGAATCAGACAATTTGATGAAACTGAAAGAAGTACGATATTGTTTGCATGGTTGATTATATCATCCATGGTTGTCCTTGTATGTCAGATATTAGTTTGCCTTCTCATATTTCATTTTGTCTCTGTTACTGTGCATTTCAGCATGGCCTCTTTTGATTCTGTGATCACCATCAGGAGTGAGGTTTTGCTGTTATTAGAAAAGAATTCAAGAGTAGGTTCTATATCAATTGGTAAAGTTACCAAGATCCCAGTATGGTTGGGTTTGTTGGGTACTGGGAGGCGGCATGCTCCTATTCCCAGTATGCAGTACTTTTAGAGTTACGCTTAATTTGTTTGTTTGTTAGGTTATAATTTGCATACTTGGGTTTCTATGCACAGTATAAACGAAGATCCATTCCTGCATGCATAAGCACTTAAGAACAAATAGACTAAATTAAAAGATTACAGAATATTTGAATCAGCACATATTTCATCTTGACTTCTCAAGTTCTAAAATTGTTGGCTATGAGGTATTCTTTAGTTTCACCTTTTATTTTTCTTTCCTATCTCATATATCTTAGATTTTTATCCCTTCTTTATGTGATGATTAAGAAAATCTTCCTATAAAAAAATAGTTAAGGATATTCAACTGCTGAGTGTTCGACAATGGATTGGAAAGACTTGTGATCTCGGGGTAGAGGCAGGTTGCTAGAATGTCTAGAAGAGAGCTGACCGTCTTCCATAAATAATCGATAAACAATACATTTCATACATACATTGCCTTCGATGAGTTTGAGCTCTGATAAGCTTATCAACGAAATAAGTGGTCTTCAAATGATTACAAGACTTTACAGTTGCTCGAAGCACTTATCAAGAAAGATTGCATTTATTGAATTGTTCTATAAAGTCCTCATAGGTCTCATGCTAGAACAATAACTCTTTAGTCATTGTGCGTTTCATGGTTGTGGTTTAGATGCAATACGTATTGGCTTTGACCAATTCTTCAAAGTTCAAACGTTGGCCTTAAGTATATGTGTACAAACAGATTTATCGTTTTTCTTTTGGTTGTAAAGGAGCCAATAGGGAAACCATATTGTGTTGGATTAATTCTTCTTTTCACTGCCCTTAAGATTGCAGTATCTTCATAAATCCTTTGAACTTTTGTATGTATCATTATTCAACTTTTTCATAATGTTGTTCTATTAAGATGATAGTGTTTATGATGAAAAAAAATTATATTTGAGTTTATTTTATTTGTTAATAATAATAATAATTATTTAATCATTTTTTTCTGACTCAGTATCTTCAATGCATTTGAATTTGTTTAGGCAACTAGAGGTTTTTTTTTTTTGGGGTATTTTCTTGTAATGATTTATTAATAATTCATATATGCTTATATGTGTCTCACTTATTTTCAAGACAAAGTAGAGGAGTTTCCATATACTGGTGTATGAATGGTGAGTATATATACTTCGAAACTCAAATTGACAGCAAATATTTTAAATTTCCATTATGATAGTTCCTTAGGACGAGGCCTGCATATTATATTTTTCATCATTCGTGTAGGTTACTTCTGGTTTCAATTTCATTAAGTTTTGGTTTTTTTCTTTTGTAGTTATAACAAGCTCTAACATGGGGAAGAGGAGAACACGAGGGCCCACCCGTAACCTTAAACTAGCTCAAATTCCGATTGGGGAAAGATTTGAAATCAGCTGGAGGAACCGGAGAGCTGTAGGTGAAAGCTCCACGTTTTTCAAAGCAGAGTGTACAGCCCTTGTTAGGCAAACCCAGGACCTACCCCTTCAGGTCAAGTCGTGGAAGGAAATCCCATTTGATATTAAAAAGAAGGCATTTGAACATATGTTGGTTAGTACAACAAATGATTTTGAAGGAAGTAGTTCCCTTAAATCCTCATTTTTGCATGTTTATTTTGTAATATTTCTTCATACATGTTCTCAGAAGCGTTTCAAAGTCGAAGATCACATGACATGGGTATTGGATCAGATTCATAGATCCTACCACAATTATCGGCATCACCTCAAGAAGATGTGGTATGAAACGTGTGAGACAACTGAGGAAGCACGAAAAAAAGTACCACCAAATGTTGCGGACGATGATTGGCAGTATCTTATAAACCTGTGGAGCTCACCTGAATGGCAGGTACCATGAAATGTTGCATATGAAAGAAAATATTGAGGATAAAAGAAACTTTACATTTTTTCCTATTTTCCTGTTTTCCTTTCAGTTATCTCTACTCTGTTTTCTCCTTAAATTTTTATACATTCATGGTCTTCCTTGAATGCAGTTAATGAGTCATAAAAACAAGGAGAATGGTTCCAAAAATAACATAATCCACACATCTGGCTCCAAGAGTTTCTCGCAAATCCGCGAGGAAGAGGTATGACTATTTACTTCTTGAGTAATATTTTATTGTGTTTCTCATCATTCTTAGTTTTTTATGTTTGTCCCATGGTAGAGAAAGAAAACTGGAAATGACCCTGGACGTACCCTCCTATGGGAACTCACCCATGTGCGGCCTGATGGACTAGCTGCAAATCCAGCTTCACAGGAGGCATTGGTATATATTGATCCCGAAATTAAATTGAATATGCAAGCGCACCTAATTTTCAGTTAATTTAATAGTATGCTTCTCTTAAAAATATATATAGTTTTGGTTCTCTCTCTCTCTCTCTCTCTCTCTCTCTCTCTCAGTTTTATTTTTTCATTGTACCTATTGGTTCCATTTTCTGAATGCAGTCAAAGCTCAAGAAACTTTATACTCAAATATCTGGGGAGAACTCACAGATGACTGAAGATGAGATTTTTGTAAAGGTTTTTGGACCTGAGCGTTCGAGTCGGGTGCGTGGTTACGGGGATGGTGTAACCCCAAAAGAGTTGTGGGGCCCATTATCATCATCATCATCATCATCATCTACTGTTAATGAACTCAGAAGGCAACTTGAGGAATCAAAGCAGCGACAAGAGGAGTCTGAACAAAGAAGTGCTGCTGAGGTACAGGGCTTGAAAGAGCAACTTGGTCGGGTTGAGGGTTTGCTATCAGCTCAAATGAATCGCTTTGAAGGTTTACTAGTACAGTTGACGAGTCATATGCACTCCCCTGCCCAGATTGAGAGGCATACTGAAATTTCACCCTCCCGAAATGGTATGCATCTTTGATTACTTACTTTATAAAGAATTCTCATATAGGGTTTTTGTAAAAATGGAATTACAATCTTTGAACAATTTATATTGAAGTGTGACTCATTTGAATTGAGAATTCTGCGCTTGTCTTGTTTGGTAAAAGTAGGGAAGAAGAATATGAGTCAGGCTTTCGACTGTTTCATAATTCTTCATTGAGAAAGAAGTATACCCAATGCTGGGGCCTCAATGAAGGTTGAGTTTATGTGTGTTGTTTTGTTCAATGATCTCTTTATGTGGAGAAAAAAGCCTTTCGAGTTGCAACGTATTGTGGTTTTTGTCCATCATAACTTTTGACATATATGTACTAATAGCTATTGGTCCATGAATAACTCACCCTCCTAGAATCAGTGAGAGCGGTGATAGGAGGTGTAATTGTCATCATTTTCCACTGTTTGCTTCCTCTTGTGTAATTAAAAATGGAAAACTTTCAGTTTCTGATTTGGTTTAACAAATACCATAGTTTGCACCAGCATGTGATGTTACTGCGTGAAGAAAATTTGGCGTTGTGTATACTCTGTCTTTATCACTGTGCTGTGTCTAAACTGCATGAAGATTTGTCCCTTACTGTCTCCGTACATTGTGAAATCAAATGGAAGCAAATATGCCACTAGCTTCTTCTTGATGCACCCTCAAATTAGTTTCATGTTATTTCACTTGGATCAGGATTTAAGATATGGTAATTCTAATAATGTCCTACTCGTTGTTTGGAGGTGTCTGAATTGGTATTACTAATCTTTTAATACAAAATAGGTATTATTTGATCATGTGGGTATTTCAAATTCCTGATAATTTCCCTCAAAGGCATTTGATTATGTGGAAAATTGAACTATAAATATCAATGTTATTGCTTCTTTTGGTCCAATTCCCTTAGTGTTGGATGTTGTAACTATTATTCTTTTTGTTCGTTTTCAGGCCGCCCACGAACGACCCGACCTAGAAGATGAAGTACATATCTCAGCTATGTTTATGTTTTTTTTTCGGCAAGAAGTTGATATTTGGTTGGTAGTATTACATTACATTTGATGCATCAAATGTGTTGTGTGAATGAATTACATGGACATATGTTCCACTAGTAACTGATAAACTCAAGGGATATGAGAGCATCGGAGCTTCTACATTACGGAGTCCATCAATGCGAATTGGTTACGGAATTCTATTTTTGACCGTGGGATGATTTTAATGCTTCGGACTGGATATCTATTCTTCTTCTTTCTTCCTCTCCCCCAGTTCACTCTTCTCTTTTTCCTTTTTCTTTTTTATTTCCTTTCCTTCTCACTTCTCTCGCTTTTTTTTTCTTCCTCTTTCTCCGCCAGTTTTCTTCTTCCTCTTGTCATGGGGTGATTTTTTTCTTCTCATAGCTGGAAGGCTGGGCGTTTCCCCCTTCTCTTTCTCTGTCTCTCTCCTTTTTCCTTCGTTTTTTTTCTTCATTCTCTGAGAATGATTTGGCTACAGTATGCTGGTGTGGGGGAAAATTGTCATGCGTCGGCTTCTATTGGCCTCTTCTTCTACCTTCGTTCACTTTTTATTTTTATTTTGGAAAAAATTGAAGAAAAAGAGAACGAAAAAACCCCGACACAGACCCATTCGCTCCCCCATCCCCTCTGTTATTTTCCCCCCTGGCCTGAAGAAAAAAGATAACAAAAAGCCCACTGTAATATTGTAGTTGTTCTCCATTGTAAATAGTCTGGGGTCTGGGGGGTTTTTTTGGGGCCAGAGAGATTGGTTTGTTGCAGAGCAAGGTAAGAGAATGTGAGTGAGTGAAACTAAGTGGGACAGAACCAGAAAATGAATTGTAGCTCAGATTGAGCCTGTAAAGCTTTGTAGAGTTCGCAAAACTATCTGGGATTTTGTCAGTGAGAGAGTTGTTGCTAAGATCAAGGGTCTGAAGCAGAGGACTAAAGCCCTATGGAGGGATTGAACCAGAGAGCCTATTGTTGAATAGTTGAACTCCTCTGAGGCTTGGAAGGAAGCCCAACGACTGAGGGATCGGACCATCAATCTGGTTGTCGTAGAGGCTGAGCTTTCGAAGCGCCTGAAGTTGGCCTATTTCTCTGAGATTCTGCCACCCAATCCCTTCAATCCCAGATGTCGCTTCGGACTGCCCGCGCGGCTATACTGCGGTACAATCTTTAATATTTTTTTAATATATAGTATAGCCGCGCGGCTATACGTAAAAAAATAAATATTTAAAGGCTATACTGTGGTTCCTTTTTTTAATTTTTTAAATATATAGTATAGCCGCGCACACTTCGCGCGTGTTATGAGTTAAAATTCTTGAGATAATCAACAAAATTCTAGCCCAATTAGAAGGCCCAGCAGCAGCAAGCAACATTATAGTTCTCATTGCAACAATCTCACCGCCTCTATCTCTCTCTCTCTCTCTCTCCGCAGACACAAAAAAGGCTCGCGCTACACTCATTTTTCAAAAGTTTCTCCGAAACAAAACGACAACGAAACGTTACCTTCAATCAGTGGTACGTACCTCTCTTGCTTGTCTAAAGTTTGGTTTTTTTTTTCGTTTTCTGTATTCATGGCTAACCGATTGCGATTGTATTCGATTTCCGACGGACCATTCAGTTCTCGCTTAGCAAGATATACCACTAATACTTTCTTTGTATAAATTAATTCCTTGGTGTTGATCAATCTAGGTTTTTCTACTGTTGTTTGTTTGCTTTTCAAGGAAGTTTTGTTCTTTCTTTTACTTGTTGTTAGGGCTTAGAAAATTGCTGAAAAAAGAATAATTTTGTTCTCTTAAATTATTGAAATTCTTGGAAAATTTGAGTAAAATTAAGAATTTGTTTATATCGCAGACCTTTTACATTTTTATTGTTTTTTTTAGTTGATCAAATTGTTGCGAACTTTGGTCATTTTGTTTTCTTCAGTTGTAATTTAATTTATAGGGTTTCGGTTTGTCAGTGTATGCAAACGGGGCCTCAGGTTGTTTATTAGTTTTTTGTTAGGACGAAATGTCCCCATTGGAAAAATAGCATATCTTGGGATGGTTAGAAGACACCCTTCTCTTACAAGCTGGTATCCACCACGCTTCTGTACTCAACCTTTGAGGCGGCTTCACTCATGTACGAGTATTTTAATGACTCGATAATACGCCCATAGATAATACTGATCATCTTTACCCAGGTCCCCCCCCCCCCCTCGCAAAGTTTGGCCCAGTTGCATGGCAGTGCTCTGATACCAATTGATAAGAGCCCATTTGTAGAACCTGCCCCTAAAAACTGGCTTGTAAAGTCAGAGTGCTCTTAAACCAACCTGAGATGTGCTAATTTTCCAATGTGGGATATTGGGTCCTAAAATTTATGCTTAAAATTTATGTTTGTTTGTTGCTTTTAATTTTTTATTTTTCATTTGAAAATATTTCATGACCTTTATTTTCTTTCGTGGAATGAATTGTAATGCAAATTTAAGTCATTCAGCTTAATTTTGTGGTTACAGGCAGTGTGAGGTGTTCAGAGTTTAATTTTAGGTTA
Source organism: Prunus fruticosa (assembly GCA_018703695.1). NCBI lineage: Eukaryota > Viridiplantae > Streptophyta > Magnoliopsida > Rosales > Rosaceae > Prunus > Prunus fruticosa. The sequence goes on along the minus strand of CM031917.1, from coordinate 63,185,562 downwards.
GAAAATGAAGCGGAAGCGAAAGAACAAGAAGGGAAAGCCTAAAGGGTCTGTGGCTGGTGGAAATGAGGCACTTTCAAGTGGGGTTATTGTAAATTTGGAGGATGATGCAAATTTGGATGAAGACGGTAATTACGAGAATAGATCCGAGTCTGCAATGGAGGTTGATACCCCTTCTTCAACGGGGACAGATCAACATTGCAATCTTGCCAATATTAATCCTGATGGTTCGATTGATAGGGGGTCGGGAAATCCATGGGTAGAGTTAAAGTGAAGCTTAGGACTTCGAGAACAATGGAATCTCAGCCTACTTCTTCTGATGCATACACACAAAGTGATACAGATAAGAGTAGCCAACAAATTGGTTTGGAAAAACAAGGTGTTATTTCTGAGAAAATGGAGGATAGTGCCAATTCATTGGCTGAAGTAAAAATTGGTGCTTCTGGGAATGTGTCTAAGAAAGTTGGGAGTATCAAGATTAAATCATCGAAGGCGTTGGGATCTAGTGTTAACCATAGTATTGATCCTGTACCTGCACGGAGTGAGAGTCCGTACGAACAGAGAACCAAAGATGTCTGATCAAGATTCTCGATATAATAAGGAAGAATTAGATACCGCACTGATGGTATGTTGAGAATTTTAAAATGTATCTTTGTGATTATTTTGGGTCATGTAAATCTTTAATCTAGTGTCATGGGTTTCTGTTCAAAGTCTGCTTAAATGCCTGTGTACTTATATTTATCTTCATTTATCACTTCACAGATAATAAAGAAGGTAATGAAAATGGATGCTGCTGAACCCTTCAATGTCCCTGTGAATCCTGAAGCTTTGGGAATACCGGTAAGTACAAATTTAGCATGTGCATGCATGTATTTTGGTGCAAAAAATATGTTATGCTATCATTGTCTTTCCAAATAAAAAACAAATTTTCTTTTCCTTATTTTTTAATAGAGGACGAATACAAAGTAAAGAAAGTGAGACCAATAGCCCATCCTAGGGTAACAGAACAATAGGAATGAAAACGATGCAATGCCACACATTAAGGAAAGGTAAAAACAGTAACAACTGTCTTCCAATTCCCAAAAGAGAACTAAAAATTCCTTCATAACCAGTTGGGATTGAAGCTCATAACAAAGCCAAATTGATGCAGGATGCATAGGACCTAAATTTATTAGTTTCCTAGATTCTCTAGTTTTCCAAATTCTAGTAGGATTTCTACTTTTCCAGATTTCCAGATTTCTAGTTTTAAGTTTCCTATTTTATTTGGGTTAGGATTTCTGTTTAAGCAAGGGATTTTTATCCTATTATGTCTAGGTTTTAGTTTGCTATAAATACCCCCGTGTAGTTCTTTAAAATTGAGATTTGAATGTTGAGTAAACTTTTCTAGAGCTCTCTGATTTCTGCCCTTTCTTTCGTCCCTTCGATCTATCTTTTCTTCTCCTCGATCTCTGATATTCTTCTTGTTCTACTGTTTTGCCATTTCTTCCATCTTTTCGAGAGATAAAAGATGTTTCGCCTTCAACAAATCTTATGTCAATTTCCTTTTCAAAAGGTTCCAATTTGCTTTAACGCTCTATGCTTTTCAATCTCTTTGCTTTTTTCATACCTTTTTTTCTTTCCATGAAGTAGGCTTTGTAAGTTTTTTTCTTTCTTTTTTTTGTTTATAATTTTTGTGATGTCAACGGCCCTTTAGAGGGTTGTGGCACTAGATGCTGTTGCCTTGGCTGGAAAACAACTTCTTTTGTGTTTTGACTGAGGCTTAATTCATTTCATGGGGTCATTACTGGAATGTGATTACAAGTGGGCATGATGGGTTGGTTTCTGGAGCTCCAACTACGAAATGATTTTGTGTTTGATATTGTCAGAAAAAAAAAACCTTGCCTCCCTAATATACAAAGCATATGCATACCAAAAACTCAGTTGAATTGATTTGGCTCTGCTCTCAGTGCTTCCTAGACGTTATGAGACTCAATTATATGTTTGTGATATTTACTATACAGATGATCACGGGACTCCTAAAAGTTCATGCTGCTACCCAAGTGCTTCATTATGAGGAGCTTTTTTAATTTTTTATAAGAGTATTGGGAATTGATTGTTTATGTTTATTGCATGTGACTCTTGTCACACACATTGAACAAAGATGTGAGCTTGAGCAGTGCCTCTTCTTTTCTTTTTTTAATGTTTGTTGCATGCTTTACTTCGTCTCGTTGAGGATTTATATCTGTATGTTATGCTATAAATGTTGCGTCATGCCTATTTTATTTGTCTAATGTTTTGATTCATTACATGGTTTGTCTGGAGTCAGGATTATTTTGATGTGATAGATACACCAATGGATTTTGGAACAATATGCAGCAATCTTGAACAGGGTGTTAAGTATATAAGTTCTGAGGATGTATTCAAAGATGTTCAGTACATTTGGGACAACTGTTATAAGTACAACAATAAGGGTGACTACATCTTGGATCTTATGAGGCGTGTGAAGAAAAATTTTACAAAATATTGGACAGCAGCTGGGTTGTATAGTGGACAACCAAGAGGAACTAGTGGTGAGGGTTTTATAACTTTGCCTTTTTTCCTTAGTCATACGTTTTAATAGTCTTTTCTATCCTGAATTTGACAACGAATCTCCTGTTTTGATGTGAATACTATAGCCTTCTTTGGGAATTTACCCATTACCTGCACATGTATTATTACAAGATTTCCTAGAGTCAATGACCGATCAGTAATTGAAAGAACTACAAGATGCACTTATGGCAATGGTTGTGTTACATTATTGGAAGAAGGAGACAGAAATAGTGAGCATCCCTTGATGGGACACTAATTATAGGTTGATGTTTAGAACCACTTTTGTTGAAAAATATATTGTTTGAGTTGAGCGTAAGGGATGCTTAATGTTGAAGTGTTTTACGCTGACTCTAAAAATTTATTAAAAATTAAAGCAAATCATTTACCCTGGAAGTTTTTACATAGTTGGTTGTGTTTCCTCTGCTCATGTTATGCAAAGATATGCTAAGTGGTGCACTCTGATTCAGATGGTTTCTTTTCCGAAAATGCTGGTTATACCAGATTATCACCTGAACTTTGCTTATGCAGCTTGTTCAGTGGTTTATTATGGCTTATCATGCTCGTCCCTTGCTGTTTTGGACTTTGGAGATGCTAGTGTCCATATTTATAACAGCAATCTAAGCATTGTTGTATCTTCTTCATGCTAGGTGTTGAAAGCACTCAAGATACTATGGAACCATCTGATCAGGGAAAAGTACATCTTAAAGGTAGCCAATTAAAGCAGAAAACACGAAAGGGTCATGGGTATGTTTTCGCATATTAGTCTGTATCGATTTGTTGTTTGAACTCATAATCCATATAGTTTGGAAATTCTTTTGAGTTTCTTTTCATTCCATAGACTCCCGTGCTACGAATTTTAGGGCACAGTATGTTTGTAATTCCTAAAATAGAAACGTTAATCAGGAGAAGAAAAGGGGTTTTGCTCATATTATTCTATCTAATTACAAGTGAATATTGAATGGCTTTTATACTAGCAGGCAACCACCATTATAGTTGTTGGCCAGTAGGTTTCCAGACCTCATTTACTGGTATCTTTATATTATAGTATAACTAATTAACTATGAGCCTCTTCTTGTCCGAGAATTAGGTAAGGCTTTCAAACCCTTCCTTCAGCTAGTAAATGATTTCCCCTTGTTAAGTTGGGTTAACCAAGTATTGTGGAAGGGAAATTTTTTATTTCCTTGTTTCATTTTCTTTTCATCTACAAACAATGATTTCTCTGTGCATTCGTGCACTCAAGTTAATGTTTAATGTCGTGCTGATGAGCTTACATATTTGTATTGTCTTTTGACTGCATTGTTAGTCTGCGAAAATACCATGACGTTTTTATTAATTTCTCTGTGTTTTAAGCAAGAGGGATTTGTATGTTTGAGAATTGATAAGGTGCATTTTAACCCCCCCCAAAAAAAAAAGAATTGATAAGGTGTATTCCTGAGTGGAGGCATGTTCCATATGATGAAAGTGCCTGAAAGTTGATCGAAATTGTTGTAATTGCTTTTTCCCATGCAATCAGCACAAACACGGATAAATTGCATGTAATGTTACAACTTCAAATGACAAATTTATATCATTTCTTCGTGCCTAGAATTTTTGGAAGTTTTTGTGCCTGATGCCTCATGTTTGTTGAAACATGACAGATGTGTTCCACAACACACATCTTTTCATTTTTGGATTAGTTTCTCCTCGAAAGCATTTAATCTAGATAGTTCTCGCTTTTCTAGTGTTCTAGTAGAAAATTTATTCTTATCTTTGGGGTTTCTTCAATTTGCAGAAGGCGTCATAAATCCGATTGTTTATGTGCTATTTGTGTTCTAAAGCGCCGTAGAAGGGAGCGTGAGGAGAATGCTCGAATTGCAAAGAGCCAGCATGGAGCTAGTGATAATAACCTTACTCATGAGTTAAAGCAAGAGGTAAATTGGAAGTTTTATCCAATGACTCTATTTGGGCCATTTGGAAAATGATTATTAAAGTAGGTTTTCACTTTGAATTCCTGCAATCAGATGCATTGCTCAGCAAATTATTAACTAAATTATAAAAACATAAAGACGATGAGAGAAATTTTAGGAGATTGCATGAACTAGTAAAATCTTTTGTTAATTCACCGTGAGCTCTTTGTATAACATTTAAAATTTAAAATGCATTTTTCTTTTAGAGTTAATACTGGCAAGTCTTATGTGAAAAAGACTGCCTTAAACAGTGGCTTTTACTTGTGAAAAAGGCCTTTAACAGTTAAATTTGCATGTTTGGTTAACCTAGTTATTATTACTATCGTTATTTTTGTTGCTGTTACTGTTCTTATTGTTACTCGGGAATCTTATTTTGATGAATAAAAGTGTTCTCTCTTAAGGAAGCGTCACTTGGGGAAAGCCCATCTGGTGAGAATTCCTCTTCCGATATGGATGGATCATTGGACCCCAATCCTGATGCTGAGGTAGAAGATGAAGGAGAAGAGGTGAAAATGGGGGTATCCAAACAGCAGTATGGCCCTTCGGGGAGAAGCACGAGGAAGAGGATGATGGTGATGAGGGGGATGAGGAGGAAGACAGTGACACAGAGATGAAAGATGAAGGTAATGGTGAAGCACTAGAGAAGTTTGACAAATCAAGAGAGGAGCCTAATAGACAATCACAACCAATAACAGCAGAGAAGGTTGCTGCCGGAGACCAAACTAATAGAAATGAAGAGAATGTGGTGATGCAGCATGAAGAAACTGTAGCAGATAAACCTAAGGTATAACATTTTATTTTCTTTGGCATCAACCATGTGTTTTTTTTGGGGGGCGGGATAACAATGGTATTTTGCTATAATTAGATGTCACATCTTGCATGGTCCTGATGTAGGGTGGCCTTGGTTATAACTTATAACTCATCAAACATTTTAAATTTTACCATATATACAAGAGCAACTAGTGTGCCCAAAATTAAAATAGATTAAAAAATGATTCAATTTTTTAAAAAAATCTTTACATAATAGTAGATAGTATAAAAATCTTTACAAGTATATATTCATAAAAATAAGAAACTTCAAATTATCTTTTCTTTTAAAATAAATTTTAATTTTTACTTTAGTACTTTAGTAGCAAATCAAATATAGGATGAAAGGGTTGGCTTCCTCGTTGAACTTTGAACTAACCAAAATGCAACAGAACTTTCTTTCAATTAAAATAATTGAGCTCACAGTTTAGTTTATTTCTTTTAACAATCTAACTGTGGAGTTTAACGAATTTCCTACTGCAAAAGGTGCACGTTTGACATTTCATATTTTTATGAGGTTTCAGATGTGTATGTGAAACTTTACTAACTTAATCGCCTAATTTAGTCGCAGGAATCGCTAGAGAGGCATAAGAAAGTTAAAGCTTATGAACACTTGCAATTCGAAAATCCCATGCTTTTGGATCTATGTGGGACTCTCTTCCCTAACAATAGTAAGTCTATCTGGAGTGGTCCCCATTCACTGGTTCAGCATCGCAGCTCTCGTACCAGTTCCATTCACGCAGCTATTAACATGCTTATGAAGTAGTTCCCATCTTAAGTGCCTGCTCATGAGGTAACTTAATATGTCTTTAATCTTACCCGTTTGGTGTTTTTATTTTTTTTGTTAGAAATAAAAGGGAATTACATGGGAGAAATGAGGGATGAAGAGTAAGTATGGTTAGAGGGATGTAAGAAATGTATATGGGATGGTACACAATGAAAATTAAAAACCGAAAACTGAAAATATTCAAAAAATTTTGTTTCATACATCATTTCTTCCTCCATCCCTCCTTTCCCCCCATATACTTTGCTCGAATCTCTAGCATAAAAAATGAAAAAGGAGTTTGAATTTTGATTTTCTTCTGCACCAAAACTACCTTACGAAACACATAATAGGTTTTTGCAAATTCTTATACACATGCATGCTTGTGCACAATTGCAGTGTTTAGTCGTTACCTATGTGTAATCTCAGTCGGGCAACGGATGGAACTCAGCTTTATGGACAAATTGCCTATATTGCAATCTTCCATTTCCGGTGATTCTCTACTTTTGTTCTGGGTGTGTTCGGGGAGTAAAGAGATTTTACCATTGTATATTTTGGTCAGTTGTTTGTCAACAGAAAGGGAAGGGTTTATGGTTCTTTCCCATAAAGGGTGACAAAAACCAAGCCATAGAACTTATACTTTATTTAGATATGTAGTAGCAAGTTACTTCAAGGAGTATCTGGAAATCCCTGATTCCTTTGTATGTGTATATTTATTTGACATCGTTTGGCACTCCATCCAGTGGTTCTAATAAAGCAAATTAAGTAGAATCAGAATGTAGACATTGTTTGTTTGTATGTTTGTGGTTTTTTTTTCTCTGTAGGGAGCAGAAATCTTCCAACTTTCTATCACATCCAAACAATCCAGAGAGAAATACCACTTAACCAATAGCTACTTGGTAAAATCAGTTACATAGCTTCAGTTCCATTTTGATAATACCTTTTTTTTTTTTTTTGGTTACAAGTGATAAAGAATCTTTACACGAATGGTTCTGGGAATTTTTACAAGTGTTCATTTGCGTCCTTCAGTTTTCAAATGAGTCAATGTAAATCTTTCGGTTTGCATCAAAATCTTTTATCGCATTTCATCACAATCTTCATTGAGATTATAATGGGTTTTAAAGTAGTTAGTATGGATTTTATTTGCCTTTCCTGAGCTCCATTGAATTTCATAAGAATTTGGATGAAATTTGTTGGAATTTTATCAGAGTTTGATACAACTACTTTCTTTCGACGCTTGAGCAGTAATCTTGCAAATATCAAACTTGCAGTAGTAGATTTCCCCTCCTTAATCGGATTAGTTTATGATCACTTGAAAGTTGAGTCAACACTCTTATTATTGAGCTGATTTGGACCTTTCCCGCAATTAAATGAGGGCAAACTAGTATTTTCACTCTCTTTTTGTTGACGTGGTGGCAACCAATTGTTTATCCTCCCACATAAAACACGTAATCTTCCACAAAATATTTCAAATTTTGTAGGACTTAACAAGCAGCTCGGCTACAACAGAATCAATAGGTAAATGACATAGGAATTTTTTTACTTCATCTCTCTACAACAAGATACAAAAGGATGGTGAATGTTGTGTCCAAGTAAGGCAAGCTAACGATGCTGCACATTACTAATAGCGGTTGAGTGCTGGAGTAGCAACTATAATTTTTGTCTTTTTTCTTTTTGATTTTGTATTGCTTTGTTTATTTGCTTGTTGATCGAAGCTTTATTTTATTCACAAAAAGGTGATTGGTACATGGGAAGCAGATTTTCTGGCATTGGTGTAGGTAAAAGCAGGCCAGAGTCCATTTGGGTGCCTTCATGAATTAATCATGAACCCCAACTATACCTTGAGGTCATGTCCCTGAAGAACACAACGATTTAGTATGATCAAAGGCTCACAACGTTTTCATGAGATAAATGTTGAATGGTTGAAAATTGTATTTTCTCATTGGTGGAAGATGAAAAGTTCTAAAACCTTGATTTTACATGAAATTGTTTGTTTACATGAATCAAACCGAACCATACTAAATTGTTATATTGCAATTGGATCGGTCATAATATTGAGGTGAAACCAATCTAATTCGAACCGTGCCTACCCATGGGATTGTTGAATTTAAGGGGGAAGGAGGGTCATTTTTTTGTTAAGTCTATTTAATTCCCATTGAGAGGAAACTTTATGTTTCTCGCACTAAAAAAAGCAACAATATATTGGACAAAGTTTACATGCAACCAAAATACAAAACAGGCAGCAAGTTTCTATTGCGCCGACGCTGATAGTATTAGCAATGGCAATCCATACTTCTGGGACATAAAACATAGTTTACATGCAATCGTTCACAAATTTCCAACCATTAAATTGACATCTACTGCTTACAAATTCTTCCGGAGTTTACAAACTCAGTTGAGAAATTTGAATCACCAATGTCTACTGTAGGCTGTGAAGAATTGGCGCAGGGTGTATAACCCTTGAAATTTGGATCAACAATATCTACTGTCGGCTTTGAAGAATTGGAGCGTCCGTCCCAAGAATAGTGGAACTGGTTCAAAGATAGAACATTTATCCTCAACACAAGCCCTGATTTGGCGTCTTCTTTAAGATTCTGCAGAAGTCCATCGTAAACATCTGACAGAGTTACAGTTTTCCTCTCAGGGCAAATCGTATTTTACATGTCCAAGATATAGACCACAAGCAGGCGCCATGGGACTAGCAGCAGTCACTGTCTTTGCATTCAAGATCCTCTCAACTGAAAATTCCATTTTTTATCAGGAAAGCATAAACTGTTTAGTTCATTCATTACAAGAAAACGATCAAAATACAAAGAAAATTTTAAAAATAATAATAATAATTTGATGCACCCCACCATCAGGCACTTTTAAATCTCCAGTCCCAACAGCTTTCAGTACACCAACAAGCAGTCTAACCTGCATAAATCTCAACAATCTCAGTAAACAGGTCTGAAATGACTTGAAGTGAAGGTAGGACGGCGGACTACAATAAGACTCCAAGATGAATTTCCAATACTTTGAGCTACAACTCTGAATTTCAGTTCGCATCAGTTGGAAAAAAAACCTTGGCCCAAAAATAATTGAACCATTGAAGCTAATTTAGATGTTTCTGTAGAATTCATACCACGGTGCCAAATGGGGCTCAATTACCCCAAAGACCAACTATGAATGCTCCAAGTTGCATAGGCATTTACAACATAAAAAACTAGAGAACTCAGAAATGAGAAAAGGATAATGCTTAAGCCAAAGTAAACAAAATTCTATTTAGATGCATACTGCAATTGAAACCCTGTTAATTATGTCTGTTCATAAGTCAACTAATGAAAAATTTGTAGGTTATTTTACGGGGTACAGTGTTAGGGGACCTGAACACTATAAGAAGCTATAAAGTATAAACTCAAAAGTAACCAAAAACAAAACAAACTCAAAAAACATGACCGTCACCCTAAGGGCGGAAATCTAGAGAACATACTGCAGGCCATTAAAATAATCATTAAAAAATTGACGTTTAGAAAGCAGAACCTCGACCTGGTGGTATAGAAAAGCACGTGCTCGTGCTGTTACCACAAAGCAACGGTATTTTTTTCTCAAGCCAAATCCTAGATCAGCCCCTCCATTGAAACTAGGGGGTGGGTCAGTCTCAGATTTGTTGGTGCCAGCATGAGGATCTTCCTCTAAATTGTTTTGTTTCCTCTCCATTATTGATGGAAAGCAAGGAGTTGATACTACCTCAGACACATTAAGTTCATCTAATGTTCTGACTGGTGATTTTGCCTGTAAATAACGTAGCTTTAAAACATTACAATAGTCTTTTCCTTTAAAAAAAGGATATTTAGAGAACGTCCAACCGACAGGCAATAAAACCAAAGAATAGGCAAGACAAGCTAGATTGAGTATGCTATGGTATAATGTCAATAGCAAGGCAGCCAACATGCGTTTAGAAATATATAAAGATGTCAACTCATAGAATAACATCACCAACAAGAACAAGGGGAGAAAAATTATTAAATCCTAACTTTAGGAGGTAAGGAACAACCTGACAACCTGCTGCCCTAAAGGAACTAAAATCATGATGTCCAACCAGAACTTTGCATGCTTCCTGCATAAATGAAATTGCATTGGACATGATAATCTAATGACCAGATATATTTGAAGCAAGCATAATATTTTGAAAACTGTTAATGAACCTGCATAGCTCGAAGATTCAAGTCTTCTGGTACATGCCATGCCCGGTCTTTTTCAAAGGTTGACAAAGGCTCTGCCCCAGACAGCAAGCGGTAGAAATACCTGAAGAAAATTCGAACGAAGCAAATCAAACAATTTTCCTATATGGTTCATTAAATATGATCATACATAAAGCAGGCCTAACTACATCATTATTACTGTCATGTTAAATATTTTAACAGTAATAGCTTACTGTAACTCAACCATTGAAAGGTTATGATTCATTCTACAGCATTTTCTCTGGTGGATACCACCATGCTGTGTGAAATGGTACCTAGCTGCAACCTAGTTTACATTTACCAGACTAACTTCAAAGTTATACACTCAAGTAAAATGTGTATAGAAAAATTTGCATTGGTACCATTAATAACACAGATATGAGTCCCAGGACCTTAGATTGTATATTATTTTTACATAATTTTAGATTCATGAGTACCTACGTGCGCTCTTGGGCTTTATATCGAGCATGAAAATTAGCTGGGACACTGCGAACATCAATCACCATTACGTCACCTTCATTCTTCTGATGGAACAAAACAAAGTGTCAAAATCTCATCATTAAAACAAAACTTCAAGTATCAATTGGCTGTGGTTTCAGATCCGCAATTCCAGATATATAGTCAAACTGAGTTTCCAATCTGATATTTTTGCATTTCAACAATCAAAACAAACCACACCTGTAAGAAATGATTCACAGCTCTTCTGACTACTGCAGGTTCATGGGGTTCTAACTGCACTTCAACAGAAATAAAAGTAACTTTTACAGCAACCAGAAGTGTTCAAATACGACATCTTCATAATTCTTCTACCTTATCCGGCAGACACAAACTACAAAGAAAATTTAAATTTTTAAAAAGTGACCTGAAATAGAACCATTGATTATTGGGTATTATTAAAAAGCCCAAATTACTTAAAAGAAGAATATTAATTATAAAAGAATGTTTAGCGACACTAAACTAAAATCAACTTAAAAACGAATACAACAAAAAGTTTTCAAAATGCTTTGAGATTTCCTTGTGGATGCATGTAAATTCATACAAACTATCATATCAAAATACAAAGCCGTTGGTAAAGTGATTCAGGCAATGGCATAAGGGGAGTGACACACACTAGGGCACTTCAACAATCTTATATCATAGCAACAGAACCAAGAGAAACTAGAGAAGAAATGCCTCAAAACCTTATGTTAACTTGCCAAAAACTTGGAAATCTGACCATAATAATGTCAATTATGTAAAGTGTTGTTGACTCATAATATAATCAAGGTTTTTGTTGTTTTGATTTTTCAGAGGATGAAGAAAGCCTGCAAGAAATCTGAGTAAAAGTCCCACATAGGAAAGAGAATAAAGATGGCTGAATTTTTAAAGTGACACCACATACATGTGGTACTCATGAAATTTTGAGTGCAGTCAATAAATATTTGATGTTATCACCATGTGACTGCATGATAATGCAGGATCAATATTGTGACCGTCAATTGGACTAACCCTTGTGGCAAATTGGACAAAGACAACAGATTATGATCATGAAGATGATCTGGTGCTTGAGATCAAATCAAGTTAGGATTTGATGAAGGATTTTTTTTTTAACAGGAGTTTAACTAACGATCTGACTGCCAATCATCTTGAATTTCGAGACTCAAACTTTAAATGATAACCACAGTAACTAACTACATATTCAGTCATGAAATAATTTATCTTTTAGTAGAATGTTGTAGCGAACTAACTGAAGGACTCAAATTAAAGCTAGATCTACCAATCAAGATTCAAATGAGATTTGAAAACCAAAATAAATAGGAGTGATGTTGTTCAAACGTAGAATCAATTGCATGAGAAATTGTAGTGTTAAAGTACACATAAACCTGTTTAACAGGTACCAAAAGTCTATATGCCCGTAGAACTCCCCATTGCAACACATCCTCAATCAATTCTCACTCTCTAGTTCATAGAATTAAAGTCAAAGGCTCTCCTAAACTACAAAAAAAATGCTCAAAAGAAGGTTCCCTCTGGTCCAAAAGACACGATATGCAAAATGCATCTAAACTACCCCATTGGGACCTGCACATTCTTAAAAAAACTACTGTGGTTCCTTTCCTTTCCTTTACACAAGGGAGCCGTGAGCCAACAATATCTAAACTCCCTACTAACTTTGTAAACCCTGTAGGACCATGAGAAGTCTCTTGTTGATCTAGGAATGACCCACCACACCCAAAAAGGTAAGGAAAGAATACCACAATTCTATGGTCATGTGGCAGTGTAACATGAAGTGGTGAACTGATTCCTCTGAATTTTACCAGATGCAACAAAATGATCCTCCCTTTCTCCAGGTTATCAGAGGCGATAATTCTACCCCAAGCCGAATACCAAAATAGGGATATTAAAAGACAAAAACTATCATGTACACACTTTCTTCAACTAAAAAGTTTTTGAAATCTACGTGCAGTTCGAAAGTATGCTGCTTCTATAACAGATTGATCAGACAACATCAAATTTAACTGTGACCTCAATGGAATGAGACAGCTTCACCACGAAGTGATTATATCACAGACCTTCAAATCAAAACCACCATTTGAATCTTGAAGGTAAAAATAAGAAAGAAAGGGGACTTCTCAAATTCGTTAACTCAATTTTTATTTTTCTTCATTTGTTAAGAAGAGGAGTTTTACCATTTCCTCACTAACCCCATAAATCTAAGAAAAATAAAAATAAAAATTGAGTTAAAACTTCATTTGTCCTATCCATTATATGCAGTGCATAGATAATATAATATACTAGTTTTAAAAATGACATACCACTTCACCAGGCTTCCTTTTGCTTATGCGCTCAACATCTACATGACAAACATTCGACAAGGCATGGACTCCTGCATCCTACAACAACAAAAAACAGGATGCATCCACCTCATTTCCCACCAAATGTAATGCATGCTAGAAAACAACCGCGACAAAGTGGCACTTAATACTAGTAATCCTATATACTTTAATAAGATTAGAAGGAGAAGAAAAAGGTGGTAATAAATCCCAAATACAAGAAAGTCACCAGTAAATACAAAATAGACTTACAGTTCTACTTGAACAAAATATTGAAACCGGCTGGCCAATAAATTTGTGAAAAGCCTCCTACACAAATAAAAGAACCACTTTTGGAATAAAAATAGCATTTTGAATAAAGCATAAACCGCAGCTCAAGGATCCCATTAGTTGCAGAGACGAGGAAGGAAATGAAAGGACAGTAGAACTCAAAAGTAACGAAATTTCCACTAGTAACAAAAAACATAATATTCATAAATGTAGTTTTCTAATTTATTTTTTTTCGTATTTTCTATCAGCACCCAGACGGAGAAAATAAAGTATCATAAATATTAAATACCTATGTGTTTAACTTCCTCCATTTTCTCACCAACCAAACAGAAATCAGAGCACAGTATTATTTCATGAACTTCTGTCTGTTGATTTTCTTTTTGCAAACAAAGATAATAAAAGTCAAACTTCATTGAATCACCTCAAGAACGCCAACTACTGTACGGCAATTGGACTGTTGCTGAGACCCCGAGAAGCGAGTACCAATGTACTCTATTGCGAGTAGATACCGTTGAATTCCAGGGCGTTGGCTCATCGATTCTGGTTGTTGTTGTTGTTGTTCGTCGTCGCTGTGATCGTCGGTAGTTTTGGAAATCTTTGAAGGCCTATGCGGAGAATGGGAGCTACTGATACTATCTAGTGGGTGCTTCAAATTTTCTGTCATTGATTTTCGAGCAATTTCTCAGGCCCCGAACAGTAAATTGGAGTCTGCTAGGGTTTTGCGAGTGTGAAGTTTCGAACGTTAGGAAAACAGGGTTTAAGGGCTTTCGCTACTGTTTGGATGCAGGACTATATCAAACCAAAACCAGGATTGACAGTAAATAAGAAAATATCTCTGTACTAGTTTACCTTTTTTCTTCTTTTTGTCTTTTCCACAATGCAAGGATTGAATTGCAATTTGCATGTAGTGCGTTGGACTGGAGATGAAAATACTAAACCAATCCAACAACGTTTTCGGTGGGCGAGTCCAATGGCGTTACACTCGACTTCTTTCTCCGTTACGGATATTTTTCAGATTCAAGTTACGATCACGGTGAGACAAGCCGTTTATCATTACAATAGGTTGTCGAGTGGAAGTGCATTGATATTAACTCAGTTTACCATGTGATTGAGACGAAACTCAAATGATTGTGATTTATAGACATCCATTAAGTTTCTGCGTTTCTCTAGTGCAGTGATTTTCTCACAACGAAAAAAACGCATCAATTAAAGCATAATACAGAACACAAATTTATTTTTATATTTTTGGCAGCAGCTAAAAAGGTAGGAAAAACAAAAACGCAGACTGTTCAATTAATAATCAATCTGTTATAAGAGTGGGGAAAAAAGACAATTATTTCCCAAACTCCAGTTGTTAAGCAGAAATTCAACTTGAATCACTACTACTCACCATCTAACTGACCCAAGAAACTAAAAAATAAAAATAAAAATAAAAACTAAACACGCACACCAGCTAGATTGAAAACCAGGACAGAAAAATATAACATAGAATGACAAACAAAACAAAAAAGAGAACCAAGGAAGAAACAAAATCTCTAGACCTAAGGTGCTTTGACTAACTCACAAAATGCCTAAAGTGCAGACAAGGAATGCATATGCAGTCCTTAACCCATTCCTCATCCATCATGGGCAACCACTGAGGGATAGATTTTTGGTGAGTGAAATGAGAGATGCTCGATCAGAAGCCATCCTTATTCCAGCTGATTCATCATCAACGTTTCTCCCTCCTGCATTTATATGTTTCTGCAAAATGTGGCAATGAAGTTGGAAATTCAAACTCTACTTTAACAGCTATTTAGATGATAAAGAAAAGTAGGAACATTTAAGCACTAACCAAAAATAGTGAACTATAACATTTCATTTCCACTATTTTTTGTCTGAGTGGTAGTGGTATCTCCAAAACATCTTTCAACTTTAGAGGAAAAATATCTCAAAGTGAAAACGCGATATTGTTCTATTGTTCACTCTTTTTTGCGGATGAAGATTTCATCACTAACCACAACCAACAGAACAAGCCCACCCCTTAAAAACATCGGCAAAATACCCTTCAACCCTAATCTACCTTTTTTCTATATCATTTTATTTATTTTTTTATTGATGAATGGTAACTTAAACCTTAATCTACAATATAATTGCAACAACCTAAACTATGCCAATAAAATACAAATCAACCAAATAATAGTCATGCGACACATAAGCATAAGCAGTGTTTATAGTGTCCTGAGTTTGGTGCATTGCTTGCTAATAAGAGAATCTAATGAAGGATGTAGATGTAGTACCCAATATTAAACCAGGAAAAACAGAACTTACAGTAATATCATTATTGTCATAAGTTTCCATCTTCAAAGTTGCAGGCTTACTGCTCCTCTTGGCTTTCAGAGACTTTTCTCGATCCTCATAGAAATTAAAATCATCTAACAATGATGTTTTGGCTGTGTAGCTTTTAAATATGTTCAGCATTTCCAAACCTTGCTTCAGTCCAATCTGAAAATTATAAAACACAAAAGAACAGTCTAAATTACAAACACAACAAAAACAATGGAGCAGAGAACAATCTGAACATCCAACAGAGAAAACAAGGAAAACGAAACATAATTTACACATCATGCGTATAGCACAACCTTGACTTAAGGACCAAAATGCATAATTTAACAGACTTGTAAGCAATGCGAACTATGTTTCAATGCACAAAATAAAAAGAAACACTAAAAAACAAATCCAAAGCAAGACCTGAACGAAACATAATTTACACATCATGCATAGAGCACAACCTCAACTTAAGGACCACATATGCTTAATAATTTAACAGACTTGTCATCAATGGGAATTATGTTTCAGTGTTTCAATTCACAAACTAAAAAGAAAATAACAAATCTAACCAAAGCAAGACCTAGCACACTTTCATTAGTATATAAAATAAAGTTATTTAAAATACAATGTAACCAATGGAAAACAAAAAACAAAGTAGTACCTCTTGAGTGTCCCGGGTAAAAGTTACAGGTCTGTTATCATTATTTTCGAGGATAATATGCCGCAATTGAGTGTTTGGTATGTCCTTTATTACATGCCATTTTACTGGGAAGAAACCACTCCACTTGTCAACTTGCCAGAAATCCATATCTTTATTGAAATCCACCTGGCCAGCCATCTCAGCTAGGCCAATAAACTGTCCACTTCCATTTACCTGAGAATGAGAATAAGAGTTCAATCTCTTTGTATTACCGAGCATGCCACATAACAAAAAACTCAATAACCCAAAAAATCAAGACTATTAATGTGAAAATGTGTGACATGGATCCCACATCCTACAATGTCAACTCATATCAATTATTGCATATACCAAACTCACCGAGAAGAAGAGGAAGATGGGACACTGTGTGCCTGTCTCCCTAGATTTTGATTCAGCATCACGAAATGACGCATCTAGTTTTTTATTGCCGTTTGGAGTGCTGGCCCAAACATCATATTTAATGGACTTATGGACATCATCCTCACTGTAAGACTTGATGACATAAAACTTCGCTTTTTCATAATCATTCTGAAAATCTGGTAGATTATATTGATCTCTATGGACTGTAAACGATAGTTCGTCCTTCTCAATTGCTGAATCTAAAGGAGCACTCTTGTTTCGGGACCTTGGACCACGGGTCAGCTCAGTTGAGGATTCAAAATCTTCATTCCTGTTATAGTTTTCCCTGGACTTAAATCTGTCATTTCCATTCAAAATTCTCGCATTAGATTTGTAGTTCATGTGACCATTTGGAGGAAAAAGACCATACTTCTGGTTGGCAAATGATGAGAACCTTCCAGCTGGGTTGTACCCTTTCAAAAGACCCGCTGAGACATCATTGCCCAAATGAGGTACCTGTAGAATAAAATTCAAAAGTTCTATATCAACATTTCGAAGGCTATTCATGTCAAGCAAATACAATTCAACACATTACATCCTATTAATGGTCTAAAGCAAATGCAGGAATCTTCTCTAACACTTAAGCAGCAAAGCCACCCACTACAGTAACAAATAAAGTGAAGCTATAAGTTGAGTGATAACGTGAAAAATTATCAAAACCATAATGTTACCGAATCAAAGTTGCACAGAAAAATTATGCAAACTGCAAACCTTGTTTAATGATTTTAAGGGTTGTGTATGAGGGAGAGACTTCGAAAATCTGCTAGGAAGATTGCCATTGGTTTTAGTCGAGGTAAAGCCACCCGACTTAGACAAAGCAGCAGAACCTGGACCGACCTTTACATTCCCAAAACCAGAATTCGCTGCAGTAGAGACATCTCCAACAAATGTTGTATCCCATGAATAACAAGGCGCAGCTTCTGAACCATAGGAAACAGGAGGTTGCATATATCCTGAGGAAGGAAAATACTGCTGTTGACCAACACCTTGGCCGTCAATTCCCATAAGAGTTCCTGGGGCATATGGGTTATAGCCCGGAAGATAATAGACCATTGAACCATTGTCTGACTGCACACCCTGGATCAGCATAAAGGTGACAAAAATAAAATCATTTCATGTTCAACCAGAAAGGACAGATTCATGATAAAATTTGATCTTCCAAAACCTGATTGACATATAGAAAAAGGAAGAACATACCGTATGCTGATTATTAGCGTGTAAATAACCATGATCATCCATCTGTGTAAACGATCCATTATAACCTGCTAAATATACAAGAGTCTCATTTTTTTTTTTGACAAAAATGAATATACAATGAAGAATTCATAGGTAGTTTAACTAAAAGTACAAATTTAACAAACAAAATTGTACTAGATGCACTCTTCTTAAATGCTTTCAAGTTTTTTATTGCATGCACTTCCACAACAGGTATTCATGTTTTTTACTGCACACACTTCTAATAAAGGATTTCATGTTTCTAATGATATATACGACTTGAGAGTTTCAACAAACAAGAACTGTATTACATACACCATTCATAAAGGGTTTCATGTTTCTACTGTATACTTCAACCTCAAACTGATAGCCTTGTTACACTAGTCCAGACTAGTAACAGCCAATTCACCCCTTATCACACCCAAACCCAAGGGTGGGGAAAAATCTGACTGAGCATCCCAAGCTGTCCAATACGAATATTCAAAAAAGTATGCCCAATTGACCTACTGATATTTACCACCCTGTCTAAGACAAAATTTACTCTTCTGCCAATAGTAGATATAGAGGGATAACAAAACACCACAATTTTTAGTAAGGTAGTACGGTGTTCCTTTAAAAGAACATATTTTAGTATAGCAAGAAAAAGATTATTTCGTTTGCATGCCATAACTACAATGCTCTTTCCATTTATTGACTTGAGGTTCAATTAGACACTAAATATTTCTTTTTTCAAAGGAAATATAAAAATTCTAGAGGCCAACTAGAACTATAAACCATTATAAAAATCAGATTAAATACAAAAAATCATTTTCACATCTAACCTGGGTAATAATAATTGTAACAGCTAGTAGGTTGATAGTAAACACCATGCTCTCCAACTGAATCTTGATCAGTCTCACCTTTGATGCTAGAGGTGGAATCCAATAAAGAAGACATGGAGGGGATTGGATCAGATGGTATTCCGTCTTTTCCAGATACCTGCAAGAGAAATACAAGAAGAAAGGTGGCAATGAAAAAAATTATAGTTGGGCGAAAGTCCACACATTAACTTAAACTTGAGCTCTCAACGACAAAAATAAAGACAAATATATATAAGAAGAAAAAAAACTATCTTTTTGAATGAGATAGAACAATCCAAAAGAAAAATCGATACACAAACCCAAGTCAGGTCAGTTGTATTCAGACCCAGACCATAAAGTAGGCAAGAAAATCCAAATCAAAACAATTCAATCTGTTTGGGTTCATTCAGGTCTTCAGGTACAAAAGATTAAGAATCCCAGATGGCAGCTTATAATCATTTAAGCCAACAACTATACTTCCAACAACCAAAATTAAACTCTTCCCTCTAAAGCTCTACCCTTCTCTATAACACAGAGAAGAGGACAAAGTTTCAGCACGACTTACAGTCTGAAAATCCCGACTTACAGTCTGAAAATTTCATACTTTAAGCATGTGAAACACGCTTTCATGGACATCAATGACTGCAATCTTAGCAAAGTTGGTACTAATGGACAACAACATCAAATAAATTTACGAAACAGCAAGCACAGCTAGAAATAACGGGATAAGAGGGAGGGGGCACACATGATCAGACGGAGAAAGAGAGAGAAAGTGAGAGAGAGAAAAGGTGAAAGTTAAAACACTAATTTGACATACCACTTCTTGCTGACTCAATCCAGTAACAGAATCTGCCGTCAGTACAGTGGATATAGGCTCTCCTGAAAACAGACAGTCAAGAAAACAATACAACTATAAAAACAGAATACTTATTGCATCCAAAGGAATAGTTCTATCAAGTATGCAGAAATTGAAATCAATTGGTTCATCATACTGAACAAAATTTCAAACCAATCATCACATTGCATAACTCTGGAAAATCAAAAACATGATATTTTAGTACAGAAATCATACGAAAGAGACATTCAAGTGTTAAGCATCAAAGCACCAGAAGATTGCAAGATGATAAACAAAAATTGCAGCCTTGCAACTGAGGGAGAAAAACAACTGTTTTTTTTTTCCAGCAGTACCAATTAAATACAACTGTAGTAACAAAAGAGAGTTCTGCTGCAATACAAACAACCCATGAACTTTTTTCATGAAAGCTCATATCTCCAGCTTTGAAAATTATTTGCAGCAAACACTTCATTGAATAAATTAAATGAACCCGAGAAATTCTTTCAACCTAGGAACTATGCAAACATGACTCTCTACCAAAAGTTCAAACACATTGCACTAAGGACTTGGTGAATAATTAACTAAAAGAACAAATAAAATACCTTTCTCAATTTTCTTTTCGCCAGCCATTACCAATCCTTAAAACACAATTCAAACCTAGAACCGAACAACAGGGAAAAAAAAACAAGGGTTAGTAACAAGGGAAAGCACTATTCTCTCCTCCTAGTGCTTATAGAAGCCCAGCTGTGTTGCCCTAACTGATTAAACTTTCCAATTAAAAAATATAATTATTGTAATTATAAATTCACTATGAACTTAACCCTTAAGTTTTCTTTATTTAAAATTTGACCGAAAAATAATATATTTCAAAAGAGATTTTAAAAATAAGAGGGGCAACTTATGCAAGAGGCGCACAGTACCAAAATCAAGAAATATTCGATTCTGCCTTGGAAAACATTAGATTCCCCTTTTCCTTCAGATAACGACATGTGGGTCGTCTTCCTTTATTTATTTATTTTCTTTAAAACAAAATTAAGTTTTACCAAAAAAAATCTCAGCGGAAAATTACGAGGACAAAATAATTAGATTTTTTAAACGAAATATCTCAAAGTGAAGATATTTTTCAGTAAAAATCGGAATTCTTGTTTTCCAAGATTTGCTAAAATCAATACAAATAAGAAAATAAATTTTCAAATTTTTAATTTTTCTTTCCTTCTTTCCCAAGAAAATTTGTTTGGTTTCGACGATACTACAAGCAGAAAAGCGAAAAAGAAAAAAAAACACTAAATTAGGTTTAAAAAAATATCCAACTCTAAATAAAGATATATCATTTATCAAGAAAAGCAACCAAAAAAGAAGCGAAAATGATTTATGACAATAAATTTTCGTGAAAAAAAAGAGATGCAGTCGAGGCTTCCTTCATCTGTTGAAACGAAAACTGAAACTAGTTTCGAATTTCATAGAGAAACAGACGCTTATATGATTCAGAGCGGCAAGCGTTTTGAAGAACCAAAAAACCTTAAAAGGAACTAAAAGAAACGAAGTGAGAGAAGAAACGAACCTAAGAAACGCGGATCGAAACAGCAGAAGCCGATCTGCGATGAAGGAAGAACCGCTTTTGCGATTGAGAAAAGCGCAGCGGTTTTTCCAGAGAGTGAATTGAGTGAAAGGACTGTTTGTGTAGAAGAAGTGGGAGGGGAACCGGCACAGACGCACTGTGTGTTGTAAGCCCTTAAGAAATAAAGGAAAGATCTGACGGTCACGATTAGTTCCTAGTTTTTTGAAGAACGCTTTTGGACAGTCGGATTAGCGAGGTCAAAGAAGCGGGTGCCGACGTTTTGGGAATTGGGCCTTCTCATTAATTTCCCGTTTGTTGTTTGGAGGGATTTGAAAATTTGTTACTTCGGGTCGGTTTAATAATTTCTCTTACTTCGGGTCTCCATTTTTAGCAAGGCTTGCCTTTTGAACCCAAAAATTTGATGTGATCCTTTTAACTCAAATTTGTTGTCAACAAAAATTCTCAAATTTTTGCAAAGGCTTGCTTATTGAAAGAGACGATAGTATACTAAATTCATACACACTATATGCATGCTAGGATTCAAAATCAGGACTTTGTCTGAGAGAGCCAATTTACCTTTTCTATATGAATACATTTAAGATACAACGTAATAATTGTTTTGAAAATTTTACATTTTAAAAAAATATGGGAAAATCATTACCTAAAAAAAAAAGGCTATAGTTCATACTTCCGTAAACTTATGAGTTGCACTAAATTTTATTTATTTATAAAAGACTTACACTATTGTTTTGCCTCCTCTACTATTTGTCAAATCTTTTACTCGTATAATTTAGAGTCTCACTTTGCCCATATACTTTTTACTTTGTGTCTCAGTTCACACCGTTTCGATAACTATGTCAATGAAACTTTGTGTCTCAGTTCTTGTTGTGCCATGAACATTTTGGTAATTATAGTCATTGAAAAAATAATTAAATTAAACTCATTTGGTATTAACTTAGGTAATATTATTTCATCATGCATATTATAAATTTAAGCACTTATACTAAATCAGTTTGAATAAGATCTAAAGTATATTCGGTGAAATTTCATTAAGTATGCAACAACTTATGCATAAAAATGTGTGTGATCGCAAAACTGTACTTTAATAATAATGTTGCTAATTATTTTATATAAAAAAACAAAATAGCATATAACGAAGAAAATTTAATAATATCCATGAAGTTTGATACAAAATTCCATATTTTTCTTATAATTTCCATCTTGTGTTTTGATACAATAATGTTAAGGTTCGTTATTTTGGACCCTCAATATTTTATACTTTTACTCTTAGTTTAGCTTCCTTTTTTCTTTTTGCAATGATAAGTTAATATGTGTCATTCAGGATCTCGAGCCTCTACATTTAATATCGGTGAATTTATACACATTTAAAGGAATCTTAACCATTTGATTAATGTTATGGCTAATATTAAACCATATCAGCAAAATTGTATTAAGTTAAGAACTCACCTTATGTATTGTATCAATCACCCATGTCATCAAGATCATCCAGCAAGCATATACTTCTGCATAATCTGAATATAGTAAATCTGATTAAGTGCCTGACACGGCATATGGCCTATATATTTGGACAAGCTGGGGCAAGATAATTTGGCTTAATATGTCGGGTTGGTCCGAGGCCATCATGGGTCGTGCCGCCCTAAAGCCCAATTAGCCGGCCCTATTAAAGCCCATTTATTAAATTATATTTGTTTTAGAGAAAAATAATACATAGTATTATTATATTTATATCTTAAATTCAAGTCTATTTGTGTTTTAGGTTTCAATTTTTAAAACCCGAACAATAATCTAGCCATAATCTATTTAAATGTACTTCAAATAATGGCATTGACCTATTTTTCCAACAAATACTAAATATTGTTAGTATATAAAAAAAAGATTTAAATGAAGTTGTAAAAGAATTTACCACCAAAAAAAAAAAGAAGCAATACATTTACATTTGGTGTGGGCCCATATCGGCCCATTTAGTGGCCCGACACTAGTCTGGTCATGTTCCATATGGGCTAGGGCCATCGTCTCAGGCCGGAATTGATGATTTTCATAAATAGGTTATCCCGGTATGATCAATTTACTAAAGGGTCAGCTTGGCTCGACACGACTGGTGTGACACCTCTAGTGTCGAGTGGACCGTTGTGAATCTGTAGAAACTTTCTAATTGGAGATTGGAGGTCATGAGCCCCACATGCCCAGTTTACCTAGAAGGTGGGCCCCATTGGCTCAGTCAAAACCAAATGGTTATGAGGTGTTTCTGAGTGGCTTTGGTTTCTAAAGGGTTTTAATGAAATCTTTTGCTTATTATTACTTGAGTTGGTTGAGGATTTGATGCAATTAGATTTCTAATAAACATGTTATTCGTTCCATGTAAAAGTTTTTGAGATGTTATTATTGGTTTTCAGACTTCTGTCTTAGTTCGGGATTTGATTTGAATTACGTATGAAGGTTTTTTTATTTTATTTGATTAAGTTACCCATGTATACTTATTATTTATGTTGAAAGTTTGAGAATTTATTGGTTTCGGTCTTTAATATGTTTAAGAGAAATGAATGGTTTTGCTCTACATTTGCGTACATGAGTTTTATGTGAGTTTTGAAGAAAATATTAAAAGTGTTTTATGAGCTATATATATATATATAATTTACGCAAGTAAAATATAAGTTGACTTATGGATGTGAGGAAATTCCTTGAGTAGCCTATTTATGTGCAAGTATGAACTGCTTTGAGAGTTGGGAAAGTTGGAAAGCATTGCTTTAGAGTTTGTGAATATTATTGAGCATATCACTAACATGAGAACTTGGATTGATTTACAAATTACATTGAAAAATAATAATTGATAAAGATATACAGGTGCAAATTAAAAAACAGAAAGAACATCGAAAACTAGTTTTAGTAAGAATAATTTCTTTTCAAATGTCATGCAAAAAGAAGTTTAGCTTTTCGTGGAGAGAATGAGAAAATTTACAAAGATAATAATGGTAACTTTTGGGCTGCTTGAATTGATTGTAGAATTTGATGTGGTAATGCAAGAGCATTTTAGACGTATTTAAAATAATGAGATTCATTATCACTATCTTAGTCATAAAACTCAAAATGAGTTTATTGGTGTGTTAGGCTCTAAAGTTAAAAGTGCTATAACTGAAAAATCAAATATGCAAAATAATTTTATGTAATACTTTATTGTACTCGAGATGCAAGTCACCATGTGCAAATGACTTTAAAAATTCGATGTGTAGATATGTCAAAT
Source organism: Prunus fruticosa (assembly GCA_018703695.1). Classification (NCBI taxonomy): domain Eukaryota; kingdom Viridiplantae; phylum Streptophyta; class Magnoliopsida; order Rosales; family Rosaceae; genus Prunus; species Prunus fruticosa. The sequence goes on along the minus strand of CM031917.1, from coordinate 63,161,063 downwards.
GCTCCGATAAAGGTAGAAGGGTATGTTTTAAAGTTCTTAAAAGTGGATGATACATCAAGATTGGGGCTTTTTAATGAGTTCTAAGTTGTATTAAAGTATCTTAAACTTTATATTGATAATGTAAGAGGTTTCTTTCAAGATCGTGTCCATGGATTAACTCTTAAATTATTGTCAACAACAAGATGGGAAAGTCATATTAATAGTGTTAGATCCATAATAACCCAAACTGACGAGATAAGACAAGCTTTGTTTGAATTGTCTAGAGTTAGTGAAGATGCCAAAACAATGATTGAAGTTAAATCTTTAGCAACATATGAACTTGAAAGTTTTGAATTTTTGTTGGGCATGACTATATGGCATAACATTTTGAAAACAATTTGACTTGGTTAGCCAAAAATTGCATTATGAGGATATACAAATTGATGTTGCAATAAAAAGTTTGAAGGGCCTTGTTTCTTATTTTGTAGACTATAGGGAAAATGGGTTCACATATGCATTACTTTATGCCGAAGAGATTGCATCTAAGATGGAAATTGACCCTGTATTTCCTAAAAACGTCAAATTTGCAAGAAAAAACAATTTGATGAAAATGATCATGAAGAGACTTTTCAATCAGCTAAAGAATCTTTTAGGGTTAATTATTTTCTTATTGTAGTTGATACTGTTATTGCTTCTTTGAGGAGTAGATTTGAACAATTAGAAATATTTTTTTGGTTTTTTTGGTTTTTTGTTTGATCTTAAAAAGTTAGTAGAAATGAATTATAATAGATTACTTCAAATATTATAATCTTGAAAAGTTATTAGAAATGAATGTTGTGCTTGAAGCTGCTTCAACATATGGCAATGAATCTGATATTAGAAAGTTATTTATTTTATGAATTGAAAGTGTTACAAATGTATTTACCAAAAGAGACAAAGATAGTCATTCAAGTTCTTGAGTTTGTAAAAGTTGTGGACTGTTTTCCAAATGTCTTAGTTGCTTATAGAATTATATTGACTGCGGCATATGCATAAAGAAGTTTTTCAAAATTAAAATTAATAAAATCTTACTTGCGTTCTACTATGTCACAAGAAATGTTGAATGGATTGGCAATCCTATGCATTGAAAAGAATATGTTAGAAAAGCCTGGTTTTGAAGACTTTATTGATGATTTTGCTTCTCAATATGCTAGAAGATCAAGAATTTTTTTAGTGATTATTTGTACTTTTTGATGTTATTGTTTATGTTTTTTGGTTTGTAGATGGTGCAGAGGAATTCGAAGCAGCTATTTGTGTGCAATTGTGCATTGAAGAGCAACTGAGCCACGTGAGAACTTTTATCAAAGAATATGTTGTTTTGTTGACATGTTATAAGCTATTTGGCTATGGACCTAAATATGGTTTATGTTGTTTATGGTTCATGTATATTTTTTTTGTTAGTTGAAAAAAATCATTATGTTTAAACCAAAAAGAATGAATGAGAAAAAAAATATTTTCTTATTAAGCGTTTATTGTATATTAATGGAAGGGCCTCATTTAATTTATCACTCTAGGCCACCCAAAAGTAAGAAAAGGGCCTCATTTAATTTGTCGCCAAAGGCTTAGGCTTCCCAAAAGTCAAGGCTGGTCCTGACGAAAATAAGAGATTGTTTAATCATCTAATTGTAAGAAAACAAATGGGCGATTGCATTATGCATGATAAAATGTTGAAATGATTGTGAAGATAGTGAAATGACTAATGATTTCTGTTCATAATTCAATTGTGTGGTGGACCTAAAAGAGTGATTAGTGTGGAAAAAAGTGAAATAATAGTCGTATATGCACATATACACTTCATACAAATTACCAAGTGTAATTAAAAAAAAAAACTTTAATGAGTGAAATAAAAAAGTGAAATAAAAAGCGATCATATTAATCATATTTAAATACTATATATTATGATACAAAGAGCCTGATATGGCTCCAAGCATGCATGCGCTTTTCTCAAAGTGCATACCCCTTGAAAAGAAGTGCATCCTTTAATTATTCTCCTACATTTGTTAATTGACTAGCGTTCCCTTCCTAAATGTAACCAAAATAATTAAAGCAAAAACAAAAAACAAAAAAACAAAATCTAGTTTCCACATAGCACGGCCACAACAAAATCGAGCCGCTTTAAGACACCATATATTAATTAAACTCTAAAAAATTATGTAGAAAAAAAAAAATCATGTTTGCTTCATATTAAACCAAAATATCTTGTTTGAACTTGGCACATTTTGTGTCTTTCTCAGTATTCTTGGATTGTTGGGAAGTGGCTAAGGATGAGGAGGACTGGAAGTAGTCCGGGGAGTGGCGAGGAAACTCCGACAGCATTTGAACAACTTCTCTCATTGTTGGCCTCTCCACACTGTGTTCTTGGATACAAAGCATTGCAATGAAGAACAAGTGCATTGCTTCATCTTTGGGCACAGATATTGCTAGCCTTGGATCAACAATGCTTGTAACATCTTCTTTTCGACAATTCGTCGCTTTCTTCGACCACTGCACTATGTCGACCCCTTCCCCGAACTCTCCCACTGGACGACGCCCTGTTAGAAGTTCTAACAGAACAACCCCAAAGCTATATACATCGCTCTTCTCATCCACCTTCAGTGTATATGCGTACTCTGCAACACATGCATAATAAACATCAATTAATATGACGCACTGCAAGATTTAATGGTCTGAAAGAATGAACAGAAAAAGAAGGCCAAGGTCCAAACTAGTTGTTGAGCCAGCTAAGTGAAAGCCCAAACTAGACAAACCGAGCCATAAAAAGGCGATAGGTTTAGGGATGCAAGTTGCAAGGAAGAAACCAAAAAAAAAAGGGCAAAGCAGCTGAAAAAAGAGAGAGGGAGGTGTTTCTCTTTCCACGTAAGACCAAACCCACTTTGTTGCTCTCAAACAAAAGCCAAAAAAGATTGCAGTGGTGGTGGTGGGCGTGTCGGGTTAGCTTTCACGACACTCAACGCTCGTTGTGTTAGACATCACTGTCAGACTGTTGTGGTTTGTTTGTCATATTGACCTCTCATATTTCTGATATCAGAATTGTACATACAGCATACAATAAATTATTAAATCAAAAGTTTTGAAAAAATATGAAAAAACGGACCCCCACAATAAGCTGAGGATCGATAAGTCCTCCAGGCACAGAATTTAGAGGCAGTTTGTGTGTTTTGTGGTTACCAAGAAAATTCCATGCATCATCATCTTCTTTGCTTCTCTCTCTCTCTCTCTCCTCTGTGGCTGGCTCAAATCATGGTGGTTTTTTTGGTTGGCATGTCATTTTAGCAATTGGGTTTTGTGCGTACTGCAGAGAAAATCTTGGTGCATGGCTTATGGTTATGGAGTTCAAGAGATTGTGTAGTGCAGGGCTTTGTTTGTGATATATATATATATATTACACATTTACCAAAATAAGATAGATATTAGGGAATCACAACTCAAAAATCAATGCCTCAATGGAAGCAATACACGAATCAATCAATAAGATTTTGTTTTGCTTTCCAAAATTCTTTCTGTATGTTCCATATTTTATGTGGAGAGAGAGATAAACATGTAGTAATAATTTATAAGCATAAACAAATAGTAAAACCATTTTGTTAGATTATAATTTTTTTGGAGATTAAAAATACTCAAGGCCAGCCACCTCAGTGGACCCATATACTTATTCAAATGATTACACAGATAAGCATATTTCTTATAGAAATGATGAAGCCACATAAAAAGAAATCATATTCAAAAGAATTTTTTAAAATTATTCTATAGAAAATAGAAGACTAGTACTAGGCATGATAGTATTTACTAGCCAGAGTTTATAAACACAAAATTTATAACATGAACCAGAAAACTAATTATGTTTTGATTTTTTTTAATGAAATTCTTAAGTATTTTTTTTTTGTCAGCAATTCTTAAGTTTATGTATGGCTATTTTATGGTTGTTTTTGTTGTTGTTGTTACAATGACTAATTTCATCACCCTTTTTTTTGGGAGCTAGACTGACACCATCAGGCTACTTCGTTCATCGGATCGACAATCTGAAACATAAGAACTGCAAACTGACGGCTATGATTGTCTAATGTCATGACCCCCAAAGTGCCATAAATTCACAGATTAACTAACTTAACTACCATACCGACCAACTTTTGACTCTGCACATCCTACACCAAAAAGCTTGGAAAAAAAATCACAATTTGCTAAAATTTATAGAGAGAGAAATAATGTACATACCAGGTGCAATGTAGCCATAAGAGCCTGCAATTGCAGACATACACTCAGATGTTCCACCATCAATCAAGAACTTAGCGAGCCCGAAATCAGCAACGTGCGCTTCGAAGCTCGAATCGAGCAAAATGTTGTTTGATTTTACATCCCTGTGAAGTATCAAAGGAGAACAATCATGGTGAAGGTAGCACAGGCCTTTGGCAGCTTCAATGGCAATTTTGTACCTCAAATTCCACCCCAAGAATCCTCCCTTTTTCCCATGCAATGCCTCCCCCAAGCTTCCATTTCTCATGTACTCGTAAACAAGCAGATTGGTTTCTTTGTTTGAGCAAAATGCCAGCAATCTCACAATGTTTCTGTGCCGAATGTTGCCTAAGGTTTGAATTTCTGCTCTGAAGCCGTGATCATGGCTGTTTGGTCCAAAACCAAGGAGTTTTTTGACAGCAATTTCAACCCCATTTGGCATTTTTCCATGGTAAACAATCCCTGCTCCTCCTCTTCCAATCACATTCCCATCTTTCACGCATTCGAGGATGTCGAAGATTGTGAATTCCAGCTTCTGGAAGGAAGTCATTTTCCATGAATCCGGGCCGTTTCTTTTGAATGATTTGGCCTTGATTATAGCAGCAGCAGCAAACACCAGTGAGCATATTAGCAGGCCTAACGCGAAGATCAGCTTGAAATCCGAGGGGGGTTTTCGCGGTGTGTTTGTGATTGCGGTGAAGTTGCAAGGATTGTTTAGGAGTGAACCGCAAAGATGGGGATTGCCCGCAAAAGCGGAGGCATTAAAGAAGGCGAACTGCCCTGATTCAGGTAGCTTTCCCGAGAAATCATTGAAGGAAAAATCAGCAATTGTGAGGCTCTTCATGGTGCCTATTGATCTGGGAATGTTTTGGTTCAAGTGGTTTCGTGATATGTTCAAGTAATTCAGGATGTGAATGCTGGAAATTTCTGGTGGGATTGAGCCAGAGAGGTTGTTCTGGCTCATGTCAAGGTAGGTGAGATGGAAACAGTTTCCAATTTCTGGTGGGATTTCACCAGAGAGTGAATTTCTGCTAAGATCAAGTTTTAGTACTTGATGGAGTTGGCCTATTGAAGGTGGGATTGGACCTGAAAATTGATTTCCACTAAGTAGGAGGATTTGGAGGGAAGAGAAATTCGAAAGCGAGTAGGGTAAAGGACCAGATAGGAGGTTGTCTGCCAGATTAAGCTGGCCTAACTTGGCCGGCTCCAATGAGCCATTAGAATTCTCTAGCAACATTCCAGATAGGTAATTGTTTTGCAACTCTGCTAAGCTTAGCAGAGGCAAGTAAATTAAGCCATTTGGTATGCTACCATTTAAGTAATTCTCCCCTAGCCTCACTCTAGTGAGACTAGAACATGCCCCTAAGGCTTCAGGGATTGGACCAAAGAGAAAGTTTTTCAAGAGAATTAGTATTCTCAGCTGATTTGATGAACACAAGTTTGGTGGGATTTTACCGGTGAGCTTATTCGATGACAAATCGAGCAGTTGAAGCTTCCCATTCTGGCCAAGCTTCTGTGGAATTATGCCAGTGAAGTTGTTCATCCACAACCCCAGAGTTTCCAAGTTAGGCAAATCCGCGACGTAGTCTGGGATTGAGCCATGCAATCTGTTCATGAAGAGGTTGAAAAGCTTGAGTTGTCTGAGACTGGCAAACTCAAATGGGATTTCACCTGTCAGTGCATTGTTGGAGAGGTCAAGATTGACCAAGTTTGTCAAGTTGCCTAGCTGCCTTGGGATTGAGCCTGAGAGCAGATTGATGTGCAAGTAAAGCGTGTCGAGCGCCTTCAAATTCCCCAGCTCCCGGGGAATTGGCCCGTCTAATTCACAGCTTGAGAGATCCATGTGAACCAGATTGACCAACTTCCCGAACTCCTTCGGAATCCCACCTTCAAAAACGTTGTAGTAGCCCAAGTAAATCTCTCTCAAGTTAGTGAGATTGCCCAAGTCACCTGGAATTTCTCCATTAAGATCATTGCCTGCAAGTGACAAGTACTCCAAGCTGGCCAAATTCCCATATGATGCTGGGATTTTTCCATTGAAAAAATTGCCTCCAAGATCCAAGTACCTGAGCTTCTTCAAGCTCAAAATCCCAAGTGGAAGAGCAGCAGTGAAGTTGTTGTTATAAGCATCTAACACTTCCAAGTTGGCAATGTTTGAGTAGTTCCAATCCAAGCTCCCACTGAATTGGTTGTTAGATATGTTGAGGAACTGAAGGTTTGTGAAGTTGGCAATGGCAATGCTGCCTGTGAAGTTGTTTCCTGCAAGAGAGAGGTCGGTGAGCCGGTCGAGGCCTGAAATCAGAGGAGATACAGAGCCAAAAAGATTGAAATCTGTTAAGTCCACTGCAACAACTCTTCCTCTATAGCATCGAATTCCAGCCCATGAACAAACTGATCTTGGAGATGAAGAATTCCAAGTGCTTAAAGCCGGTTCGGGGAATTGGAAGCCGTGCTTGAGTGTGACCAAGACATGAAAATCACTGACCAAAGAAGAAGCAAAACAAGAGGTGCCAAGAAGAGAGAAAAATGTCAAGACAATGAAAGGAAGGACCATGATGGTTTTTTTCTTGGGAAAAATATTCACGAAAATTGGGTTTGGAAGTATTCAAGGAGAAGATGAAGGGATTTAAGCATTTGGGTAGTTGTGGATTTTCCGGAAAAGGAAGGAAAAGTAAGAGGAATCTGAGAAACTTCAAGTGAGTATGGGGTTAAGGAATCAAACATCTTCACAAAGAAAGAGTCTTCAAATACAAGGAAGAAACTATGCCTCTGCTTTTCTCCTTTCTCTCTCTTTCTTTTCTTTTCTGTTCTGTTCTGTTCTTTTCTTTTCTTTTTCTCTCTCTGAGAGAAGAGAGGAAGATTGAAATTCTGCTGGGACTGGACTGGTGTGTGTGTGTGAGCTCCCTTTCTATATTTCTCTAAGTTATTAGCCTTCTTCTTTAGACAAAGCTAAGATGGAAAAGTTGAAGAAGGTTTGTTCAAAACATTATTAAAAATAAAAATTTGACAATAAGATGGAAAATAAGAAGGCCGTTGGATAACAGAAATTTAAAGTTAAGATTTGGGGAGGAAAAGTAAAGTTGATGATGCTCTCTCTTTCTTTATTCATATGACAAAATTGCCCTTTAGCTTTAATCAAAGAATGGTCTTTATTGCTTTGAATGAGAAGAGTGGCAATGGAGCTGCACTTTCAATCATTGAAAAAGGTTCCATTGTCTTGAAGATTTTGGTGAATATCAGCTGGTAACCTCATTTTCCAAGCACCATGATGTACTTGTGAGGGGAAAATGAAAGGTGAGGAAAGCATTTAATGCCTGCCAATACTACAAATGTTGTTTTTTATAGCCTCAAATATGCAATATGATTGAAATTTGAGGCTATACTTATTGCCTTGTTGGTTTATTTGGACCAAAAAATAATCAGAATCTTTGGTATTGAGATTTCTCACTCCTATGAATAGGACATGGTAAAATTCGGACGTGCAGATGCCATGTATTTTATATTATCCTTTTTCTTTTTTTTTTAATGACTTCGGCATAATAATAACGTGTAGATATCTAGATAAAAGAATAGCTATATATATATAATTTCTTTGGCTTGTTAAAACCTCATGGACTACAATTTTTTGCATATCACTTTTGCCACCATATAAAATAAAGGGAGTTTTATAAAAATACCCAAAATTGGGGCTGAAATTATAAAAATACCCAACACCCAAAACACTTTATAAACATACCCAAAATCCATCATTATACACACTCAAAACTCATTTATAAACATACCCAAAAAATATACAATTGTTGATTGTGTGGTTGATTTTGGGTATGTTTATATGTTTAAATAGTGTTTGGGTATTTTTATAAATACATGTCTAGGATTGAGTATTTTTATAAATATCTATAAAATAAAAGATTACCAAATTGCTGTCAGGATGTTTTAAGAATATAGAGAAACTGTTTGGATAATTTCCAGAAAGCAATAGTACAGCTAGGTAGCATCTTTTGTTGTTCATATCTTGTTATAAAATTCATATGTGCATCAGTGTGCCATGCATTAAAACACTTGGGCCATGCATAAAGAACCCATCAAATCAAATAGTTACAATACAAATACAATGTATCAGATATATAGCAGTCCTGCTTGCCTCATCATGTCATGACAATCTGTAATTGTGCTTCATCAATCAATCAAACCCAACATTGGATTTAAAAGCTGCAGAATACCATTGTGGATTTGTGATGTGTAATTTCTTATCCTAAACCAACCCAAGAAAATAAAAACTAAACTAAACTAAACTGAAAACAAAAAGAAGGGGTAATTCCCCATATAGACTGATTATCTTGAGGTTGGAAACATGTGCCTGCAAGATGTACAGTGGTTGTAAGAAGTAAAAGATGAGTGATTATTAATATATCATTACGTTGTTGAATGATTAATATATAATTATGTTGCATGGAATATGGAACCACTGGAAGCTTTTTTGTGCAGCTTTATTCCTTCTCCTTCTTTGCCCTACAGAGGCTGCCTGGGACCATACTCTCTATGTTAGATGGTTTTTAAGGGCTTTATTAGAAGATGGAATAGTCTTAAAGAGAGGGCTGAAAAGTAAAAGCAGAGACGTATAATCTGCTTTTGATCTTCCACTTCAAAAGAAAAGCAAATTAAAGAACAGAAAAGAAAGGAAGAAAAAAATAATCCATGAACCCCCCCTCCCTCCTTCTCCTCCTCCAAATTCACATGGAAAAGAGTGCTCTTGTATTAACTTGAAGAACTCATAATCTCTCTCTCTCTCTCTCTCAAAAAAGGAAGAAAGAAAGAAAAATCCGTGGCCCCTCATGCATGGGAAAGAGCGCTCTTGTATGAACATGAACTCTCTCTCTCATGTGGGCTTTGTCATACAAATTACAATACAATAGTGGCTGTCTTGGCTTCATGGCAAGGAGGGGGCTGATTGGGTGGAAGAAAGAAGAGTGTGTGCTCTTTTTGAGGTGCCTCAATCTGTCTTATTGATGGGCAGGCCTGCCCTTTTGAAGGGTCACTATCTTGTGGCCTTGGCTTTACAATAAACCCTAATGTGGTCACTCAAATGTGTAGCTTGGCAATGGCATAGTTGGAAGTTTCATGTTTTGTAGTTAAATTCCAAGAGGGAACATCTCAGTACTTTGCTTTTGTCTATAACCTTTAAATTTAGAGACAATAATACTACGATCCAACATAGGAATTTGATTGGTAATCAAAGATTTGCACAATATTGAGATACTTTTTTTTAGTGATAAATTTAGTGCCTACCGTCGATTGGAAGACTATGGGTCCATTGGTACGTCGCATTTGTTTAATTTTGTCAATATCTGAAAGAAGGAGTTACATTTGTAACTATTCGATAATTCGATTTATCCGAATAGTTACATGTTATAATTTGATTAAAAAGAGTATTTAGAAAGTTGTGTAATGATTTATCCGAATAGTTACATGTTATAATTTTGGTGAATTAATAATACAATATAGCAGTGCTACCGTCATATATATAAAAGTATCTCAATGATTGTTTGTGGAATAACAATATAGAGCACTTATAATAGATAGAGCAGCTGCTATATAGCAATAATAACTGAGAAGAAAACGTGGGACTGCAAATTTTCTGATAATTGAGTTTCTGTGGCACTACCAAATTGCCCAAAAGAAAGAATCACGTTCTCTTCTTTCCTTTAGGGAAATTTAGTAGCTTTGTTATCTCATTATCTAGCTGAAAGAATGTATCTTTGTTCTCTCATTTAATTAATGTTTTTTTTTTATAACAAATATATGTTATAGTTGATTAGGGTATTGTGTTTGCTCATTTGCACTCAAGTTTTGAATTCCTTATGACATACATTATAATAGTTTAGAGTGGTTTAGACTATCATATATATAAAACATAAAAAGCTAGACTAGATCCTTGGTTATATTGTAAAACCCTAGCCTCCTTTTCTCCCAAAAAATACTCTAGAGTCGTTTTCACTTTGAGGGGGAGGAAGCCACTGTTGTTCCCCCTCTCTCCCCTCTCCCCTCTCCCCTCTCCCCTCTCCCTTCCTATCATCTTCCTTCTCATCTCTTCCCATATTTGCAAAGACAGAAGGTTTCCCCTATTTAGCCTCGCTTTATTGCGATTTTCCTCCACCTATCACAGACGGTTGTGTCTCGGCATCGAATCTCTACTTGTGTTTCGGTGTCGGATCTCTACCACTATCTTTTTTGCGATTTCTTTAAGTTTGAAATAAGTCAGAGAGACTCTTGGAGTTTTCTGTGTAGTTTTCACATCTCATTTTGTAAGAGTTTTATTTGTATTTTTATGGTTTGGTTTTTTTTCAAGCTTTATCTCTTTTTGATTGTTCTAAGTTTGCAATCTTAGTTGGGATGCCTATGTGCATGAGTTTCTTCAATATTGTGTGATCGTTAGTGGAGAACACCAGATTGTTTTAATTTTAAAATTTCACAAAATACTCCAAAAATCCTATAAAGATTTTCTAATACCATTTCCAATATGGAGGGTCCTCAACTCAAATTTTGGGACCCTAAAATAATGACACAAAGGGTATAAACAATGTTTCCTCCAACCCAGCAATCCTAAACATTTTGGGACCCTAGCCTTATTAATGGTTTAAACGTAATTTTTTTTTTCCGATGAACACTTTTTTGAGCCAATTTTAGTTTAATTCATAGTAATTTATTTTTACAAACATTTTAACCGAAATAAAACACAATTTCTGAAATAAAATTTATTTCATAAAAACGAGTACAACAGCAAAGTAAATTAACACGATTGCAACAACAAGCGCAAGATTGCTCTAAAAAGATATATAATTAATTTACTTCTTTTTCGTAAATTTTGAGTGGTTATTCCAACGGACACACAATGTAACCCTTTGTTTACCTCGTCCAAAAAAAAAATAGAATAAACTTTTTTTAAAAAAAATATTCAAAGGAGCAATTAGATTAAACCAAATAGATTTTCTTGTATCAACACTGAGATGAAGAATATGAGAAAATGATTGAATATATATATATATATATATGGGGACAGTCAAAATGGTTGAAGTTGGTGCCAAGTTGAAGTTTGAACTAAATAAGGGTACACGACAGCATGATTACAATCTCACATATGAAACCAATGTTGGGACGGAAAGAGCATTATTGTCCTTTTTGACTAGGAGGGAGGGAGGAACCCAACCAACTCATGAAAGCCATGGCAGCAGCAATATTTCTTCACGCTTGTAAACCTTTCATTGGATTTGGAAAACCACTTTGGCGATGCCCCAAAGAAAAGAGCTTTCCTCATCAAAAGATAGCGATCTTGTGTTTTACTTAAAGGAACATCTTCGATATAATGGGGCAAACTTTGTCCTGTGGATCGCTTGTCTGCATTTTCCCTTAATAAAGGAAATTCAAAATTAAAGGGAGAATAAAGAGAATAAAGGGGAAAGAGAAAATTAGAGCTAAAACATCCCTGGCCTCTTTTTACAAACTTGATGGTCGTAACTTCAACAATGGAGAGCGTTTTTAAGGATAAAGATACCGCGGCTGCTAGTTTACCAAGCAATGACATGGATGTGACTCGTTGTGGATTATATTTAGAGCAGTAACGCTAAATACAATCCACAACGAGTAATAAACTAGCTAGGATTACTTAAAAACTCTGTAAAATCATATTTATTTCTAAATTGATATTAGCACACATTTAATTGCTTTAAAAATATGGCAAAGACATTTACATTGCAATCCAAATTAAATACTCCATTAACATGCCAAGGATAAACTGTGTTGTTTGCTATTAATTTATTTTTATTCTCCAACAAGGATCCTCTCCTATAAAAATCTCAAAGGTAGAAGAAGCCAATATAAAAAAATTTAGTGGAAAAGACAAAAAATTATGTACGTGGGGGGAGCTCTTTCGGGATTTGTCACTAACATCCTCAAGCACGTGCAAGCAACAAACTAGATTTCATATAATTCTTCAAAATCTTAATTTGAGCAGAGCCTTTGATGGTTTTTTATAATCAATATTAGACAATTTCAAGGCCCTGCCATTACCCCAACAAACGACCAAGATTATGTAGCAAAGATACGCAAATTTCTTTATGCAAGATTTCGTGCAAGTTTTTTGTCCATTTCATGGAAAAGTTGCTTGTTCTTAGCGTATTCAATTGATATATGCATGCAAAAGCTGTCCGCGCAAAACCTCTTAAATCTGCAAAATTTTGTCTTCATTTGGTTAAGCTTGCTTTAAAAAGGTTTTGCTTTTCTTTGTTTTTATCGATAACAGTACTTTCAGGACCAACATCACTAGCTTGGAAGGTTTCAAATTGACTAGCAAAAGTGAGTGGGATATGTTGCCCGCACCTCTCTCTCTATGTATGTGTAAATGTAATATATATATTCTTTGCATATGAATGATAAAATCTGGTCCGCACTCGTTCTCCGATCTCATCCCGAGCCTTTATATTTAAAGTTTGTTCATTTATTTTTATTTCTATATATTTGAATTATTATATTCTTAATTTATCCGTTTATCATGACACATTATTAAGCTTTGAATTTAGCTTATTTTCTTTCTAAATTGACGTTAACCTTGAAATCGTCAGTTTGTTTTGAGTGTTTTTTTTCCTTCTCCCAATATTTTTTTTAGGATTGAAAAGATAATGAGAGAAGGCATCCTGTCAATTGCTTGTTTACTTTTGTAAATCCAAATCTCTCTCTCACATTTTCTCTATCCATGCTTTAGCATTGACAAAGCCGAGAACACATTTTCTACACTCTTTAAATAAAGAAAAAAAATTATGCAAGTGATATTTGGGAGGGGAGAATCGAACTTATGACTCTTAAGTGCCCTTTTAAGTTAATATTTCAAATATATCATATATCTTACTATACATGATATCTTATTTGAACTGTCATTAATAATTGGATGATCATTAACAAAGAATTCTACACATTCTAATTGCAGCTTAAGTTTCTATAAAATAAACAAATTGACAAAAATTATATTACCATGTGTGAACTAGCTAACTATGCAATATTGACGCGCTAAAAAAAATACTGAACTATACAATTAAATGGTTTTTGTTTGAGTAGATTGATAGTATGACAACATAACAATATTTCATATAATTAGACAATAATTAAATAAAAATACTATAAAACCGTTCCCTTGTAATTCCTTTGAAAGAGTACGCCATTTAGGATGATGCATGGCTAGAAGGAGGGATGAAGGTGGAAGGATATGGTAGAAACTAGAAGGTAGAAAGCATTTAACTTCTTTTGAGTTTATGATACTTTATAATGAATGTGGTAACAAAATAAACAACAACGACACTAATAATAATAATAATTAATTAATTAAGAGATATGCGCATTACGTGTATATACAACTTAAACTTTATAATTAAATTTTCCCCAAAGTCAACTTGCATGATCGTGAAAGTGAATACAAAGGTTGTATTCTTGAAAAATACAAAGGTTATCACACTGCACAACATTGTAGTGTGATAACATAATGCCTATTGCCAAAGTAATACCGTAGGTTTGAATTGAATTGGAGTTGCTTTTTATGAATCTCGTTTTTTGAGATGAAACTTATAAGATACAATCGGTTGGATTGTTATTTAATAGTCCTAACATATCGAACAACGGTAAGAATACTGAAATAGATCAATCTAGTTAATTTTACCAGTCAAATATGGCAAAAAATTCTATAGTGTCAAAGGCTTTAATCATACCTTGAAATTTACAATTCCGATTGCCATTATTTAAGATCCACTTTGACTAGAGGAGGACATTGAATTTGATAAATTATTATTGTTGTGGATGAATCAAGTGCTATTCGTGTCATTTAAGTTGTTAATCATATGTGTAATCTTATCGTAATATTCGTGTCATTTCCAAAGAGAATCTAGTGACATAAGATTTGAAAAAGAAATAATTAATTAGCCAAAAGCGAGAGGATGTAGTCACTGACATAGATTAGCCCAGGTAGCTAGTGGATGACATATCTATGACTATGACTATGAAAGAAAAGACCAAACCCTAATAATAAAATATTCAAGGTCTGCGCCTAGGTGGATCATGTGGTTCATAATAATTATATTTCCCATTTGGAATTTGACATCATGGCTTTGGATTGGGGCTCTCTTCTGTCTTCTTCTCTCAGCCTGGCACCGGTGGAATTCCAAGTCATATTGAAATGGATTTAACCATCTTTGTCGTCTAGATATCATTGCCACTCATGCTAGCTCCTGTGTCAGTCGTGAGTCATGAGTCATGCATAAATATATATATATATATATAAAATCAATCTGACCCTATGCTGAAAGCATATATTCAACGATCTCCCAAATTCAGACTTTATTACTTCTTATTAGAAAGTTTTAGCAAGTGGACACCTCCAGTAAAGCAATTGTTTGTATTTTGCATCTAACTAGAGATACCATAAGACCAACTCCCATATAAAGATGTAAATTTGGGATGTAAAAATGACATTCACATCTCATGCATTTTTTTATCGCCCGAAGTAATTGACCTAATTTTTTTAAAAATTCTGATAAGATATAATTTTCTCCGATGTGAACCATTATATCATAAAGTACAATGAATACAAACTGTTGGTTTCTTATCACAAATTAGCATCAATTTTGAAATTCCAATAAAATTTCATCAACTAATCGTTGCAGTGCATAAAGTATACTTAATAACATTATTATCTCATCGTAAATCGCTAGATTAAGTTCTCTCGACTCCATCTCAACCCTTGGATTCTTATATTTGACAACATCCCCTTATTTACAATCACTCAAGTAAAATCATTCATCTCTTATTTGAATACTCTTATCCTCTAATACACTACAATGAGCCAACAAAACTTGTTTGACTCCGATTCGAAAGATGAAAGAATATTTTTGTACCACTCTTATGTATAATCTATATAAGTTTCAAAGGCAATTTTGAATGAGACCCTTGTTGTTCAATCCAATCCGAAAAAAAGTCGTCAATTTCAACCGTTACTTCTAACAACGACCAAATGCTCCTTGGAAACCTTGATTTAAAACCTAGGCCCGGTATAGCCCAACTCAATTCAAGCATTGGCTGGCTTGGGCCAACGTAATGAAACCCAAGCACGGTCCAGCTCAGCCTTAAATACCTAAAAGTCCAGCCCAAACCCAACAATTTAGGGTCGGGCCTGCACAATAATGAACCCTAGGTCAACCTTGCTAGGTCTACATTTACCCTTTCTTGCCTTTCTTGAGAGCACAGATCCGACGGATTTAATCATATAATCAATCAAATCGTAGCCGTGGGTTCCACTTTAAAAGCAGTGCATTTAGGGTTTCCTAGTCTCACTGAAACCAAAACATTCCTGGTCGCGGCTCTTGGTCTCTACCATCTTCCCTCTCTTATCTCGTTCCATAGGTAACATCGTTTAATTTCTCTGGAATTCTGAGCACAAACTTACTGAATTACTTCTTCTTATTGTTTTCCATCATATAATTGTTCTTATAAGTCATGAAAATGGGAGTTTTTAACTCTAGGAAAGCCCCTTTTTATTTCTCTGTTTATTCCGTACACTGAATTTGGGGTTTGAATCTTAACTTAAATCGTTTCTTTTAATCGCATTGTATGTACATAGATACAATGAAAAAAATCTTTCAAGTCGTTTTGCGGTTTTCCATTTTTAGTGTAAGATTGTTGGCTTATTTTGGGGGTGTCAAGGAAGTTTCATATGTGTCAGATGTGATTTTGAATTTTACTTGTTGCCCTTATCCTTGAATTGAGCACGTGTGAGATACTACCATTTTTCTCTGTTGGTGTTGTGAGATGGCTTCCCCACGAGAACATTGTGAGTAATCAAGGCTGGAGTCTCGAGAGGGCTCTATTTTTGCCAAGACCCTAATTTGGGTTTTGGAAAGAAATACCAAGGAGCCCGAGAATTGGCATTGTTTTGGTGCCATAGGCCTTTGGTTGTGGGGAGCATTTCATTTCATCTGCTGGAGAAGATGGTAGTATTTTACATCGTTTTCAGTTTAGGGGTGCAGACTCGGACAATTTTACATGTGGTTTTCTGATGTCATTTTTTTTAATGACCATGTAAAAAATGGTTTAATCCTTTTTCCTTATAAAAGGGTTTTATAATACAAATCCTTTCATTTTGAATAAAAAGTGTTTCTATTCAAAAAAAAAAAAAAATATCAAATCAAATTTTGTGTGTAGGATTTTGGAGTTTCTAATGGTAAAAATCCCGTGGTTAGTTTAGTGCGGTTGATGTCACTATGAGTTTTGCTTTTTGATATTTCAAAATATTTGATTAATTATTTCAACTTGAAGATGCTTGAATTTGTTTGCACCATGGTAAGAATATCTGAGGTTTGGGAGTTTTGTAGACCTTATTTTAAAGAGGAAGCATGTCTCATCGCAAGTTTGAACACCCAAGACATGGCTCTTTGGGATTTCTTCCAAGGAAAAGAGCAGCCCGCCACAGAGGAAAAGGTTTATACTGCTTTAGCAGCTGTTATTGTGTTCTTCAATAGTTTTATATCCCTATGGAATGCCATGAATTACCTTTATCATATTTTAATTTTTGTTATGCTAAGATTACTATCATGTGACTGTATAGAGTTGAAGTATAGAACTCATGTGGTGTAGTATGGAGTAGAATTTAATTAGAACCTAACTTGACGACTTGTATCGTAGACATTAGATCAGATATGGATATATGGGATGCATGGTGGGTAATGACGGGTAATATTCCCTGTAGAAGTTCTAAGTTCCTCAACATGTGTCCACATTGGAATGCTACTGTATGCATAGTTGGCTTGTTTGTCGATTAGTTGGACGAAGTTAAATAATGAAATTTTGCATCTTCTGATTTTTTGTTTTTGTTTGTGATAGCATTTTTCCTTTATGTCACTAGTCTTTGTGCAATTATAAGATCTGATTGACCAAAAGTTTTCACTGGGATTACATGGGTACTTTTGCAGTGAAGGCCTTCCCAAAAGATGATCCAACCAAATCTTGCACTTTGACTGCTTTCCTGGGATACAAAGCTGGAATGACCCATATTGTGAGGGATGTTGAAAAACCCGGATCAAGTTAGTTTCCCTATCATTTTACGATTGTGATTTAGCACCCGAATGGGTTACTCTGAAGAAAAACTGTCTGATGAGAAATGTTAGAATATGATGCTAACATTTTTCACCATTTAATGTCTGAAAAGTGCATTGTGAATGGAAGTTTGATTGGTACAAGAAGCGTTTATTTGGAAAACGGAAATGACATACAAATGCCCCTTGGAAAATAATGCATAGATGCCTTATTTATTCATAGTTTCTATCTGCTTTCAATTTTCTCGAATTGTTGTCCCTTCTTAAACTAAAGTATACACACCTTTTGTTTTGGAAATGTAGTTTGTAGTTTTTGAAATCGAAATAAGATGTACATGCCTCACAGAATGATGCATGGATGTCCTATTTGCTGTTTTATTATCTATTTTATATATTTGATCATGTTATCTTTTTTCTGTATTTATTCATGATTACCCCATATACTAAATTAAAGTGTCATAGTTCTTTTCTCTTTCTCTTTTTGGTTTGAAAGAGTGTTGTGACCATTTCTTTGGGTAACTTTACAGCGTAATAGATTACTTTGCCCATTCATCTGTGGCCTACTTATATTTATCTGATTTATCTATAGATCTTATGTTCTGAACCCACCTTTCCTTGTAGAGCTACACAAGAAGGAAACATGTGAAGCAGTTACAATTATTGAAACACCGCCAATGGTGGTGGTTGGGGTTGTTGGTTATGTAAAGACTCCCCGTGGTCTCCGTTCTTTGGACACATTGTGGGCTCAGCATCTGAGTGAGGACGTGAAGAGGAGATTCTACAAGAACTGGTGCAAGTCTAAAAAGAAGGCATTCACCAAGTACTCAAAGAAATATGAGAGCGAAGGTGGGAAAAAGGATATCCAGGTTCAGTTGGAGAAAATGAAGAAGTACTCCTCTGTGATTCGTGTTTTGGCTCACACTCAGGTAATGAGTTTTGATATTTACTTGGCTCATCTTATGCTGTCTTGGAAAGTGGATGTGATGTGACTACTTGTTCCAAATAAAAAAGGATGTGATGTGACTACTTATTCCAAATAGAAAGGATGTGACTGTCGGAAATGTACTACGTTCAGATGAATTTTGCTGAAATATGCACTTTTAGTTAGAACTCATCTTTGATGGCTCTCTTTTGTAGATTAGAAAAATGAAGGGATTGAAGCAGAAGAAAGCCCATCTGATGGAGATTCAGGTGAATGGTGGAGACATTGCAAAGAAGGTTGACTATGCTTACAGTTTGTTTGAGAAGCAGATTCCTGTTGATGCTGTTTTCCAGAAGGATGAGATGATTGACATTATTGGGGTGACCAAGGGGAAGGGTTATGAGGGTGTGGTGACACGTTGGGGTGTGACCCGGCTTCCACGTAAGACCCATCGTGGGCTGCGGAAGGTAGCCTGTATTGGTGCCTGGCATCCAGCTAGGGTTTCATTTACTGTTGCTAGGGCTGGGCAGAATGGTTACCATCATCGTACTCAGATGAACAAGAAGATTTACAAGCTTGGAAAGGCTGGGCAAGAGTCACACTGTGCAATGACTGAGTTTGACAGGTTGGTGCTTCTTCCTTTACATTTTTCTTCTCGGTTAAGATTTTACTAGGGTTGAATCTGGAATAAACCCTTGCAATTGGTCTACTGTAATGGTTAGTCTTGTCCAATCTGCAATATTTAAACGTCTTGCTCATTATCATTTTCTGATCAGGACTGAGAAGGATATTACACCAATGGGAGGTTTCCCACACTATGGTGCAGTGAAAGAGGATTATCTTCTAATGAAGGGCTGCTGTGTGGGTCCTAAAAAGCGGGTTGTTACCTTGAGGCAGTCACTTCTGAAGCAGACATCTAGGGTTGCTTTGGAGGACATTAAGCTCAAGTTTATTGATACGTCATCCAAATTTGGCCATGGTCGTTTCCAAACTATCCAAGAGAAGGCTAGGTTCTACGGCCGGCTGAAGGCTTAATTTGGCATTAGTGATAGATCAACAGTTATCCCTTTTTTGTTGTTTGATCATTAGTTATTCAAATTTAGTTTCCAAGTTTTGTGAGCATTCAATTTTGGGAAAGATTTCTTGGCTGTTTGTTCCGCTTATTTGACATTGTTCAAATCATAAGTGAGATCGAGTTTTTATCAATTTTGGGAAAGAAAGTGTCGGTTTTTATAAAAACTTTCAAATATAACTAAAAACCCACTTAAAAAGACATAAGTGCCCTTAAAATTAAAATGCAATTATACAATTAAAAGCCAAAATTTATCTTTACACACGTTAAACAAAAAAAATCCAGCAAGCACGCAAAAGTGTTTGCTTTGTTATCTATTCTCTTTTGGCTGGATTTGTTTATAAAAGAGTGACACTCCAACCATAAATTCAGAGATTTAGGAGGGTTTGGTATCATGCTTCCTGGGAAAGCTCATCGATTTGGGTTGATTGTCTGATGTACTGCTATATGTTAAATATTTGCAGCTAAAGAAACCATTGAACACGATAGTGTAAACGAAAAACCACTAAATTTTGACATAACAATACAAAAGGTCAACAAGATGATCTACAAAAGAAATATATATATATATATATATATATATATATATATATATATATATATATATAAATAACCATTCATTATTCCACTGCGTCTACAAAGTAGGATGAAGTGTTACCGGATTCTTGCACGTTTGTCGATAATGACCAGTTGAATCACATCTTGAAAACTTACGAGTTGATGATTCTTTCGCCTACCGTACCTTGTTTGTGTAATTACAATTCTATCTTGTACATCATCAGGCCACTGCCAGCAAAATTATTAAGTAGCTGTTATAAATAAGTGGAAAGATGATGGATGCCCACCATACTCCTTCACTACAAAAGCCTACCACTATGTCGTGCCCACTATATTGTACCTACTAAGATATAGTTTTTATATTTGTATAGTGTGGTAAATAGTGATTCTCATTTGCCTATAAATACAAGGCATTAATTGAATGAAGTTATTAGTTCCTACGAGTATAAAGAAGATTGATACAATTCTCTCTCAATTTCTCTTAAGTTTACAACATACAATTCTCTCTCAATTTCTCTTAAGTTTACAACACGTTCTAGGACTTAGTTTGCTCATCAACCAAAGTCCCTGGAGAATCTCAATCCTGGTATATCATCTTTTTATAGTTCTTATCAATTTTCAATACATTTGTTTCACTAATGTTATTTTATGAAATTTATGATTAATGGTCTATATGGACAAAGTTCTTCCAAAAGATGATGACAGGAAATATCTATGTTCAAAATCTGTCTCTAACCCCTTTTGATTATATATACTTTTTATTCTTAGTTTAGGGAGTGATTTTTCTTTTTACCCCCCCATGGTTATTTTCAAGTGGCGCGGGTTTTTTCCCCCACATTTACTTTATTATTGTATGGTGTGGAATTAACCCTCATACAACTTACTTTATGAATTTACTTTATTATTGTATGGTGTGGAATTAACCCTCATACAACTTACTTTATGAATTTACTTTATCGCACATTTTACTTGTATGGTGTGGAATTAACCCTCATACAATAAACAATTTACTTTATGAATTTATTTTCAAAAGCTTATAAGAATGAGGGCCCGAAGTTCCTCAAACTTAAGCTCTAGCCTGAAGTTTCAGAGCATACCACATTTTTGGCCAGAAGTTCAAAAATGAATGCCATGTTAAGAACTTAAAAGTACACTATTGCAAGTACTGACGCATCTTAATCTTTCTATATAGATGGCGAACTTGGCTAAGTTGGAATTTGCTGCACTGGACATATCTGGCAATAATTACCTTCTATGGGCTCTCGATGCCAAGCTCCACTTAGAAGCACATGGCCTTGGAGACACCATCAAGGATAAAAATAATTCATCTCCTGAACAAAATGCAAAAGCCATGATATTTCTCCGCGGACATATCCATGAAGGATTGAAAAGCGAATACCTAGTGATTGAAAATCCACTAGATTTATGGAAGGCCTTGAAGGAAAGGTATAATCACCAGAAAACGGTGATCCTACCAAGAGCTCGCTATGAATGGACACATCTGCGGTTTCAGGATTACAAAACAGGATCTGAATATAACTCTGCCATGCATAGAATTACTTCTACAATGAAATTGTGCGGAGAGAAAATCACTTAGATCCTGAAATGCTTGAAAAAACATTCACCACATTTCATGCCACGAACTTGCTCCTGCAGCAACAATATCGAGAACGTGGCTTTACAAAGTACTCAGAGTTGGTGTCATGCCTTCTGTTAGCAGAACAAAACAATGAACTGCGTTGAAAAATCATCAATCTTTAACCAGAATAGGTTCTGCACCATTTCCTGAAGTGAATGTTGTCTCCAGAAGAATAAATACCACCTCTTCACGTGAAAACACTTACAAACGTAGACCAAGAGGTGGACGAGGCCGAGGAAGAAGAAATGGTAATCATCCTGTCAGCCTGAGTGCAAGGAATGACTCATTTCCTAAAAATGCATCCCGACATAAAGGGAAATCTTATATGAGGAACAACTCCACACCTAAAACCATTGAGGGAGTTTGCCATAGGTGTGGTAGTAATGGACATTGGGCTCGTATATGTCGTACACCCCAACACTTGGTGGAGCATTATAAGTCCTCACAAAAGGGAAGGCAAACTGAAATAAACTTCGTTGATCATTTTGATCCGATGAACAATCCAGAAGGGAATTTTGGGATACAAAGCCAGCCAGAAACGACACACCTAGACATTTCCGATTTCCATGCTTAAAGGAATAAAATGACATCAAAAATTTTCCTCTATTTCTACCATTGTATAATTAATGTCGTTTTTATCTACCATTGTATAATTAATGTCGTTTTTATCTACCATTGTATAATTAATGTCGTTTTCTCTACCCTTGTATAATTAACGTTACATTTTGAATTCAAGAAACTGGTACCTGTTTTTTCTAATATATCTAATAAATATATCTTATTTATTTGAAGGAATGGAAATGATTTCTGGATATTCCCAACGCAACAATGTCGCAGATTTTTGTCTCGAGACAGTGCGACTACTCACACGATCCTACAAGATCGAAAATATTTCTCAAACTTGATACTTGAGAAAAACATGTGTAACAACTATATCAGGTCCTGTAGATCTAATAAATGGCTCAGGAACAGCCCAAGTTATGTTACCTAATGGCACAATATTGTCCATCAAAACTGCTTTATATGCAGCCAACTCCAAGAGAAACTTGTTGAGTTTTAAGGATATACGTTTAAATGGGTACCATATTGAAACACGAAATGAGAACAATATGGAATATCTTTGTATTACCTCTAGTAATACCCAAAAACGTATACTCGAAAAATTTTGTGCACTCTCATCAGGGTTGTATCATACAACTATACAAACGATTGAGGCACATAACATAATGTACCAACGAGGCATTGACCCTAGTATTTTTCAAATGTGGCATGACCGTTTAGGTCACCCTGGATTCACAATGATGCGTAGAATCATTACCAACTCTTATGGCCACCCCTTGATGAGTAAACATATGTCATTTTTTGGTAATAGCCATTGCCAGGCTTGTTCAAAGGGGAAGTTGGTAATCAGACCATCTCAATGCAAGGTTGATGTTGAATCTCCATCATTCTTACAAAGAATTCAAGGGGACATTTGTGGACCTATTCAACCACCTTGTGGACCATTTCGGTACTTTATGGTCTTGGTTGATGCATCCACACGTTGGTCGCATGTTTGCCTCTTATCCACACGAAATGTGGCATTTGCTAGGCTCCTGGCTCAGATAATTAAATTAAGAGCCCAATTCCCGGATTATCCTATTAAGTCAATTCGACTAGATAATGCTGGTGAATTTACATCACATACTTTTGATGACTATTGCATGTCATTAGGCATTGAGGTTGAACATCCTGTTCCTCATGTTCATACTCAAAATGGTTTGGCAGAGGCTTTAATTAAACGTCTTCAATTCATAGCCCGTACTTTGCTAATGAAGACTATGTTACCCATTTATGCCTGGGGACATGCCATTTTACATGCAGCATCATTAGTAAGATTGAGGCCCATTGGCAACAACCAATACTCTCCGATACAACTTGTATTTGGAAATCAGCCTAACATTTCACATTTACGAATTTTTGGTTGTGCGGTTTATGTACCTATTGCACCGCCCCAACGTACTAAGATGGGTCCTCAACGCAGAGTGGGAATCTATGTTGGTTTTGATTCACCCTCATATCCTTCGATATTTAGAGCCTTTGACAGGTGATGTTTTTACCGCACGGTTTGCGGATTGTCACTTTGATGAGACACTCTTCCCGCCGTTAGGGGAGAAAAGGTTGTTCATGAAAAACGGCGTGAATTATCATGGGATGTACCCACTTTGTCTCATCTCGATCCTAATACCACTCAATGTGAAAATGAAGTCAAGAGGATCATTCATCTCCAAAGAATTGCCAATCAACTACCAGATGCATTTAATGATGCAACAAAAGTGACAAAATCATATATTCCAGCAGCAAATGCACCTGCTAGGATTGATATACCTGTCAAACGCATAATGTTGCAGCAAATGATTCATCAATTGCACGTCAAAAAGCGTGGCAGGCCATTAGGCTCAAAGGATTCAGCCCCTCGAAAAAGAAAGGCAATGGCAAAAATGAATCCAAAGGAAATTAATCATGAAAAAGAAACAAATATGGAACCCACAGTTCATGATCTAAATGCCATCGAAAAGGCACAAATATTTCCTGAAAAGGACAATGTCGTAGATCTGACAAATGTCCCTGGGGACGAAATGGTACCTAAAAATCAAGAGATCTCCATAAATTATGCATGCAATAAAAAATTGTGGGATCGAAATGAAATAATCATCGATGAAATGTTTTCATTCTCAGTGGCTAATGAGATCACAGAAAACGATGACGTTGAGCCTCGCTCCGTCGATGAATGTAAACAAAGAAATGATTGGCATAAATGGAAAAATGCAATCCAGGCAGAACTAAGCTCTTTGGAAAATCGGAGTGTTTTTGGATCAATTGTTCTGACCCCACCCAATGTTAAACCTGTGGGTTATAAGTGGGTATTTGTGAGAAAACGCAATGAGAAAAATGAAATTTCAAGGTATAAAGCGCGCCTCGTTGCACAAGGTTTTTCACAAAGGCCTGGGATTGACTATGAGGAAACATACTCTCCAGGAATGGACACAATTACGTTCCGTTACCTCATAAGTCTAGCGGTTTCAGAAAAACTTGACATGAGACTCATGGATGTCATTACCGCATATTTATATGGAGATTTGGATACTGATATTTACATGAAAATCCCAGAAGGATTCAAGTTGCCTGAAGCAACTAATACTAAAACACGGGGCATGTTCTCAATAAAATTGAGGCGATCATTGTATGGTTTAAAACAATCTGGTCGAATGTGGTACAATCGCCTCAACGAATATTTACTCAAAGAAGGATATACCAACAATCCTATTTGCCCTTGTGTGTTTATTAAGAAATCAGAATCCGGTTTCGCAATTGTGGCAGTATATGTTGATGACATGAATATTGTTGGCACTCCGCAGATATTCAAAGGACTGCTGAATATTTGAAACAAGAATTCGAAATGAAAGACCTTGGGAAGACACATTATTGTCTAGGGCTACAGATAGAGCATACTAATAGAGGAGTTCTTGTCCATCAATCAGCTTACACTGAAAAGGTATTGAAGCGATTTGGGATGGACAAAGCCTATCCTCTTAGTACCCCAATGGTTGTTAGATCTCTTGACACTAAGAAAGATCCATTTCGTCCAAAAGACGAAAATGAACCCATCCTTGGTCCAGAAGTGCCATATCTTAGTGCCATTGGTGCTTTATTATATTTAGCACAATGTACGAGACCAGATATCTCTTTTTCAGGAAATTTGTTGGCACGATATAGTATTGCTCCAACCATTCGACATTGGACTGGCATCAAGCATATTCTACGATACCTTCGTGGAACAACAGGTATGGGCTTATTATATGAACCTAACAATGGACATAGTATTATTGGATATGCAGACGTAGGGTATCTCTCTATCCACATAATGGTCGTTCCCAAACTGGGTATGTATTTACCTGTGGGGACGGCAATCTCATGGCGTTCCATAAAACAATCATTAGTGGCTACATCATCCAATCACTCAGAAATACTTGCACTACATGAAGCCGGTCGTGAATGCGTTTGGTTAAGATCAATGATTCATCACATACGGGGCACATGCGATCTACCTTTGGTGACAAATACTCCAACAGCCATCTATGAAGATAATGCTGCTTGTATCACTCAAATTAAAGCAGGATACATCAAAGGAGACAGGACCAAACACATATCACCAAAGTTTTTCCACACACACGAACTTCAGGAGAAGCAAGAAATTGAAGTCAAACAATAACGTTCAAATGATAATCTGGCAGACCTTTTCACCAAATCTCTACCAAAACATACATTTCAAAAACTGATACATGGGATTGGATTACGCCGACTTTACAATCCGTAAAATGAATGCTTACTTATCAGGGGGAGATATTCATCAAGAAAAGGGGAGCGTGCTATCAACAAAATCTCTATACACTGGACTCTTTTTCCTTCGTCCAGGTTTTTATCCCAGCTGGGTTTTCCTGGCAAGGTTTTAATGAGGCAGTGTTGCACGCTTATCAGGATCCCTTCCTGCATAAGACAGAGCTATTTGAATGTGTACTCTTTTTCCCTTCGTCCAGGTTTTCTTCTCCCCACTTGTTTTTTCCTGACAAGGTTTTTAATGAGGCATATTTCATGCATGGTGGACATCCAAGGGGGAGTGTTATAAATAAGTGGAAAGATGATGGATGCCCACCATACTCCTTTACTACAAAAGCCTACCACTATGTCGTGCCCACTATATTGTACCTACTAAGATATAGTTTTTATATTTGTATAGTGTGGTAAATAGTGATTCTCATTTGCCTATAAATACAAGGCATTAATTGAATGAAGTTATTAGTTCCTACGAGTATAAAGAAGATTGATACAATTCTCTCTCAATTTCTCTTAAGTTTACAACATACAATTCTCTCTCAATTTCTCTTAAGTTTACAACAGTAGCAGGCATTTTTTGTAACCACCAAACAAAACTAAAACAGATTGAAAAACTAAAATGCAAAACAAAAACGAGGAGAAGTCAGATTTTTACCTTAATCAAGC
Organism: Prunus fruticosa; assembly: GCA_018703695.1. Taxonomy (NCBI): domain Eukaryota; kingdom Viridiplantae; phylum Streptophyta; class Magnoliopsida; order Rosales; family Rosaceae; genus Prunus; species Prunus fruticosa. Next base: position 63,134,457 of record CM031917.1, on the reverse strand, counting down.
CTCAAAAAGCTCTTTTGCAAGTCTCCAAATACAGATGAATTCAATTAAAGCTTGAGCATCAGTCTCCCTCCTTTTGAAGTATTTACATCAAAGACCATCCAAGTCAAAAGCTGCATTAGTCTCTGTCTGAAAGGGGGAAGCATGCTTGTGGTGGATGGATAGTATTAATGATGAGGTTAGGTGTGTAGCAAGCTATGAAAAAACTCTCTGCGCTCTCTGCCACTGCCATTTTGGTGAAAAAAGCTTTCAATACTCTCCCCCTCACCATCTCTTTATTGTCTTCTGGTTGGTTGGCATTGTTGCCGCTCAGCTCAGCTCAACTCACTTGAATTAAAACACCCTCATAAAATTGAAACCACAGCTGCCCTCTCTAGAATAATAGCTTTGTCTTTAACCTTTTCAAGTACTTCCTTCCTCCTACAATGGCTGCAAAGAAAATTCCCCATTTCATGAAGACGATCATGAACATGAATGCTAGAGACAAAAGACTTGTAAGCAACCCCAACTCTACCTTTAACTTCTGCTTTATGAATGAAATAGGAGGGCTTTGTTTTCTATTTTGACCCGTTTTGCCCTGTCTGAGATAAGATCCGCCGTTTCATGCTACTTTTCTTGACCCCATGAAAGAGGTCGGAGGCCTGGTAACTCCAGAAAGCAGAGAAGGACAAACGCCTGCAGAGTCTTGTCCTAAAGTCTCACACAAGCCTGCTCTTCGTAGAGAGAGAGAGAGAGAGAGAGAGAGAGAGGATTCTCGGCATCCTGCCTTTAAAGACTGTTGATTCAACATTGATTTTGTGATTGCGGGTTCGAGCCCCGTCAATCCCGACCTAAGATCCGATGAATCGATCTTTCCAAACTGGGCTTGTTTTTGACAAGTTTAAACGAGGGGCTTAACTCAATTAGCCCCGCAGCCCAAAATTGGAAGTGTGAATTCTGACTTGGGTTTATTCTGATTCGTCAAATTTTGCTCTTGTAAAATTGAATGGCTTTGTGTTTGGGTTGATTTGACAAAAATACATCTCCTGCAGTAAGGAGTAAAAAAGTGCACATCTTCCCCTTAGTCCCTCTTAGTCCAGCGTCCCCACCAAACATAGGATAGGACCTAGTCCAAGCCAAGCCTGTCCTTGTGATTAGTCCTAGCCTAGCCTATCCCATGTAAGAAAACATGCTGCCATGCCCCTATTTGACTAAAAAAAAAAAGAAAAAAAATGGAAACCCTGTGTTTTATGAGCAGCAAAATGTTTTTATTTTATTTTATTTATCATGCCGACCCAGTTAGCTATCTAACTTACTGTGAATGAATTGAATTCTTCCTTTGATGTTGAATATTTTATATTTTAGGATTTATTATTGTGATATTAACAATCATATTTGATTATATTGGATTGATTATTATGCTTGAATAAGAATTAGTATTTCAATTTAATTATTTAATATTTTTAATATTAAAATCATGAAAGTGTCTCCGAAGGCGTACGCCTTAATTCTTTAAGGCTTACTTAAGAGACCTACGGCTCGCCTTTCAAAACACTTCTCTGCACTACATATAAGGCTTTGTTTTTCTATTTTTTTGTTTTGTTGGCTATGGAAAAGCTCTAGATTGCTTTATGAAATAGCTAGTTGATAAGTTTTTGTTTAGTGCAGAGGGTGCCAGAGACATTTATGGACAAATATGGAAAGCATCTATCAGATCAAATACACCTTAAGTTTCCAGGTGGGTTGGAAAGTGAAATAAAACTCAGAAAATGTGCTGGTGAGTTTTGGTTTGAAAAGGGTTGGCCAGAGTTCTCTAAGTTTTGCTCTCTTGATTTTGGTAGCTGCTTAGTCTTCCGATATGAAGGGAAATCCAAATTCCACGTCTTGATATTTGATGAAAGCGGCACAGAGATTGAATATCCAACAATGCCCCAGATTGAAGAAATTGATGAAGAAGAAGATGATGACATGTCTATAAAAGAAATTTTGGAGATTGAAGATGATGAAGAAGATGATGATAAGTCTGTAGAGAGCTTAGAGATTGAAACTGATGAAAGTTTGGAGATTTTACTAATTGATGAAGATGATGATGTTAAGTCTGTTGAGAGTTTGGAGTTCTTTCCTCTGCCTCAAGAGAAAAACAGAAGAAAGCCACGCTCTTCATCAAAGGCATCATCTTCTTCATCTTCATCTTTGAGGGCCACTGTTAAAGCTGCCAACAAGTTCGTCTCAAGCCACCCATTCTTTAAAATCACTTTGGGGCCATCTCGTAAGGCGGTAAGGGATTTATACAACTTCATTTGGTTCAGACACTGATTTATAACATTCTACTTGTAGCACTTTATTCAAAGTCTAGCTCTAAATCATCTCCACTATAAATCATTGAGCCATATTTACCATATGTTATATCTGCAGCATGTTCCAGCTAGTTTTCGAAGGCATTTCACTCCAGGGAAGAATCAAACCGCGAGGCTTCTGGTCGGAGATAGATCGTGGCATGTGACTTTGATTTTTCATCCTCGAAACTACCGATTTAGTGCTGGCTGGGGAGCATTTGCAAAGGCAAATTGGTTAAAAGAAGGAGATACTTGCATCTTTGAGCTTATGGACAGAAAGAACCTTGCACTGGAAGTGAACATTTTCAGATGCTGATTATTATTGGATATTATTGGATATGTTAGTTGTAGGTTGTTTTATGAACTCTTTGTGACTTGCTGGGCTCTCTAGGGATCTTTGTTAGAACCATTTGGTAGGCCTTCTAGGCCAGGTTGTTGTATGGAGCTTTTATTTTATTTTATACATTTGCTTCTTGGTTTAATTTGTTTTATGGGGTTGATGGTTGAATTTGGTTCTTGCCTTCTCATTAGATTAGATTTGGGTCAGGAGTTGATTTTTTAATCCTTATTTGCAAGGCTTGCAGAACACTGGAGAGAAGCCCAAGTTCTGCTTAAACAAGAGTTGTGTTGTATAGGCAGAAGAAGCTGCTATAATTTCTCAACTAGGCATTAACCTATAGAAATGCTTTCTTGCTAGACTGAGAATATTTTTGTTTGTCTAAAATATATGTGACAACCTTTTTTATAGAAGCGCCATTGACATAAGTGATACTAGTATAAGCACTTTCAAACGAGCCCCAAGTAGATTTTTGCCAACATGAGTTTAAAGAAAACACAAATAAGGGTGCACCATCTTTGTAAATTTTTTATCCTTCATACGTTTCCTTATGAAGATCATGAATAAAGTGGGGGTCATTACTGAGTATGCCTAAAGTAAAGAGAGAAAATAGCAAAACTTATGAAGGTGATATGAAAAAGCAAAACAAGTTGTTACAACTCTTTTCCCATGCAAATTCTTTGTGCATTCATTTCCTTTTGACTGTAGACTCTATCTATAGTATGAGAAGGTAATTTTAAAGTGTTTTGCTTGCTAAGTCTCCAAGGAAAAGAAAAACATATGCGTTTCAATCTATTTCAACTATGCTTCAGTGTGCTTTTTCTTCATGAGGGTCCCTTTGCTTTGCTTTGTGGAAATGTCTTACATGGAAATCAAAAGTAAAAATCTTTCATGTGATGAAATGGGTAATTTCATTAAAAAGGGAATCATACTTCATTTCTCTTTTTCTGATTTGACATGGCATTTTAGCTCACTTTTAATTTAACTGGCCTTTGAATTCATAATTTTATCCAATTTTGTTTGTTATAACTTATAATTAAATTGCGAGGAAAAGAGTGAAAAAAATCTAGGTAAGCAAGGGGCTCCCTCACCCACCCGAAGTCCTTTGTTCGAATCCTCATATTCCAATATTTCTTGTATAAAATAAAATAAAAAAGAAAAAGAATCCGGACAGAAGGTTAAGTTATTGGAATTAGTTGTGCACTTTTATTGTCTGCTCTGAAACTTTTATTCACTGTTTAAGTTAACAAGATGTTCACTTTATGCTGTTGTTTGCATTTGATTGTTTTTAGATAAAAATGATGGTTCCTTTCTCAATATTAGGAATATGAAAGAGTAGTCTAGATAGCCTTTCACATCATTCTCAGACATGGTGATGGCCTTGTTGACAAAAGCCTCGCACTCAATGGGTTCACGGCAACAAACAAAACCCCCCTACTACCAAGGCAAAGCTTACCCCTCTTCCTTTTTCTCTGCATATACTTTAATATATTCTTTATGTGTAATATGTATGTATGTATGTATGTATGTATGATTGTATGCACCTCTATAGGCTTACTTTTTTCATTATATTTTGATTTCTTCACTTACAGATTTTATTTCATTTTTATTTTGGGTAAAGCATTCTTGGCTTAAAGGTAATTTAACAAGCCCATTTCTCCGTAAACTTATAAACTAGTTCTGATTCTTAGTCTGATGACAATGTTGAAAGAGATTTTAAGTTCGAGTCCTGGTTGTTTAAGTTGGATTATCGTTTTTTTGTGATTGAGAGAGTGACTATTTACTTCAAATTTAGCTCTGAGTGAGACAGTATGGTCCTTTCCTGCAAAATTTCGCTTTGAGTGTACTGGGATTTTGCAAAGAATACAGGTATTGGCTTTAGTGATTCTGACAAAACAAAAGTCATGGGTTTAAGAAAATATGATGAACAAATAAATAAATGTGGTCTATATCACCTCTTTTCTGTAGCTCTGTTCTTTATGTTTGCTATGCTTACCCCTCTCGCACCCCATTTCTTTCTTCTCTTGAATCATTCCTCATCTGGTACAGCACAGCTGTAAGTTATCCAACATTGATTCTCTCTCCACGTTTCTTTCTTTCTTTCCCACCCACCTTAAATATTTATTTCATTTCGAATTCTTTCTCTTTTTCTGGTATTTTCATAACCCCTGGCTTTGTTAGGTGTGTGCGCTTTAGCCCAAAACCCTATTCAATGCCAATTTGGCAAAGCCATCTAAAAATCAATGCCTATGCCTTCTTTCTTTCTCTTTGCAAATTGCAGCAGCCTTTAGTTGCATATAGGTTGTTTTAATAATCTGTAGCAGCTTTTTCTTTCTTTTTATTTCTCTCTTTCTTTTATTTAGTGGGTAATTATTGGAGATTATGTGAGATATTGTCACCTTTCCATGATTACATTCAAATGTTAATGTTGGATTTGAATTGGGTTAGTCATTGATGCTATCTCTGTGACTTTTGAACCAAAAGAAAAGTTCATAAAATTGGTTCCACAAAAATGAGTAATTTTTTATCAACTCTAATCTTTGTCTAGCTGGCCTGACCGTGTGGATTTTCTCCTATTTGTTATGTTGAATCTAAATGATAGTTAGAAACTTAGAATGATCATATGTGTGCATTGTGCATGATGGTTAAGCACTTGATGCATATAATCTTTTACTAATTCATAAGTTTATGCAAAGAGAATGCAGTTAATTATGATCAGAATGGCTGAGAAATCATAGCTTCTCTGCTTGTTTCCACCAAGAGGCAAATGGGTTCATGTGGGTTAATGAGTTGGGGTTAGAATTACAAATTGCGACCTAAATGAAGATTTAGCACTTAAAAAAAGTTGTCAACTTTTTAAAAGCACCAATGTGCCCCACTCCTGTTTTTGGCTACACAGACAGGGAGGCCCATTCTTTTGATTTCTTTAAGTTTGCTTCTTCAGACAAGGTATAGTATCCATTAAGCTAGGCATCAGGATCATCAACATCAAACCATAAAAAAGAAAAGTTGCGCCAATGGGATTTTCATATAACTTTGTCTTTACATTTTCTATGAGATATTATAAAGCTGGGTGAGCTGCTTCCTTTAAGTAATGCATTGAGAAGTGTTGGTGTCTTGTTTTTTCGTAGCAGCAAAGCTATGGAATCGTAGACTAAGATTATGGTTGCTGTTATATGTATGAACCAAAATCAATGGCTTTAGTGCTTCTAAGACCAGGTAAGTCCAGAGGACTCGTTAAACATCAACTTTTTGTTGTTGAAATTTTTTCTTGGTATGTGTTATTTTTTTCTTTGTGTTGATCTCATTTGCAATTTTAAGCCCAGCTTATGATCTATAATTTCTTATACCCTCACCTCACTTCACTCATTTAACTTAACTTGCTTCTCCATTAGCTTCTCAAAGAATGAAAATTAGGAACAAGTGAGTGAAAATGGTGTGCTGGGTTCACTCTTGTCTTCCATTTTAGAACCCAGGTCTGTTAAAAATGAAGTTGAACTGATTTTTACCTCATATTATAAGCAGAGTTCACTCAATTAAGTCCATTTTTAGAGTCACCCTTTCTGCAATGAATATTTTTGTGTGTACATTTCTTATTTGGAGATGATTGTGATAATTGCCTTCTTTCTATGAGTGTCCGGAAGCAGGCTTGCATTGTTTTAATTGAGTAGGCTGGTTATTTGGGTTTCTATTTCTAAATGTTTTTTAACCAAGTATAAATCTTGCCAAACACTTCTTTGAATTGGTTTTTAAATTTCAACTGGAGGAAAATCTGTCCTTTTTCTTGGTGGAAAAAATACTCTTTTTAAGTGTTGATGATGACTACCATAAAACGTGTACTATTTAAGCAGTTTTCAGAATGCTACTCAACATTTTTTCTGTCCAAACTGTACTTTTCATTCTCCTCCTTCCTGTGCCCTGAAGCAGTCAAGTGCCTTTAAGTTAGCAATTGACACGTTTAGACTTCTTCGTCTGAAGTGTTTTCTGTTTTCAGGTTTTCTTTGACCTGTTTTGGAGCTTAAGCATAGTATTGTTTTCAGCTGAGTGTCGTAAAATTTTTCCCCAGAGCAATATAGGAAATTTGAAGATACATTGACAGTCTGGTGATCGTGAAAGGCCTCATGGTCAATTATCTTTTTAAGCGTACAAATATCACATGTTCCAAGTTATGAAAGATTATTTGTAGCTTAAATTCATGATATCGGCTTTGAAGAAATCCTTAAACCGTTTGAACTATCATACAATATTCTTCAAGAAAATGTTTCAATTCTTTGCTTATTTTACTGCTTTATGAGTGGTTGTCCAGAGTTCCGAAGTTGATTTTCTAGATCAGAATGGTAATGTCATAATCTATGTGGATTGCCTTGTTCACTACTCATCCCCAGGAAATATAACCAATACTGTGCCTTTAATGGTACTTGACATAATCAACGCATTTGTACGAGTCTAGAGCTTTTCTCTTTTGTTGGTATTTAAAGAGGCAATAGCTACATTTTTCTTTTCTTTCTATTTTCTACATCTTTACTGTGATTTCTTGCAACATTGGTTTTGAATCATCCTTATATCAGAATGTTAAAGGTCTTTTCATGTTTTCTTTTTCAGCTTGAGGCGTCAACATATATGTGCAAAGAAAATCTTATAGAAGAATCAAAATGTTAGCAACATCTGAATTAGCTAGAAGCCTGCATCTGATCACTCTCACCAATTAGTTCTTACAACATCCATAGCAAATACCCCAACCCCCTTTCGCCCCGAAATTAGCTTTAAGGAGGGGAGAAGCAAAAACCTAGTGAGTGGGACTATGAACGAGATTGGTTCTGCAAGAGCAAAACCATGGAACATATATACAAGTTCAGACTCAAGCCCGTCTCAAGCAGGAATTGATCGGCAAGTGCAATGGAAAAGCTCTGGGACATCCATGAATGCCATTTCTTTTGGATTTGTTGCCACAGCTATCTTGATATCTATGTTTCTTATCATGGCCATCTTTGAACATTTGTTCAAGCCAAGCCCTTCCTTTTCCACACCTGAAGGCGCAACTCATGGTTCTCTAGAGTCGGGCACTTTTAAGAAGCATGGAATTCCACATACTGTAAGTTCCTACTTCATATTGCTCTTGAAGTAATTACATGAGAGGAATTTTATGTTGTGTTTAATATGTTCCAATCTGATTTCAACCCTTGTATTTTTAATGTTCTCCATTCTCTTTTAAGTACTAGTTTTACTTCCATAATTGGAAGAGAAATCTGACTTATTATTTTTCTGATGCAAAAAAAAGAAAGTGCTTTCTTATCATGAATGACAAAATTGCTAGCATTCCAAGTTGTTATATCTTCACCTGCATTTCACCTTTTTTTCTTCTACAAGAACAGGGGAGTTTTTAGATTGAGTACTTTTTGCACTGTCCTTTCTCCCCAAGTTATGTCTGCTTCTGCTAGCTCTCTGTACTTCAAATGATTGAGATTTCTCAATTTTCTGAGCTCAACCTAGCCTTAAAATGTGAACTCTTCTAATTACTTCATCTACTTGTTTGAGCTGATCTTGATTGTTCATCTTACAGGTTTCGACATCTTATGCCCCCGATTTCTCAGTATTGATGCCAGGACAGCAGTATCCTACCTACCTTGCCCAGCCTGCTCCTCTCCCCTCCTGCTCTAGGGAAGGGATTTGTTGGCCTTCCCATGAACATAAATTTGTACTTCCTTAGGACATACATACTTCCATTGCGGCATTATAATTACTGGGGCTGTTTGTATATCTACAAAATGGTCATATTTCTTCAGTTCCATACTAAAATTTTCTATTAAAAGCTGTCTTCTGCAAGAACATACTATCCTTCACCAGATAATCAGCATTTGACTATGGACTGTTGTCAAAAATCAGATATTCCTTGCTGTATTTTGTGGTTTCCCTTTCTCTTGGCAAAATAGTTGAATTAGAAGGAAGCAATTGCATAATTGAAAAATTAAAACTCGAGTCCAAGTGCGAAGAGTTTGATTGAGATATACAGATAATGTAAGATACAAAAATAATCCACACGGTATTCTGTAGTGAGGGCCTTAGATGAGGTTGTATCCATTAATCATTGGATTAAACTAACTAATTTGATACAACGACTGAGAGATAGAACCTCATCTAAGGACCTTAGATAAGACCCTCACTATAGAATTCTTGGTTTTTATTAAAGAGCTAGCATGCTAGAAGAAGGTCATTGGATCAAAACTGAGGCTCTCAGCACACTGAGCAGCCAAGCTTTGGGCCTTTTTTATGAACCTGACTTTTTTATTATAAGTCTAGAGTAGCAAGGGGGGTGCACAATATTGTAGAAATATCCAAGAAATTTTTGTAGAAACACAAGAATTGAAAATTGTCTTGCGGAATCACTCAGAGGCGTAACTGATTTGGGAGCTTAACTTGTAAAATAAAATTATTTTCAGGAATGTCAATTCCATGCAAAAATGGATTTTGATTCACTTTCCCTATATGTTTACAAGGAAGACGAAACCGCCTCTTCTGTTATGGTAAATTCATCCAAATCTAGACACCATGGCAGAAGCCTACCCAACCCACTAACCATTGAAAGCCGAAAGCTCAGCTCATATACCCCACCCAAAATTTTACATCAGATAAATTTGCAAATGACAGAACCCTGCCCTGTTATGAACTTGTGACGATCAGAAAAATCTACATTCAAAACAAATGACATCAGAGGTGAGAAATGAAATATACACAAATCCTAACCCTCCAATTTCGAATACCCTCACCCTCTCACATCGACACCGTTCTTCCTCCTCTTAGTACCATACATCTATACCATGTAACTTCTTTTCTTCTTTCGAACTTTTCCATTTTAATTTGACAAAAAGCAGAATGAGCTAATGTCCCTCCAACTCTTCATCAGGTACTATCACAGTCAATAAAGAATACTTCACACGGAGTGATATCCTGCCCTTTTCAACCACTAGCCTTGCCCCAGAGACAACCCAATAACCTGGAGTCTCTTGCGGCCCTCTTGTCATCTCTGTTGTATCAACAAATTTCCGAAGCTTTGGAGCTTGGATGGGAACCGGAGGACCCCCAGGGTAAACAGCAGAATTTATGTTCACATCTGCTGGCTGCGGAGGTGGCTTTTGAACTGTTGTAAAATGATGGCTGATTAGTGTTGATATGAGTCCAGATTTATGTGCCAAACCTGGTGATCCATCCCATTCAGGATGCTTTACAACTGTAGCCCCCAAAACAGTAGAAAACCGGAGTCTCAAGAAGAGGATATTCTTTATTCCATAATTCTCAACCTGTAACTGGGCTCCGGTTACTATTGAAAGATCCTCATCAGACTCCACAGGCGCAGTGCAGACATGAGAGAAGTTCTTCCATTGGACTTTCTCGTAGTATTTACGATCATAGGAATCACGACGGAAGTTTCCATATGGATCATCTTCGAGTAGGAAGATTTTTGGAAGAGAGGATAGGTGTTGTAAGTGGATGGCCAAACGGTTGCTTCTTTTGCCTTCTAGGTACAGCCGCAGACCAGTCACTGGCCTCTTTCCTACGTCAACCTGATATCAACGTATAACAAATAATGATTGCCAGAAAGAAAACTGTTTTAAGCATGCCAAGTACTCACATCACATTCTCTCTCTCTATTTTCTGCTCAATAATCAGATGGTATAGTTTATGTCATGGAATTAGTGGAGCATCATGACAAATGCGAAGACAGTAAATCACCACTCAAACAGAGGCCATTATCAATTCAGAGAATTGCAGAACTTAGATATGAGAACAGGGATTGACCAAACAAAAAAAAAGAAGATATGAGAACAGGGTGACAAAAATTTTCTATTACCGTCTGTTCTAAAAATAGACAGAATAAAACAGTTTCTAGAGTTAATAGATGAATGACTGGTTCAACTTCAACATGATAAAAAAAATTGTCCCATGAACATAAAAAATGTATTTTAAACCACTCAGTCGCAACAGATTTTGTCTTTTCTATCTTTCTGAAGAAAAAAAAGTAAGCATGGGGATACTTTACCAGACTGGTGTTAACGTAAAGTTTGGGCCCCATTAAGCTAAACTGTAGAGATGCATTGCTTTGTTGCTTCCGCTGTGGACCAAGAGGAAGTTCACTAAAAACTGGTGCCCACTGCCTTGGCAGCTGGAATTCCAAAAACTGATGGAGCTCTTCAATTGGTGGTTTATCTGCAAGATAGGAGCAGAACTGAAATTTACTCCTGTTTCTTCTCTTTATTTAAAAAAATATATATATATATATATATATATATGATGTTTTGAATCTGTTGCAAAGCTAAAAACTTATCCTGTAATATTGTGGACCAACCCTACAGATTATAAACTGCTTAGCTCCAGAAGGTGTTTCTCCATTAATGGAACAATTGTGCCAAGTTACTCTTAAAACATGATTCCTGTTTGTGCATGCTTTCATAACAGAAATGTGAAATATCCATTAGAAAAGCACAATCGGTTTTGGAAGGTGTAATCTCCTCTTAGTCAAAACAAATTGGCCCCAATATTCCATTGTAGGCAGTATATGCATGGCCACTACATTCATATGCCAGAGTGCTTCATCACTTAAACAGACACCTCTATTTTTTAGGCATCAAATTTCCTAATAGCTCATATTTTATTCTTCTAAAAGTAAAGAAAACAAAACATGGTGGAGGATACTTTCCTGGAAACTACAGATAAAAGGTTTTAGAAGCTACACATGAAAATTTGAGATAGTTTCACTTTAGGAAATGATGCTTTCAAAAACTCAAAATCTCAGTAAATTAATGATCTATATTTAGTTTCTTTCACAAACTATACAAAATTACAAATCAATACCAAACAAAGTGAATTTTTTTTCCCAAGAAAGTTCTATTTAGAAAACCGTTTAGGAAAGACTACTGCAGTCTTAGAAATTTGGCTGGGATGGAAAAAGAAATTAGCTTGGGGCTTTTAAGGGCTGTAAACAGTGACGATTAAGTTAAGTAGGCTACTTGTAGATTCTAGAGTTTTTGAATAGGCTGACTCACAGTTTTTAAGGTAGGAATTAACAGTTCGCAGTGACAGGAAGTTGGAGAATTTGCATAACTTTGTCTAGTAAAATAGATAGAAAACCACTGACCCTTGTTACACAGCGGTGCCTTTCCCCTTAAGAGGGAGGTTGTGGATTTGAGTCCTAGCACCGGGGATGGGCAACGGGTATGCAAAGGTCACACAACCGTCACCATCACCACCACCAATTCCTAACACCAAATGGGTACCCATTGCCCATCCCAACCTATGGCTCTCAGATTAGGATTGCACATAATCTTGAACAAGCATCAAAGGCTAGAAACCTGAAATTAGACCTACGGGTCACAACAACAGCCCATCTCCAGCAGAAGAACTCCCGACTCCTAAAACTTAACAAACCATAAATAAATGTAAATAAGCAGCTTCCTACGGCATGTGCAAACGCAAGTCCATGTTCTCTTTCCAAATATATGACATGCTGCCACACTGTGAATCTATACCATGCATCCAAACAAGATTCCGCCTCATCAATTATTTGGACTGAAACTCTGGCAACCTAACATACCAAACTATCTATAGATATGATATGCACAAATGAGAGTCAAGATTTTTAAATGCAGTAAATAGAAAATCAAATGCAACAGTGATGCAAACAGAATAATTTTTGCTTACATCGTAAATAAAGATTTATGGCATGGCTCAAGAATCCACTCCCAGGAACTCCATTCAGCAGAGAGGTAATTGGTATAAATGACATCGCGATTACATCAGGTTCAAACTGAACAGTTTGCAACCATTCATTATGGGATAGAGTTCTTGTATCACTTCCACCCCTCCTCTTGCAAATGCTTACAATATCCTGCAACTAAAGTAATTTAGTGACAAAATACGAAGATGCACAATTTTAAAAAGTAAGATTTACAAAGATATCTGATAAGATAACCAATGAATTCAGTCAGACAATGAACGAGGTTTAATAAAACGCACTTCCTTGCGTGAATAAGAACTTGATGGACTAGTATCTGCAAAGCGCAACCTCTGCTCCCTGATTTCGAACTGAGAAAAAAAGAAGAAGATAAGATCTCCTTTTGAGGGGGAAAGAAGGATACGTAACTAATTCAGACAATAACTTTTTAAGGCAATCCATTGTTGATAAAAAGAATTATATTAGGCAATCCAAAATCATATCCCACAAGGACAAGGAAACAATAAATCCCCGCCAAAACAAAATAGCAATAACTATTACTTCAGCACCTATGCCTAAAAACACCACAACTCCCATCAACTTATGCTTCCATATAACCTAAATCATCCAAAAGAATAATTTTATTCAACAATAACAACCATTTTGCAAATCTTTGGTAATCCAGTTTCAACAGGCTTTTCCTTCACTGAATAATGTCACATGTGTCACACAAATGAAAACTTTAAGAAAATGAAATAGATTTTCAAGTCATAATCTAAGATGAATTACTATGAAGGTTTTCTTTTCAACTCATAATATCAACTCAGGAATTTTGACACATCTAGGAAAGGATACATCCTTGTATCTATCCCACGTATAATCACTAGAAACTCTGGAGTACCAAGATTCAAAATTATCCAGAACAAAGGATATTAACCTTTAACCTTCAAATACTTTGTAATCCATTCTTTTTATGAACAGGTCAGTAGATTCAGAACTACTTCATGCCATCTACTAAGAAAAGCAATTTTATTGTCTAACCAAACAGACAGGAATCCTTTGAAAGAATTAAGAAATAAAACTAATAGTTATTTAGCAGTCCAAAGACCAAACTCACTGTAAGGAATCAGATTGTAGGTATAAATATACTATTGATTGAAACAATTTAGATGCTAAAATTAAAACGTTGAACTAAATTAAGTACCATAGATGCATTACGAACCTTGTCATTCTTGTAACCTTGTTCCGAAGGCATACCATACTGACCATTTGCATCTAAAAACCTTTTATCTGCCATATCCTTTAATTTTTTCTGTATATCGGCTGGTTGAAGAGTTGAAGAATGCTGCTGCTTCATATATATAACATCCTTCCCTCCCATCTTCACACCAACAACAATATGGGTTCCAAATGTCACTATAAACCTAGAATGAACATGAACTATAAAAAACACATTCCAGTTTTCAAGTTTGAATACAGTAGACTTGGATAAAATAAAACTAATAAAAGAAAGAAGATATATCATAACATTGTGCTCATCAAGAGACATAGAGATCATAACTCTCGACGGTAAGAAGACTCAACCCCACCTATTACTGCATTTTACAGATGCCATACAGATCAAACCAGTAAAAACATCAACATGAAAATTGGTTATTTCACTTGACAACCATGAGGTCCAAGTATTTTGCAAGAATATGCATGACCATGAAACATAATTAAGGTCCTTGCATTGGATGCAATTTAATTTTGGCAAGTCTTTTAATGAGGTGTTTCCTTGGCAACGTGAATACTAAAGTTATTTCTTAGTTCCAGAACATAATCAGGATCCTCGGGCAACAGATGCTCATTAATGTAAAGAGGTTCTTGCATTCCCTAGACAGTAAAAGCTCTAGACATAAACAGCAATAAATAAGTCAAAAAAGAAAGGAAAAGTTTACAAAGCTGTTGACACCTCTGGTTATACATGAGAAGATTGTTAAAAAGAGTTCTTTAATAACAAAGCACACTTGTTATTTCTTGAAACAAAATGTTTGCCATGCAAAAATATTTCCTAGCTCGCACAGAACCAGAAAGAAGAATCTTGTCAGTTATTTGCATCATTGAATATGACCAACCCTAGTGTCCACTTTGTTACCACATAACCAAACACTGAAGTGCGGGAGTATGGTACAAGTACAACAGAATTCTGCTAAAAATGAATTGATGAAGTATGGTTCTTACCCTAAATATTTCACAAACAAATCAAATTCACTTGCTTGGAAAAACTAAATAAATATTTTGGACAAGCCTTATGAACCATTGTTCTTACCCTTTTTCTCTTTTTATACCTCCTTATGCAAGGCACGTATGTGCATGGCTTAGGCAAATCAAATAGCATTTGAAAAGTACATTACAAAGACAAGCTTCCTATCAGAAGTCAATAAACTGTAGTATGAATTAAAGACATGAAGCTTTAAAGACTGAGCTTCGCGTAGATCAGCGCTAATGTTATCATTTGCTCAAAAACTCTGTAAACCCAGCATGTAGATAGACACTAATGTTATCATGTAATTCACCTTGCTAATGCAGCAGGTTCCCATGATGATGGGACTGCTTTTTTAACGTTATCAAGTAGTATCATCTGAGATTTTTCCAGTGCAACAGTATAGAGAGTGATGAACACCCCATCGAAAGCAAGTGTCTTAGTGTTAGCTGCATCTTTCTGCCAACAGCCTGAGAATTCAAACATAGAATTGAAAAGACCTGAGGGTATTTTTCCAGTCAATGAAATTTCCTGGTTGAACTGCTCTGACATCTGCAAGGGAGAGAGAAAACGAGAGAGATAATAAATAAATAAAAGGCAGCAAATTCACTTTCTGCTCTACCACTTTACATGCTTAAAGCAAAATCACAATAGACAAATCAAATTCACTTAGGAGAATCTAATGCAGTATCGTAGCATAGAAGCTACTCTGGTACTTTTAAGGGTATGCCACCCAGCATTCAAATATTTGTTCATTACTGGAAATCCAGCCTAACACCACCCAATCCCCATGACCAAACAACAAGGAGCCTGGATTTCGCACTAGGACTTTTTTTGTTCCTTTCTTGCGGCAGGGAGGACTGGGTAATCAGCATTCAGCTATCTCATGGTTTTGTCCATTTTTGTGTTAGTTAAACTACTATAATCATCAAACAAGCATAAAAGACTGTATACAAATAACATTTTTGCTAGATTGTATTGTATCCATATGTACAACTGTTTAAAAACAGGCCACACATATGAAGATTAGACTTTAGATTTTAGATAACAAAACTACAATGCTGGTATGCACACCGAAACATGTGAGAATTGGGATTGAGAACAACTGAAGATACCTGTTGGAAAGAGAGAACATCGGACCTGAAGCGTGTGCGTTCTCCTTTATCGCATTTTATCGATTTGGGAACATTGGGGATTGTAATCCCACCCGGAAGAACAATCTCACGACCCCCATCGTCATCGATTTCAATCAATCTAGAAGTGTACGACTCTCCTTTGCAGTACTTGAGCCTTAAATCGGTGGATATATCATATCCATGCCCAATTGATGCAATCGCAATCTCAGCAGCTTTTGGAGCTGGAACCTTAAGCGCCATCACTCAGCACATCGCTATTTTTCACCAAACAAAGATCCAAAGTCTGCATTTTTCACAATATAAGTTTATAAAAACTCAACATACAGCTTCGCATATGTCCTAATCCAGAAGCTATCATTAGAGTCCATAAATTCAGCTCAGAAGTATTGAAAAGTTGACAAATTTTACACAGAAAACAGATCCAAGCTGAAAATATAGCTCACATTAAACAATTCAAGGTCGAGCTAACCAAAAAGTGTAATTAAATGTGTAAATGTATGAATATTTTGCAGAAATTACGCGGATGCAATACATTTTTTTTAAGCTCAAACTAGAAATGGAACTGGCAGGAAACAGAGCTGAAACGCAGTCGTTCTACTAGGAATTCTTGCGAATTGTGCAATGCCAGTGCGAGATTCGGCTTCGATTATACAAAACCCTGGCTCGAGGACTAGGTTTTCCGAAGAGAAACCCTACTCAGAGAGAGAGAGAGATGTATGTCAAATGTGCGAAAAGCACGGGAGTGAGTGAGGGAGAGAGAGAGAGAGAGAGAGAGAGAGAGAGAGTCTGTGTTGTGGGGTTTGACCGAATTTGAAAGATTTTTATTAACTCGTGAGTTGTTGCTATGAGAACCAGAAAATGTATGGCGAAGGAACAGTGGGCCCCCAATGTATTATTTTTTATTTTTTTGGGTCAAGAACTTTTAATTGCTTGTTGACCAACAAATATAAATAAATTGTCCAAATGGAGCTCAACTTGGCACACTTTCTATTTCTATTTTCACCAAAATTTTAATTTTAAGAATAATTGTCACTTGAAGTTTTTTGGGACAAAAAATTGTCACTTGCCTCAAAATGAGGATATTATAGAATGGTATAATCTTTCACCTTCCTATGTAATTAAATGTTTTACTGTTTGCTGTGAACAAAGCAATCGCCTAGTCTTTCAAAATAAGGCACCACAAATACATGAGGCATTTGGTTTGTAATCAAATAGGGCTTGCCTTTCTTCTACTAATTCAATTTGTCTTTCTCTCTCCCTACATTATGTAACTCCACTTATTGAGTTAGATACTTCTAGATAGGCATGTAAAATGGGCTCGTCCGGCCCTCTTGAGGGTTAGCTCAAGTCCTATCCAATTACGGGCTTTTTTGGCTCTAAGGATTGAATATGTCAACCCTATCTAAAATTGGCTAAGCCTAAGCCCTACCCAAGAGCCAAAAAATTCCAGGCTCAAGAACGGCCCTATATGGCCCTATCAAATAGGCCACATATATAATTAACTAAAGTCTAAATGTCGGGAAATTTGATCATGATACGAAGTTAATACAAAAAAAGCATAATGTAGTAAGCCAATAATATTGAGTTGGGCCAACCCATAGCCCAAAAAGTAGGGCCTAGTTTAGGCTAGCCCATCAGGCTTGGACAATTTTTATAAGACTAGATCAGGTGGCTATTAAGGACCCTCATTATAACCCCTCAATATAACCCTTCATTCTAGCCTCCCTGCAAATGTAGTACCAATGGGGTGCTAGTTGGATTAGCCCAAACCCTTGGTCAGCTCCCAATTGGTTATGGATTCAAGCTCTCATGGTACCCATATGTGTGAGTTTTTTCCCTTTCCCCTTCCTGACTTTGGAAAAAAGAAAAAAGAAAAAAAAAGAACAAGCCCAAACCTAATCACCACCATATTCCACCACCACCCGTCACTCTATATGGGATCTTTATTGCTCATCTTACCCCAATTCAACCTTTCACAAATTTGTTGAAGCATCAAAATAGTTGTAAACAAAATTTTAGGTCAACCATTCACTTCCCATTTGATTTTGGTAAAAGGGAATGTTCTTCATCATGATTTCTATACCTAAAGAGCGTATGAGAAAGAGTAAATAACAAAAAATAGGACATCACATCTCGTCGATTGAAGTGGATGAGAATTGATTTGTTTGGGCATACTTTTGTCAAGTGTTCTTTTGTTAGAAATATGTCAAAAAATTGTTAAAAATCAAAGTGTATACTGGATAAGTATTTTCAAACTCGGAAGTACTTTTAACTGTTTCAGCTAAATGCTATTAAAAACGTTTTTAGCACCAAAAAAGCATTCCTAAACGAAGTCAAAGACTAACCCAAAAAATAAGATAAAATAATAGAACAACCACGATGACTTGGACTGATCTTTAGCCCTTCTTCGGCTTCATCACTTTTAAATTAAATATTCTCCTTATATAAAATTTCGATTTGTAGAAACATACCACATCTATTGATGACTCAAGATTTATCCATTAGCTTTATCTATAGTTTTAAATTGGATTCAACATTAAATTATGAGTCGTTTCAAACCTTCCAATCTCAGAGGTTTTATGTTGTTTTTGTAAGGTATACTCCATTAGATTCTAACAACCGTTCAACCCTGACTAAAATGCCAAACTCATTGACAATTGGGAGGGGAAGCTGTGAAAGTGTTTTGTGTGTTTAGTTGGGTGAATCGAATCTAAGACCTCACGGGTAAATGCTCTTAATTACTTGAACTACAAGCCCTTAGAGCAGGGTGCAGGTGGTGCGCCCAAGTCTGAGGCTAGGGGGGTTTAAGAAGAAAAAGGTGTTCCAGCGGGCTTTGTTTGCCTGAGCTCAGTGTGGGCTCCACAAGCCTGGGCTGGCTCTCAGGCAAAATCAGCCTTGTGCTAGCCAGGGTTTGATGACGTCAGCAATCAAAAAAATTTAAAAAAATACTAAAAATTTCTGAATTTTTAAAAAATAAATACTTAGTCATATTTTTTACTTCCCGCATAAAAAATATATACAAATTCATCTCTTTATATCTTATGTGAATAGTGGTTGCCATGGCAACGTGTGGAAACACACATTGCTTTTTGGAAGAGCAACCACTATTTATGTGAATAGTGGCTGTCATACCCCCACCCTTGCCATGGCAAAGGGCAAATGGGTGGAGTTGCTCTTAGGGCACTTCCAGCAGTGAAATCCTTGCCATGGCAAGGGGGGGGGCTAGGGCTGAATATTTCATGTGAATAGTATTTGCCATTGCAAAAAGTAAGTTGCACTTCCAGCAGTGAAATCCTTGCCATGGCAAGGGGGGGGCTAGGCTGATACTATTCATGTGAATAGTATTTGCCATTGCAAAAAGTAAGTTGCACTTCCAGGACAGTTGCCATGGCAAAGGGCAAGTACTATTCAATTTTTTTGTTTTTTGTTTTTTTCACAAATTTGTTTACCTAAACAATTAATTTGGACAATATTTTCAGATGAGATTTTATGATAAAATATTCGGATAAGATTTTCGATTTCAAATTTCAGATATTTTTTTTTCAAATTTCAGATAAATTTCAAAACATATTCCATGATGCTCCATGCCCCTCCGGTTTCTTGAGAAAAAGCCATAATATGATAGAGAAAAATTAAACTTGAATGTGAAAAAAATATTGAGTAGAAAGTAAATAATAATTGGAGGAGGAGAAGATGTACGAGGATTTGTTGTTAAAACTGAATAGTACGGATTGATATTTATAGAAAGAAAAAAGAAGAAGAAGATATTTTTGGGTATTTTTTTAAAAAAATTCGAATTATTTTTTCAGAAAAAATGTCCTGCCGTTGGACTGAAGTACAAAAAAGAAATCCGACAGCCCAGAAGCCGCCATGTGGCACCAGGCCTCTGGGCCAGGCACACGGGCTCCTGTGGCCCCCACATCCTGCCCGGGCCAACAATTTCTGTTGGAATTGCATTTTGGGCTTAGCCCCTTCCCCAGCCCTTGACTTCGGGCACTGCTGGAACTGGCCTTACAGTTAATGTTGTTTTTAATTTAAGTCATGTGGTACTCGTTTTCATTTTCAACGTTGTTGTACTGATTTTCATTTCAAGTGAAATAAAATTATGTTTTTGTGGTATAAATGCATTGGGGATGGTCCAATACCAAACTTCCTACACAATTTATCATAAAAAGAAAACCTTGTAATTAACCGCGATTAACGCCCTATTTCCCTTACATGCATAATAATAATAATAATAATAAACCTTTTCCCTATTCTCCTGTTACTACACTATCAATGATTCAATATGTTGCCAAATCTGACATCTTTCACTTTTTAATGCACACCAGATGGTTAGGAATCTACCCTATAGCTATTTTCAACTCACGAGTCTTCTCATCCACATCATGTCTCCAGTTTCTTCTCACCTTCTATACCCCATCCTTTGGACCTTCCCACACTCACAAGGCCCCACTTTCAAAAGCTCCGTTGTCTTTATAAGCAAATGCAAATTACCATCTACCTCCGCCAATTCAAGCTCTACCTCTAACTTCTCTTCTCTTCTCTTCTTCTCTTTTTTTCTTTCTTCTTTCTTCTTTCTGGTGTATATACTCTTAGCTAACTAGCTAGCTATCTGTATTCACAAGCCACACCTCCATTTTCAAAACACACCAAAATGGATAGATATTCCAAGATCAACATCATGAGGCACTCCCAAAACTCAAGATCCATAGACTTTTCAGATCTTGTATCATTTTCCCCAACTCAAAAATCCAACACCACAAACCCCACCAAGAAAACCCAAGAAACCAGTCTCCAGATCAAGAAAAACAGCTCAATCCAAGATCAGAAAGGAGATGAAGATGATGAACAACAAGGCAATAGTGTTGGAGAGAGCTTCGGTAATGTGGTGGTGTTGAAAAGGAACAACTCCATCTCTTCTTCTTCTTCTTCTTCAGCTGCTTCTGGATTTCAGTCTGCATTCAAAGCAGCATTCTCAATGAGAAGATCTTCTTCAGTGTCAGAGAGGTATTGCAGGATCCATGACCAGTCTACAACAACATTAACATCATCACCCATTGATGATGATGAAGATCAAGCTGCTGCTTGGGGGACAACAAGATCTATGAAGAAAAAGCACAAAGGAGGCAAGATCCTTAAAGCCTGTAAGCGCTTTTTTGGACTGTAGTTTATATTAGCTTGTAGCTCACTTTCAGTCACATACATTATTAGTAACAGACAGATACACCCACCAGTGCACTGCGTTCTGTTTCTTATTTTTTTGTTTGAGACTACTCCTGAGATCCTCTTATTATTTAATTGTTTGAAGAGGAAGAGTTAATTTTGGATGCTGCCATTATTGGACAATCAGAGCTTTATATATAACCAGTCTTCCAGAATAATTTCAATTTACTTTTGGATATAATTCAACCCAATTATTACCTAATTAGTGGCCTTTGAGGCTTTTGACTCCAACCAACAAATGGGAGACAGAGGGGAAAGAACACAAGCAAACACCTTCCAACTTTAATATTCATTAAAGAGATGAGATGAAATATGAATATATAATTCTTTGTTTATGCAATTCATGTGTTGGTATTGTATTTGACCCAACACTATCACCATGTCGTCTTCACTATGTCATATCGATTTGCAGGGACCTTGCCCCTAAAACCCTAAAATTGTCATTTTAAGTCCAACCCCTAGAGTTTTTCGGAGCAATGGTCCATCAACTTATACATGATTTACGTTTTAGTCCTCCAACTTGAATATTGGCTCCTATAGTCCTCAGCTTCACTTTCTCTCACACCGTCCAGATTTTGTTAAATCTAAGGCCAAAATGGTCATTTTATATAGTTTTTACTTCCCACCGGCTTCCCTCCCAAATTCGTTGCAATCCTTGACAAATTGAACCCTAATTCCTTCCCCATGTCCAATTGATTATGATTTCAATAATAAGCATCAACCTAGTGAACTACCCCACCCACCAACGACAAACCACCCTCCCCTCCTTATTCCCAGGTGAGCTGATTTATCAGTAGAAATAATGGATCTATGGATGAAGTTTGAAGATGGGGGAGAAGGAGGGAGGTTGGCTGAGGTGTAGGGGGTAGGAACAACTCCCATGTACGAATGACTTAGAATTTTCCAATGCAATCAATCCTAATTTCAGCTAAATTTATGTTCTTATTGCACGAGATCGTTGAAGGCATAAAAAGAACAATCAAGCTTAGTCAGTTCCTCCACTCAGATCATAGTAGCTTGGCTGGTAGTCTGGTTACTTAAACCACAAGTTATTATTCATCTTTCTATTAGGCTCTTTGCAGTCCTAATAGTGGCAAGTTTGCAATTCGTACAATCTTCTAGTCTGTTTTAGGGGCTGGTGAGACTGTGGGTAAACATACTTATGAAGTTATGATTAACAAGCCAGATTTGCATAAGCACATATCCAAAGGAAAAGTAAAAAACATATAAACATAAATATCTTGTAGTGACGTACATGGAGATTCTAAAAGCATCAACAAGAAACAAATATTCAACCAAAATCCAAGCTATAATAAAGTATGTAGGGTTCGTTGCATGCATTAATTTCACATATTAAAAGAACTTGTATGAATGGAGCTCCTGGTTCGGGCATGTCACCACCACCAATCTCCGTCTCAAAATAAATAAAATAATTCCGATGCATTCATACATGGGGTAGGGATCTCATTACTCGAGAGCCTTTTGTACTTTATTCTGTTTCAATTAAATTCAATCATGTAAATAAAATCCTACTTGTTTTTAATCTAATGATAATTGTTCCCACCTGTTTGAGGATATCTTATGTTAGATTTACATGAATGCGAGAACGATGTATGTATATGGTAAATTCGATATCTAGTGTTGGCTAGTCCATTTTAGCGGCGCTTGACAAAATTGACTAAACTAATGAAGTGGAATAATGCGTGATTGAGAGGTAATTTCACCTAATTTAATTTTATCCAACTTGCTCTCTTACATGAATCTTACTTTCTTTTCTCACACTCATGCGGTGTTCATCTATAGTTCATTTGAATGAAAGTAATTAAAATGATGGATTTTGGTATCTGCGATTTTAGTGTAAAGTGCTTTACTAGCATTTAGAAAATATTATTCTTGGACTCCATGATCCTGCATTGTCCTGGTCATATGGTGAGGTGGATCCTCATCTTCAAATGTCACGTTTTAGGTCTGGAGCTGATGGTAACTGTCCTTTTTTCGTGTCAAATGGTTAACTTTAGACATGCTTTTAACCTTTACGAGACCTTTACGTGATGAGTCACCAACTAACGCTTGATCTAGTGATATTAATCATGGTCACGTGGCTATAACGCGGCTTAACCTTATGTGCTTTGTACTTGACTGCATCTAAAGGTATACAATCCATTGTCACTGTCACTACACAAATCTCATGAGCCTTGGACAGAACAAAAAAAGAAGAGCCAAGATGAAAGCAAAACACCTTCCTTTCAAATTCTCTTATTTCAGTCGCTGAATCAAATTGAACCAAGGAGAAAAAAAGAATATCCTAGGAAATCTAGTGGATGACGGATAATATTGACAATTAATCTTTCTGTACATTTATACAGTAAATGCCTTTCAAAGCGGCCAATAGAAGATGCCCACCCCCCTTGTTTTTAATAACATGGCGAAATTGATTTGATATGCAACCTACCTATGACATAGTATTGGCTTGTGGAACTTTCAAATACACACAGATATGAAGAAAGTGCTCAGGGTTCATTAAGTTGTTTGCCACCCAAGAAAATGGTATCTCCAATTTTGGCTGAATACCTTGGATACGAACTAGCTTGATTTCAGCATCATCATGTTGATAGCAAGACGTGATATGTTCGCTTGAGTTTTCTACTTCCTCTTCAGCTTTTCTATCGCTGCTTGCATCCTCAGAGGAAACTCTTTGTTCATGCTCATCACCTACAGTCAATGATTCTTCATTGGTCAAGGATTTGTCAAGAAAATACTCTGGCAGAAGGCTCTTCACTGCATCATGTAAAGTGAAGCATCTACCTGCAGTGCAACATAGGTGAACTTGGTCAAAACTTAAAAGCTTAGAAACCCTAATATTATTTGAAAGACATTCTTAGCGGTGCCAATTTCATAAATAAATTGATGAGGCCACCAATCCATTTACACCTTGACCTGATGTACATTCTCCCTATCTAAATAAGTTAATTCAATCAAGGAACTACAGCTACCAAAGAATAAGAGCTAATGTAGCTGCAGTAGCCAGGAATACATATAAATTTCTGTGTAAGGCACCTTGGAGTTCTTCAGTAGGAAATACTCATAAATAAATATAATAAAGAATACAAGACCCTTTGATTCATGAACTTGTATCACAAATAGAGTGCTTAAAACCAAAAAACAAGTATCACACAGAGTAACAAAGACATCTTTCTTTCTCACTTGTTCAGATGTATATATTATTTTTTATAATGGTGTAGGGAAAAGGCTTTAGTGATACCATAATCGGTATAGCAATCACAAATCAGATAAACCCTGCCAGCTTACCCAGATCAGACATGAAAACTAAGAATACAAGATGTGGAATGCAATTCCAAAACAAAACACGTCATGGGAGTACTGCAGAAGCACTATAAAGCCTTCCACAAGAAAGTTGATGAAAGGTTTCCTTTCTATTTTTACAGACCATATTAATAGGTAGC
Source organism: Prunus fruticosa (assembly GCA_018703695.1). NCBI lineage: Eukaryota > Viridiplantae > Streptophyta > Magnoliopsida > Rosales > Rosaceae > Prunus > Prunus fruticosa. The sequence continues at coordinate 63,110,031 of CM031917.1, read as the reverse complement.
CAAGTCTATTTTGTCTTGATGAAAATATCCTTGTCTCTGACTAGAAATAGCATTGAATTAATAAAAAGTAATAGGCAAAAAAAAAAAACAAAACAAAAAAAAACAAAAAAACCATGAATTCACCACACACATATTTCTGAGGTAGGTTCATATGAGAAATAAGAAAATTGTCTTACCTCCTTCTCCTCCTTGTATCTCAACAGGCCGGTTTATGTAAGAGACTTTATCCCAACTATCAATCTGAGGTGCATCGTCTAAATCTTCAAAGTCCTCACTGACACTCCAAATGTATAAGCGAACTGGAACTCGGCCTAGGAAAGCACCATCATTTGAAATTTAATTGCAACATTATAGGTGTATACATATACATAAGTAACTATTTCAGTTCAATTCAAAAGTAGGAAGCTCTTTTGGGGATTTCGTCATCCAATTTTAATTCGAGCTGTCGGACAAAAGAAAACTTAGGTGAAAGGCTACAACCTCTATATCTACGTAAGTCTTTACTTGATTAATACTCAGCCATAACCAGAATTGCTTCAAACAACACAAACCAACGTTTTCGTACTGTTCTCAGGCCCAGATTGTCTCCTAAACTGTCAGTGATACAGGAACATGTAAGACGCTTTCCAACCCTAAGTGGGCGGCCCACTAGGCAACTTGGCTTGGTTCTAGTTAGTTTGGGTTTATATTTGTTTCCTTGTCTTTTATTTTTCTTGTTGAACTTTATGTCATATTCACTTTAGCAGTTGATTGTTATGTTCTTGGTCTTTTTCAATAGTTGTGTGACAGTCATGTTTTTAAGTATTTTTGAGGGGAATATTACTATATTAGTGAGGTATAATGCCAGGGCTGCTGTCACCCTAGAATAAATATTCTTTTAAGAGTCTTTCTATGCAGTTTTATGCAGTTATTTGAGAAATTTCAGATTGAGTATCCCTTGGGTCTCTTTGCCCTAGAAATGAATTATTGACGTTCCACCCATCTGTCTTTAATCCATTTCGACACTAGGCCCTACAAATTCTCTTAAGCCTTTGAAAAGCCTAGAACTCCACAATTTTCCTAAGCAGAACAAGGTAAAACAACCTCTTGCTGTATCTGAAAGCCAGAACGGCAACACATCTGAATTTGACATGGGCCAGCCCGAACAGAGCCTGTATATAAAAAGTAAGGAACTGATATCAGCCCTTTTATCAGGACAGCGGTGGAATTGATGCTGGGCAGTACCTTTAAATAGGGAATAAATCTCTGTGACTGAGTTTGGGCGGGCTAGAAGAAAGATGTGGGCTGAGTGACTAGGGTTTAAGCTAGGAAGACAATATGAAGTTATAAAGAGATTTGACAGGAAAATGTGGACACAATTATCACAAAAACAAGCTACAAGATTAAATAATTTGCTAACCTGCCTTCACTTGTCCAGAAAAATCAGTTTCACCACTTAAATTCAACTTTGCTGCATATTCATCCCCAACTGTCCCAAGCTTAAGTTTAGTAGACACCCGTCGGTAGGGTTCCAAATTACCTGCACCAAAATGTGTGTTGGAGAGTGATTAAGCACAGAAGGTTCATTGATACAGTCACATTCACAGCAGAAAAGAGAAATAAGATAATAACTACAACCCCAACACAATGAAACTAAGGTAAAAAGAAGGGAGGAAAAGGCTGCATGGGGCATTGGGGTACCCATACATAAGCCACAAAATTACTAAAATACCACCTTAACTTCCATGTATTTTCACAAAGAACCTACGTGCATGCATGAAACTCTCAATGCAAGTTAGCGTCATGTAAAAACTTAAACTTGATACTAATATTTGATGAGGAATGCTCAGAATTCCACTCCGATGCAAAGTTTATCCACTCTGGTGCAAAGTTTATCCACATATACAAAATGTTAAACTGATAATATCCACCGAGTAAATGTTTTCCCAATGTAAGAACAAAACAGAAGTGTTGATGATTCTGTGATGAGAAAAAGCTGGATTGGTTCATCTTGGAAATTGTTATTTCATGACTAAAATGAAAATTGATATGAAGTAAATCAGACAGTCATATTCCAAATATAACTATATGTGGACTCAGATAGCGCACTCAGATATATGTGGACTTTTGTATATCCCTTCTGAAACATAAATAAGAAGCTCTACTAAAAGTTAAGGGGTTATAAGAGCATGGCAGAAATCCAACTCAGTAAACCACACACAAAAGGTATTTCTTGCCATGTATTTGGCTGATCATCTATGCTTCACTAAGTATAAAAAACAGGCTGGCAACATAACCTGCCAAATTGTCTGGAAAGACAGTATTATTTCATATACATGTTATCTTTTTTCCTGTATCAATACATACATGCATTCACATTTTTTACTCTTTATGATATGATCATAATAAATCTTATTTTTCTAGGGCATGTTGAAAGAAAAATATGGCAAAATCCAAGTGTAGTTGAAGATACTCTAATAGCTAGTACAAATGTACAAGAGTTATTTATCAATCAGCATGTGACCATGCAACTTCAGATGATTAGAAAGATAATTATCATAAATAATGGTCAGCAACATCACCTATCTTTGCATTGCCTGATATTTAAGATTTGAAAGGATTATATTCTATCTACCTAGAGATGATTGAGAACTGCCATCATATTTACATGATTTACTTGCTTCTTGGCTTTGCAGCTGAGGCTCCATTAATAGGTATTTTTTATTCTTCTGGAAGTAGTAAAGGAACAGGGTTTGGTATACAGAACATCATAATTGCAGTGGATAATGGAGGTTATTGATGGCTAATGATTGAAGAGCTAATCAAGAACATTATCTTTGTTTGGAGGACAGAAGACTACGTCACAATCTCATTAGGTCCTGATCAGAGGCAAGGCAGCTAACAGTAGTCATTGAAAGGTGATCACCAAGTTGACAGAGCTTAACAGAGGAACATCATACGTGATGCATTGCAAATTATACTTGCTTGTATTAAGTGCAAGATGATAAAAGTGAGATTGGGAGGAAGGAAAGATGGAACTGTGCAGTGGTATGCAAAACAAAAAATGTACAAGACTATATTTTATTTTTCACAAAAGTTATGTTTCCTATCCAAAATAAAAATGAACACCCATTTACATCTTATAATGACTGTCAATCAAGAAACATTTTGCACAAGATAACTGAAATTTTCTTTTCAGCAGGTATACCATTTAAGACGGAGCGCCAGAGCTCCACCTGATCAGGTTGAGACATGTTCATCACATTCTTGCAATTCCCATTAATTATATATGCAGCCTGCAGTTGTAACAGATACCATTAGAAATGATTTAAACTGACATCTACATTGTGAGACAAGCATTTGCAATGAATATTGTCACCAGATCCCAGATTAAGCAGTAAAACCAAATTGAGTCTCATGTAATATATGACAAGAAATGAACAGTTTTATCAAGAAAGATATGAAACTAACAAAAAATAAGAACCCGACCTCTTTCAATGAATTAATAAAGCTCCACTTTACGCTATCTTCACCTTCACAAGGAATCAATATGTTCCCCGGATATCCTGTAAAATGAACCTGTACAAAGAACCAAAAGTTGACTTCCAATCCACAAATGTGTAATGTAAGAAAAGGAGATCGATCAAGAGCATAAGAGTCGAAAGATCATTAGAAACTATTCATAACATCATTCAAGTCGATGTATACTTTGACATCATAAAATTACAGCATTTTACATGGTCCAAATCTCATCCTCCACACCCAAATACATAGTTGGGTGTATGGGAATCCTTTAATCTAGTTGAGATTAATTAACATGTTAACCAAACTAGTTTGTTAAACTCAAAATTTTAGAATTTAAGCAATAACCTTTAGAACATTTTTCTTTTTTGATACCCAGAAATCCACCAATCCGCTTTCGCAGACACAAGTTTGAGACTGGGGTTCCCCGCCACACCCTACAATCTTCGGGAGGCAGGAAACACTAGCATATAGCTAGGTAGGTACCTTTTGGGGTTTCGAACCACAGACCACATGGGAGCAAACCATGGGCCTGACCCATTCCAACTAACCCCACGTTGGTTTATAACCTTTAGAACATTACTCCGACCAAAATAATAGAGCATTACCCAAAAAATTTGGAACATTACATATCATATAAATAAAATCTTGTAAGTCTTAATTAAAAAAGCAACTGTGGTGTCATTGGTGGTAGAGTGGCATTAACAGCCGGTGATGCAGTGCTAGCAACATGGTTGTGGTAGTCGCAGTGGCTTAATGGTGGTGATGGTAGTACCAGTCACAGATACAGTGTAGCAATGGAAATGCTGGTGATGGCACCAATGGTAAGTGGCAGATCAAAGGGGTGGCAGTTGCAATGATGGTGGCAGCATGGTAGCAGTGTAGCAATTGTGATGGTTGTGGGATGTTGGCACAAGATGAGATTGGGAAAAAAATAGGGCATCATAGAAAACTGGATAATGCAAACCAACTCTTTCTAGGTTTGTTTTTGAAACAGTTTGGTCTCAAGTTTGTTCAAACAAGAATGGGGATTTTTCATTTCATTACAAATTTCAAAGCAGGCCCCACAAAACACGGCTGACCAATTGTTGAGATTTTCCAAACACCCCATAAGCAAAACAAAAGACACATTCTTGGTGATACATAGCAGCCTAATAAATTTTTGTGAAAGTAATTTCTTATTTATTAAGTTTGAATTAAATTAAAGATTCCAGAATATTCAACCTTATTAAACTCTACTTCTGTATTAAAAGCTCCAATGTCCAAAATTCTTTACAAGAATAAATTCTGAAATAAAATTATCCATGTAATTGGGCAAGACTACATCAACCAGAAACAAGTGAACATCACGATTCACATACTAGCTGCTGTACAAAAAGTACTGAACTTCAATGGAAACTTTTTTCTCCTAAACTCCTAACTAAGGGTCCCAAGAAACTAATTGCAGTCTCATCAACTTGAAAAATGGAGATAAACAATTTTACCGTCAGATTCCAAGGCCTTTCTGGTTCTGCACATAGAAGATCAAATAGAACTCCTGTTGGTATATACCTGCAAGAAGCTCTTGCCATATTATGAAACAAATAAAACTAACAAGGACCTATTAAAATAGGACAGTACCAATGCTATTTATTCACTATTTTACTCCCATCAGTTACATCGCTGTGAATTCTAGATACAAACGTTTAGGGCTTGCAAGATCATATATTGAACAAAAAGTGGAATACTTAGAAACAAAACTGAAAATCTACTGTACACTACACTGGCACATAACATCCAAATCAAGTGGCATATCATCACACTTCGTTTTATAGACAAAAATGCTAAAAGAGGGCATGAAAAAGCACCCATGATGAACAAAACAATAGAAGAAATAGGTGCTAATGCAGTTGATTAAGGTACAATAGAAATTTCCACTATTATTTGAAGTTGGGTTTTTTGAGTTTGACAAGCCATTCAGTGAATTATCTAATCAAGTGTGCTGTGATGGAATGAGAACAGTGTTTGATAATACAGAGAAGCATTGAGCATGAAGAAACCAGTGCCTACCCTTGTAGTCAAACCAAATCTGATGATCATAAGAGCATATTACATACCATTTCAAGGGCAAGCCTTTGTACTCGAACCAAATAGTATCTAGCCGAGGAGGAAGTGCACTACTGAAGTGAGATTTTAGATGCGATGCCAACAATGGTAGGTACCCAATTCGAGGTGCTAAGATCTGAAACAAATTACAGCAACAGTCACGGTAAATGAGAATTGGGTCGCATAATTTGAAATTAAAGAAAGAAGGACAGAGAGAGAGACGTATAAGTTTACCAGGGCTGGTGGGGGAGCAGGGAGTGTGGCGACGTCGGATTCATGGAGATGAATCTGCAAAGGAATTGCTCCGTCCCATACGTACCTCTGTGCTTCCATATCCATTCTTCTTTTCTTTACACAATTCCCTTATGTCGATTTTCAGCAGTCAAAACTGAGAGAACTGAGCTTTGACGATATTTGAAACCAGGCAATCAGCCCCAGCGAGATTGCGGGAAGAAGGTGGAGTCCACAGGCCACTCCCAGTATTCTTTTGGGCTTGAGCGAGAGAGGGCCTGGGTTTGCGATCAGCCGAGCAGCTATACTCGGGATTTTTGTTTTTTATACAACGTGTAGGGCCGAGCGGCTATACTCCGCTCAGGATTTTTGTTTTCAAACAACGTGTATAGCCGAGCGGCTATACTGGGATTTTTGTTTTTAAAAACCGTAGTATAGCCGGCCGGCTGTAATGTTTTTACACGTGTCTTCTCTTCTTTTATATACCACCGCCCGGCTATACTCTGGATTTTTGTTTTATTTAAAAAGGGTATAGCCACACTTGGGCTTCGAATCGCTAGTAGAGTCTTCTTTTTCTAAAGAACAAGTGTGGCCGTGCAATATACTCTGGGATTTTTGGTGTTTTTGAATAGTATAGCCGGGAGCAACACTCCCCATACTATGGTTTTTAAATTATTAAAAAATCATATAGCCACGCGACTATACTGTTATTGACAAGTAGGCGCCGATCTCTAGATGGGTCTTTTTTTAAAATTTATAAATAGTACGGCCGCATGGGGATCTTAGCATTTTGTTTTTAAAGGAGAGTATAGCTAGGCGGTTTACTGGGGATTTTTGTTTTTAAAAAGAGTATAACCGCCCGCCTACTTTATTGACACGTGGCGCCGACGCTTGGACTCTTTTTAATTTATAAATAGTACAGCCGCACGGCTATAATCGGTATTTTTGTTTTTGAAAAAGAGTATAGCCAGCCGGCTTTACTCCTGAGTTTTGTTTTTAAAAAGAGTATTACGCGCGCGGCCCTAGGTGGTGCTTTTTTTAATTATTTATAAATAGTATCGGACCGGCTTTACTCAGGATTTTTATTTTTAAAAAAAGACTAATTTAGAGCATTATCAGGCTATCCTCATTACCCTAGTCTCTATTATCCCCTTTTGAGATTTTACTTTTTCAAAATTATTACATATATAAAGAATTTAACATTTTCATTTCTTTTGAACAAAAAAAGACTTGGGGCCAAGAAGTTGTGTTGAGTTTTTCTTCGTTTTTTCTTCTTTTCTGGAACCAGAGTTGTTGATTGGATCAAGGGCATTATTGGGTCAGTTTGAGTCTCTGCCTCTCACACCAAAATCTAGTTGGTTGGTCCGTTTGATTTGTCTTGGACTAAAATTGAACGATAGCTAAAATGTTAACCGGAGAATAGAATTATCCGAGTTTTATTTTGTACGAAAGGTCAAGGTGAGTGAGTGAGGAAGAGAAATGTGTATACCAAACAGAGACATTTGAGGAAATCCGTACAAACAGCAAAACCTAATTCAATTCAATCCATCAATAAATAAATTTTATTTAAAAAAATACCCTAACAACAGCAAATGCCAATTCCCCTCCTCCCCTCCTCCCTTATTTTCCACTATTTTTGGATTATTTTGCACTCTTCAAAGAAGAAACAATCACCCCCAATTTCATCCTTCTTCCCTCTCTCTTCTTCCACTGGCTCCCCGTCCGTTTCAAGTATTATCTAAATCAAAAGAATAAATATCTATCGTATTGGGTTTTTGAATTAAATTTAAATTTAAAATTGGATTTTATGTTCGACGTGCAGATTTAGGGGACTTTTCTACAGTGATTCAAGGTCCTAGAGAAAAAGAGGGAGGGGGCTGCAGTTGCCAAGTCGTTGAGCTAGTTATCATTTTCATTATACAATCAGCTGCTCATCATATATGACACATTTTGATATGAAAAATGAAGGGTGAAGTTGGCGGTGCTGGTGGTGGTGAAAACCGCACGTCATCACCCAAGAGCAGGGTGAAGTTCTTGTGCAGCCATGGTGGGAAAATCCTTCCCAGGCCTGCCGACGGCCAACTCAGTACGTCGGCGGCAAGTCGAGTCGTCTCCTTGTCTCGCGACATCTCCTTCTCCGGTACGCATTTGTGGGTTGGTTGTCTTGTTATTAGAAGCACGTTTATAAGAATGTTGAAATTTAAAGTATTTGAAAGTACTTCTTTGGAAAGAGCACTTCTAAAGAATAACGTGCAACCTAAATGCACTTCTCCAATAAGCATTTTTATAACCCATAAACGCTTTTAAGGGCTCATTTAGACTCCTTTTCTAAGAAATATTTTTTGCTCCTAATCGTTTTCTAACAAAAGTCCTTTTATTATCAATATTTTCAATTGTCGATTAAAAAAATCAAAGTGCATTTGCTTTTCCATGACACGACTTCTAGATTCGTAGAAGTGCTTCTAAACTTTTCTGTCAAACCTTGTCAGAAAATGCTTTTGACCTTTCCAAAAGCACTCCTAAACATACCTTAAATTTTTATGTCACAAGTGTTTTGTGGTTAGAAAACACTTTTACTCCTTCACAAATCACATTTAATTAAGCAGAATGTTGTAAATGAAAATGACATTAATTTAAAGAAATAAAAATATTTAAACATGTGTTAGGTGAGTTGGTGAAGCTACCCCTTGCATCCAAGTTTGAATCTTCCAACCTAGTTATTGCTCGTATAAAAAAAATGAAAATCTGTGTATGTATTTATTAATGTTACATTGTGTTATATATGTAATATTACAGAGTTGAATGAAGAAGCTGAGCTCGTTGTTTGATGGGGAACACGGTGTGGAGTACCAGCTAATGACAGAAGACCTGGACACCTTGGTCTCCGTGAAAAAGCGACGAAGATCTCTAAAGCATGCTGGACGAAATACAATAGGCTTGAGAACGAAGGGGAGCTCTAGGCTAAGAACCTTTTTGTTCCCTCAAAGCCGATCATGATCGAGAACCAAACGGCGGCGTTGGAACACCAAATGCTGGAGCAGCGTTACATCGACGCCATCAACGGCATTGTCCGGTTGTGGCCAAACATGAACCCGAGCAGCAGCAGATGATTCTCGCTCCTAACATGATCATTGGAAGTAGCCCCATGGCCAGCACGAGTATATCCTCGGCATGTTCGTCTCCAAAATCAGCGTCCCAGGAACAACAGTTGGTGTTGGCGGACATGAGCGTGGCCGCTGGATACGGACCACGGTGCGCCTCCGATGCAGAAAGTGCACAGCTCTCCTGAGTATTTTCCAGCAGCAGCTTTAATATTCAACAGACGTACCAAAACCATGTCCAGGGGCGTCACCCTTACATTAATAATTTGCAGACCATCATGCCAAACCATCTTCATTTTAGTGCAAGAGCACACCACAGAGGGATTAGGCTCCGCCGCCTTTGTTGTCACCGGGTAGTCGCCGGTAGGTCTGAGTCCGGGGACTGGGAGGAGCTCGTTTATGGGTACAACTAGTACTGCCCACGTCCAAAACCATTACAACAACAACAACCACCACCACCACCACGCTGCTAGTGGTAATAGTAGTCCTAGATCAATATCATCTCCACCACCGAGTAAGTGGAGGCGGCGGAGGGTATTTGTAGTAAGTGCTGCTGTCACGAACGAATGTCCTACCTATGCTTGTAACAGGGCTGAAAGTCTTCCTCGAAGTCCTAAGATAAATGGTGCTAGTCGTTACCACCAAATAATATATCCTACTGCTCCTTTGTAACAATTCATTTATAGCATAAACAAAATTTCTCAACTTCCTTCATGGTTTGATCTTTTTTCTGTTGAATGTACATGGTGCCTCTTTCCTTTTCAAACGGAAAGTAGAAAAAAAAGAAGAAATTAGATACTGATCAATTGCAAATCGCAGTCGAGTTTTATAAACAAGGGAAGACAAGAGACTGCTTTGATGATATGGTTTCTGCTAATAAGCTAAAGATTAGAGATAAACGACTATCTAACACGGTAACACCAAAATGACTATCAAGAACATATAACGACAATGTCGTACAGAAACATTCTTGCCCTGGGGAAAAAAGGTACTGGATCAGGTTCATTGCTCTTCTGCATTTTTATGAATTGATGCTTCCTGGTTAAGGCAGCGATGGCATCTTTTATAGCTGGAGCTGTACCACCTGAAATAGCTTCCTTGGGCTCTCCAAGTTTTGCCTCAGCCTTCTCTTTAACTGGGGCGCCGAGCTTTTTCTCCCAGCTCTTTTAACTGATCATCAGCCTGGTTTTTTGTGTCAATGGTATCTCTCTTCTCTTCTCCTTGTTCAGGGGAATCACCATAACGCCAAAGAACGTAGCCCAATTTTGTGGGTGAATGTCGACATTTTGTATGTTTTTTTTGTGCTTGCTTGTTCTTGATTAATTTGATTATTCATTGTATTCATTCTACTTGTTTGGTTCGATCTTGCTGTGAGTAGGAACTATGAATGAAGAAGGCATAGAAAAAGCAGGTCGACAAGTTTGACGATACAGATTTTGTACTTTGGAAGTCACAAAATAATCGACTATTTGAATTTTCAAGAAGCTTACTGCTCCTTTCGGCTGGTAAAGAGCCTGATGGGAAGAGCAGAGAAGATTGGAAAGAGCTGGACAAGATGACTCTTGAACTGGTTGACAAAAGCTCCATTTTTTCTTCCCAAGCATTTGAAAGATTTTATAAACGTTTTTTCTAATACGTTTTTCTTAGTTGTCACTTGAATCACGACATGTTGTTAGAGATAGATTAGAAGGAAGAAAATATTGGATTTTCTGCAACCTTTTATTCTTACAAGACTTGAGTGTCTTTGACATGATGTCAATGCATAGACAATAGTTACAGGTGGACAACTATCTTGATTTCTACATGCAAACAACAATGAACTTTATAAAACTATAAAATGGTAACCCCACAATAATCTGTGTAATTCTCTTTTGACAGAGAATTATTTAGTACAAAGATTGACATATATTATACATGTATCCCAATAGAAAAAGATTACCCCTAAACTTTTCCAGCAAGAATAAAAGCCTTGTAAGTAACAGTTCTGAGCCAATCAACCAACCCCAAGCGGTTTCAAGCTCTTCAATAACCTCTTTTGATAACAAATCCACACCTTGACCCTTAGCTGCAGTGACTGCAGAGGAGGATCTTAACGTATTTAAGATCCCTTTCAAATGACATTTCCTTTGGTATGTCTAGTGGCAGAGGCTCACCCTCAGAACCCAAACCAACACTTTGAAATGGAAATGGAAGTGTCCCATAACCTTCCCAATAAGTAATACCTCTTGCGAGTTCCAAAAGGGTTTAGCTGTTTCATAAAAACGCTTCACTACACCATCAAGTGTAGGGCTTGTCACACTAGCATTGTAGCCCCAAACAGCGATTATGCCTTATAGTTTTGCGCGAACTCGCTTAGCGAGTGGGTAGAAGCTAGGAGGTCAAACCAGTACACAGGCCTCTGCCACGGTTACCAAATCAACTGAATTCTCACCTCCTAATAACGCAACCAATTCGTCATCAGACATAGAAACCGGAGTATGAATGTAACGGACTCGAGGATGTTGAAGTGCCTGCTTCAGTTGGGACTCACTTATTATATCGCTTCCTATCACTTGCTCATAATGCTCTCCAAGCTGTACACATACGGTACAGAGATTAAATTTAAAACATGTTTGAGAGATGGCTACAAACAAATAAAACACTATAAAAACAAGAAGTAATTAATTAATAGTTGAGAGATATGGATGATATCAGAGTGATACTAACAGAGAAAGCAGCTTGGCCGTGCCGGTGCCGACATCCCAAGCTAAAGAGTGTTTTGGGTAAGAGCTACAACATTGAAAACCATTCCTTGGGATAAGTTGGCCTTGCCACCAAGTAATCATCTACCTGCTTGTCGAATAAACATCTCATTTGTTTGCTTTATATCTCTACAAGAGTGAATTTTGTGGGGTTTTATACACAGATGTGGAATCCGTGAATATTCTTCCTGGTCGTCCTAAATTCCTAATTTTGAACTGCATGCTTTGCAGTTTTCTCCAGGTGCAAGGCCAAGAAAAGATAATATGCTTGTAAAGTTTGACAAGGAAAACCCAATGTTAGAAGCCAAGTCCAATTTGGTCTGCTTGTGGATTGAAGGTAGCAAGAAAGTAAAAGCAATTCGCTTTTCTCTTGGTAAGGTCTGAGGGTTTGTGCCCCAAAAAAAAAAATTAATGCCAAGGGATATCCAGACTTGTATGCAACTTGTGCATACAACTGGTAAGAGAACAATGTTGCATGAAGATTGATTTTATAAGTTTCTTTTTATTAAACTGTAAATAACATTTTTTGAATTATAATGGCTTTCATGGGCAGATGCCATTGCTCTGCATTGAAAGAAATGAGTAGAATAATAATAATCCCACCAAACAGAGTTTTTATTTTCGGATAGAACCACAAAGCATAATTAAAAATAAAGAACAATCAATCCTGCTTCATGATGGATGGTGAGTTTGGGACTCAAGTCTTGCTCGATTGGACTTCGAACTACTACTGTTCTGTCACAGCTTCAGCAGCCTGACTTTTCCAGCAAGCATAAAAGCCTTGTAGCTGACTGACCTAACCAATTTGGAACCACCCCAAGCACCTTCAAACTCTTTAACCACCTTTTAGGTAACGAATCTACACCTTGGTCCTTGGCTGTCGCCATGACTGCAGACCATGAACTCAGCATCTTCAAAAACCCTTTCAATGACAGCTGCTTTGGAATGTCCAGTGGCAATGGGTTCCCCTCCGATCCGGAACCGACACTTTCAAAGGGAAATGGAAGTGTCTTATCGTGAAGCACCGTCTGGACGTTCTTGTCCGAAAAGGGAAAGTGCTGTGTCATGAAATCGCTTCATTATCAGGATCAAATGTTGGATCAACTTCAATGTCATTGTAACACCAAACAGCAATACACCTCCTGGCTTCTTCAAAACACGCGAAACAAGATTGTAAAACTTTGGTCGAGTCGAACCAGTGCACAGCTTCGAGCCACAGTCACCAAGTCGACTGAATTGTCTCCCCCACCAAGGCTATTACTTCATAGTTAAATAATGTTAACGGCAATATGCAAGCATCTGGAACCAAAGGATGCAGCATTGCACGCTGCAGCTGGGATTCACTCACATCGGTTCCAATTACTTGTTCGTAGTGCTCAGCAACCTGTTTTAAGTAACAATTAGTGTATACATCTATATATGCGTTTGTTCATGAATCACAATGTTCTCTTGTCAGATGTTGTCATGCTATGTTGTTAAACCGCCAATTTAGACAAAATATTCATTAATCAAGAATTTTATGGGATCAGTGCGTTTCAGTATTATGCTCCATTTTGATGAAGGAATCCCAATATGATTTTAGATGACATTATGAGGTATAATTATTTAGTCTTAAGACTATTACAATCTATGTATGTCAAGATTTGGAACAAGAAAAAAAAAAACAAATGAATTTCAAATGATTCCTCATATATAATCATTCCAAAATGAACTATATCTAGTTATTTCAAATACTTCAATTTAACATTGTTCTTGTACTTTGTTGTCAAAACCGGATCATTTCTTTCTAATTCCTCCATCCAAATCCAAATGGAGCATTAATGCTCAATTTTAGGATTTTTTGTTTAGTTAAGAAAAAGAAAATTAATTTTATTCTTCTGTTCTATATAATCTTAGATAGTGTTGAGTAAACAGCTCAAGAAATTAAAAACAATCCTCTAGAGAGAGAGAGAGAGAGAGGTAGTGATGTAATACTGACATTGAGAGCGACTTGGCCATTCCCCCGTTCCAACTTCCCAAGCGAGAGTGTGGTGAGGGGTGAGAACTGCTAATTTGGAATACCATTCCTTGGGATAAGTTGGCCTTGCATCCAAGTACACATCTATTTATTGTCAAACAAAACCTGCCATTTCTTCCTCTCTGCTCTGCTGAGTGATTCTCTCTGTGAAACAGAGAGAATCCTTCAGCAAGAACCAAATGAACTGTAAAAGAAGAAAAGCTTTCTTTTTTTAACTCACTAAAATTTCTTAACACATATACACATGTCATCTTT